>OY728153.1:433310899-434539987 GCA_963277665.1 Viscum album | reverse complement strand
TATTATGTTTGAGAACACCCAAAGGGGGCGGGGAGCCATCTGACAGGAAGGAAATGAACAGGTGAAGGTGGACGAGCCTCTTCAATATCCAACCATAGTGAGCCCCAGTTTTGAATCTTTGATGGCCATACCCTGTCGTCTTTAACAATGATCTTGAAAATGAAAGTGTTTTGGTGAAAGAATATAATCCAAACACAATTCTATTATTAGTGATGATAAATTTTTTTAATAAATAATATTATTAATTTATAAAAAATTATTATATTTATATTAAAAAATTTCTAATTGTATAAATTAAATAAAAAAACACATGATGATAATTAATATATATTTTTTAATAATTAAAATATATATATAATGATTTAAAAATGTATTTAAATGTAGTAATTAAATAAATATATATTTAAATAATTATAAGATTATAATTAGTTTTTAAATAATAAATATATTTATTATTTTTATTATTTTTATAATTATATATAAATACTTTTTAAATATATATATTTATAATAATAATTCTAATGAAATAAATATATATTAAAATAATTATAAGTTTCCAATGAGTTTGTTCAATAAATATTTTGATGCGTGAGTATAATTGACATACAAATATGTTATGAATTCATCATGATTTTTCATTTATACATTACAAATGTTAATACTCACATGAATAGAGTTTTGACATTATTTAGTGGATAACCGATGTTAAAACCAAGTGAGTGAGAGTTTTAATGTCGGTTACGCAATAAGAAATGTCAATATGTGGGTTTTAACATTAGTTATCAAATAATTTTTCATCCCCCTCCTGTCAAATGGCTTCATCTCCCTCAGGTTATTTTCAAACTTAATACCGATGTAGTGATTCCTGGTGATGGCTCTGTTGACCTTATTAAAGTTCTTTAGGACCATGTAGTCTCTATCATTTCGGCTCGTCATTCCTCATAAATTTATTGTTGGTTTCCTTCCGTAGTAGTGGGAATTACTATCTGTAAAGGTATGCAATTATTTTCATCTCTCGTCTAGAAGGATATTATGGTCGAATCCGATTTTCAAGTTATTATCAACGTGCTGGAGGAGGATGAAGGTGGCCACCAATACTTTGGGTCTATTATCAATATCATCATATCATTGGTGTTGTTATTCTATTCTTGTTGTTCTTCCTTTTTTGGGAGAGGAATATCGTATGACTCATTTTATAGCTACGTTTGGGAGTTGTTGAGGGTCATATTTTGATGTAGTTGATTCATAAACATCCCAACAAACTCATGGATCATTTTCCTACAATATCAAAATAATCCAACTTCATTTTCTCATTTCTAAGTTGGTCAATTATCCATTTTCATAAAATTAATGTATATTTTAAATAAAAAAGATGCACTTGTAGTCATACATGTCACACTATGCATCATATTGAGGTGAAAAAGAATACCTAGAATCCAAAATAACTCATATATTCTTACCCAAATGTATCAAAACAATCCGAATGTGTTTGCTCATTTTTTAGTATGTCACTTGTTCCTTTTTACGAAAATTAACGTCACTTTTAAATAAAAAGATGGACTTAGAGTCATACAGGTCATACCGTGCGTCAGATTGAGGTAAGACATATTTCCACACATCCAAAATTACTTCTGGATAGTTTTACTAAAGTATCAAAATAATATAAATATTTTTTTCTTGTTTTTTATTATGTCACTTTTTATTTTTAGAAAAAAATTGATTAGAATCTTGAAACACACACATTGACTAATACCGGTCACATATTGTATTTTTTTTGACCTGAGAACAATTCCCAAACATAAAAAATTATTTATGAATTGATTTATTAAATTATTAACATAATCCGAGTCCGTTTTCTTGGTTTTAGTGACTGATGAATTTGGAAGTAAAATCCCGATTTTAAACTGATAAGGGACAAATTGAGTCATACTGGTCACACTATTTTTTGGATTGAGGTGTAGCTACGTCATACATATCTTAAATGACATATAGATAATTATACTAAATTATAAACACAATTTTAATTCCTTTTATGGTTTTGTTTTTTGGGTTGAATATTTTACTAAAAGTATGATCAATTTTAAATAAAAAGAGACACTTGGAGTCAACTGATCATGTCGTATGTCAAATTGAGGTTTTGTTGATACCTAAATGTCCCAAAGTATTTAAATAATCATAAATTCCAAGTAATCCTCTAGTATAATAAAAAAAATCATATGTTATTAATACTAAAAAGAAATAAATTAAACATAAATATGAAACAATCAATTACTTCTATAGAAGTCACATCATCATACCATTGTTGTACATTCTATGATCAGGTATGATGCCCATTTGTTTCTAAGTAAATTTATATCATTTTATAAATAATATATTTTGGATGTCATAATAGTACTATAAAAATATATATACACAAAGGATTAATAAATTTTTTAAATAAAGTAGAAATTAACATTGAAAATACCTCTTAGGGGATGTGTGCATTTTTGATGGAATATGATCTCTCTCATAAATTTACAAACAAAATAAACATAATAATTTCAATATGATTATTTTAGACATTGTAGAAACAATAAGGAAAATAAGTAATTTTTTTATATTTGTTTGTATAGTTAAATATTATTATATATACCTTGATACTTATCCAGTAGAACTTGTTTGGGTCATTGTGTGCAATTCTTGTCCTCATTCCATGATTTAGAAGATATTTAAACACCACCCAATAATAACAAAATCATAATAAAAAAAATATAATTATATAACATGATGCTTAGTTCTAAAATGTTGGGTTTAGTGTATTACAAATTAAAAAACGTTTTCATGTGTGGTAGGTTTTTTGGTAATCTATGTAGTGAAACAATGAAATAAATATTTACAGTATCCAAATTAATCGTAATGAGAATACAGGGTTTATTAAAAAATGAATAAGTAATTAAGGAAATTAAAAATATATTAAATATGATTAAATTGCAGTGTTTTATACTGAAATCATATTTATTAAGAGAATTATTTCATCCGCATGTTTTCTTTCAAACTATTTGCCAAAGGTTGCCACTCATTCATATATTTTTTGGATTCTGTTTTTGTTTTGTCTGTAGAGGTGACATGACAACAAAAGAGTCCATTTTTTTTATGGGAAAATACATTGAATTGGTATTGATATATATGACTTCAAAAATATGAAATTTATTTAGTCATAATGAACATGGTATATCATCTTTTGGATAATTAAATCACTAAAACGTACCTCATGTATACATTTACTACTGAGACACCTAGCCATTCATATTTGATGATTAAATCTAAAATATTAGAAGAAATGAAGTCAACAACATCCTAACCACACATATTTCCTCAATATAAACAATGTGACTACTACCACTTTGTAAATTTGCATCCGCATAAACCTTTAATGTTAGTTAATGTGGATATTCAATAGGCATGGTAAATGTGCTTTTGGAAGATCTTTTCAATCAGTTGATTGATCCTTATGATGGTTTAATTCAACCGTTCATTTCACCCCCTTCCCTTTGTCTATTTTTAATAGCATTAGTCGGTTTAGAACTTCTTTCATTAATTAATAAAGGTTTATCAACAAAAATAAATAAGAAATGAATACCTCCTTGTAGACATATTTTTTTACAAGATTTAATGGCCATGTGATGAATGTTACAATATTTGGTCAACCTTATGTATATCTTCCTAATCAATTGGAATAGGTTGATCAGCCATCATGTCATGGTCCATGCTAATAGACGATCTCACAAGACCTATTGGATGTGGTATATTGTTTAGCACATCATTTTGGATATTGAACATTGTATCCATCACTACAAGGTGATGGGTGGGTGTTGATGGATATAAATCACAGTCATTATCATCCTGTATAATATCAGTACATGAAAGGTATTAGTTTCTATCTGATTAACATTTTATAGAAATATTTATTAGAACATTTATTACCATTTCCAAGACATCTTTTCTAGGGGAATGGCTCACCTCAATGCTAGTGGCTGTGGGGAAGGATATTTAGGAAATGGTTGTTCTTGAGTTCTTTTTTCTCTTTTCTTATCCCTATAAATGTTTCTAGTAACTATCTCTCCAATTGAAATTTTTATTAAACTGTATATAGTCTTTCATTCATCTATTTCATTTAATTATATTTATCCTCTTATTTTTTTTATAAAAACATTTTTTCGGTTGTCACCCCAAAAACCACTCCTCTGATGTGACCATAATGTTATGTCTGCTTCAAGGAAACTGATAGTAGGTGTTCATCTGATACAGTTGTTGAAGATTCATGTGAGTAAGATGGATAGAAAATATAAGAAAATAAGTAATCATTATTAAGAAATTTTTATTTATTGAATTTTTATTTATTATTTCAAAATTACACATGTTTCCCACCCTTTTATGTATTTTCATCTATTAGTTTCCCATCTTTATTTAAACATTCCTCTTTACACAACACATGGTGTATATGGAAGTGGATTTAGATTTCGATTCTTCAATCTGCATATAAATATAGGATCATAATTACTTTAACATTTCATGTCACATAAAAGTGTTACGGTAGATTTAAAATATATACCATTTTTTTCAAGTTAAGCGTACCCCATCCTTGCTTTACGGTAGGGGTTTGTTGCATTTGATGCCCCTCCATTATTTTCAACACTCAGTTTCTATTTCATAATTAAAAAATTTCCACATAAAGTGATGAATATATGTATTGTCAAAAAACATATTAATAGCCACAATGTACTTGAAAAGACACATCATTATGACTTCTAGTAAACAAATCTCATGCTTGTTCGGTTATCAGGTGTGCATACATAAGCAGCGGGTGTGGGGTTATTTTCCCTTTGTCTTATTTTAGATGATGACTCAATAGACTCGTGTGAAAGCCTCTATGAATCAATCTATAAATAATTAATACATATTTATTATGCGATTCATCTACTAAAAATGCAATCTTAAAGGGATGATGAAGAATAATTCATTGTTTCATTATTTTATTTTTTAGTAAAATAAAGAAATGATATCATATTGTTACTGTAATATCATCCCACATCAGTGTATCACTACTACAAATACAGCTTTTATCAGTGCAAAAAATGGCCTTTAACAGTTCTAGAAAATCGCTGTTAATGCCGATGAAGAAAAGGGGGGTCCCCTTTATTAGTGCTCCAAAAAGTGACAATAAATACCCCTTTTATTATCGCTAAAAAAGCACTGATAAAAGGGGTATTTTATCAGTTCTAAAACAAAGGCTAATAAAAGTTTCCTTTATCAGTGCTTTCTTTTTACCTCTTATAAAATACCCCTTTTATCAGTGCATTTTAAAAAGTGCTGATAAAAGTTATCAAAATTTAAAAAAACTAAAAAATATTAAAAAAATATTCCCAATTAGGAGGGCTTTTATAGTGCTTGAGCCCCCCTTTTACAGTGCTTTTCTACCCCCCTCCAGTGCCCACATGTACCCGTCTACCATTTATTAGCACAATCCCCAGATTCACTCAACTGCGCATGTCCATGCCTCTACCCGGATTTGATCTAGAGACATCCCCCCTACGTGCCCGAAGCCTTTACCACTCCCCTATATTTATTTGTTCTCCTATTAGTGATATATATATATATATATATTAATATTTATTTGTATAGTAATATGTATTTATATAAATATATATATATAGTAATATTAATATAAATATATAGTTATATATATATAAATATATAGTTATATTAATATAAATGTATAGTTTTATTAAAATATATATTTATAGTGATATTAATATATATATTTATAGTTATATGAATATATATATGTTGTTATATTAATATATATACATAGGTAGATTAATATATAAATATATAAATATTCATATATTTGTATTTTAAATAAAATAGATATTAGTTATTATTCAAATAAAGCTAATATATTTTATAAGTAAAAATATTTTATTATTTATATTTTTAATTAAGTTTTTATGTGTGAATATAAAAAAATATGTATATATTGTTATATATTTGATTATAAATAATAGTGCATTATAGAAAATGATAAAATTTCAAAGACATAATATAAATATGAATGTAATACCTTGGAATAATTTCAGTCCTCACAAAAAAAGATAATAAAACCCCCTTAAATAAGGCTGAAAATCCACAAAATGTTAAAAAATCAGGGTACCCCGACTAAAATCTCAGTTTTGGAGGCCTTCTAGGACTTTTTTTTTCTCGAAAAAACCTTCACCAATGTCCCACAAAATTAAAGTGACGTTGATCTCGTCACAGGTTTCGATTTGATATGTGGTAGAGCTCAAACGGACACCTAAATCAAAAGTTATGGTCGTTTGATGTTCGAGTTGTGTTTTCAACATATTTTGGATCATTTTTTAATTTTTTTAATTTTCTTAGTATTCAAATTGTTATTAAATGACTATTACTCCACAATAATTAGAAATATAGTCCCAAAACCATTCTATTAACTTTTGATTATGTGTATTTGATATCCATATTTTTTTCCTTGATGGATTCAAATGCCTAAGAATTTCATTGTGGGTTTCAACATATGGGGAAACCTCCAAATCATTATTCCAAATGTTAAGGTGTGCCTACTCATGATCTGTAATTTTTATTGTGACTACATATCTTCCAGAAATTCCTCACCCACTATCCACCTAGTGCGACGAGATTTTGGTAGACCAATGATTTCCACACCTCACATGCATTTGGTACATAATTATATGGCTTCCTCAACAATATATCAATCTGTAATAAAACCCTCTAGTCAACTTTGATATTGTATATAACCATTCAAAATATTTATATACCATTCAATGGGTTATATCCATCTATATTGTATAGGACCACATAGTATAATCTCTTTCACTAAGTGAACCATAAAATGAACCATTATATCACTGAATTCTAGAAGGAAGAACATTTCTAAATCACATATTATGATAATAATTTCTCTTTCCAAAGTTTTCAATTTAACCATATCTATAACTTTAATGCATATAGATTTAAAGAAGAAATAATTCTTGGTTAATTTATAAAAGACATTCTTGGGAAAAATGCAATGTAATGCTATAGAAATTATATCTCCCAGTAAAACATGACAGCCATGTGATTTTTGAACCTTTAATATTAAATCGTTTATTGACACAATATTTTTGTTATAAAATTAATACCAATATTGAAACATTATTTCATTCATGAAGATGAAAAACTGATATCTCTCCTACCTAGAAAGAGTATATACAGCTAGAGGAAGAAAAGATCATTTTTCACCCTTCACTGGGACCAAATCTTCTCATATTCCCATGTGAACCATGTCCAACCTATCCATAATTCCATCCTTTTTTTTTCAGGAGAATTTAGCAGTGTGCCGATGAAACTATCACATAAATTTCTTTTCATCATGCATAACATCATGAAAATATTTTTCTTATAGAAAATTACATTATGATAATTAAAAAAAAATCTAAACACCATTTCCAACTGATTTTCATAAAAAATTTCTACTTTTTTAACAAAAGCAATGTCCACATCATTTACATTCATAAACAGTAGTTCACATATTTGTGTAAATGGTGTTTTAAGTTCTTATGAACATTCATCGAATTATGTTGTCCAAGATAGGGACATATCCCATCAAGGTAGAAATATAAAATTCCTTAGAAACGCAGTCTTCGATGAATGATTCAACCTATTTGACTTTGTACCTTTTTTTGAAAAAGATACACCCTTTAGTTCCTTTAATGCTATATCCTGAAAAATTTTCGTAAGAAAGAAATTCATTTATCATCTCTTACAACATAGCTCTGAATTTGAAATATTCATTTATGAAAGAATCATACAACACAACTCCTAAATCAAATTCACCTCAATATGACACATGGTATGGCCAGTATAACTCAAACTATCATTTTTTTATTTTAAATTAACATCGTTTTATGTAAAAGCAACATGTGACATACATAGAATTGAGAAAACATATTTGTATTATTTTGATATTCTTGGAAAATAATCCATGAGTCATTTTTGTTGTGTAAGATTCAAATTCACCTCAATATGATGCATGGTGTGACCGGTATGACTCAATGTGTGTCTTTTTATTTTAAAATGACATTAATTTATGTTAAAAGGAAAGTGAAATATTGAAAACTGTGAAAACACATTCATATTTTGTTTGTTACATTAGTAAAATGATCCATGAGTCATTAACGAATTGCCAGGCTTTGACATACCTCAATACGATTCATGGTATGGCTGATATAACTCAAAATGTCTCTTTTTCTTTAAAATTGACATGAATTTAAGTAAAAACAACAGGTGAAATATTGAAAAACACGAAAAAAAATTGGATTGTTTTTATATTTTACAAAAACAATATATTAATTATTTATGACATGTTGTAATCAGTTTCACCTCAATACAACACATGTTGTGGCCTGTATCACTCAATGTGCCTCTTTTTATTTAAATTTCACAATAATTTAAGTAAAAACAGCAACTGAGATAATAAAAACAAAGAAAGAGAAATCATATTGTTTTTATATTTTTTGAAAATGATTTATTTGTGACTTTTGATGTGTAAGGATCATCCACACCTAAATATGATATATGGTGTGGCCGGTATAACTCATGTTGTATATTTTTATTTAAAAATGACATTAATATTTTTAAAGTCAACAAGTGAAGTACTAAAAACTATGAAATTGAATCCAGATTGTCTTTATACTTTAGGAAAATGATCCATGAGTCATTTTTGATGTGTAGGAGTCAACCATACCTCAATATGATTCATGATGTGACTAATATGACTAAAAGATTTTGTTATCAGTTTAAAATTAACATTTTAGTTCATAATTTGTCACTCACTGAAAACCATGAAAATGAGCTCTGATTGTCTTGATAATTCGAGACAGATATTCATAAGTCATTTGTGACATGTATGAGGAAGTACCACATCAAAAATATACATGATACAATCGTTATGACTCAAAATATGTGTTTCTAGTTTGAAATGATATTTTAGTAAAAATAAATGGACATACAGAATACTTAGAAAACATATTCGCATTGTTTTGATACATTAGGAAAAAAACTCATCAGTAATTTGTGACAAGTAGGAATTATGTGTACCTCATTACGATGGATGGTGTGTCCAGTTAACTCCAAATGTATCATTATTTAAAATTGACATTAATTTTAATAAAATCAAAAGTGACATACTCAAAATAAAGAAAATGAATTCGAATTGTTTTTATATTTTATGACAATGATCCATAACTCATTTGTAACATGTAGGAATCCAAACCACCTCAATAGGATGCATAATATTACTCGTATAACTCAAAATGGTAAATTTTTATTAAACATTAACATTTTATTAATGTTTTTATTTCATATAAATGTATAATTAACTTATTTATAGTATTAGTAACATAATATTTGTTTTCTTATATAAGTGGATACTTTTTCTTGGGTTGATATGATTTGTTCTATAATTGATAACATGGGCAGACATTTTTCATAGGGGATCATGGGCTTCAAAATATGAAATATTCATGTTTTAGAATGTTTTTTGGATAACTTAAAATGTAATTATATAAAAAATATGTTTGAAATGTAAATATTGGAGTTTTTTTCTATATACCATGGGTGGACATTTTTGTACTGATGATGTCAATTAAATTAATATAGATGTTTTGATTCTGGGTGTGATATATAAATTTTAGGTTTTCTTTATGGTGTGTTGTTATATTAATATCACATTGCAGGTGGCTAGGCCATTATCAGTGCTAAAAAACGCACTGATAAAGGCCCCATATAGTTATTGTGATTAATAGACCCTCTTTAGCTATGTTAATGGCCATTTTCACACTATGAAAGGCAATATGTGTATTAGTATCCACCACTCATCAATATTGGTTGGTTCTCCGTTCAATAATATATCAATTTATCTATATATATTTAGTTATATTTATTTTTATATTAATATAGATTTATATTAATATATATATATATATATTCTTTCTTTCTTTCAAAGTAAGATAATTTATTGATCAAAAATGGTAGGGGAAATCAGTCAAGTCGGGGTGGATAAAAGAATGGACGCCCTAAGGAATCATCCATCTAAATATTAAAAAACTCGGTGGGAAGAGAGCCCAGTGTAGAATTAATGATACAAGGACTACTCAGATTCCCCCTTGAAGCCATTCTATCGGTAGAAATGTTCCCTTCCTCTTTGTATGCTTCATGGTAGCTCGACCCATAAAATCCTTGCATCTTCAGGTAATATAAATGATAGAACTCGGAGGATCACATATCCCCTAGAAAGAGTTGCATGTAACTGAAGAATCACTTTTAATCTCTATGGATGAAATATTATTAGAAATATAAATCTCCAAAACATTAAAAAATCCACCGCCTCTGAAATTAGAGAGATTCCATGACCATAAAAGCTTCTAAAATAAATCACCACTAAAACATCAGTGTCAGGAACAATTCCTCCCCCTCTAATGATGCCATGTTTATAAGAGCTGGAAGTATTGATCTAGAAGACATTATACTGGGGGTTCTATCAGATCCATCTACCCAGTGAAGGCACCTGTTGAGAAAAAGATGTGGTTCACTAGCCAATCATGAAAATTATCATTGATTTTGATTTTTCACAGATTTTCAGAAGATCCCATAGATCCACCATAATACAGTAGACCCAATAATGAATTTAAAATCATGAGGTAGAAAGACCATCCACTCGAGATTTGTTTCTTGAATTCCAGATGATCAGCAATTAGAAAAAATCAAGGTTGCCCTTGGCTTCTTTTCCAAGCTATTCTATTCCATATAGTGAATCCATGAGAAGTAGAAGACCTCACTATCACCCACCTAAATATCAATTCCAATAATTTTCCCAACATTTTCCAAAACCTTTCTTTCCCAATATCCCTCATATAACATGTGTTTTACTGATTCCCCCTTATAAATACAACAAAAAAACATTAGGACAACATACTTATCCATTTACGCTTAATAACCTCATCGGTTGGAAGGGAACAGTGCAAGATACGCCTCACAAGAAAGTTTAATTTGATTGTAATTTCGTTGCACTAAATAAACTTACTCATTACCACAATATTATTACCTTGTAATGAGATAAAATATCCCATAGCTGAAAAAATTCTCTATGATGCTCCAGTGATGACGAGTTTATCCATTTCAGAAGAAAGTTGTATGGTGTAATAGATCTCACACTGTTGTGCATCATGAGTGGTGTGAATGATGTTCATAAAGGATAAGGATTTGGAAAATGAAATTCTTGGATTCAGCCACCCAGAAAAGCTTAGAGATTTACCAGCCCAATTTTGGTTCCAATAATTAATCTTGCCGCAAAAAACTATCCATATATAAAATATACATACACATATATATAATATATGTGTATCTAAATGTATAATTATACATAGTTCTATATATTTATATATATTTACATATATTATATATTCATATGTGTATTCATAAGTCATAATATATTGATAATACATATTAGTTTGGTAATACAAAAACACTAATATATATACAAACACAAAGACACACATTATATAAGTATATAAATATTCATATATTTTTATTTTAAATAAAATGGAATTTAGTTATTATTTAGATAAGTCTTATATGTTGAGAAATATTTTTTATATGTAAATATGATTAATCATTTATTTGTAAAATTTAATTTTTAGGTAGGAATATATAAAAAATATGTATATATTGTTATATATTTGGTTATAAATAGTAGTACAATATGAAAAATGATTAATTTGTAAAGACATAATATCAATATGAATGTAATAACTCTGAATTAATTTATTCCCCACTGAAAAAGGGAAAAATCCCTCTTAAACGAGGTAGAAATTTCATCGAATATTTAAAAAAATTTGTATCCCAGCTAAAAACTCATTTTTGACGGCATTTTGGGATTTGTTTGCCTAGAAATATGTTACAACGGGATTTTTATGTCACTAGTGCATAGATCTCACCGTAGTCTATGATTTTATATGTAGAAGAGCTCAAAAAGACACCCGTATAAAAATTTATCATCATTTGAAGTTTGAGTAACGTTTTCAACTTAATTTAGATCTTTTATTATTATTTTTGATTTTTTGGATATTAAAATTTTTATTAAATTATTATTAATTGATAATTATTAGAAAATTATTAATTAATAATATATTTTTTAAATATTATATAAGCTATTTTCTCTAAACATCTTATATAATAGTTGTAAATTTCTACATATACTTATCCAAAACATATTTAAATAATATATAGTATATTTATATCAATATAAATATATAAATATAGTATTTTTAATATTTTATTTTGAAATATACCCTTTATTAGTGCTAATAAATGGTTCCCCTTTAACAGTGCAAAAAATTTATGATAAAGGCGATACCATTATCAACGCTAAAAAAATCATTGATAAAGGTACCCCTTTATCAGTGTTTTTTAGCATTGCAAAAGGGTGGCACTGTGAAAACCTATATTTTTGGTAGTTCCCCCACCCATGATTCACTGCTATTTTTCAATTACTATATAGATGATACTTTCAGGAGGATACCATCTTATATTTAATAGAATTGGGTCTGGCAGGATGTCACACACTTTGTTGAGAGTCTTACTTTTAGAATAAATCATCAAAAGTTAGTAAATAATGTTATATAATATTATATGTATATGATACATTAATATTGTTTGTGTTTGAACCATTTATTACATTTTTTGATGTGTTCAAGATGATATAAACGTATAGTAGTATTTGGCATATTGCTGGTGGGAGACAGTAACCGATTGTGGTGAGTGTTTTTTTTTGTTTTTTAAATTAATATAATATAATTTTTTATCATTTTATTTATATTTTTTCAATTAGAGGATATAAATTAGATAGATATTTCACATATGTGTGGGAGTTAGGATAAGAAATATGGTCAGGTCATGGCCTCATGCGAGCATGTTTCTATTTGAAAAAATAGTTATTAGTGGTGAAAAGTGGTATTTTAAAATAGATGGTGATTGAAATTGGTTTAAAATCGACTTTGACTAGTTACTATGGAATTGAATTGATGTCATAATTTAGAAGAAAAAAAACTAGGATTGTAAAAAATTGTTCAATCAATTCAATGATTATTGTGAGATAGAAATAAAGTGAAAACATGAGGAAAAAACACTGGATGTAATGTGGGAAATCCCCCAAATGAATGGGGTAAAAAATGAAAGGAAAATAGAATAATTGCACTATAAAAAAGTGTGGGAAAAAACTCTCTCTCTGTCTCTCAATTTCATGGAGAAAACAAACAAGAAATTATCTCTTTTCAAAGGTAGAGAAACACCTCACTAAATAATGCACTCAAGAATGAAGATATGTTGCTTTAGAATCCAGTGATAAAAACTGGTGGAGAAGATACCCTTTTATGGCATGACTTCACCTTCCTTTGGCCTCCTCACTATTAAATATATATTACCAAATTAAATTGGGAATCAATGTTAGGGTTTCACAATGACTTGTCTCCACAACGTGTCCAAATGAATGCAACGACCATCATTAATATTTCCTCTCTCCATAGCATCTTCCAACATATCTCCTACTAGGGTATTTGATTATGTTCGAATAACATCTCCAAAAATCTTTTCTATCTTCCAATGCTACTGCTCATGTCTCTACAAGGATTCTCAAGGATCTATAGCATTTGAACTTATCAGAACTAATCACCTTTTCCCGAAAATGTTCCATATTTTATTTAGTGTGAATTTTCTACAAGTCGAAACTTCCTTCATCCACCACATCTCAAACAATATAATATTTTACACCAATGTGCATCATCCTAGAATAAAAATATGGATTCACTGTAATGTGAAAGGAACTCTTACTATCAAAAACAATAAAATATGATATTGTTTGTGCCCGATCTCATCTAAAAACCATTTCATCCAAATCACCTCTTTTCATGACCATGTAGAGTCCATGTACTCTACCTCCATCGTTGATAGATACATAACAGAATGTAACTTTGAAATCCAGATCATAGCTCCTCCTTCAAGAGTAAACACATAACCGTTAATGGATTTTCTCTAGTCAAGATCACCTACAAAATATGAATCAACATATGTTATGATAGTGAAATATGATCCCCCAAAACATAATGCAACAACTATGGTTTCCCTGATGTATCTCAGGATCCTATTCACCATGATCTAATGCATTCTTCCATGATTTTCTATTTACCGAATAACTTCTCCCACTTTATGTGAAATATCTATTCTATTAAAACCCATGGGGAAAATTAGAATCCCCACTGTTGATTCATACGACACATGAGATATTTACATCCTCTCTTTTTCAGTATGAAGACTCATCGTAGAGTATAACATGGAATTAATAGGAAGAGGGGTAAAAATTTTCTTACATTCATTCATGTTAAAGTGTTTTAAGACTTTCCACAAATAATTTTTCTGTGATATCCAAATCATTCCATTATTCCTGACATGGTATATTTTCATCCCAAGAATTTTGTTTGTTATTCCCAAGTCCTTCATATCAAACTCCCTAGACAATTGAGCCGTCATCTTATGGATTTGATCATTATTGGGGAAAACAACCAACATTTCATCCATATAATATAGTATAATGATAATCATTACCATATAGACCCTTGAAATAAGCACAAGGATCTGAATTAAGTCTGTTGTATCCAAGGCTCATGATATATTAATCAAATCTCTTGTAACAACACCTCAACACATGTTTGAGACTATAAAGAACATTTTCAACCTCAAAACCATGTTATCTTAACCTTATTCGGAAAATCCTTCTCATTAGTGAATATAGATTTCATCATCAAGGTCACCATGTAGAAAATCTGTTTTCACATTTAGATACTCTAGATGCAGAGTGCATGCAACACACATCACCATAACTACCTGAATATTGGTTAGTCTAACAATACGAGAAAATATTTCATTGAAATTCATACTATCATTATGAGAATAACCATTGACCACCTGTCTCACATGATATCTTTTCAGCTGGTCTGTTTCATCCCTCTTGATCTTGTAGACCCATTTGTTCCTAATAGCCTTACTTCCATAAGGTAATAAAACACGATCCCAAGTCTTTTTCATGTGTAGGGCATCATGTTCCTCTTGCATCGCTTCCATCCATGAAGATATATATGGACTCTGGGTGTCCTCCAAAATAGATGATAGATCTCCATAATATATCAATAAGAAATTTTCAACATTTCTCTCAGTGACATAATATGAGTTCCACATTGGAACTCTTTTCTGTCGATTTGGCCGTTGTAGTCTAGTATTATCTGGTACTTGATCATCAAGCTCTGGTAATTCCTCGAAGAAAACTATTTCATCCTTTGTTTCATCAATCATCTTGACTATTGTAGTTTCATTACTCTCTTTATTCATGTATTTATAAATATTCATTTTCACTATGTCATTGGAAATGATGAAATCTCTACTGATAATAATATTGCAGGAAATGGGATCCCACAAATGATACCACTTCACGCTATAAGTGTATCCCAAGAAGATACATTTCCTCTATCTTGAGTCCAACATAGAGCTTTCCTAGCTATGAAATAGTGCATATACATGACATCCAAATGTATTTAATTGAGAATAATTATCTAGATTACCATTCCACATATCCATCAGCGTATTCATATCAATTTCCACTAAAGGGGATCGATTGATCCAATAGTAGGCAAAATTTACGGCTTCTTCCCAGAATGTCTTGGTATCTCCTACAGTCTTCAGCATCACCCTTATTATATCCAACAAGTTTATATTCATCTATTCTACCACTCCATTTTGCTAAGGAGTGTATTCCACCATGAAATACCTCTTTATTACTTCATGTTATAAAAAAGAATCAAAATCGTCGCTTGTATATTCTTTACCATGGTGAGTCCTCAAACACTTGATATTATTTTTAGATTCAATTTTATTTTCCACTTTGAATGTTTTCAATACTTAAAAGATATTCATTTTCCTATTGATTAGAAACACCCAACATCTCCTATAGTAGTCATCAATGAAATATAAAATGTACTTTACTCCTCATAGGGACACAACCAGTGATTTCCAATACTTAGAATGAATCAACTCTATGATCTAGTTACTTCATGTCATTGACGTTCCAAACTTCAAAAGGAGTTACTTACTCAAAACAAAATTCTTAAAAAATGATAGAGATACATTCATAATAATAGGAAAATACTTTTGATCTACATGAATCATTAGGCCTAGTTTTGACATATGGCCAAGATTATGATTCCATAATGTCGTCAACTATTATATTGAGGTAGTTGATGAGACAAATATCTCTAATTCCTTGTACATTTCACACATAAACACATAAAATTTATTTGAGATCTTCTCCACCTTTATCAGCACAAGTCCTCCACTGAATATATTCATCCTGCCTTTCTCGGTGTGATTCATTCATCTGATATCATAATATTTTCACAAAGGCAAAATTTTCTTCTTAAGACCCCCCACATGGTGTACTCCTTGGATGGTTTATACTAAGTTATCACGCATCATCATTTTGATGGTTCCAAATCCAACGATCTTCAATTTATGATCATTTCCCATTTATAGAACTCCTTATGGGAAAATTTTATATTGGTCAAACCATTCCCATAGATATTTCATGTTCCATGTTCTTCCTGAGTCATTAATCCTTGCATCATCTTGATTTTGTCTTCTTTCAGTAGTCGTTGGCGCGTCACTTATTAGTACGTCTCAATTTCCAGATGTACTCACCACATTTACTTGAGAGTTCTTTCCACCACCCTACCCCTATTACTGTAATTGTAACATTTTATGTTTTTCTTCAGTCTCCTTGATTTAGACCTTCCATGTTGTGGTTCTCATTGGAACTACACTCCATCATTCTTTTTCTTTCCATTGACAGATCTTCCACTTAGTGTGAATTTGTATGTCTGTATTCCTTGTTCTTGCACCAACATTCTCCTCCAATAACCATATCAACAACATCATTGAATGGAAAATATCCATTAGGATATTATTGTTGAGTTTTATGATAATTTGATCACATGAATGTGTAATCCTTTAGAATAGATTCTCTTCCTGTTTAGCATCCAAAATTTTAAAGCTCCATATTGTAAGTTGTGAAAAAAGGGTACTGAGGGTGTTAATGTGGTCAGTCAACGATGATGAATCTACAATATGATGAGTCTATAATTTTCTCTTCTATAAAATTTTATTGAGTGAATTTTCATTATGCATATTTGTCAAAGAGTTCCAAATTTCTTTTTTCATCTTGTTCTACACAATGCTTGACATTACTGCATCTTCCAAAGTCAAATGGATGTTGTAAAAAGAATTCATGTCCATGTCACTCAAATTTTCATCTTTCACACCCACCATTTTCTCTCCAATCACCTTTCGGCATTTATCATTCCACAACACCTCTTTCATCTTCATTGTCCACAATGAAAAATTATTTCCATTGAATTTTTTGATCTTGTATTTCACCGCCATTTGGACACATCATTGGTACAGAATTTCCTTAGGCCAAACCGTCATTCCTTTGATACCACTGGTTAGGATCCTAAATAATTGTCCAATAAATTCAGTGATAATTTCGAAGAATAAATAAATTGAAAAATTAAGGAATTAAAATAAAACCATTTCTAACATGGAAACCCCACAAAATAAAGGGGTAAAAAAGTACATGAAAATAGAATGATTTCACTATTGTAAAATGTGGGTAAAAACTCTCTCTCTATCAATTACAAGTAGGAAACACAAAAGAAATTATATATTTAAAAATATGGAGAAACACCTCACAAAATACTACACTCAAGGATGAAGATGTGTTGCTTCTGAATCTGATGATAAAAACTAGTGCTGGAGATCCCCTTTTACGACCTTCCATCACCTTCCTTTCGCTTCCCCTTTATTAAAATTCTGTTACCATATTAAATGGGGAATCAGTGGTAGGGTGTCACCACGACGTGTCACCGAAACATTTCTAAATGAATGCGGTGACCATAATTAATATTTTATCTCAGTATAATGTCTTACTTAAAAAAACATAGTGTGTATGATAACATCATCCTTCACTTCTATAGAGTATGTGGAAATGATATGAGCACAGGATGGGGCTGTTCAAATATTAGATAGAGAGTTGGAAGAGTATAGACAACATCAAGAACATCATCGACAACATTAGCATCAATAAAATGATCATATAATGGAGTATATGTGATTAATTACAAACGGTTTAGGGATGGTGTTCCATCCATATAATGGAGTTAATCCCCAAACTTTACAATGACACTATTATTAGGTTCCTTTTTTGTGATTTTTTATATTATAAATGTTTAAATTTATATAATTTGTAATGTTTTTTTATTTTTTAGTGAAATTTATTATTAGAATTGGTTGGGAAAACCCCACTATTAATAATAGTATAATCCCTTTTAAGATAGATTGAGATATAATCCATTACATTATTGAATCCCCAAATGAAAAATACCCCAAAAATTACAAGGAAATTTTAAATAGCAGTAAATCTAATTAACTAAAATGAAAATCAATATAGCCTAATAGACTAAGGTAGAGAAACCTAGAATTACGCTTCGACTGAAATCCCCCAAGGAAGCCATCCTGCCATTTCAATGCTGACCTTGACACCCAAACCATAACTACCATTGGAAACCAGTGGGAAGATCAATGAGGTGGATAGATCTATTGATAATGGAGATGACCTGACTGAAAAATCACCATCCCCTACTAGATATAGTTCTTCCTCAAATGTCATTGACCCCTTCCGCGAGTAAGGTTTGACCCTCATTTCTAGCACTCAACATCACGCTAGGTCTTGATTCTTTCATTAATCCACCTTGATGAGCATATGACTTCATTTTCCAATATTCCTAGTTCATTCCTACCGAACCCCACCATCGAACAGGAGTTCAGATCCTACTGTTGATCATTTAATTTACATGGCCTTATTTTTTATCTACATTTATTTGAAATGAATATAAATTCATATTTTTTTGATACTTTAGAAAAATGTTCCATAATTAATTTTTGACGTGTAGGAATTATCCCCACATTAATCTGATTAAAAAGGTCTTTATGACTTAACTAATATAGATATGGACTTTAACAGCGTGCAAAATGGGCATTCATAGATTAAAAAAATTATTATCATCGACACTATTAAAAGGGGGTATGTTTTATCATTAATAAAAATTTCTAATAAAGCCTCTTTTTATGACCATTGATAAAAGAGGGCCTTTATCAATGCTAAAGAAGTTCTGATAGACGGGACCTTTATCGCAACTTTTTTTAGCACTGATAAAAGTCAAAAAAGTAATTTCTTAAAAAGAATTTAATTTTCTACAAATTTGAGGGTGGGACATCCCCCCATTTTTTAGAAATCAATACCCCATTTTAATAGTTCTAGTATATCCTCCCTGCATATTTAACAATGCTTGGAATCCCCAACACTTTAACAACGCTAGGGACCTACCTCACTCATTCGTGGGCATCCATGCCTTAGCTGGGTTTTGAAACTGAGACGTCCACAACAAAATCTCACTCCTTTTCCAATCCCCTATATTGTTTTCTTTTGTATTTTATGATATATCTATATATTATTATTATTATTTTTTTTTATTTTTTTATCCATATATGTATATATTTAATTACATATATATAATATGTATTTTTGGGTATGTGTTTCTATAAATACATACATACATATAAATAAATATATTTTTTTTTATATATGAGTGTGAATCTATAAATATAATTATACACATTTATATTTATTTAAATATATTATATATTAATATTTTTAAACTTATATTAGACTATATAGATAAATATATATCAGTTTTTCTATGCATTCACAAATATATTTATATATATAAACATTATATATACAGTAATTGTATATGTATATACATTTTTATACATTTTAATTTTAAATAAAATGGATATTTTGTTTTATTTAGATTATGTTTATTTATTTATAAAAATAATTTACATGTAAATAGGTTTACATATATATTTATAAAATTAAATTTTTATGTGTGAATATATAAAAAATATGTATATATTATTTTATATTTTATTATAAATAAAACTAAATTGTGAAGAATGATAAAATTTGAAAATATTAATATTAATATGAATGTAATACGTGGGAATAAATTCAATCCCCATTGAAAATGGGAAAAACTACCCACTTAAACGAGGATATAAGTCCATTGAATGTTAAAAAAATCGGATACACCGACTAAAAAATCAATTTTAAAGGCCTATTTGAGACTTTTTGGGACATGTAAAATGTAATATGTGATTCATCCCTATAATTAGTGCGAATATGACATTTCAAGATTAAATTTGATATGTGGTAGAGCTAAAACGGACACACAGATCATAAGATATGGCCCTTTGAAATCCGAGTTATGTTTTCATTATATTTTAGATATTTTATTAAATTTTTTATTTTTTGTGTTTTCAAATTGATAATAAATGACAGTTATTCGATAATAATTAGTAAGTTTTTAATTAAAAATATTTTTAATTATATTATAATCCATTTTCTCTAAGTATCATATATTGTAATTGTAAATGTATATTTATCATTAACTAAAACATATTTTAAAAACTATATGTTATTTTTAATGATTTTTTTATTGAAATATACCATTTATTGGTTCTAGTAGAGAAACACTGATAAATCCCCCTTTAGTAGTGCTTCTAAAAAAGAACTCATAAAGGGAGTCCCTTTAACAACGCTAAAAGAACATTGATAAAGTAGTACCATTAATATCGCTAAAAATGCTGATAAATGTGTACTTTTAACAGTGTTTTTAGCACTGTTAACATATCCATTAATCACTGGTTTTTTAGTGCTGATAATGGTACCCCTTTATCAGCACATTTTTTTAGCAATGCTAAAGGGTGGCATTGTGTAATGTTGTTTCTGTGGTAGTGATACATGTGTTTCCTTTTATTTATAATTGACATTTTAAAAATATATTCTTGGATATTTATGTTTAATTTATTTATTTATCGTATTATTAATATAAGAATTGTTTTCTTCTAAAGAAGAATTAATTTTTTCAGGTTGGGGCGGTGTATTTGAAAACTAATACCATGTTTATGATTTTTGAGAGGGGATCAGAGGTGCCAATGAAAATTAAAAATTGATGTTTTTAAATGTTTGTGGATCGAAAATGAAAATTTAATTGTAGAAATTATTGTTTGTAATGTATATATTATAATATTTTTTTTAATTAAAATTTTATTTCACTTAAATTATTAATTTTCACACTGTTGCATTTTCATACAGGCGTATTTGGTGAAATGTGTTGTTATTCAAACAACACATTGAAATAAAAGGGAATTTATTAGTGTTAATGAAAACAATGATAAAGGGGTTCTCATTATAATTACCATGATGATGAAAATATTTTTTAGTGCTGTTAAAACTCTTTGCGTTGGGTTAGAAGGTCTATCTGTGGTAGTGGGAATTCAATTTTATTTGTAGTGAGAATGATATCCTTATAAAGGAATAATGTGAATAGGATTTGAAGACATTGTGCTCATAATACCAATGAGTATGTGTTGTGTTGATTGATGAGGGAGGAGTTAAATTCATGATATAATGGGATTACATCCATATATCACCATGAATTTCAAGTAGGAGAGAAGATCTATTTTTAAAAAAAATAAAAAATTATTTTAAAAATTATTAAAATTAAAAAGAAAATTCATATTCTCCATTAATAATTTAAAGAGTAAAAAAAGTAAAAAACTATTTTTCATAAAGATATATTCAACCAAAAATCTCTTTCAATTTTAAAAAAATCAATTTTTATTTAAAATTATAAAAACTAATTTTTCATTAATAAAATTCAAATTAAAATTTTACAAGAAATCAAACAATGTCTTAAAAAATAAAAAAAATTATTATGTTTTATGTAAAATGAGAAACTAAATTTTATTTATGAACAATTAATAAATAATTCCCTTTTACATATGATGTAATAAAAATAATATATTCCAAATCCAAAATATTGTATCAAAAAAATATTGATCCCATATAAAATTAAAAAGTATCCCAATATTCCTCTTAAAAATTTATTTAAATTAAATAATCTTATTTTAAAAAAATTAAAAATTATATATCCATCTTTAATGATGTATTTGGGAATTAAAAATGAATTTTATTCTTTTATATAAATTTAAATATAAATTTTACATTTTCTAAATGATCCCATTTTAAATCTAAAATATAAAAAAACATGTTTCCATTACTAAAAAATTTAAAATTTCAATTAAAAAACATAAATTTAAAATAAATCTTCTTCATTTTCCATTTAAAATTATGATAGAATTAAGGTTATCTATTTCTTTTTAAAAAAAATTTATTTCCTTATTTTTTTAAATTATTTTTAATTAAAGTAGATTTATTAATAATTGTTAATTTCTATAGTTTAATTTAAGAATATTTTAGTTTTTTAACGGAAATTTAAAAAACTGTGATTTTAAAAGTGAAATTGGGATATTAATTTTTCAATAAATAATAATTTTTGCCTATGATTTTTGGAAGGAATTATTTTTTAAAAAATATACATATAGTATGGGATTTATTTTACTTTACATTAATTTGATTCTAGAAATATTTTTGTCATTTAATTTTTTAAAAAGAAAAAAATGTAGTTGATTTGTTGATATGGGATAAGTGAAAATACTATTACAAAATCAGGTCTTGGCATGTGTGAAGGATGTTCACAAAAGCCACAATTTTAGTCAAAAAGAAATAAATATGTTATTGCATAAATATGTTAACATTGTAAATTTTTTTCAAAAAATAATATTTTGATTGTTGATATTGATTTAAATTCTATATTATTAAAATTAGATGTACTATATAATATGAAATTAATAATATATTTTTGGAAGAATTTAAAAATATTAAGAGGCAATTTTGTTTCTAAAATGATTCTAAAAAAATATGAAAAATAAATTGAATACATATATTAGTTTTAATTACATGTTTAATGTAAAAATAATAAATTATTTCTACAACGATGTTTAGAAGGTTTGTCTATGTTACATCTAGGAATATGAAAACATATCTACACCATAGGTCTTGGTGTGTTGGTGTGGTATCTTCATGCACAACTGCATGCCTCTGTAAATATTATTGGGAATTATTAACCCCGATCCATGAGGCAAGGGTTTCCCATATACATATATTTAACACACTATACCCCTTCAAAATCGATGTAGGATAACCCAATAATCTCCCTCTCGTAACCACTAGGGCGATGAACATAGAAGATTTTACAGTGATGGGGAAATTCAATGTGATCAAATGAAACTGAACAACAATAACTACTACGAAATAGAGATTTATCAATGATAAAAAAACCATTATCACCGCTTAAAAAGAGTTCATTGTCGAGGCACTATTAAAAGGGAGTCAATTTATCAATACTCAAAAAATTGTTGATAAATGAACATTTTATCAGTGCTAAAAAAAGCACTAATAAAATTAAAAAAATTCAAAAAAAACTGTAAATCAAAGGGTAGACCCGACCACTTTTAATATAATTTGATCCCCATTAAACAGTGATAGGAAGTCCAACCTTTGTGCTCCACCTCCCTCCATTTAACCACACTATTTTCACACCCCCAACCATTAATTGTGTAATACCACCCAACACCTACCTACACACCACTGACTCCCCATGGATTTGAACATGCGAAAAATCTTATACACCAGATAGCTAAATCCATACTAACCCGCACACCATCTCTGTCTCCGCCTCAATTCCATGACCTCCATGACTGCACTGATGATGGTCAGCCGCAATGAATCCCCACCACAACTGCATTCCACCTCTGCCATGAACGCACACCGTGACCGCGTTCCACCCCTCCATGACCACCCTGCACTTCATCACATCCACACCCCACCTCAACCACACTCTGCCTCCACCATGAAATCCCATAGCAACCATACCATGCTCCTCACTGCACGCTCACACATCCACATCCCTCCTCTACCACGGTCTTCCTACGTGATGACCTTGTAGAGAAACTGTACTTTGGTCTACCCTACACATTGACACATACACATCCGGCCTCAACCATGTTACACCTATACTAGGACCTCCCAGATTGGTATGGCTTATGGATCTCCTTGGTCTCCCTAAGGAAGTGTTTTTAGGTGAAGGGGAGGACTGGACACCACCCCCCCCCATTGAAACTGTTCGTAAAAACATGGCCCAATGGATAAGTATTTTTTTATTAAAATAGTTGGCCTATTAGAATAGGTTGGCTAAAATATAGTACATTGTAGGTTGGTGAGTTCATTCATGTGTATTGGGTGCCCTAGGGGGGTTAGGGTTTTCTTGGGATCCACTTGCTTGGGTACCCCTATGGTGTTTCGATTTCTGGTGTAGGAGTTGTGGTACCTTCGATATTTCTTTTCTTTGGTACCTGTGGGGAGTGTTCTTTGGTAAATGGGATAGTTGGACCCCACATTCCATAATAATCATCCACAGGTGTTGTCCCCCTATGATTCTATGGTGCCGGGGTTGGGGTACGTTTTAGATCTTCTTTCTTATGTACCCCAGCACCGTGTTCCTAGGTGAAGGGGATAGTGGGATATGGTCCCTCGTTGGATTCCTCCATTATATTCTATAATAAGATTGGATCATTGGTGATAGCCTATTCTATTTAAGACCTCATTGTCATCTTCATGAAGAGTCATGGGAATCCAAGGTACTGCGTATTTTTGACCGTTTCTAATTATATTCCTCCAAAACATGACTTCCACCAGGTTCCATCCATTTCTCTATATAACATCATTATCATCATCATCGGGGGGTGAGGAGTTTTAGAGAAAACAATAATCTAGTCGGAGGCTTGGAGTATGAAAACATAGCCTCAACCATTATATAGTAACATATTCCTTTATATTTTCCTTTCCCTCTGCAAACATTCCTCACATATTTTAATAGCAAGAAATGAGGGATATGAAAATATTTTATTTATAACACCAATTAATATTGAGGAAGTACCAAACCCTGTTTTTTAATTATAATTATTTTTTTGACTGAATATTAAAAAGATAAAAAATCTATCCAAATTATTTATGTATTTTGAGTATTTTATATATTAAATTTAGAAATGGAATCTAAATTCTAAATCAGATTAAATTAATTATTGTTAAGTAAATAATGATTTTTTTTAAAATGTAAATAAAATTAATAATTTTTTTTTGTCTTTGATATCAATTGATTTTAGATTTATAAATAATGATTACAATTGAAAATAATTAAAATATATGTAATTAAATCGGTTTGGGTATATTTCAAAATATAATCGAATATATTTAAAAATAACGAGTTAAAAAATAAATGGGTTATAAATCGACTAGGGATTGAAAAAAAATCAACCGAGTTGGAATTTGATTATCCCAAATTTCATGGGTACTTGATGAGTCAACCTCCATAATTTTGGGTGATTTTTAATGAACATTTTCAACCTATTTATCAATGTTGTAGATTTTAATAATTTTGTTGAATTTTAATTTATTAATATAGAATAGATTTTTAGAATAGTGGACTGTCATATAATATTTGATGTTGATTTTAATTCAATAATATAGCATTTGACCTATATCAACCTTTATACAACATTTAATATATATATATATATATATATATTTGTAATATTTTATTTTTTTATCTAACTAGTCGTAAATGGAAATAAATTTTTGAAGAGCATACCCCCCAATTTGTAATGGTACTTTAGGTTGGGAAATTAGGTGGTTAACAAAAATGATAATTGAAAACAAAATAATGAAGAACCGAACTGTTATAATTAAATGAGTATTTGTTAGTAAACAAATTAATTGGTTAATAACTAATTTCTGTTGGTTTTTTATCAATTCTAATAACTAAAAATTGATATAATAATTTAATTTATAATTTTTTAATTCATTATTAATTCAGTATTTTAAATAACCTATGAGATATATTATAACAAAAAAACAATACATTTTTGTTTATAAATTTAATTTTTTTTTCCAATAATTTGTTTCTTTAAAAATTATATGGATTTTTAAATAATTTTGAGTTTTTGTTCGACACAAATAGGGAGGATTTTTTTTTAAAATTTATGGATCTTTTTACATTAGTAGGCTTCCACTAATGATCAACCTTTGAAAAATGGTTTTTCCACCCGATAAAACCAATTTTTATCTTAGATGTAGTTTATGAATTCTACACTAAATGTATATGATATCTGAAAGAATACATGCCTACTGGAGTTATTGTATATTTTTTTCAGGGACCAAAAATCAGTTAGATAATTCCCAAAGTGTGGTTCTTGTCGATACAATAATGATTAATCTAGTCATACAAAATTTTATGGTATTTTCCAATCACTCCATGGATTAATTTCCTATATGGAAGTGATGACACTCAAGGGAAATTGACGTGGCACGTAGATATAGGAAATACATATAGGAAACATCGTCACCTGGTAAACTCTCCATAGTGGAATAGAATTGATAATGAGTATCCTTAATTTGGAAACAAGCCAAGAAATCTTTATCTTCAGTTATCTACCGATTGAGTGAATCCTTTTGCTTTTAAAAGAATCAGTCACAGTAAATGGTCGGTTATGTTGGTAAATTATAACTATCCATTGTGGTTATGCATAAAAAAATAAATCGTCTTACCTATGATTATAACAGGACCAAAACAACTGGGTAATGATATTGATATTTATTTGGCTCCACTGATCATGGATTTGATATTATTATGGGTTTCCGGTGTTACGTTGTATGCTGCTTACAGAAATGAATATTTCAATTTTAGATCCATTTTTTACGGGATGATAAATTACATTCCTGATTATGGAAATTTTTTAGGATATATCATTAAAGGAACTCAAGGGTTTCCCATCTTTGAAAAGGTACATAGACAATCACTGAGAAAAATTCGTTGAAAACCATGTTTCTAAGACATCGCTAATCTCTACACCGATGAAATAAGTACCGATCTTGGACGACATCATTCGATGGAAGATTAGAAGAATATAATACACTATTTCCACTAATAGGTGATCAAATGTTTGAGAGGGTAAAATTTGTGGAATCTAATATTGGTAAACCATTTTCTAAAAACAATATAAAAACTAGTTCAAAAAAAGAGATTAGTTTTTTTAATTACCATAATAGAATTTTATGTACGTCATACATTTTCATGGTGTTATGCATATCGAAAAAAATGTATTTGATAGTTTCATCGGCATGTTTCTGAATGCACCAGAAAAAAAAGGATGGAAGTAAGACTTGGATGGAAATGGTTGAAATGGGAATATGATAAGAGTTGGGACCACGAAAGGTTGAAAAAGTAACTTTTATTCCTCTAAAATTGTACACTCATTCCAGGTAGGAGAGATATCAATTTTACAACTTCTTGAATGATGTAAAGGTTCTATAGGGTTATTCATAGAATATCAATAATATCATTTCATTGACTGATTTAAATTTAAAGGATCTAAAATCACATGAATTCCATGTTTTAATGAAAGATCTAATGGATATAGATTTATGTTGCATTTTTTCAAATAATATCCATCATATATTAACAAAAATCTATTTCTTCTTTAAATCTATATAGAAAAAATTTACAGACACGACGAAATTGCCAACAATGGGAAGATAATTTTTCATCATATTATATGAATTGAAAATTTTCGTTCCACCAATATTATTTAGTATGATGGTTAATTTTATGGTTCACTTGGTGTGTGAGATTAATCTATGTGGTATTGTACACTATAGATGGATATATCCCATTAAATGGTATATGAAGACATTGAAATGTTACGTCAAATTTAATGTTGTCTAGAGGGTTGTATTAAGGAGTGATATATTGTTGAGGATTCTATTTAATTCTATAATTAATACCTTTCCAATGTGGAAATAATTGGTCTACCTAAATCTCATCCCAATATGCAGCTTATGAGTGAAGGAATTTATGGAAGAGATGTTTTCATAATCAATATTATAGATCAGAAGTAGAACCACCTATAAATTTTACATCATTGTTTGGAGGTTTCCCTATATGTTGAAACCCATAAAGATATTATTGGGAATTTGAATCAATCAAGGGATTAAATATGGATATCAAACACACATAATCAACTCATTATAGGTTCATTTTAGGACTATATTTTTAATGAATCCGATGAAAATCCTTATTCAATTTCAGAAAGACTTCAATAGTTTGTCGGAGTACCAAGGGTGAATGTGTTATCTTAAAATTGGTATGTAATTAATGGTTATACGTTCTATAAAAATTATCATGATGAAGACGGTACCATGAAAAATATTGAAGTTATACTCATGGAAGAAGTGATGCATGTTTCTTGTACTAGGAAAATAAATCAAATTTACTAGAATATTTCATAATTTGGAATCATAAAAATAATGGCATTTTTATTATACAAAATTAACAGTGCTTATTTTTTCAATTCACGTGGGTTAATAATAGGAGTTCAATAAAAATATATGAGTTGGGATTCATGAAAGATGATTTTAGTAAGGAAGACTAAAAATAAAAACCATATAAAATGGAATTATAGGAAGTATAAGTATTTTATATTGCAAATACCATAGATTGAATATGGTTAATTGTTTTATTATCGAACAAACCCACTGAATGTTTAGATTAAAATTCAACTGAGGACGACCATTTCATTGGGACATTGCAATCATTTCGTAGTGGTCCCAATCTTGAAGGTGTTTTGTATGAGAGAGTAAACAACAATTAAGGGATTTGGAACATTGATATATAGTTAATATCCCATCATCCATTAAAAAAAATATTGTTCAATATTCAAGTTACATTTGTTTTTGGAAAATACATCATGCTACCTAATGTTATTATCCATTAACTTCTATATTTATGTACTCTAAATTAAATATTAAACCATTTCAGAAGATAATGACTTCAACACATGTTTTTTCTTCCAATACTAAGGAAAAAAAGGTCTCTCAACCAGATTCTTCTCGTAGTGCATATGAATGACCTTATACACATGTTGGTGATCCCAAACCTGAGGAACAATAGGTTTCCCAACCTGCTACTAATCCCAGTGCAGAGGTACAATGGACATATGCACATGTCAATTATATCTCTCTAGTGGAAAATATTGAAAATGTTGATTCCAAGGAAGTGGTTGGTGACGAAGGACCCGTTTCCCTGAAAAAACTGAATCACCATAGTTTCTTGGTGTTAGAAAAAAATATTATGGTGAATGTCAATGGTATCAAATTTGAGGTGGGATAGAATGCACAGGGTCAGCCTGTTAATCCCAACAAGGCCATGTTCAGTATTTATATTGGAATCATAACATAGTAATTCATTCCAATATTTTCGGTAACAAGTTCTTCATGATATGAAGGCACTGATGTGGGAAGAGATTATGATAAAATTATGATATCATTTCATTATTTTACTTAAAAAATAAAATAATTAATCATTAACATACTCTTCATCTTCCATCGTAGAGGGAAATTATATTATTTGAATCATAAAATAATTATGTGTTAATTCATACTAGAAGGATTCATAAATGATTTTGAACAATTCTAACAATACATCATCTTAATGATGATGAAGGGAAAATAAACCTGCACCCACCGGTTATCTATGAACACAGGATAATCCAAGAAGCGTGGGGTGAATTTATTGAACATCGTGAAGATGTGTCTTTTCATGTACATTGTGGTCAGTAATACATTGTTTGATGATGTGTTTATGTGTCACATTGAATGATAATTTTTTATTTATGAAATAGAAAATGAGTGATGGAAACAAATAATGAGCAAAAAAATACAACATACCCCTACTGTAGTGTAAGGATGGTGTACGCCTCACTTGAAAAAATCGGTACATATTTTAAAGTAAGTGTAATTATTTTATGTGACATGAAGAAACACCACAATTATATTCCTCTATTTATATTCAGATTTATGAGATGAATTGAAAAACCACATCCATCCCACGTTGTGTGCTATGGATGGAGGCACATAAAATAAAGACGTGATACTAATAGATGAAAACACATAAAAAGTGCGGGAAACATGCGTAAGTATTACATAATATATTTTTTTCATTAAATAACTATTAAATAACAATGATCACATATTTTTCTATAGTTTATATCTGAAATTGTCACATGAATTAGGAATACATGTTTCAGATGAACACAAAATTCTGCTGGCCTTGAAGTATCTAGAACAGTGTGGTCGTGTTAGAGGTGTGGGTTTTTGGGTGATTATCTGAATATATTATGAGACAAAACAAGAGGATGATCAAAGTGAAATTATAAAATAGATGAGAGAATGAATATCCACCCTTTAAGGACATCTCTAATGGAATATAGATATGATGGAATCATTAATGATGGAGAGGAAAATAGAAGAAGAAACTCAAGAACAACCACCACTAGGAGATCCCTCACCACCCCCACCAACTATGAGGCTAGTGATTACACTCAAAGAGATGTCTTATAAGTGGTAATCAATGTTATAATAGATGTTTCTGTGAAATGTGAATCATACAAAAAATGATACCTTTCTTATACTGGTATTCTAAAGGGTTATAATGGCTATTATTTATATATATAAATACCAAACCAACACCTTTTGACATGGGATATGGTGTTAAATATTTGAAATGACTTTCTTCACAACCAACCACATCCAACATGACATGTGTGAGTTTTGATTAGTGTATACCATGAGACAAATATCGAGCTACCTTTTCCAATTCATGAGGATGATAGTAATACAGTTGAAAAAACTATTGGAAAACTCATCACATGGCCGTCATATTTTGTAAAAAAATACTGATATGATGGTATTAATTTTTATTTTACTTTTGAAGAAAAAAAATTTGACAAATAATCAAAATATATCTAAAATGATGAATTTTATTACAGACGGACAAAGAGAAGAAGATGATATAAAAAACTGCATCAAACCCATTGAAATGATTAAGAAACTAATCAAATAGATATACCCAAAACACCATTACCTCACTCATTCAATATCCACATTTACTTCATTCAAGGCTCATGTGTATAGAAAGTTAAAATATGGTTGCAACCACATAGTTGAATTCGAATAAAATATGTACATCGAGAAAGATCAAGACATTATAGGTGTTAAGAGTGCCACTAAAATCCAAAACTATTATTGGAGGGAGGCGCATTTGTATATGTATACATGAGGCATTTTTCCATGGCTTCATTTTCAAAAAGCTTATATACTGTTTTAATTATTAATAAATACATTTCATATTTTTGGAAGGCGTATATATGAAAAAATTGAAAGGGTCTTTTCCATGAAAAAAAGTTCTGACACGTTAGTCATCACATAACCTCTACAAAACAAGAAAAAATAGGACCCATAAATAGGATCAAATAGTGGAAGGTCTAATCAAATACTTTGGATGATAAATTTTGGATGAAATGCTATTTATTTCCAGTGATGCAGGGGTAAGACTCTACAATTTAATCATATCAAATTTATTTTCACTTATTTCATCAATTATTCCTTTTTGTGTTTTTTGGATATAATTGGAACCTCATTTCAGTAAATTTGGATACACTAACGAATTATTTCCTAGATTAAATTCATGGATTTCCAAAAAAATATCCACAAATAATGGAGTATTTATATTTTTAATACACTGAATCCAACATTTTAGAACTAAACATTATGTTGTATAATTCATATTACCTTTTAATGAGGATTCTGTTATGATATGGTGGTGAATCACTGTCATGAAAAACACTAAATGAGGCCAAGGACTAAGCCCAATGAAGAAGAAATGTTCAATGATTTGATAAGTATCAAGGTATATATATTAATATTTCCCTATCCAAACACATATCAAATCAAATTACTTATTCTACTCAATGTTTTAGTAGTGTCTAGAACAAACCAATGTAAACGATTTTTGTTATTATATTTGTAAATTTATGAGAGAGATTATATTCCATGAAAAACTAGCATCAATGAAGAGGTATTTTCAATGATAATTACTATTTCATTTAATATATTTATTAATCCTTTGTGTATTTAAATTTTTAAAGCACTACTACGACTATCGAAAATACTCATATTTACAAGGTGATATTGATGTTCTAAAAAACGAATGGGAAACAAACCTGATGGAAGAATGCACACAAATAGAATTAATATGTGACTTCCATATAAGTTGTGGATTTTTTTTCATATTTTTTTATAATTTAATTATTTTTAATATTACTTACTTAAGTAATTTTTTATAGATGTTGATTCCTTTGTTCGAGTCAGGGAGGCTTGTTCAAATATTCTCATGCTCGTGAGAGATTGGACTTCGAGGATGCAATTGAGATAATGAAAACAATGAAATGGGTCAAGAATATATAAATGTGAATTCATAAAACATATTCATTTAAATAATTTTTTCATAATTTTATCTGCTAATTGTATGTTAATTAATTTATCATTTTTATCTAATATATATTTATTTATTTTACAGATATTTTGGGAAGTCATATTTTCCTCTCAACTATCTCCAAAATGCCATAATATAAAGAACATGTTGAATGAAAAGAATGAATTATTAGTATTCTAATGCATAGTATGACTTCCCAAATTATATATCATAAATATGTTCCTAAAAAGTGTACTAATCAGCTGCACATCAATTAGGCGCACCTAAAGTTTATACACAGTGTGCTTAGTATGACTCAAAGTGTATGATTTTAGTTTATAATATTCATTGATCCATTAATATTCATGTCTTTTGATCTTCCTTGATTTGATCCATGACTCGGGTTTATGATCTTTGATATGCACACTAGTGAAAAAAAAACGTTTGTCACATCATCATTTTTCCCATCGTTTCTATATAACCGATGTGTAAAGCTGTAAAAATTAGTTTATCATGTCGGTTATAAAATTACCAACGTGATAAATCAACAAGAATTGGTTTTTTACGTCGATTATAAAATAAATGATTTATAAAATACCAAGATTACATTTATCACATCGGTTATTTGATAACCGACGTGAAAGATCAAATCTAGGTGATTTATCATGTAAATTATTTTATAACAGACATGATAAATCAAATCTCGGCAATTTATCATGTCGATTATAAAATAACTGACGTGATAAAGTATTTTCTACATTGGTTATTAAATAAATAACGTTATAAACATAAAAAACAGTTTATCACGTCGATTGTTAAATAAACAATGTGATAAAGCTTTTAAATAATTTATCTTGCCATGTATTTTGTCATTATATTTTATTCGATTGGGCATCCTGCGATTCATCTCTCTAGCGCAGAAAACCTAGAAAGAATTCTACAAAGTTGTACCCTCCAACCTAGTTTTATCAACATCATTCATCATATTTATTATCACTAGATCTATCAGGTTGACTCGCAACACTGAAGTATGCCTCACATGCCTCAGTTTCGTTTTTTATTTTTCACAATTCCTTAAACTTGTATTTTGAGAAGTTATTTTCATATCATTGTTATTTATATCATGATAAGTGTCATAGTGTTCTTTTATACCATGATAAATCCTTTTCTGGTAAAATAAACCATGGTAGTGATATCATGAAATTTCTACGATTTTTGTTGCTACCATGTATGTTCTATCTTGTGTGTGTGTGTACTCGCATGTGTGTGGGGGTGGGGGTGTCTAGGGGGTGGGGGTGTCTAGGGGGCGGGGGTTATCCAGGGCTTGGGGGTTTTCCAAGGAGGTGGTGGTATCTAGGGGGTTTCTAAGGGGGTGGGGATGGTGTCCAGTGGTGTGAGGGGGATTTCCAAGGGGGTAGGTAGTGTCTCGGGGGGTGGGGGGGTGGTGTCCAAGGGTGAGGGGGTTGTCTAAGAGGGTAGGGGTGTCCAGTGGGTGGGGGATGTCTAGGGGGTGGGGGTGTCTAGGGGTGGGTGTTTTCAGGGGGTGTCCAAGGGGGTGGGGTTGGTGTCCAGCGGGTGAGTGGGATATCTAAGGGGGTAAGGGTGTTCAGGGGTGGGGTGGTGTCCATGGGGGTGTGGGGGCTGTCCAAGGGGGTAGAGGGTGTCCACGAGGTTTTGGGTGCTGTCTAGGGGTGAGGGGTAGTCCAAGGTGGTGGGGGTGTCTAGGGGGTGGGGGTTTCCTGGAGGTGGGGGTGTCCTGGGGTTGGGGGTAGTCCATGGGGTTGGGGGGTTGTCCATGGGGGTGGGGGTGTCCTGGGGGTGGGGGAGTCTAGGGGTGGGGGTGTATAGGGGGTGGTGGTTGTCCAAGGGGGTGGGGTTGTCTAGGGGTGTCCAAGGGGGTGGGGGTGGTGTCCATGGGGTGAGGGGGTTTTCTAAGGGGTTATGTGTGTCCAAGGGGTGGGGTGGTTTCCAGGGGTGAGGGTTTGTCTAAGGGGGTAGGGGTGTCCATGGGGTGGGGGTATCCACGGTATGGGGATGTCTAGGGGGTGGGGTGTTGTCCATGGTGAGGGGGGTTGTCCAAGGGGGGTGTCCAAGGGGTTTCCATGGTGGTGGTGTGGTTTCTAGGGGGTGATGGGGATTTCCAAGGGGCTGGGGATGTCCATGGGGTGGGGTTGGTGTCCAGGGGGTGAGGGGGTTGTCCATTGGGGTAGGGGTGTCCAGGGGTGGGGGTGTCTAGGGGTGGGGGTGTACAAGGGGATGAGGATTGTGTAGGGGTGGGGTATCCAGGGGGTGGGTGTTGCCCAAGGGTGTGGGGTTGTTTAGGGGGTGGGGTTTTTCTAAGGGTTGGGGGTGTCTAGGGGGTTGGTGGTTGTCCATGCGGGTGGGGTGTCTAGGGGGTGGGGGTGTCCAGGGTGTGACTAGGGGTTTGGGGCTGTCCATGCGGGTGGGGTTGTCCAAGGGGATGAGGGTGGTGTCTAGGTGTGTGAGGGGATGTCCAATGGGGTAGGGGTTTCTAGGGGTGGGGTTGATATCCATGTGGTGATGGGGTTGTACAAGGGTGTATGGGGTGTCTAGGGGTGGGGGTGTCCAGGCGGTGGGGGTTGTCCAGGGGTTTGGGGGGGGGGGGGGGTTGTCCCAATGGTGTGTGAAACCATTGGGATATTCTATCACAACAATTTCAGGGGCTATTCTAATGTTTTTAATTCGTTTCTATAGGTGTACTTTTCAAGAGTGAATGTATACATATTTTAATATTTATACTTCATATTTGTTGTTTACAGAAGGGTGAATTTGGTGTCTAGTTACACCAAGATCTATTCTTTGTATACCCTAAGAAGAAAGGATCCAAGATGAATTTATATTGTTATATCATAATCCATATGAGATAGATGTAATCCTAAAATGATTTTCATATAAATATAAAAATGTTATATCTATTTATATTTAATTTTTGAAATCATTTTCATTCAATCTTTTTTCAAATAAGAATATATTTTTTTCATATTCCAAAATTGTTTTACATTCAAATTATTCAATTTTCCATATAAATATAAAATTTTCATATCTAAAAAAGATGAATAATTTTTATATTTTTTATAGTTAATATTGATTAAATTTTGAATTATGGCACACCGAATGAGTAATGAATATGAGGAAGCTTTTGATGCATTTTTTGAATTTTCTAAATGAAATGTTCCAAGCAGCGACATTTTTTTATGTCCATTACTGAAATTTTTGAATATGAATAAGTTGAAAAGTAGAGTGATCAAAGATCATTTGATTTGTCGTGGTTTTAATCCAAGTTACAGACCTTTTATTTGGCATGGTTAAACTATAAAGAATTTCAGATATACTGAAGAAGATGATTTGAAAGATGGTAACTCCGATGGAATTGAAGAAATAATTCATGATATTGTAGCATTACATATTTAGATAGAAATGGTAGATTCAGGTCTATATGGTGATGATGAAAAACCATTATATCCTTGTTTTATGGATTTTACGGTTTTTTCGGTGCTGTTACGATTGATTAACCTGATGTTGAAACATGGATGGAGTGACAGAATTATTACAGAGCTTCTATAATTGTTCAAATAAATTCTTCCAAAATGCAATGATCTTTTATATTAACATTATAAGGCCAAGAAAATATTATTCCCGATAGGTTTGTGATACATAAAAATACATGCATGTCTGAATGATTGTATGATATATAGGAAGGAATATGAATTTTTTTCAGAGAGTATTAAATGTGGGACATGACGGTATATGTTGAAACAAAAATCACTTGCTCATATAGAGATTACAGAGATCCATGCCAAAGTAAATTTGGTATCCTTCTATAATTAATCATTTTAAACATTTATTTTCTAATTCACATGATGAAAAAAGGTTAAGATGTCATGCTGATGAGAGGATATGTGATGGAAAAATACGCCATCCATTTGATTGTCCACAATGGAAGAAAATTGATGATCAATATCCTACATTTGGAAATGAAATTAGAAATCTATGAATTGGGTTGTGCACAGATGGAATGAATTCATACCTAACCATCAGTAGCACACATAGTTCATGGCCGATTTTATATGTAATTTAAAAACTCTCTCTTGAAGTTTTTATGAAGTGAAAAAATGTCATGTTGAGTATAATGATCTCTGGTCTGAAGAAACTTAGAAATTATATTGATTTTTTCTTTTCACTTTTGAATGATGATTTGAAAATTTTATGTGAAGATGGTATTAGGGTGTATGATTCTTATAGAATGCAATATTTTCAACTTCATGAAATGATTGTGTTCACTATAAATGACATCCCAACATATGGAAATTTGATTGGGTATAGTGTTAAGGGGCATAATGCATGTCCAATTTGCGAACAACAGAATTCATATTGTAAATTTCATCATGGGAGGAAAATAGTATACATGTTTCAGTGAATGTTTTGTCTATGGATCTCCCTTATAGAAGGATAAAAAAGGCTTTCAATGGCTCCCAAGAATTTGATATTTCTCCAAAACCTTCATCATCTGATGTGTATTTTGAGAGGGTGTGAAAACATTATATGACTTTGTTAAAGACACATAAATATGGTTTTGATATGAATATTTAGAAGAAAAGGTCAATATTTTTTGAGTTACCATACCATATTGGAGATATCATAATGTGAAAAATAATATTGATGTCATTCTCATGGAGAAGAATATCCATGACAGTTTGATTGGAATTTTGTTAGATATTAAAGGAATGAATAAAGATGGTTTGAATGCAAGATTAGACTTACTATCAATGGTAATACATTTAGAGTTAGCTACCACTCCTAATAGAAGAAAAAAATTTCTTCCTCTATCATTTCATACATTATCCAAGAGGGAGAAAATTAGATTTTTTCAGTTTCTTCATGATATCAAAGTGTCTCAAGTTTATTCTTCAAATGTTAAAAAATTTGTCTCTTTGAAGGATTTGAAGTTTATAGGTATGAAATATCATGATTTTAAAATCATGATGCCACAACTTCTACTAGTTTCATTGAATGGATTACGGTCCATTCAGGTCAGAAATACTATAATGAAGTTGTGTTATTCTTTCAATTCAATTTTTAATAAGGTGGTCGATGTGAATGCTTTAATCATTTTGGAAAAGGATGCAATTTATATACATTTTCAATTAAAAATGTATTATCCTCTACCTTTTTTGATATAATAGTACATTTAATGGTTTATCTAGTTTGAGAAATATATCTTTATGGACCTATATATCTTCATTGGATGAATCCTTTTGAAAGGTATATGAAAATATTGATGGGTTTTGTTAAGAATCCATAATGACCTGAAGCCTCCATTATTGAAAAGTATATTTCTGAGGAGGTTGTGATGTTTTGTACGAGCTACTTGGCTATGGCGGATCACATATATTCTCCTTCATCTCACCATGAATGATTTAATAATGAGGGAATGAGGATTTGTTGCTTGAAAGTCAAATTATTATCAGCTAAACAGATGAAGAAGGTGGAATTATACATCTTAAATAACATAGTTGATGCTAAACTGTATATCACATTTCATATTAATGTGTTGAAACAATGTAATCTAATGAAGAATGAAATGTGGATTTTTAATGAGCATAATAATGCATTTTTCCATTCTTTTAAAAGACCTTACATTGTAGATCAGATGTATCAGAGACATAAATATGGTTAGTGGGTGGTCCAAGTTTAAATTTTATAACATGGTCCAAGTATGACATTAAAGGATATACATTTCATACGAAATATCAGGACAATAGAAATGAAGTTCAGAATAGTGGTGTATTGTTGTTTGCAAAAGAAATTCATTTTTGACGTTCTAAAGACAAAAACCCAATTTCACTATCATGTGCATGTTATGGAATCATTGAAGAAATATATGATGTTTATTACATTAAATTTAATGTCCCTATTTTTAACTGAAATTGGTTTATCGGTAAAAATAATTGTCAAACATAATGAATTTGGAATGACAGATGTTAATATGATTAGATTAGAAGGCACAATAGATTTTTCTATAATGAAAACACATGAAAAATATATTTTCGATGTAGGTGATCAATGAGATATGCAGTGTTCTATTGTTTTACAAGGGAAAAAACAATATATTGGTGAGGATCAACTTTATGAAGATGATGATTTATGTGAGATCCATAATTCCATGGAACGATTAACTGAAAATAATGACGATCATATTGAAGACATGGTTTGTGCCATAAGGCATGATCATGATGATGGAATTTGGGAAAACAATCCATTTTCGTATTCCTAATATTATAGGTAACATATTTTTATTTCTTGTTTACATTTATTATTTCCATAAAATGTTATATATTGTAATATTTTTCTTTATTAAAATTTGTATTAAATCAAATAAGTAGAAATATTATTTTTATTTTAATTTTCACTAGTTTAGTTTATCATGTTTACCATTAGATAACATGTATATTTATTGATTTTTTTAATGAAAATTACTTTACCTTGATTACCATTTTTACCATATTTCCCATGTTTACCATGTTTAACGTAGTTTACAATAGTTTAAATTTATGTAACATATATATTTATGGATTTTTTTGAATGCAAATTACAATACCATTTTTACCATGTTTACCATGTTGGCCATATTTACCATTGTATATCATGATTACCATATTGACCATGTTTACTATTATATAACATAGTTTAGTTTTACATTTTTTTCATTACATTAGTATTATAATATTTGAATTTGTATATTTGTGAACTAATGTTTTATTTTTTGATTTCATGGATAATGACATATCTATCAGTTGATCAACCACATGATTCTGGAGATGATCATCATGATCATACCTGTGGGGAGGAACATTCACATTCTCCTATTGATGTTCCCCAATATTCCTAATGTTCTCCCATAATTACAAGGAAAAGTTCAAGAGTTGGTAAACATGGTGGCACAAATTTTTAAAAATTATCACTTTACTATAGTTAGGACCAGAGGATACTCGTTGAGTATGTTTAGAATGATATTACTATAGGTCCAAATGAAAAAGATTTTAAGAGTTTTATATCAACTCAGTGTAAAAAACAAAGTAAGAATTTTGTATGATGATTGGATAGGTGTGTAAAAAAACAACAATATCTTAGTTGTGGGAGAAAATTTTGGTATGAAATTTTTCTATTGTTTGACTAATCATTAAATGTTTCTAGTATAATTTTTTTTACTTATTCTTTTTCAGATGACATTTGTTATTCCTAACACTGGAGAAGTAAAGAGGATAGATTTATCGATTGATTCTAGGAGATGGAGGGATTTTAAATCAACCCTCACATCTGATTTCATTTTTGGTCATAGGAATCATTACAATCCATGTCATATATATCTTTTAATAAATGAAGACACATGGAGACAATTTTGTTAAAGTAGAAGAAAAGATTCATTTATTGTGAGGGAAATGAAAAATTTTATAACATTTCATATATAAATAATATTATTAATGTTTCGTTATTGATTTATTATTCTTAATTTTCAACAAACAAGGATATCTCATCAGGATATCCAATCTAAATATGTATGCCCTAATAGTTTATCTTGGGGAGAGTATACATTATTTTAAGAACAAAGGATGGTGGAAAAATTACAAAAACTGAGAGCTGAGACTTAAATATCTGGAGAGGATTTACCTCCATCCCCTCCATCGAAACATGAAAATAGAAGAGATATTGGATGGTAAAAAGGGGAAATATCTTTCAGAATAATTGAGAATCATTGCTAAGAGTATTGTAAGATATTTATTTTATTTATTTAAGATAATTATATTCTTTATGTAATTTGAATCATTATAGAAATGTTAAATTAATTAATAAAGTATTATCTTGAGGAGCAGAGCTCATGGGGGTATTTACTGCTGCTGGGAGGCAAGATATTTTATCTACAACATTGGGAAATCCCGAACACCCCAATCATGTTTGAGGATTTATGATGAGTGTATAGGTAAGAAAAGTGTTTCCATATTCTTCAACTTATTCCATTGAGGGTGTTTATAAAAAAATAGAATCATTGGAGTCTGTAGTTCATAATATTAATGAGATAATGGAGGAAAAGATTAGATTGTCAGTACAGTCTATGTTTGCAGACATGTACAGACAATTTTAGATTGCATATCCCACTCCTCTACATCCCCCTATAGACCCCATTATTTATCATCCACCTCCTCCAGTAGCTCCCACTCCCCCAACACATCCTACGGACCCCATTTTTTTCCTACTCCTCCACCACATCTTCCTACATATTGTGAGTTGTATGTTGATGATCCTCAACATCATATAGTTTCATATGGGATGGTATATTGAATAGGATATATAGTTCCTCAACAATAGTTAGAGGAAGAGAATTATAGGGTCATTGTATATGATATTATAGATAGATCATATCAAGTGCCATTACCTACAGATGAGGTGATGACAATTGGACATAAAATCAGTCACTTTTTTTGTTTGGCCATCCAATCTTATGTAACTAATTACCATATAGATATGTATGTTATATCTTTTATTTTATTTTTTTATTAAAGTAGTTTTAACATTTGAAAACTAATATATTTTTCTATCAATTTATAGTAATACATCAAAGGTAAATAAATAGTGTATATACAACAACAAATAAAAATGGATATGACATTAGATATAGATTCTAGTATTCTTAATAGATTGTCAATATATTCAAATTTTTGGGCTGATCATTTTTAGTTTCCAACGGATGTTCTTGTTTGTGAGCATGTAATAAATGTGTGGATTGTGAAAAATTGTTTCATGGATCTTGTTACTAGAGATAATTTGGGAATCAATGTTATGCATATTTTTTCCATGTATGTCTTAACAACTTTTCCTATATTATATTTATTAAAAATGAATAATTATGTCTGTTTTTTATTACGTATCATTATAACATGTGGTAGAAGAATGAGAGAACATATGTATATGGATTTATTGATCTACATATGATTTCCACTAAATCACATTCATTGGATGAGGAAAAAAGAACACTTTATATTGCCGATATATATGAACGGAATATAATCACACAGTGTTGGATGATTCCTTTTTGTGAGAGTTATGAAATATATATCTCAAAAAGTATTCTTTATATTGTAATATAAAAAACCAGTAACCTTAAATTTTCTTTTATCTTAGTGATCATTGGATGTTAGGGGTTTTTTCACAGGAGACGACACATTATTAGATATGCTCTGTTCGTGGCGATGTGCGGGGATGTTTTAAGAATATATTGGAAAATAAAGTTTCCATATATAAATAGTTATTTATATTATAATAAATTTTAAATTTATCCAATTCATATTATTTTCTAATAGGTTATGGGAATACTTAAGAAAAAATACAAAGAAAATGATTCCAAGATTAAATATGTAAAATTAAAGGTAAATATCTATTTATAATTTTAAATTATTGATGTAATACATTGAAATGATATTTTGAATTGACACCCATTTAAATGAAATTTTCCTGAAAAATAAGGCATCATCGAATGAGGATATGATATGTTAAGATTTATATATGAAATAATAATGACTGGAATAATAATTAACATTGACTAGATTATATTTCTATATAAACATTGCCATAATAAATCATTTTATTTATTCATTATACATGTTAACTACGCTCCTCTTAAATTGTAGCTATTTTATGACCCCCAACTCTGTAGTTCTCAATAGTTCGAATACATACAAGAGGAATAGTTAAATTAATTTATAGGTTTGATTGGATTTTAGTTTTTTTGTAGTCTAAAATGTAATTTTTGATATAGAAATTATTATTGTGTATTTGGTATTTGTTTTGGTTAGATTTATTTATTTTAGTTGAAATTGTATGTTTTTAATGTTAGATATGTGAATATTTAATTTTTATTGTGTTCTTCTTATTTTGGACTAGTTCTAACGTTTTTTTGTTATTGATTCTGATCTGGTTTTGGTTTCCTTTTGGTGTAGTTTTTGCTTATTTCATATATACATTGGAAGATCATAGTAATGATATTGCAGTTTTATAAAAAAAATGGTGTCTACATCAGTTATTTTATAACAGACATAATAAATGAATGGGTATATTTTATTACGTTGGATATTACATAACAAACATCGTAAATCATTTTCCATGTTAGTTATTTAGGAACCGACATGAAATACCCATCAGAGGTTCGATTTATCATGTCAGTTATTTAATAACTGACTAGAAAAACTATATACCATGCCAGTTCTTAAATAACCCTTGTGATAAATCTACCATCTGAAGGGTTTTTTGCATCAGTTATTTAGGAATCGGCGTGAAAAACTATTCGGATTTAAGCTTTTTACGTGAGTTTTAAAATAACCGACATAAAAAACAATATTTATAATGTCCTTCTTAATAACGTAGGCTAAAAACTGATGTAAAAAAATAATATATAACTGACATAAAGAAACTTTTTTTCCCACTAGTGTAAATGTATGAATTTATAACGCTAGTATCACCTTCTAACATATTTATTCTAATGGTATCCTTATATTATAATTGATATCTCCTTTTTTTAAAATTATTGAACATCTATGATCACCATTTATTAGGTTTCATATCCTTAGGTTATTATGAATGGATTTAGAAATGTTATGTCAAACAATGTTTCTAGTAAATAAAAACTTAATGAGAGACTCTTATGAACTAGTTCTTTATGTTTTCATATTTCCAAAAGCATTAGTCCAAAACTATTTTTGAATGGATCATTATGTAATGTATGTAATATTAATCCACTAAGATATGATATATATGTATTAAATATCAGGGTCAATATAGTTGGTATTTGAGAAACTAACCAACTCAAAATAGAGAAAAAATAAAAAGTGACCGGTATCACTCATAGTGTGTATTTTTATTTAAAATTGACATTACACTACTGGAAATACAGTCTTTCCCAATGGTTCTGAACCATTGAAAAATGCTACAGAACCATTGGTATATGGTATACCAACGGTTTTGGAATCTTTAGGGAAGTAAGCCATTGGAAATGATTTTCCCAATGGTCTATAGTGTACCATTGGGATTGGGTGGGGAAAAATTAACCTATCCCAACAGTTGTGCCAAACCTTTGGGATAGTTTTTCCCAACTGTTTGGATTGAACCATTGGGAATGACCAAGGACTCTCCTCTTTCCCAACGGTTTCTAAACAATTGGGAAAGGCATTTTCCCAATGGTTCATTGAACCATTGGTAAAAAAAGAATCAGAGATGCTATTCCAGGGGTTTGAAACCGTTGGCATAGCCTATGCTGTGAAAATTGCACAGCAGCCTGTAATTTGCAAAGTAGCTCTGCAATTTGCATAGTAGGCCTCATTTTTTGAATTCCCTCTCATTTTCATTCCAATTATTGTACCTGAAATAAACTATCACATACATATACAATTCTTTTAACTGCAATAACCAACTAACACATACATATGGAGAACAAATTCATACACATTTAACATATAATGCAACATGGAACTATACACATCCATAATTAAATTAGAATTCATAATGTAATTATAAACATACATAATTCATTTATAATTCAATTAAAAATTTAGATGACAATTATATGTGGAATCCTTAATTCAATTCATAAAATGATTGGTTTTTTGTATACCATGTATTTTTAGCTGAAATGATGTCCATTTTAAACAAAATACATACACTTAGAGTGATAATGGCAACACCATGCCTAGGATTGAGGTAAGGTTAACTCTTACACGTCAGAAATGACCCATCGATCATTTTCCTAAAGTATCAACATATTACAAATGTGTATGATCTGTTTTCCGCATGCCCGTTGATGTTTTTCACTTAAAATGATGTCCTTTTGAAGCAAAAGACAGACACTTTGAGTGGTGCTAGCCACAAAACATCTCAGATTGAGGTAGGGTTGATTCATACACGTCATATGTGACCAATGTATCGTTGTGCTAAAGTATCAACGTAATCAGAATCCATTTGGTCATTTTTTTTATGTACTTAAAATGATGTCAATTTTAAACAAAAGAGAGCCACATAGAGTGATCTCGGCCACACAATGCCCTGGATTAAGTCAGGGTTGACTTGTACATGTCAAATATGACCCATGGATCGTTTTCCTAAAGCATCAACACATTTCGATTTCATTTGGTCAGTTTTTTGTATGTCAGTTGTTGTTTTCACTTAAAATGAAGTCCATTTTAATCAAAAGAGAGACACTAGGAATGATGTCGGCCACACCGCATCTCAGATTTAGGCGGGTTTGACTCGTACACGTCACATATGTCCCATGGATCGTTGTGATATATTATCGACACAATCATAATATGTTTGTTCAGTTTTCCGTATGCTAGTTGTTGTTTTCACTTAAAATGATTTAAATTTTAAAAAAAAAGAGAGGCAAATTGAGTGGTTTCGACCACACCGCACCTCGGATTGATATGAGTTTGACTTGTACACGTCACATATGACCCATGGTTCGTTCTCCAAATGATTCAATAGAAATCGAATATATTTGGTCGGTTTTCCATATGTACTTAAAATGTTGTCCATTTTAAAAAAAGAGAGATACTTCGACTGATCTCGGCCACACCATGACTCGGATTGATCCCAGGTTGCCTCTTACACGTCACATATGACCCATGGATCTTTGTGATAATTTATAAATAGATTCTGAATGCGTTTGGTCAGTTTTACGTATGCCAGTTGTTATTTTCACTTATAATCATGTCCATTTTAAACAAAAGAGACACATTTAGAGTCGTGTCGGCCATACCACATCTCTGATTTAAACGTGGTTGACTTGTACATGTCTCCAATTACCCATGAATCATTTTCCTAATGAATCAACACAATCCGAATGCGTTTGGTCAGTTTTCCATATGCCAGTTGATGTTTTTCACTTAAAATGATGTCCTTTTGAATCAAAAGACAGACACTTTGAGTGGTTTAGGCCACACCGCATCTCATATTGAGGCACGGTTGATTCGTAAATGTCACATATGACCCATGGATCTTTCCCTTAATGTTTCAATAGAAACAGAATGCATTTGGTCAGATTTCCGTATGTACTTAAAATGTGGTCCATTTTAAACAAATGAGATCCACTTAGAGTGATCACGGTCACACCGTGCCTCAGATTAAAGCAGGGTTGACTTGTACACGTCACATATGACACATATATTATTTTTCTAAAGCATCAACACATTTTTAATGCATTTGGTAGGTTTTCTGAATGCAAGTTTTTCATTACACATATAATCCTGTCCATTTTAAACAAAAGAGACACAATAAGAGTAGTTCTGGACAAACCACATCTCAGATTTAGACATGGTTGACTCGTACACATCACATATGACCCATGGATCATTGTGCTAATGTATTGACACAATCCGAATGCGTTTGTTCAGTTTTCTGTATGCCATTTGATGTTTTTCACTTAAAATGATGTCCTTTCGAAACAATAGATAGACACGTTTATTGTAGTGGCCACAATGTGTCTCAGATTGAGGCGGCGTAGATTCGTACACTTCAAATATGACCCATGGATCGTTCTCGTAATGTTTCAATGGAATCTGAATGCGTTTGGTCGGTTTTCTGTATGTACTTAAAATGTTGTCCTTTTTAAACAAAAGAGAGACACTTAGACAGATCCCGACCACACCATGACTCGGATTGTTCCCGAGTTGGCCCTTACACATCACATATGACCCATTGATCATTGTTCTAAATTATCAGCACAATCAAAATCCGTTTGGTCAGTTTTCCGTATGTACTGAAAATGTTGTCCATTTTATACAAAAGAGAGCCACTTAGAGTGATCTCGGCCACACCGAGTCTTAGATTGAGGCTGTGTTGACATGTACACGTCACATATGACCCATGTATCATTTTCCTAAAGCATCAACACATTTCGAATGCATTTGGTAGGTTTTCCGAATGCCAGTTGTTCTTTTCACTTATAATCCTGTCCATTTTAAACAAAAGAGACATAGTAAGAGTGGTGTCAGCCACACCGCGTCTTGGATTTAGATGGGGTTGACTCATACATATCTCAAATGACCCATGGATCATTTCCCTAAAGTATCAACACAATCTGAATGCATTTAGTCAGTTTTTCGTTTTCCAGTTGATGTTTTCACTTAAAATGATGTAATTTTGAAACAAAAGATAGACACTTTGAGTGGTGTCGGCCACACTGGATTTTAGATTGAGGCAGGGTTGATTCGTACAGGGTAAATATGACCCATTGACCGTTCACCTAATGATTCAATTGAAACCAAATACGTTTTGTCAGTTTTCCATATGTACTTAAAATGTTGTCCATTTTAAACAAAAGATAGACACATAGACTGATCCCAACCACACTGCGACCCGGATTGATCCTGAGTTGGTTCGTACACGCCACATATGACACATGGATCGTAGTGATAAATTATCAACATATTCCAAATGCGTTTGGTCGGTTTTCTGTATACCAGTTGTTCTTTTCACTTATAATCCTATCCATTTTAAACAAAAGAGATATAGTTAGAGTGGTGTCGGCCACACCGCTCCTCGTATTGAGGCGGGGTTGACATGTAGACATTACATATTACCCAAGGATCATTTTTCTTAATTATAGACACAGTATGAATGCGTTTGGTCAGTTTTCCGTATTCTAGTTGATGTTTTTCACTTAATATGATTTCATTTTGAATCAAAAGACATAAACATTACGTGGTGCTGGCCAAACCGCGTCTCAGATTGAGGCAGGGTTGATTCGTACACGTCACATATGACCCATGTACCATTCTCCTAAAGTTTCAATAGAAACCGAATGCGTTTGGTCAGTTTTCCGTATGTACATAAAATGTAGTAAATTTTAAATAGAAGAGAGACACTTAGACTGATCCCGGCCACATCGTGACTCGGATTGAGCCCAGGATGCCTCGTACACGTCACATATGACCCATGGAATGTTGTGATAAATTATCAACAAATTATGAATGCGTTTTGTCAGTTTTCCGTATGCCAGTTGTTATTTTCACTTATAATCCTGTCGAGTATAAACAAAAGAGATATAGTTAGAGTGTTGTCGGCCACAATGTATATCGTATTGAGGCGGGGATGACTCGTACATGTTACATATTACCCATGTATCATTGTGATAAAGTATCGACACAATCCGAATTCGTTTGGTCTATTTTCTATATGCTAGTTGATGTTTTTCAATTAAAATGATGTCCTTTTGAAACAAAAGACAGACACTTTGAGTGTTGTCGGCCACACCCTGTCTCAGATTGAGGCGGGGTTGATTCGTACACATCACATATGTCCCATGGATCATTCTTCATTAGTTTAAATGGAATGAAAATGTGTTTGGACGATTTTCCATATATACTTAAAATTTTGTCCATTTTAAACAAAAGAGAGACACTTATACTGATCCCAGACACACCGCGACTTGGATTGAGCCCATGTTGGCTCGTACATGTCACATAAGACCCTTGGATCATCGTTCTAAAGTATCAACACAATCAGAATCCATTTGGTCGGTTTTCCGTATGCCAGTTGTTCTTTTCACTTATAATCCTGTCCATTTTAAACAAAAGAGACACAATTAGAGTGGTGTAGGCCACACCGCATGTCGTATTGAGGCGGGGAAGACTCATACGTGTCACATATGACCCATGGATCGTTGTGCTAATGTACGACACATTTCTAATGTGTTTGGTCAGATTTTCGTATTCCAATTGATGTTTTCACTTAAAATGTTGACCATTTTAAATAAAAGAGATCCACTTAGACCGATCCTGGCCACACCACGACTCATATTGAGCCCGGGTTGGCTCAGACACATCACATAGGACCCATGGATCGTTTTGATAAATTATCAACAAATTCTGAATGCTTTTGGTCAGTTTTCAGTATGCTAGTTGTTCTTTTCACTTATAATCATGCCCATTTTAAACAAAAGAAAGACACTATGAACGGTGTCGGCCACACCGCGGCTTGGATTGAGGAAGCGTTGACTCATACACGTCACATTTGACCCATGGATCATTTTCCTAAATCATCAACACATTTAAAATGTGTTTGGTCGGATTTCTATATGTACTTATAATGTTGTCCATTTTAAACAAAAGAGAGACACTTAGACTGATCTCGGCCACATCACGACTCGAATTGAGATTGCGATGGCTCGTACACGTCACATATGACCCATGGATCATTGTGATAAAGTATAAATAGAATCTGAATGTGTTTGGTTAGTTTTCCATATGTCAGTCGTTCTTTTCACTTATAATCCTGTACATTTTAATCCAAAGGGACACAATTAGAGTAGTATGTTAGTTGTTTAATCACATTATTCAAATACACTATTTGACTATGGGTCTTTAAATTAATTTATTTATTAAAAAATTAAATTTAAAATCAATATATCAGAAAATCAATAGAAGATACAACTTTTACTAAAAATCCTTGTGGAAATATTAAGGTAAACATGATTTAAGAGAATCCTCATGTGTCTATTAGTTGAATTCTATTTACATAAAATCATGTGGAAATTCATATTGAATATTTTTATATCATTCTTAGTATGGATAAGATTTTAGTTTATCATGCTATGAACCATTTCAGAGCTAAAAATTTCATGCCCAATGAATACATCCTTTTTATAACATACCAAGAATATATGATATTGATTTGATGTGTAAATGTGATTTACATTGATTATCATGATGACAATAAATAAAATATATATTATAGATTTTCTAGTAGTAAATGAAATCAAGGAGGCTAGGGGATGTCTGGGGGGGGCTATCTGGGGGGTTGTTTGGGGGGCTCTCCAATGGGTGCCTGGGGGGCTGTTTGGGAACAAAGGATGAGGGTGGGGGGTTTGTGCCGGGGGCTATTCGAGGGGTGTTCGAGGGGGTTGTCTGGGGTCCAAGGAGGAGGGTGGGGGGGCTGTCTGGGGGGCTATTTGAGGGGCTGTCTATGGTCTAGGGAGGAGGGTGGAGGCTGTCTGGGGGTTGTCAGGGAGGGTGTCTAGGGGGCTGTTTGGGGGGCTGTCTGGGGACTGAGGTGGATGGTGGGGGGGCTCTCCGGGTGGTTGTCTGTTGTCCTAGGAGGATAGTGGAGGTTGTCCGGGGGTCCTTCTAGGGGGTTGTCCATGGGGTTTTTTGGGGTCTTACGAGGATGCTGGGGGGATGTCCAGGGTCCAGGAAAGAGGCGGGTTGTCCAGGGAGTTCACAAACACACAACCACTAAAAGACATCAACATCCATGAAAACAGACAATTTATAAAAATAACTGAACTGCAATAATATACTACAGGTCTAGATAAAACCAACAACTAGAATAGATTAAACATAAAATCTCAATAATATTAGTAAAAAATGTAACGGATCAAATTAACCCACATCACCATCACCACCATCACCATAATCATCACCCTCATCCTCCTCCCCATCATCGTACTCGCACTCCTCTCCCTCCACCTCACCCTCACCCTACTCCTCGCCCTCGCCATCTGCCTCGACCTCCTCCTCTCCCTCCTATTTTGTATCAGACTACTCGCCATCATCATCGTCATCCTGGACATCATCTTGAACACCACTAGAACTGCCACCAGGTGCTCCATATATAAAATTTATCGACGACATATATTCATCAACAGTTGGGCTGGGCTATGGTGGAAGTGTTGGGCTTAGAACTTCAATAAATTTCATAAATGCATTGTTTTCCCAAGAATACTGTTCTTCCATATCTGTGGCCATTTTGTCAGCCTCTTCTTCCTATTCCCTAACATTCTACAGCTCTGTGGCACTACAACTCATACCAGAGGAGGGCCAATACATCATCGGGGCTATCCTATGTCGGCAGCGTACTCTGCCATGATGCTCCTCTCCCCAATCCTGATATAAGTTATCAGTTGGCCTAAAATTGTCTGGTTCATGGGCATCGAGGGAATCTAAAGTATCCTATTACAAATATAATATATTATTATGTTTCAAAATAGATATTAAAATATGAAATCAATATATTAAAACATACAATCAGCTACTGAGTCACTTCGTTGACGGTACTTCCATCCTTTTTCTGTTTACTTGTGCAAAATAGTATTGCTCGAGGCACATGTCCATCAATATTTTGTATTTTCCACTAAAATTAAATTGAAAAAAAAGTTATATGAAAACTTTAGAAAACTATTAATAATTTTGGAAACAAATGAAAGTGTAATTCTTAAAGAAAACATATAAACAATTGTCATACCTGCATCCTCTCATGATCAGACATCATAGTGCTTCCCAATGTTTGGAGGTATTTTTTTTGCATCAATGTTATTTTTACTTTTTCTAGAAGATTCCTAAATAAAATTAAAAAATACAACCGATAGTATTAATGAAAAACATGAATGTTATTATTTAAATACATCAAATGGAATTAATACCTTAAACTGGATACTCGTCCAATGAGTAATCATCTGACGATACTACTCTATAGGACAATCATCCACCACTGGTACCACCTGAAACTCAGTTCCAACTCTAGAAAACTAGCCATTATACAACTCATGCTTTTAGGATCTCCAAAGATCACCTAAATCTTTTAGACGGTCCATTCGTGCACCCTCACCATCGAGAAAATTAAATCGAAGATGACATAAAAATATTAATTCATATAAATAAAAAAATAATTCATGGCATAAATAGAACAGATTTGTTTACCCATATGTTCTCCCAAGCTCTATCCTTGACCTCAAGTGGAAAATGTCCCCACGATAGCTGGATGACAGGAAATATGTCTGAGTATTCAGAAAGTGTCACCAAAAACTCCGACATTGCTGACCAGTTTTCTTAACCATTTGGTTTTCTTAATTATAATCCACCATAACCTGTGTGCGGAATTTCCACACCAAACGCTTGTGTATATGCCCCCGCCCATGCCTGTTGTCAGTAGATGTATCTAACATGAAAGAAAAACAAATATTTTATCATAACATGTTATAATGAAAATAATATTGCTACAAAAATTTATTAGGGTTCTATAAATATACATGCATCGGTCTGATCGCTGAGCATCGATGGATCCACAGAAACTGATGGAACACCCTGTAGAGGAACACGAGTCGAAGACTATGGAATATAGAAGCTCGGAGAGACAGAAGTAGAAGAAAAGAAGATGGGACAGCTGTCTGACTGGATTCTGACTGGGGAGTGGGAATCATCATGGGATGTGAAAATGATGGGCTAGAAGATACAGAAGGTAGCGAAAACATGGGAGGCATAAATATCCTATGTGTCCCTAACGAGACACCGGGATCAGAATGTGGGAAGGTTGACATGTCAGTGGGAGGGGCAGGGTCTAGTAGGGTACGCACAGCTGCCTGTCCACCTCTGTTACGAACCCTCCTCGTACCATCGGCCTGAGTACTAGGCCTTGTACTAGGCTCTTCATCGAATAACTGTCGACGTATAAGTGGATCCTACAAAAATGTTTACAAAAAAATTAACCATGAGACATTATATATTCTTTAAATATATCAATTTTAAATAAAGTACTCACTACATGCACTAATGATGGAATTCCCAACTCCTCCATTCGATGATTGTTCTCCATCATTTTTTTCCTTCGTCACTCTTCAATTGGCTGTATTTACTTCTTTTGAAAACAAATATGTAATTATTTAGATAATGGAAACTAATTTGTAACCGAAAAAACTAAATAAATGAGGGAATAGGTGGATTCATTGGTAATTTAGCTATCAATTCTTTTAAAAGAGCTTGAATGGATTTTATAAATCATACAAGTCGTAATGTTCACCAAGTTAGAATTATCATTTGAGTAAGTTTGAATAAAGTTCAATTCCATATTAGAAAATGAAATTCAAATACAACTACAACCAATAAACATTGAAAATTCACATAACGGTCAATTCAGCTAAAACATATTTTGTGATCAATACTAAATCAATTTTAATATTACCAACCTTAACATCCCAACTTGAGGTAAACCAAAAGTATTGAGAACATGGATAAATGATTATATATATATTCATCCACAACATTATGTTCACAATCAACTCTGACAATTGAGCTATTGGTGTCATCAAAACAAATAAATGGACTGGTTCCAATGGCACTTGGGATAGTGTTAATTCCATCATCACCATCATTAAAAATATGTCATGGAATTACTTTACCTATGACACCAAATTCAGGTCGAATTTCATCTTTGACATAAAAAACTTGTTTAGCCATTGATGCCAACACACATGGTTCTTCAGTTGCAAGATGGCGAGACATATTAATTACTTGAAATCCATAATCATCAATAAATATGCCTTGTCTCATCATCGAATCAAACCAATGGCATTTCAGTATTGTGACTCTTCTATGAGAGTAATAATTCAATATTATTATTTTCTCAACAACACCATAATTACACACATTTTCAAATCACTGTCTACTATCTAATACACTGGCATAAAAATCTGTTATGGCAGTAACCATAACACCATCATTTTTTGTTCTCATGTTCTTTTCTCATTCAGTGACAATAAATTTGTACCGATTGATAGAAATTGATTAATAGTCACAAACCACGGTATTATGACCAAAACCCAAAGCTCTAATTTCCTCAGAGATAGAGTCATCAGACAAACTCAATACCTTCAATATAAATGACTATTAAATGTAATTAAATTTTGATATAAATATTTTAAATAGTAATATTTTTACCTTAAATTTTAACCAAGAAGAAAACTCTTTGAAATTCAAATTCTCTCTCCTTATCAAAGATAACGAATGATGCTTCCAATTTTTCATTGTTTTATGTTTCCTGTAGATAAAAAATATGTATAGTTTAACAGATATATATATGTATGATATAAATAATCAATTTAGTTACCTGATATAGTCATCAAACAAATCAAAGTTGAACAAAATTGTGTGACGTGCCATCTCCCGCTCTTCATGGCGTAATGTCTTCAATGTATATGATCCAGGAATTCCTCCTGTTTGAGGATGTGAGGGAAAATTGGGTTCAATTTTCTCATACTATTCTTCTTAATTTTCCATTGGTCTGTTCAATCTTTTATTAAGATCAGACAAATACATCAAGAATAAATACATACATTCTTGAGCCAAGTAACTGTTCATGATAGAACCTTAGGGATGATTTATGTTTCAGACATAAGAATTTAATGTGAACATAATTATTTCCATTGGATATATCAAATGAAAAGAAACAGGTTCTCTGAGAAGTATTTCAGTGGGAATATGGAAAGTCAGATGCAGCATGCATGTGAAAAATGATGGAGGAAATATTTTCTCCAACTCACAAAAAATTAATGGGGCATCTGTCAAAATATTTTGCAAGAAATACTTGGAAAACTTCATAGCACAATGATATCTAAACAGATGGCACAACCGAATAATATAAACCCTTACATTATTGGAAAAAATTTGATGGATTTCTATTGGAATCAACTCATGCAGAAGAATGTGATAATCATGAGTCTTCAATGATTTTAGCTTCAACTCTCTTATGTTGACCTGTTTAGATATGTTCCATGAATTGCCATCATGAACTCTAATAGTCTCTAATACTTCAAGATTTTTTTTTCATAGGTGTCATCACATAAGAAGCACATTGAAGTTGCCATTTATTTTCACTGATACACACAGGATGCAATTCTAGCCTGATGCCCCAATCCACCAAGTCATGCCAAAATTGTAAATCATCTTTTGTCTTCCCCGTGAAATTTAGAAGAACCGAAAGAAATATTTCAAATATATTCTTTTCAATATACATTACGTCTACGAAATGACGTAACAAATTGGTTGACCAATACGGAAAATCAAAAAATATACTCCTCTTCTTCTAATTGTAATAGGTTTTCGTTGAAACATTCTTTCTTTTTCCATATTTCATTTGACCATTCCTGAACAAAAAACTGAAATCTTTCAATTCATTAAGTACATCAGTTCCAGACATACGCTGAGGTGGATCGTCGATCTCTATGGTATTATCAAATCTTCGACGATTCATTCTATATAGATGATTCTTTGGAAAAAATTGTCGAGGTCCCATTAAATTGAAACTGCAGCGATGTTTCAGTCTTCTGGATTGTGTATTCTTCATACAAACTAGACATGATAGTTTTCCCTTCGTGATCCATCCTGAAATCATTGGATAAGCCAAAAAATCATTGATCGTCCACAAAAGCGCAACACGCATCTGAAATATGTCTTTCGAACATGCATCGGATGTTCGCACACCCACATACCAAAGAAGTTTCATCTCTTTTATTAAATGTTTCATGTATACATAAATATCTATATTGGGATCAAAAGGACCAGATATGAGTATACACTTGAAAGTGAAAGGTTTTTTCATACACAACCATGGGGGAATATTATAAATTTGTATAAAAATTGGCCATGTGTTGTGCGAAGTAAGAATATTCCCAAACGGATTAAAACAATTGCATGAAAGACCCAACCTCACATTCCGCACGTCAGCTGCAAAATAAGGATGTCAAGCATAAAATCTCAACCATGAAAATCTATCTGCAGGATGATCAAAATCATAATTAGTCTTGTTTCTCTCGGTATCATGCAATCTCATTTTTATTGATATGTCATTAGACATAAAAAGATTCTGGAGTCTGAGGATCAATGGAAAGTGCCACATTACTTTCTATGGAACACGGGATGGTGTTCCATAATATTTTGACTTCCAGTAGGATGTTCCACATTTTATACAATCATTTGGTTTGGCAGTTTCCTCCCATAATAAACTGCAATATTTTGGGCAAGCATGAATTTTGATTCTTGAAAAACCAAGTTCCTCAACTAACTTCCATGCCATATAGTGGTTTGAGGGAGTATCTGCATCACCTAGAATTAACTACTTCATGAGGGTAAGAATGTTATTGATTTCTATATTAGAAATCCCATACATAGTTTTACCATGAAACAATCGGATTAAAAATTCCATCTTTTTCTTTTTATCGCATTGTCGATATACTGGAGTCGGGGCAGCATCATTCATTTTTTTCACACTATCAATATCATCATTTTCACTAGATGCATCAGCTTCCTTCATATTTAAGTCTTTTTAAGTTGAAATCCATTCTTTTTCATGATGATGAATAAAATAAAATTGATCATCTAAAAAATGCTCAATTCTGGTCCATTCATTTCGATCATCACCAATTTGAGATTTCATTTTCTCCCAATTGTGATACCACACAAAGTAGTTTTCTTGAAAACCATTTTTGCTTATGTGGTAGCTATCTTCTTCATAGCTCAACCATGGACTACTAACATAATTGGAACATGGGCAGTGTATGCGACCACTATCTGAAGCATTGTGAAATCCAAACTCTATAATGCTCTACAAATTGGTTTGAAAATTTCTTGAAATTTGATTGGTTTCAATAATCCAACATCTATCCTTCTGTAAAAAGAATTTATATAAGTCATTTTTTCATAAACAATTAAATAGGATTGAACATTAATAGAAAATACATATAAGTAAACAATAACGGAAGAAAATAATCAAGGTATCAACTACACATGTGAAAAAAAACATACTAATGTTTTATTGAAAATATGTAAAACCAAAAAAAACTTAATGTGTTATCACATCACAGCATCCTCATCCCATAACCATATTAGTAGGGTATCATGAACATGAATAACATCAACCGTGTGCCATCCTCCTACCCTACATGACCCCAACCACATGTCACATCTTATTATAGCCATATCACATCGCACCTCACCTGAAAACACTAGGGAAATCATTATACATCTCACCTAAAGACACATGGTCAATCACATCACATATTGCCTAAAAACACATGGTCAATCACTTATGAAGGCGTAGTAGGGAAGACATGGTAGCTATCCAACCATATAACCACCATCATAGATATTAGAAAAAATACCCATAACTCAAATCCTATGATCGTTGGTGTGTTTATCCAACTGTAGTTGGGAATGTGTAGTAATAACATAAAATACATGATATATAGATAGAACAAAATACCCTAACCTATGGGTTCACATTAACTACATAATCACCAATTTACTACTACAATACAACACAATAACCATCACAACCACTTTCACCACTATATGTAACACACCACACCACCCCCACATAGGACACAAAGCATTTCCCACTTTCATTTATAAGCCACTTCAATCACACTTACATTGTCCATTAATTTAATGTTAAATTAATTAAATCCATTTACAACACATCCATTTCTATTCCATGTCATTTATTTACAATATTGTTTTTTTGTTTTAACATCATTATTTATTCAATAGATAACCAGGAAACTAATAAAACCACCACACAACAACTCACCATCTCACAATAATCATCATCACCATGTTACATCGGCCAAAAATCTCACCAAAACAACCACATATCACAATAAATATATTGCACATCACAAACCACCGCACAACCAAAACCACATCACCACATCATACACCACAACCTCATCACACAACAACTCCACAAGGCACAACACCACCAAACATCATCACTATCACACAACTTCAAATGTCACATACATGCCCACTAACTATCACATTACAACCCCACAGATCACAAAGCCCAACTGGTCACCTTAATCACCATACAGCAGCCTGTAACATACAATGAAACACAATAAAAAACCTCTCAAAGAAGCAACATACCCCAAATTCCACAAGTTATTCATGGTCTTATATAATATTACCCCTTTATTTAACATGTAAATTATAACACAAATTATATTCCATGAGAAAATAATTAATTAACAAAATATTCGTTCATTTCACTATTTTTCCTGGTGAAATCAAATCAAAATCAAAACATAAAATTAAAATATTATATCAATAACAATAAGAACAAGGAATCATATATGTATAAAGAATAAAATACCCGATTTGATATGATTCAGATGGATTTTCACCTGTTCGGATGGAGGAGTTCGAAAGAGGAGTCGAGAACCGGATTGATTTTAGGGTTCTGTAGTGACTGGGGGAGAGCAGCGGCCCGATTGTATTTTTGGAAAAGATTTACCAACGGTTTTTAAAAACCATTTTGAAAGGGGTGTTCTGGGTACCCTTTCCCAAATGGTTCATCAGAACCATTAACAAAGGGGTTACGTTTACCAAAGGTTTTATGAAACCATTCAGAAAGGGTAACCTGAACACCCATTTGCCAACAGTTTTATGGAACCATTGGAAAAGGGGTCCATTCCCAACAGTACTAGAGAACCGATGGGAATGTGATTCCTAGCCCTTCTTTACCAACAGTTTAAGCAAACCGTTGGTAATGAACCATGGGTAAAAACCACATTTCCAGTAGTGTTACTTTTAGTAAAAAGAATAAGTGTCATACTAATAACTGAGTAAACACATTCAATATAGTTTTGATATTTTTGGACAATAATTATTGAGTCATTTGTGACATGTAAAAATTATCTAAACCACAACATGATGCGTGTTGTGGCCGATATGACTTTAAGTGTGTATTTTTATTATCAATTGACATTAAATTGAAATAATGAAAATGTGACATGCTGAAAACCAATAAATATAATTCGTATTGTTTTGATACTTTAGGAAAACAATCCATGAGTCATTTTTGTTGTGTAGGAATCAAACACACCTCAATTCGATGCACGGTGTGAATAATATAACTAAAATTGTCCATTATCAGTTTAAAATTGACATTTTAGTTCAAAATGTGTCACTCACTAAAACCCAAGAACACACACTGTGATTGTATTTATAATTTAGGAAAGTAATTTATAAGTCATTTTTGATGTGTATGAAGTAGTCTCACATCAAACTAATGAATGATGCTTCCGGTAGGACTCAAAATGTGTGCTTCCAGTTTGAAAAGAAATTTTTGTAAAACAAAATAACTGACAAAGTGAAAATCAAGAAAATATATTCTTATTTTTTTATACTCTTGAAAATTGATCTATAATTCATTTTTGACATGTAGCAATCTGTCTCACCTCATTAACATGCACTGTATGGCTGGTATAAGCCAAATTGTCTATTTTTTTTATATTGGACATCAATTTAAGTTATAACAATAAGGGGAATACTGAGAATCAAGAAAATGTAATTTTATTGTTTTTATATTTTAATAAAATAATCCATGATTAATTTTTGATGTGTAGGAGTAAAATGAACCTCAATTTGATAAATGTTGTGTCTGGTTTGACTCCATGTGTGTATTTTTATTTAATATTGACATTAATTTATGTAAAAAGAAAAACTAACATACTAAAAACTGATAAAACACATTCATATTATTTCGATACTTTAGTAAAAGTATCCATGATTCATTTTTATCATGTAAGACTCAATCGAACCGCATTACAATGAATGGTGTATCTATTATAACTCAAAGTGTATCTTTTTATTTTAAATTTACATGAATTAAACAAAAAACATAAAGTGACCTACAAAACACAATGAAAATGCATATGGATTATTTTTATATTTTAAGAAAATTATCTTTTATACATTTGTGACATAAATGAATCATCTTCGCCTCAATATGACTTATGGTGTGGCTAGTATCACTCAAATTGTCTCTTTTTTTATAAAATTTCCATTAATTTTAGTAAAAACAACATGTCACATAATAAAAACTGATAAATATAATTCATATTTTTTTTATTTTTGGAAAACAATCTAATAGTGATTTATGACATGTAGGGATCATTCAGACCTCAATACGACACGTGGTGTGGCTGGTATAACTCTAAGTGTCTATTTTTATTTAAAATTTACATTAATTTCAATAAAAAACATGTGACATACTCAAAAAATGTTATCGGATTGTTTTTATGGTTTAAGAAAATGATCCATGGGTAATTTGTGATATGTAGGAGTCAATTTAACCTCAATCTGATGCACGGTGTTACCAGTATGACCAAATGATTCTATTATTAGTATAAAATGGAAATTTTAGTTAAAAAATTGTCATTAACTGAAAACCAAGAAATCAAACTATGATTGTCTTGATAATTTATGAAAGAAAATCATAAGTCATTAATGATGTGTATGAAGCAGTCTTACATCAAACCGATGCATAATATGACCAGTATGAATCAAAATGTGTATTTCTAGTGTAAAATGATATTTAAATAAAAAACACAAAGAACATACTGAAAACTAAAAAAAGAATTCATATTGTTTTGTTACTTTAAGAAAATGATCCATCAGTAATTTTTGATAGTTATGAATCTTCCGTACCCCAATACGACACACAGTGGGGCCGATATAACTCTAAATATTTCATTTTTTAAAATTTACATTAATTTTAATAAAAGAACAAGCGATATACTTAAAATTGAGAAAACAGATTCTGATTATTTAAATATTTTAGGAAAATGATCCACAACTCATTTGTAACGTGCAAGAATCTACCCCACCTCAATACGGCACACGGTATGATTAGTATTACTCCAAATGTGTCATTTTAATTAAATATTTACCTTTTATTAATGTTTTATTTCATATTAATATTTAATTTATTTCTTTATACTGTTACTAACATAATATTTTTGTTCTTATATAGGTGGAATATTTATCTCGGGTTGAGATGATTTGTTTGACAACTAATACCATGGTAAGACATTATTGAGAGGGGATCACGATCATCAAAATATGAAATATTAATGTTTTTGAATGTTTATTGGACCATTGTAAATGTAATTTTATAAAAAATTTTGTTTGAAATGTAAATATCAACTTTTTTTCTATATATTATGGGTGAGAATTTTTGTATTGATGATGTCAATAAATTTATATATCTGGTTTGATTCTGGGTGTACAGTTTTAATTTCAGGTTTTATTTTCGATGTGTTGTTATATAAACAAAACAATGCATGGGGCTTGGCCTTTATCAGCACTAAAAAAGCACTAATAAAGTGCCCCACTTATCATCACTGTGATTAACATCACTTTTTTATCCCTGTTAAAGGCCATTTTTTGTATTGTGAAAGGCCATATGTGTAGTATTTTTTAACACTCATTCCTCTTGTTTGGTTCTCCCTTTAATGATATATCTATTTATTTATATAAATATTTAGTTATATTTATTCATATATTAATATATATTTATATTAATATATATTCATATATTAAAATATATAAATATTAATATATATGTAGTTATATTTATATATTTATATTTACATCTATTTATATATATATATATATATTTAGTTATATTTTGTTATCCGTAAATTTATTAGTATATTAAGATATATTTATAAGATTATTTTTAAATTTGTTTTTAAAATATGTTTTTGTGTGTGTAAAAATAATGAAATAAATAAATTTATACAACACACACACACACACATATATATATATATTATATGAGTATTTTTAATTATAATTATACATGTTTATATATATTTACATATATTATATATTAATATAAACATTCATATGTTAGAATATATAAATAATATATATCAGTTTGTTAATACAGACACACACTAATATATATATATATTGACACACACACACACTATATAAGTATATAAATATTCATATATTTGTGTTTAAAAAAAATATATATATTAGTTTTTATTTAGATAAATATTATATATTGAGAAGTACATTCTATATGTAAATATGATTAATTATTTATTTATAAAATTAATTTTTTGTGTGTAAATATAAAAAAAATATGTATATATTGTTATGTAATTAGTTATAAATAAAAGTACATAGAGTAAATGATAAAATTTTAAATCCATAATATCAATATGAATGTAATACCTATGAATAAATTCAATCCCCATAGAAAAAGGGCAAACAAACCCTCTTAAATGAGGCTAAAATTCCATAGAATGTTAAAATATTTGGGTATCCCGACATAAAACTCAGTTTTGGAGGCCTTTTGAGCATTTTTATTGCCTAGAAAAATGTGAAAGAGGGTTTTCAAATGGCACTAGTGCATATAGCTCATTTTCGGATACGATTTGATATGTAGTTTAGCTCCAACAAACAATCAGATCAAATGTTATTTTTGTTTGAGGTTTGAGTTAAATTTTCAACTTCTTTTAGATCTTTTATTAATCTTATGATTTTTTTGTGTCTTAAAATTGTTATTAATTGATTATTAATTCATAATAATTAGAATATTATTAATTAATGATAGGTTTTTATATATTTTATAATATATTTTACTAAACAACTTATATATTATGTGTAAATTTAATATATACTTATCTAAAACATATTTAATATATATATATATTATTTATATCAATGTATATATTTATATATTTATATATTAATATATATAATTTTTAATGATTTTTTTTGAAATATACCATTTATGAGCACTAGTAAAATAAGCACAGATAAAGTCCCCCCTTTATTAGCACTACTAAAAAAGCACTCATAAATGGGGTCCATTTAAAAGTGGTAAAGAAATCACCGATAAAAGTGTACTTTTAACAGTACATTTTTACCAATGTTAAAAGTGATGTTTATCAGTTATTTTTTTACCGCTGATAAAGGTACAACATTTATCAGTGTTTTTTATGGATGCTAAAGTGTGGCGCTATGAAAACATATTTCTATGCTACTGTCCCCACCTAGGATTCATTGGTATTTTTAACTTACTGGATATATGATACTTTCAAGAGGCTACCATCTTATAGTTAATAGAATTGGGGTTGACAGGATATCACACATAGAGTTGAGAGTCGTAATTTTAGAATACATCATATAAAGTTGTTAAATATTATTATTTAATATGATATGTATATGAAACATTTATATTTTTTATGTTCTATTCATCTATTACATATTATGATGTGTACAATAAGATGTACAATGATAGTAGTATTGGAAAGGTTGCTGGTGAGAGATAGTAACCGATTGTGGTTAGTATTTTTTTATGTTTTTTTGCTTAATATAATTTAATTTTTTATCATTTTATTTATATTTTTATAAATATATGAGATATATTAGAAAAATATTTGTCATATGTTTGGGAGTTAGGGTAATAATAATGGTGGGGAGAATGCCTCGTGCGGGCATGTTTTGATCAGACAAATTGGTCGTTGGCAGTTAAAAGTTGTATTTAGAAAGGCATGGTGATTGACATTGGTTTATGATCAACTCTGACTATTTTCTATGGAATTGAAGTGATTTCATAATTTATCACAAAATGTAGTTTGTATGAGATCATAATATTTCACATCTATAGAGTATGACGCAAGGCTTTGAGGTAAGGATGAAACTATTTAGAGATTAGAGTATGACGCAAGGCTTTGAGGTCAGGATGAAACTATTTAGAGATTATTTATATAGTGGGAAGAGTAGGTAATAACTCAGGAGTATCACCATCAGTAGCAGCGTCAAGAACATGATCAGATGATGGATTATATGTGGTGAAATACACATAATTTAGGAACGTATTTACCTCCATCTAATGTAGTTATCCCCCACCCTCTTAGTGGCACTATTATTATGTTCTTTCTTGTAATAATTTTTTATTATAAATGTTTATATATTATAGTAATTTTTTGTTTTTGGTATTTTATTTTTTAGTGAAACGTATTTTTAGAATAATTTTGAAAATTCCTATATTAAGAATATTACTATCCATTTTATGTTGGATCGAGATAGAACCCATTACATGACTTAATCCTCAAACACAACATGCCCCAAATAAAGACAAGGAAATTATAAATGGTAGAAAATCTAATTAGATAAATGTAAAATCCATATAGCCTGAAATACTATGGTTGAAAACCCTATAATTACCATTTGATTGAAAACCTCCAAGGTATCCATCCATCCATTTAACCACCGACCAAGACACCCAAACCATAGCGTCATTTGGGAACTATTGGGAAGATCATCACGATGGACAGATCTACTAGTAATGTTGGAAACCTGCCTGGAAAATCACCATACCCTACTAAAATGCATTCTCCCCCTAATGTTATCAACCCATTCCTTCAGTAAGGATTATCCCTCCTTTTTATCCCACACCATCACACCTGGGTTTGAGTCTTGCCTTCAGCTTCCATGATGAGCAAAGGCCTTCCTTTTCCACCATCCCATGTGTTTTCCTACCAACCCACACCATTGAGTAGGAGTTCAGATCTCACCATTGACCCCTATGTTTAGCATAGTTTAATTATTATCTATATTTATTTGAAATGAATATATATTGTGATTTTTTGGAAACTTTATAACAATGTTCCATAAACCAGTTGTGATCTGTAGGAATCATACCCACCTCAATCATATGCATGGGGTGATTTGTATGACTTTACTACTGTAGATATGACCTTTAACAGCGTGCTAAAATGGTCATTTACTATGCTAATAAGTGTTATTAACTTCGGCGCTATTAAAAGGGGGTCCATTTTATCAATGCTAAAAAATCACCAATAAAGGCCCCTTTAACATAACTGAAAAATGGGTCCATTATCAAAGATAAAAAAATGATGATAAAAGGGACCTTTATTGATGATTTATTAGCACTGCTAAGAGTCAAACATAATTTAAAAAAAATCTCCAAATTGAATAGTGGGACCTTCCCCCTTTTATATATGCTCCACCCCCTTTTAACAGTGATAGTCTATCCTTCTCATCCAATTAACAGTTCTAGGAGTCCCCCATATTTTAATAGCACTAGGGACATGCATCACCCACCTGCATGCGCATCTATTTCAGCTGGGTTTCAAAACTATGACATCCCTCATAATCTCACTCTTTTTCCACTCCCCTATATCGTTTTCTTATGTATTTTATTATATATCTATATATTTATATTTATTTAATTTTATTTCATTTCTTATCCTTATATTTATAGATATATATATATATATATTTAAATACATATTTAAAATATATTTTTTGTTCTGTGTATGTGTGTTTATAGATACATACATACATACATACATACATATATATTTATATATGTATGATCATCTATAATTATAGTTATACATATTTATATTCATTTACATATATTATATATTATTATGTATATACATATATTAGAATATATAGATAAATATATATCATTTTTTCTATGCACAAATAAATATATTTATATATATAAACATTATATATACAGTTATTGTATATGTATATAAATATTTATACATTTTTATTTTAAACAAAATGGATATTATTTTTTTTAAATGAGGTTTATATATTTAGAAATATACTTTTCATATAAATATGGTTACATATATATTTATAAAATTAAATTTTAATGTGTGAATATATATGAAATATTAATATATTTTTATATATTTGATTGTATATAAAACAACATTATGATAATTGATAAAATTTAAAAAAAATGATATCAATATTTTTTTAAATAATGAAAGGATATATTATTGATCAATTAAACTATACAAGAAAATCCAATCAGGAAAATGATCAACCCAAAATTGGTTATCCCATGACTTCCTATAGCTCACCACCTAGTGGGTTTTAAGATTAAACCCACACAAGATGAAGTAGACTTTTCATATTGAGAATTAATTAGAAAGAGACCATATTTTCTAAAGAACAATCCCAATGATGAATCCTCTCCATTGTTTGAAAAATCATTAACGGATTCATGACAATCAGACTCCAAAACCACCTTATTCCATCCTTTAGCCTGGGAAAGGAGGATCCCTTGAAGAATTGATGATGCTTTCATGAAAACCAGGATCCAACATCTATGGAAAACCATGAACCGAGAATCAATCACCTGACCATTATGTTTTCAGGCAATGAGCACCACCCCAATTCAAGACACAATTGAGACAGCCGCATCTATATTGATTTTAATGAATCATTCAGGAGGGGGAAGCCAGCAAGTTTGAGTTTTCTGTGATAAGATCACTTATTGCCACTCCTTGTTCGACATCCACCATTTATTCCATTTATAGCCTTATCCACCCAAATTCGATCATGTGAGGACTTCTCTTCGAAAACCCATTCATTCTTATGAGACCAAACAAGTCACGAAACTGTACACACTAACCCCACAACCTTTGGTTCCAATGAGGATTCCCAATAATTGAAAACATGGTCCAACTCCAAATATGGGACTAGGGACTCCTTACACCCTATGGACCATTCATTCCACACTCCCGCCACTCCCAGGAAGAGAATAATAGTTTGAAAAGGAGTTTCAATCTGTTTAAATCACATGGGAAACACATCTTCCTCCCACATGTGTCATAGAGTAATAATGTTTCACATTAGTAGGATACCCAATAAAAAATACAACCATAAAAACCTGAATTGGTTGGGGGTGGAGAGTGCCCAAATATTCCTCCACTGATCATCTGGATGAGCCTGAGTAGACCCATGCAAAAAATTGTAGTACCCCGACCTAAAAGTGTACTTCCTAGAACGATCCCCAAACCAGCAGATTTGGTCACCACCCACTCCAAATGTAATCAGGATGCTAAATATAAGACATCGATATGTTTCATTAAACCAACAACAAAATCTATCCCAATCTCACTCTTCCAAATAATCGTCAATGAGGTCGCGAACATTTGCATATTTGAACCCTGGAATGATAGGCGATGATACTCTAATATTGTCCCCCTTGACCAACCACTGGTCTCCCCATACATTCACCTTTTTTCCTTCAACATTCCTCCAAACACTACCACTGTTGATCATAAGGATAGCACCACAGAAGATTCTCTGCCTAAATCTAGTCTTGGGTCCAATCGAAGCATGTAGGATGTCATACATAGGGATATACTTTTCTCGAAAGACCATAGAGAAAAGGGAATTAGTACCGGGCATGAGGAGCCACCCTTGTTTTTTCAAAATAGCATCATTGAACCATTGAAAGTTATTAATCGTAAGGTCCCCACATAACTTTGAAACAAACATCTTATCCCACATGATCTAGTGGGTGTTGGGTTTTCCATTATCAGAACCCCACCATATGTATTCTATCTGAGAATGAATCTGATCAAAAGGGTAACTGGGAACATGAAAAAGGAAATGTAGTATGGGGGACCACATGGGACACATATTTAACTAGCACATCATTCCCCACTTTGTATATTTTTATACTATACCGAACACTAATGAAATTATCAACTTTCGCCATGATTGACACGAAACATGATTCTTTGATCTTATGATAGAAGTTGGGAGCCCATGTATTTCTAATGTTTTGTTGACCATAAGGAACTTGCATAATCTCTGATTCTCTTGTTGAATCATCATTGGAACACCTTTGTTGAAGGACAGTTCAAATTTAGAGGAATTAATCTGTTTCCTTGAATCCTTCTCAAAAAGGTTGAAAATATTCATGATGGAGTAACACTCAAGGGTAGTAGCCTGAGCAGACTGAAGGGAATCCTCTGAAAAGAAAAGATGAGAAACATTGTAACATACCTTGGATCCATGAATAACAACATGCTTCATCACCTTTAAAATTATTTGAGAAAAAACATTCACTATAAGAATGAAAATGTAGGGAGAGATTAGGTCCCCTAATCCTAAACCTCTCGAGGGAGTGAAACTAGACAACTAATCCCTATTGATGTTGATTCTATATGAAACTGAAGTAACATAGTTCATAATCATAAGCATCCATTTATCTACAAACCATAGTTTTGATAGTACAAGATCGAGAAAATGTCATTCATCTATGTCATAGTCTTTCATAATATCCAGTTTCATGCCCATGACTCATTTTCTTCTATGGAAAGGGTCATCATGTAGTAGGATTTCTCATAGGAAATGGATGTATTATAATTAATGGTCCTCTGTGAGACAAAATAACTCATATCTTAAAACACTATATGAGGGAGTAAAACACTCATCCTAGACACCAAAATCGTAAAGTATATTTTGTAAATAACATTTCAGAGGATGATTGGATGGAACTCTGTAATCTTCTGGGGGAATATAGATTTTTGGATAAGGGTAATAACAGTCTCATTAATATTTTCAATGTAATTCATACCTTCCTAGAAATCCTTCATCCTCTTGATCATGTCTAGACCAAAAATGTGCAAAAACCATTTGAATAAAAGGGTATGAAACCCGCCATGACCAACAAATTCATAGAATGAAAACGGTGACGATCCCATCAAATTTCGTAATCAGAATTGTCTCTCTTTAGAGAACAGGTCATATCATCAGAAAAAATTATTGGTATGTTTCTTGAGAGACTAAGAGGGATTTAAATGTAGTCTGCATTGAAAATATTTCCAAATAATTCCAGAATAATTTAATGAATTCTAATAACATCTTGCATCACTCTACCATGAAAATATTCAAGGTGGGAGATGTGGGTTTTCTCATTCTCTTTGTATCTATTTGGGGGAAGAAAGTAGTGTTGTAGTCACCTTTGTTAATGTTATATTATATTACCTAGATGAATTAGTATATTTCATTTTCCATAAGAACAACATTCAAATACCTCTCATGGTTTGAGATATCCTTAATCATATGATCGGAAAAATTCTGGGCATAGAGAAATTTTAACCACTGTTCTACCCTATTAATGTGTCTGACTATGGGCATAAACCTAGTTGAACTCTAATTATTCAGCCTGATACTATCATTCTGGGTTTGAGAGCTAAAGAATTATTTCAGACCCCCCAAATAGAATTAATGTAATATTCACAACTCCCATCATAGAACCATAGACTCTCAAACCTAAACATACCCACACCTCTACACCGATTCCATTGCGGCATGTTGAAAGTCAGATCAGAGAGTGGTCAGAGGCAACCGGGGCCAAGTGTTCAATAAAGTATGAACAGAAGATATATTTCTAGTCATCTGTCTAAAAAATTGTCCAGCCATTTAGCGATGCATCCCTCTATTGAGGTACCCATTTTCCAAGTGAATGGAGAGCCTGAAAATCCTAGATCATGGTGGGAGATCAAAAGTAGGTATTTATTAAAATCCTTTATAGTTTCATCACTCCTTAAGAGGCAACTTTATTTTTTCCGATATGACAAAAATAACATTGAAATCACCACTAATGTGGAGAGAACCATAAATTTACTCACAAATCCTAGATTACATGTTCCATTATTTTCCCTTATCATGATATGAAGGCCACCCATAGAACTAAATGAATAAATAATAAGGGGAACATGGGGCTTCAAACATAACAATAATGTTGTTACTTGAGCATTTTTAGATTTTAATACCAAATAACATCCTTCAAAATAAGACAACGACGCACTAAATGACCCCAACTCAAAACACAAAACACATTCTTAAAAAAGGAAAAAAGAACAACTTAAATGAGGCTGAAAGTCCATTGAATGTTAAAAACATAGGATACACCAACTAAAAACTCAGTTTTAATGGTCTTATAGAAAATTTTGGGCCTTGGAAAATGTAATAGGGGAATCCACTCTATCACTAGTGTGTAGATCTTGTCTCATGCTTTGATTTGATATATGGAAGAGCACAAACGGACACTCAGATCAAAAGTTCTAACCTTTTGAAAGACAAGTTACATTTTCAATGTATTTTAGATCTTTTATTAAATTTTTAATATTTTATATCTTAAAATTGTTAATAAATTACTATTTCTAAATAATAATTTGAAATTTATTAATTAATAATAGTTTCTTAATTATTTTATACTCTATTTTCACTATATATATTATATTTTAAGTGTAAATGTATAGTTAGCCTTATCTAAAATATATTTTATTTTTAATGAAATATGACATATTTTTTGTAATATATCATTTATCAACGCTAGTTAAATAATATTGAAAAATCCTCCTTTATTAACGCTACTAAAAAAGTGATGATAAATGGAGTCCCTTTATAAATGCTAAAAATGGTGATTAAGGGGAACCTTTGTTAGTGAAAAAAACTTATAAAGGGGTAATTTTAAAATCATTTTTTGGAACTATTAATATCACCTTTTATCAGTGGTTTTTTTAGCGTAGATATAGGTACCCCCTTTTTCAAGGAATTTTTTAGCACTTTTAAAGGGTCACACTGCATAAATTTTCTTCTCTGGTAGTGATCCATGTGTATTTTTTTATTTAAAATTGTAATATTAAAAATATATTCTTTTATATTTATGTTTAATTTATTTCTTTATAGTATTGTTTATATAAGAATTGTTTTATTATATAAATGAATTATTTTTCTCAGGTGGGGGTGGTTTGTTTAGAAACTGATACTATGATTTGTTATTCTTGAAAGGGGGTCGTTGGCGCCAAAGAAAATTAAACATTGTTATTTTCAAAAGTTTTTGGACAGTAAATGCAAGTTTAATTATACAAAATATTGCTTTAAATATATATAATATGATTTTTTTAGTATTTTCAATGTAACTTTTATTTCAATTAAATTACTAATTTTCATGTTGGTGCATTTTCATACAGGTGTATTTGGTGCATTGTATTTTTATTCAAACAACACGTTGCAACATTAGGGCATTTATCAAAATTAATGAAAACAATGATAAATGGTTCCTCATTTTAATGATGTTGACGATAAAATTGTTTTTTAGCATAGTTAAATCTCCTTTCGTGTGGAAAAAGGTATAGTTGTTGTTGTGGAAATTCAATTTTTTTGTAGTGGCAATGATATCTATTTGCAGACATAAAATGATAAGGACTTGAAGACATTGTGGTCATAAATCCAATGACTACGTATTACATCGCTAAATGAGGAAGTGGTTAAATTCAGGATATAATGGGATTACAACCACATATCACCATGGATTTCATGAAGGAGTGATGATCAGTTTTATAAAAAATGAAAACATTATTTTTAAAATACTGAAAATTAAAAAAAAATTCATATTCTCCATTAATAATTTAAATATTAAATAATAAGTACAAAACTATTTTTAATAATGATATTTTAAACAAAAATTCTCTCTCACTTTAAAATATATAAATTATTATTAAATAAATATAAAAAATCAATTTTCATTAATTAAATTCAAATTAAATATTTCAAAAAAATCATACATTAACTTAAAAAATAAAATTTATTTTTTATTATTGTTAATAATAAAATAAAACACTAAATTTAATATAAGGAAAATTAATAAAAAATTCCTTTTCAATAGGAAATAATAGGAAATTATATATTCCAAATTAAAAAAAATTATAAAAAAATTATTTGTCCCTTATAAAATTTAAAAATATATCTATGTTTTCATATTAAAAAATTAATTAAAAAATATTTTATTTCAAAACATATATATATACATTTTTTATTATTTATTTGGAAACTAAAAATTATTATTTTTAGTTTATATTAAGATAAATAAAAAATTTACCCATTTCTAAATGATATCGTTTTAAATTTAAAATACCAAAATAATCCCCCTTATCCATTCAAAAAAATTATAAATTTAAATTAAATACATAAAGATAAAAGGAAAAATTCTTTATTTTACTTTTAAATATACTTTAAAAGAAATTTTATCTATTTATTATTTAACAATATTTATTTTGTTATTTTTAAAAATTATTTTAAATTGATGTAGATTTTTAATATTTGGTAATTTTTTGACTTTATAGAAAAGAAGTTTTCTTTTTAACAGAAAATAAAAAATCTCTAATTTTTATGTGAATGGTTGAAATTATTTTTTTAATATACAATAATTTTTTTCTATGCTTTTTTCGAAGGAAGTATTATATTATTATTTCTAAAAACATAGAAATGTACATTATTTTCATTTAATTTATTTTATTTTTAAATAAATGAATTTTCGTTGAATTTTTTAAAAGGAAATAATTGAGTTAATTTCTTGATATGGGATAAGTCAAAATAATTTTACAAAATCGGGTCCTTGAATGCATGAACGATGTTCATAGAAGCCACACTCCTAGTCTAAAAATAATCAATAAGTTATTGCATAAATATTTTATCATTATTAATTTTGTTTAAAAATAATAATAGTTTGATTATTGATACTTATTTAAAATAATTTACATATTTTCAATTTTTATTATATAATATGAAATTAATATTATGTTTTTGAATGAATTAAAAAAATTAAGAAGCCATTTTCTAACTAAAATGATGCTAAAAATAAAAAACTCACAAATAAATTGCATAAATATATTAGTATTAATTACATGTTTAATGTAAAAATAATAACTAATGTCCATATCGATGTATATGTGGTTTCCCTATGTCACATATGGGAATATGAATACATATCGAAACCATAGGTCTTGGTGTGTTGGAGTGGCATCTTCATGCACAATTGTAGGCCTATGTAAATGTTATTGGGACATCTTAATCCCAGCCCATGAGGCAAGGGATTCCCTCATACATATATTTAACACACTGGATCCCTTCATAATCGATGTTGGATAACCCAATAATCTCCCTCTCATAACCACTAGGGTGATGAATAGAGAATATTTTTCGGTGATCAAGAAATTCAAATTGCTCAAATGAAACTATACAACAATCACGACTAAAAACAATGTTTTATCATCATTATAAAATCCTTTATCAGTTCTATAAAAGCACTGATAGTCGATGTGCTATTAAAAGCGGGTCCCTTTTATTTGTGCTGAAAAAAAGCGCTGATAAATACCTCTTTTATCATCGCTAAAAAAAGCATTGAAAATAGTAAAAAAATATTAACAAATTACGATGTTTCTTCATATATTAATATATATATATATATATATAGTTAGTTATATTTATATATTTATATTTATATATATTTATTTATGTTGTGATTTTCCATGTTGTTTTTTATGATGAATTCCTATCACAATTAACTCTGTGGTGGGAATCCATCATAAAAATTCAGTCACTAAAGCCATTATTTTTATATTGATATATAAATATTATAACATAGTGATATGAGCTGTATAAATAAATATATGAATACATTAAAAATAGATTATGTTAAAATTTATGTATTTGTATCATATAATATAATTTATAGTATACATATATATTTATAATCATATTTTTCTGTTTACATATATATGTGTGTGTGTGTGGTATTATATATTATAAAATATATAAATAATATATCCAAATGTTTTTAGATAAAAACAATATATTTTAAAATTACAATTCATATTAAAAAAGATTTATTATTATACATATTTTCGTTATTTATATAATAAAAAAATGACAAAATGAAATTAATCAATAAAAATATATAATAATTGGTTTTTGCTTGTATTTTCAATGAAAAACCCCACACCAACCAGAGAGCTGAAGACTTTCTACCCCACACACCACCTCTGTCTCGGCCTCGATTCTGCCACCACTATGGCAGTGTAGATTAATTCCAGTCACAAATCATCCCTACCTCGACTGCGTTCCACCTCTTCCATGAATGCATTACGCGACCATACTCCGCCCCACCATGACCACCTCACACGTCTTCACATTTACATCCCGCCTCATCCGCATTCTTCCTCTACGATGACCTCCTGAAGGGACTGTTCCATGCTCCACCCCACACATAGGCACATCCACATCCCACCTCAGTTCTCGGTGATTTTTAATGAACATTTTAAACCTAATTATCAAATTCGTTGATTTTAATAATTCTTTTGAATTTTAATTTAATAATTAGAATAGATTTTGATAATATTTGACTCACATGTAATATTTGTTGTTGATTTTAATTCAATAATCTAACATTTGAATCATATCAACCTTTATACAACATTTAATATATATATATATACACACACACATATATATATATATATATAATTCTCTCTATATAGTTTTAATCTTTTTAATTTTTATCTAACCCCTCATAAATGGAAATATATTTTTGTAGAGCTTACCTCCCAATCTCCAATTGTAAATAGGGGTGGGAAAATATGTGGTTGATAGAATAGCTAATTTAAAAAAGAAAAAAAATAGAAGGGTTATACTAAAATGATTATTGGTTAGTAAAAAAATTATTTTGTTAATGACATATTTTCTATTGGTTTTGATTATTAATTTTAATAACTGAAAATTGATAAAATAACTGAATTTATAATTTTTTTATTTTGTCATTAATTAAATATTGTGAATAACTTATGAGATACACTATAACAAAAAATAATAATTTTTTTTTTCTAAATTTAAATTTTTTTGAAAAATATCTTTATGAACATAAGGATTTATATATAATTTTGAGTTTTCATTAATCAATTATGGTAGAATTTTTTTAATCTAAGGATTTTTTAACATTAGTAGGATTTCGTCAATGATTAACAATCCTACAACGTTTTCCCCACCTGATAAAACCAATGTTTATCTTAGTAGCAGTTACTAAAAAATAAACAAATTTAAATTTAAATGTTATATAATTCACATATTATTATTTATATTGTTAGTTACAATATATATTAATTATATTATTAGTTATACTATTAATTTTATTATTAATGGTTATATTGTAAATTTTAAATTAGTTATTAATTAGTTATTATTTATTTTTATTAATAATTATATTATAAATTATTAATTCCATTGTTAATTAATTATCTCTATAAACTATATTGGCTATTACTAAATATACTAATGATATTGTCAGTTATTAATTTTATTAATTACTTAAATAATTGTTAATAATTTTATGATTAAAATAAAATGAAACATTTATATTGAACACACAAACATTGATTCATACAAGTCACATCATATTTTAGATTGACGGGTATTCGATTCCTACACATCATAAATGAGTTATGTATCCATTACATGAAAAGTGTCATTTAGCGGAAGTTATTTTTTGATTTGGAAGCGGTTTAAACTACCTTTATAGTTGATATGTGTATACAACAAGTAGTGGTTCCTCCCATTCAATACCACAGATCCAAGCATAAGATGCATTTGGTTTTATCAGCGCTATGCAAAAAGTGCTAATAAAAGGGGGGCCTTTATCTGCGCTGGCTGAAAGCATTAATAAATCTACCCTTAATTAGCACTAATTTTTTTTGATAAATGCGTACCCTTTATCAGTTCATTTTTTATCACTAATAAATGGGGGTTTATATTTTTTTCAAAAATACAATCCTCCAACCTATGATATCATCCAATTACAATGTAAATAATTTTGGAGGAAAAGATGAAATCCATCAATTAGATCCCCCGATGATTCCCAAAAGCATCTAAAAAATGAGCCGCTCAATTTTCCTCTCTCCTAATAATGGAAAAACAACAGAATGAGAACAAAGTCACCAAAGATCTGATGATGTCTAATATGGACCCATTGGATTTGAGGACACCTTCATCATCCTTCAGTGCATTGATAATAACATAGCAATTAGATTCAACCAAAACATCCGTCCATCTAAGAGTCATGATGAAATGCATACCCTTCCAAATATCCATAGCCTCTTCTAGAGGAGGAGACCAACCCACAATGTTTTAGAAATGATGATCCAAAATAAGAGAGTCTACGTGATCCCAGAAGACTGTCCCAAAGCCAACAAAACCATCCCCATGGGTGGCTGTATATGTATTATGTTTGAGAGCACCAAAAGGGAGATGCATCTAATAGTAGGGGAATGAACAAGTGAAGGTGGAAGAGCATCCTCAATATCTATCCACTGAGAGCCCTAGTTATGGATCATTTAAATTGAAACCCTGTTATCTTTTAAAATGTCCTCATAAATGAAAGTGTTATGGAAAAACCATATAATCCAGGCACAAAACTATTATTAGCACAGATAAATGTTTTTAATAAAAAATAATAATGATTAATGTAAAATTATTATATTTATATCAAAAAATAATGTTTATTTTTTTATATTAATTAAATAATGCATGTGTATGATTAATATATATTTTTTAATAATTCATATATATATATAATGGTTAAAAAATTATTTATAAGATTATAATAAAATAAATATATATTTAAATTATTATAATATTATAATTAATTTTTAAATAATAAATATATTTGTTATATTTATCATATTTATAAATGTATATAAATACTTTTAAAATATAAATATTTATAATTATAATTATAGCTAAATAAATATATATTTTAATAAATACATATTTCCAATGAATTGGGTCAATAAATATAATGATGTGTGATTATAATTGACGTACATATATTTTATGTATTCAACATGATTGTTATTTATACATTACAGAAGTAAAAACTCACACATATAGAGTTTTAACATCGATTAATGGATAATCAATGTTAAAACAATGTTAGTGTGAGTATTAACATCAGTTATGAAATAAGTGACGTCAAAATGTGGTTTTTAACATTAGTTATTAAATAACTATTCATCCCCTCCTATTAGATGATTTAATCCCCCTCAAGGTGATTTTAAAATTAATAATGATGCATCAATTCCTGGTTGTGGCTCTGTTGTCCTTGTGAAAGTTCTCTAGGACCATGGAGGCTCTATTTTTGTGGCATATCATTCCTCATAATTTTTTTATGGTCTCCTCCGATAGTAGATGCCATGACTATATAGAAGGGTGTGAAGTTCATTTCGTCTCATGGCTCAATGGATAATGTGGTCGAATCTAATTATCAATTTATTATTGATGCACTGGAGGAGGAGGAAGGTGGCCACCAGGCCTCTGGGTCTATTATCGACCTCACCATATCATTAGTGCTTTTATTCTCTTCTTGTCGTTTATCCTTTTTTAGGAGATAGGACAATGATGTGGCTCATTTTATAGCCACTTTTGGGAGTTTTTGAGGGTCAAATTATGGTGCAGCTAATTCATACACATCTCAACTAACTCATAGATCATTTTCGTATAATATAAAAATAATAAAAATGTGTTTTCTTAGTTTTGAGTAGGTCAATTGTCCTTTTTACTAAAATTGTTGTTTATTTTAAATAAAAATGATGCACATGTAGTCAAACCAGTCACACTGTGCATTATATTGTGGTGTGGAAGATTCTTATATGTCCCAAATGACTCATGGATTTTTTCCCTAAAGTATCTATACATTCTGAATTTTTTTGCACATTGTTTAGTACACCAATGTTCCTTTTAACTAAAATTGATTTTAATTTTTAATAAAAAGACATGCATTGAGTTTTACCAGTCACACCGTGTGTCGGATTGAGATTTGACTTATTTATAAACATCCCGAATGAATCATGGATCGTTTTCTTAAATTATTAAAACAATCCAAATATTGTTTCTTGGTTTTCAGTATCGAACTTGTCTTTTTTACTAAAATTTCATTCTAAACTAGAAACACACACTTTAACTCATTCCGGTCACCTCATTTATTGGTTTTACATGAGAGAAATTCCTACACATCACATGTGATTTATAAATTTATTTACTAAATTATAACGAAAATATGAATATGTTTTCTCAAATTTTAATTAGTGACATATTTTGATGTAAAATTTCGATTTTAAACTGATAACATACACTTTGTGTCATACTAGTCACACCATTTTTTGGATTTAGGTGTAACTGATTTCTAAACATTGTAAATGACTTATGGATCATTTAACTAAAGTATCAAAACTATTTGAATTATTTTTTTTGGGTTTTGAGTAGGTAATTTGTATATTTTACTTAAATTAATGTCAATATTAAATAAAAAAACACACACATGAAGTCATATCAATCACTTCGTATGTCAGATTGAGGTGTTGTTGATTCCTACATGTCCCAATGTCTGAAAACAATCCTAATATCCAAGGAATCCTCCAGTATAAGAAAACTATTATCATTTGAGTAATACTAAAAATAAAAAAATTTAAACATACATATGAAATAATCCATTACTTATATATAAATATTATCTTCATGCTATTTTTGTACATTCTATGATAAGATATGATGCCGTTTCTTCTCTAAGAAAATGTATATCGTCTTATGAATATGATTTTTTTAAATACTCATAAAAGTATTGTAAAATTATAAATATACAATGGATTAATAAATATTTTAATTTAAGTAGTAATTAACTTTAAAAATACCTCTTTGGGGATGTGTGTTTTTTGATGGAATATGATCTCTCTTATAAATTTACAAACACAATAACCAAAATATTTTCAATTTTTTTTGTTTCTTACACTATATAATCATTATAGAATATATGTAATTTGTTTTGATATGTGTTTGGATAGATAAATATTCTAATATATACCATAATAATTATCCATTTTTATAAATTTTTCGGGTCCTTGTACGCAATACGTGTCCTCATGCCATGATTTTGATGATATTTAAACACTCCCCTATAATAAAAGAATCCTAATTAAAAAACAATATAAATTATATTTTTATATTTCTATTTCTAAACTTTTGGATGTAGTGAATTATGAAATGAAAAACATAACCATGTGTGGTCAGTTTTTTGAAAATCCATGCAGTGAATCCAGGAAATAAATATTTAGAGTATCCAAATTGATTGTAATGAGCATCCAGTGTTTCATAAAAATAGAAAAATTAATAAGTAATGAATGAAATGAAAATATATTTTATATGATTAAATATTATCATTTTACCCATGCATCATTTGTATTAAGAAGATTATTTTGTCCCCATGTTTTATTTCAAACGATATTCTCAAGTTTTCCACTATTTCATCCATTTGATTTGATAAGAAAAATTTAGTCTATAGAGGTGACATCAGGACTAACGAGACCTTCTTTATGGTGAAATCCATCGAATTGGTTTTGATATATATTCTTTCAAAAAATATGAAAATTATTTTTTCATAATTAACATAGTATATCTTTTTTTGGAAAATTAAATTAATAAAACATAACTCTTGTATACATTTACAACTGAGGCTCTATGAAATTCATAGTTAAGGATTTCATCTACATTCATAGAATAAATGTGTTCAGTAACTTCCTCTCGATACATTTTTTTCTTCAAAATAAAATATGTGACTACTAACACTTTGTAACTTTATATCCTCATGAACGTTCAATGTTTGTAAATGCAGATATTCAATGGGCGGGGTAAATGTGATTTTGGAAGATCTTTTTGATTGGTTGGTTAATCCTTTAGATGGTTTTCAGTTTACATATAATTTCAACACCATACCTTTGTTCGACTATAATATCATTTTTCAATTAACACATTTTTTATTAATTTTTAAAGTTTTAGCATGAAAAATAAAATTGAAATGAATATTTCCTTATCGACATATTTTTGTACAAGATGTGGTGGCCATGTGATGAATGTTTTAACTGCTTGGTCAACCTTGTGAATATCTTCCTCGTCAATTATAATAGGTAAATTGGAACATGGATAATGGGATATGCTATTAGACACTCTCACAAGTTATGTTGGAAGTGTTCTATTATGTATCACATTATTTTGGATATTGATCATTGTATCCCTCTATAAAAGGCAATGGGTGGGTCTTGATAGATATAAATCATATCATTATGACCCTGTAGAATATCAGTATAGTAAAGGTATCACTATTCGTCTGATTCACATTTTATAGAAACAATTATTAGAACATTTATTATCTTTTCCAAGTAGCTCTTTAAGAGGAATGGCTCACCACAATGCAGGTGGGGGTGGGGAGGGATATTCACATAATGGTTGTTCTTGGGTTATTTTTCTCTTTGTTTCCCCCCATAAAAGTATCTAGTAACTCTCAATGCCATTTTAATTGTTTTACAAGGGTAGACAGTCTTTCATTCATTTGTTTCATTTCATTATCATTATCCTCCTATTGTTTTTTTAACAAAATATATTTCGGGTTTCACCCAAAAACCCACACCTCTGATTTGACCATATTATTCTAGCCACTTCAAGGCCACTGATAGTAGGTTTTCATCTGGTACTGGAATTTATGATTCATGTGATTATTTCATATAGAAAATATAGGAAAATAATTAATCATTGTTATGTAATAGAGATTTAAATAAATAATAATAATTATTTCATAATTACAAAATTTTCCCACCCTTTTTATGTGTTTTAGTCTATTAGTATCCCATGTTTATTTACACATGCCTCTTTCCACAAAACAAGGAGTGGGATGGAAGTATGTTTAGATTTGGATTATTTAATCTACAAATAAATAAAGGAACATTATTATTTTTTTGTTTTATATCATATAAATGTGTTACGATATATTTAAAATATGTGCCATTATTTCAAGTGAAGCATACCCCATCCTTGCTTTACGGTAGGGGTACGTTGGTTTTGTTTCCCGTCCCTTATTTGCAACACTCAGTTTCTATTTCCTAAATAAAAAATTGTCGATCAAAGTGATTAATATATGTATTTAAAAACAACATATCAGTATACAATGTTTATATGAAATGAAATATATGCACGATGTCTTGTAAATTCATCCCATGCTTCATGGGTTCTCATGTTTGCATAAATAATAGGTGGGTGCGTGTATATTTTTCCTTAGACATCTTTAAGATGATGCCTCATTATAATTGTGTGAAAATATCTTTGAATCCTTCCAAATAATTACTACAAATTTCTCATGGGATTCAAATACTATAAATACACTTTTCTTGGGATGGTGAAGAGTAATTGAATGTTTCATTATTTTATTTTTTTATTAAAAAAAATGTTATTGTAATGTTATTGTAATATCTTACCACATCAGTGTATTAAGCGTGATCACAACATGGTGCAATGAATCTACATCAATCAACATGCATTACTAAGTTATTATTCTAATGTAACTGTTGAACAAGGCCATGTTGGGTTTAATATGTTTGGGCCTATCATTCTATACGACCTCATATTTGATACATTTCATTTTCAACTTAACAATTTTTTCTAACACCCTAAAACAATGGCATTGCTATTTTTTCTTCTTCTTAGGTCCTTAATCACATACCATTTCCTTGGATTCAACACTACCAATATGTTGTTTCACTAGAGTGGTAGCATCATCAAGTGTAGATGGTCATTGAAATTTTGCACCAGGAGAAGCAATAGGTAGAGAACCCTAATATTTTGTATGATTGGGATTACCAACATAGGTAGAAGGACATTGTTCCTCTGCACTGCGATAACTAGTAGGTTGAAAGACATGTTGTAACTTAGTATTGGTAGCACCATAATGTTCAGAATTCATTATATATATAATTGGTTAAACATTTGATTTAGATTACATAAATACAACAGCGAATAAATAATAACATGTGGTAACACAATGTATATTACCAAAATTATATAACCTGGTTATTGAAATATCTTTTCTAAATAGCTGAAGAGATTTGACCCCTCTATCAACTATCCAAATCCTTTCATAATGGACTCCTCTGAAATTCAAAACACCATATACATTGGGACCACTGTTAAATTGTAGAGACTCGAAGCTTGATATAAATGGACAAAACATTACATTTGAGGAATACTTAATACATAACAAAAACAGACACACAAGGATCATAATAGTTTAGTGTCTTTGGAATCTTGGAATAAAATCTTCTAATCATGGTGAAAGATCATCAACATCTCCCAATAAAGATATTCCCCTTTTTTTCTTACCTAAAACCTTTCTTTATATCCTGTGGAAAAGAAAACATAAAAGGTGTGATATCAAATGCCCAGTAAGGGTAAAAATTGAGAACATAAAACAATCCATAAACATTTGAATGCCAAAACTAGAACATAAAATCTAAACATCAAAATCATGAGCAAAGACATGAATCCTAGTGGTACAAAAGGAATATATCATAAGGGAACATCAATCATGATAAAATAGCTTGGTTATAAAACATATAATTGTGGAAACCATTAAGCACATGATATGATTTCCATAATAGCCGAGGAATTGCTTCCAAGATCATCTTAGTTGACAAAGTCTCTTTCTGAATCGTGTTCACTCCTCATTCCAGTCCTGTATTACTGAACCAGTTTAACTTTTTGTTCCAACCTTGTCTATCTAATGAGATATAAATCATTACCAAATGCATTAGATGGAGATATAGGTCCCACTCATCTCATAATGAAATCATTCTTACTTGTGACACAAAATAAACATACATCATTCATAATAACCCATAAAATAAAATTGGTTTCATAAACATATTCACTTAATCGATATAAAAGTAATGGATATCATTTCATAATAATAAAATTGAAACCATATAAATCATAGGGACATTATACTGAAACATACACATATGAAATAATTTCATCTTAGATGAAAAATGGTTTTGATATAACACTTTAAATGAATTCTTGAGGAAAATATTGTTTCTTCTTCAAAATCATTTTCTTTTCACAAAATGTCATGCAATTTTAAAAGAAAATGATTTTGTTGAAAATAGTCATGAAATATTTTGGAGGAAGCTTAATGAAAATAAGGCTTTATAAAACCATAAAAATCCATTCATGCTATATAAGTTAAAAAAACATGCTTCTCGTAAATTTGTTGAAAAAGACATAAAGTACCTCGTAAAAGAAATATTCCATACATTAAATGTAGTAAAAGTCAAAAATGGGTAAAAAGGACATTAAACATACATGAAAACATTTTTATAAAATGTAAACATGGATGATAAATATAACCCCAGTAAATACTTATGTATAAGAAATCTCGGATAGAAAACAATTTAGATTTCAACATTATCCTTTACCTTAGGTCTAATATGATTAGTACGTATCCAAACCTCATAAGGTCTGATATGCTTCGTACGTATCTAAACCTCCTCTTCTTTGAAGTGCCTCTTTGAGACCTCCTCTTAGGGCACTAAAATTGGTCTTTGAGGAAGACAAGAACCTCTAGAATGTTTCTATGGAAGTGGAGAAGAGAATTTGGAAGAGGTTGGCTGAGCGTGAAGGCTCAAAGTTGTGTGAGGAAGAGAAGGGGGAGGTGCCTTTTTATAAGGGAGGAGAGGGGCACCTTTGGAAAAACTAAAAATATTATTTTATTATAAAGTCATATTTGGTTTTTAATAGATCCAAATTGATTTATTTCGAAGATAATGTCGGGATGTGTCGAAATACTCTCATCCAATAGAATTTAGACAATTTTATGTTTCTATTTTAACCATATCATTTAGATTTAACCTTAAGTTAAATAATTATACTTTTACCGTGTCTTCTTGTTTTCTTAAACTATTAGGTTAATAAACATACTATAACAAGTCAAACGAACCCCAAGTTGTTTATTATTAATATATATAACGTTATCTAAGTCATTTGGCCCAACCTTAGATTTTTAAGAATAAAATAACAATTAATAATATAATATTTATTTTAAAAACTATTTTATGTCAATTTTGACACTGTTTGGTAATTAATTTTTGTGAAAATCATAACAGAATTATTAGTTCGAAAAAAGTTATCTAAATAAATACTAACCTGTCATATTAACCTAGAAAATTAGTTTAATTCATAAAAAGTCTCAAATTACATTTTTTTTGGTATTTATAACATCAATTTTGTCAATATTTCATTAATAAGATAATTACTGCATCATCTTTTTGTCCTAAAGAAATTATATTATTTAATGACTAAAAATTATAAATAAAATACCGTTATTGAGGAAATTTTTTGAGCATCCTAATAAAGATTTATAATCGAAATTATATTATGTATAAACCTATATTAAAAATTATTTACTTATTAAACATTGATTTTAACTATTTTTACCCTTTCTTTAAATAAATTAATATTAAATGTCCTAATCTAATCCAAGTGGGAATATATGGTCATATTTTATTCATAAGGTTGTTTTTGGTCGAATTACTCTTATCCAATAGAATTAGGACATGTTTTAGGGAAATAATAATTTTATTTTTACCCTTAATTATCCTATTTACTTTTAATCGTGATAAATATAAGTAAAAAGTTACTATTCACCAAAAATATTTTCATCTCATTGAACCACATTTTAGTCTTTTATATTAATTGTTTCTCTTGGATTTTCGAAATTCCACTCAAAGAAGTGGTAAAATTATGTTTTATAAAAAATTCAGTTTTTTAACTAACACTTAGTGGTTTCACTATTCATCAAAAAATGAATGTTTCTAGAATAATACCAAAAATTAGGCCTAAGATATATTTTATATTGTGAATTAAAAAATGATGTCTATTTTACCAAATTAAAAAAATATCAGTCTCATTAATTAATTTAAACAATTAATTCCCATCGTCAAAACAAATAGTGTGTCTTTAAGAGATAATAACTATCAAAAGATTGACACTTGTTTATGTCTGGTTTAAATGTGCAATTACATCCAATGACCAAAATTGTATCAAATGGTAAAAATATATTCTAAATATACTTTAACAACACTCAAATTAATTATTTATCACTATTAATTATTTCCATTAAAAAAGTAGTTTTTAATTAATATTTAGTTATTTTCACTATTCGTCAGAATATGAAAGTTATCCGAAAAGTACCAAAATTTCACCTTAAGCTAATTCCGATATTCTAAATCCAAAAATGAAGTCCATTTTGAAAGATAAAATTTATAAAATTTCATAATGTGGGTATTACTATTCATAAAGGCTATTTCATAATAATACTATAACAATATCTCATTCAGTGAAACTCAGTATTGCGTACTACACATGCAATCGAGGAAGGTCTTTATTGCATGTAATGAAATCAAAGTCCGAGATGCTTTTTGTGAAAGCTCCTTTTGGTGTAGCATACAACAAAAGACATTAATGAAATAAAAATTATATTTTTTTTAAAATCTCGGGGTGTTACATTCTACCCCCCATAAAATGAATTTCGCCATCGAAATTCGTCAGGGTTATAAATGGTTTACTACTAGAAAGTTTCATTAATAGAAACCCACAATGTAAAAATTAATACAAAAATATGTCTTTAAAAACTAATTTATGAAACGTAACGGTTACCCAAATTAACTCATCACTAGGTTTTCACGTAAGAGAACATACGTGAAAATATGGATATGGAGAAAAATCTAACCATCATGTTCTGATGGAGAGTGGTAGAGAACATGGCTATGAAAAAGCCAACAATCAAAAAGCCATAAATTTGTGATGATCTAGGGTACCATCTGATTCATCAGATATAAGGGAACTAGGACATGATTTTTGGTTTTGAAGATCATTTCCCTAATGTTGATGAAATTGGAATTAGAAGAAATACTTTCGTTATTTTGGTAAAGTCTCACCATTGGTCGTTATTTTTACAATTTTCACATCATCTATTAAAAAAAAGAAGTTGAATTTTTCATTTGTGAAGTGTTAGCAGATCATGCGATAGAATGATGGGTCATTCCATCTATCTCAAACAAAAGGTTATAAAAGTTATCAAAAATACATAAGTCCATCTATAGTGAGATTAATCATATATGGTTCCTAAAATGGTCTTATACGTCATATATCATACTTCTTAATATAATAAAACTATTTTCTACTAAACATGGACTTCCTGTAGGACAGTGGTAGGCGATAAAGGCCAGTCACACTTCGGTTGTGGGTTCGATTCCCATAGCCTTGTCTGACGCGATGGGTTGTCGCTCGTCCTGAAGGTTGTCCTTTTTCTAAAAATACATTACTATAAAATCCCATCAATAATATCGAAAAAATTTCTATCCTTAAAAAATACTATCTTATTTTCAACATAATCCATTCCAATCTTTATCAAAAATACTTCGGTCCAAGATCATAGTATAAAGAAAACGATTACTTGAAATGTCATCAACCAACCATCATTGATCCCCCATTATCTTGCTTGTCACATTCCAATAATGTGAATACCTTAATCATGTATTCTCTTGAAAAATGAAGGCTCATTAAACCTTAGTGAAACATGAATGCTATCAAAATTTAACTCTTTCCACATACCAAAATACAATAATTCTATATACTCAAACCATGATATACTTATTTCCTTATATCAGTCATGAGCTCAAGAATACTGTCAAACATTTAATTTTCTCCTTATCCCTTCATTATGCGCATATCATCTACTTTCCAAAAATTCCAGTACCATTAAACACACACATTCAAAACTTATGGAAAGACAATAGTGTAACTATCCTTAGATGTATCTTTATTCCATAGTGCCATGAGATTATTTATACAACATTACATTTGATAAACATGTAATAATTCCACTACCTTCTTAAACCAGTGACCGAGCTTCACTAATTCTTTAATCTCACATATCATTTGTACTCTCTTCATCATCATCAAAATAAATACTACCCATATGACCATACTGATTCTCTTAATTTGACTTTCCCTTAGGGCATTGGTTTGCATACTACCCATACATTCCACATTTAAAACATTTAACCATTGTTAAGGTCGTAGAAATACCATTATACTCATCCCCGGTGTTAATTGAACCTTTTCTTTTGCACTTACTGGCTTTGTGTCCTTCTTTTCCACACCCAAAACATCTTCCAGTTTCATTGAAACATTCTCCTTGATGCCTCTTCCCACATGATTTACATAGGGGAAATTGAACTTTCATTCCTCTATGATCATCATGAAACTCCATCATTCTCTTCTTAGCCGCGTTAGGAGACTTACCAAATTTGAGTCTATTGATCATATAATGAGATTGATGATTCGGCATAATAATGATGTTTGGACTTCCAAATCACATTTCATTTGGATGCACATAAATAATATCATTCCATTGTCTATCATATCCTCCATTATCATGGTCCATCACGTTTCCAGCCATTTTCTAAAACCCAAAAAGAATAGCGTGAGAGGAAAAAATCATAATAAAGGGGAATTAACATCAACATCTAACATCATAGATTTAATCTAATATCGTTACCATAATTCTAGAACTATAACCTAAACTTATACATAACCTTCAGGACATCCCTAGACATACCTTAGAAATATCTATAGAGATCTCACTAAAGTTCACGCATCCTAGTTTCCAAAGGTTGACTAAACCTTTCCTCTGATACCAATTGTAGAGACCCAAATCTTGATGTACATGGACAATAAATTACATGTTCGGAATACATAATACATAACAAAATCAGAAACACAATGATCATAATATTTTAGTGTATTTGGAAACACGGAATAAAATCTTCTATTCATGGTGAAAGATCTTCAACATATCCCATTAAAGATCTTACCCTTTTTTTTCTTACCTAAAACCTTTCTTTATATCCTGGGGAAAAGAAAACATAAAAGGGGTGAGCTCAAATTCCCAGTAAGGGTAAACATAGAGAACATAAAACAATACATAAACATTTAAATGCAAAAACATGAACATAAAATCTAAACATCCAAATCTTGAGCCAAGATATGAATCTTGGAGGTACGTAAGGCATATATCATAAGGGAACATCAATCATGATAAAATAGCATTGGAATAAAACATTTAATTGTGGAAACCATTAATCACATGATATGATTTCCATAGTAGCCAAGGAATTGCTGCCAAGACCATCTTAGTGGATAAAGTCCCTTTCTGAATTGAGTTCACTCCTCATTCCAGTCCTGTATTACTAAACCGGTTTAACTTTCCGTTCCAACCATGTCTATCTCAAGAGATATAAATCATTACCCAATGTATTGGAGGTAGATATAGGTCCCACCCATCTCATTATGAAATCATTCTTATTTGTTCCACAAATTAAACATACATCATTCATAATAACCCAAAATTAAAATGGGTTTCATAAACATCTTCAAAGAGTCCATATAAAAGTAATGGATATCATTTCATTATAATAAAAGTGAAATCATGTAAATCATAGAGACATTATACATGAAACATACACATATGAAATAATGTCATCTTAGATGAAAAATGGTTTTTGTAAAACACTTGAAATGAATTCTTGAGGAAAATATACTTTCTTTTTCAAAATCATTTTATTTTCACAAAATGTCATGCATTTTTAAAAGAAAATTATTTTGTAGAAAATAGTCATGAAATATTTTGGAGGATTCTTAATGAAAATAAGGCTTTATAAAACCGTAAAAATCCTTTCATGTCGTATAAGTTCAAAAAAAATTCTTCTCATAATTTTGTCGAAAAATTTAAAATGTACCTCGTAAAAGAATGATTCCATACATACCAAGTAGTGAATGACAAAAAATGGGTAAAAAATACTTTAAACCTACATGAATTTTTTTTTATAAAATGTAGACATGGATAATAAATATAACCCCAATAAATACTTACGTAAAACAAATCTCGGATAGAAAATAATTAAGATTGCAACATTATCCCTTACCTTAGGTCTGAGATGCTTTTTACATATCCAAACCTCCTTAGGTTCGATATGCTTCGTACGTATCCGAACATCCTTTTCTTTGAAGCACCTCTTTGAGAACTCCTCTTAAGGAACTAAAATTGTTCTATGAAGGAGACAGGAACCTCTAAGTAGTTTCTATGGAAGTGGAGAAGAAAATTTTGTAGGGGTTGGTCGATCTTGAAGGCTCAAAGTGGTGTGAGAAAGAGAGGGAGGAGGTGCCCTTTTATAAGGGAGGAGAGGGGCACCTTTGGAAAAACAAAAAATATTATTTTATTATAATGTCATATTCGGTTTTTAATAGCTCCAATTGATTTATTTAGATGCTAATGTGGGTATGGGTCGAAATCCTCTCTTCCAATACAATTTATACAAGATTAGGTTTCTATTGTAACCTTATCATTTAGATTTAACCGTAAGTTAAATAATTTTACTTTTATCGTGTCTTCTTGTTTTCATACACTATAAGTTTAATAAACATACTATAACAAGACACACTAACCCCATGTTGTTTATTATTAATATATATAACCTTATCTAAGTCATTTTTCCGAATCAATGATTTTTAGGAATAAAATAATGATTATTTATATAATATTTGTTTTAAAAACTATTTTATGTCAATTTTGAAACTATTTGGTAATTGATTTTTTAGAAAATCACACCCAATGATTAGTTCAAAAAAGTTAACTAAATCAATATTAACATGACATATTAACCTAGAAAAATTGTGGAATTCATAAAAAGTCTCAAATTGCATTTATTTGGGTATTTATAACATCTATTATGTCAATATTTCATTAATAAGATAATTATTGTGTCATCATTGTGTCATAAATAAATTAAATCATTTGATATATAAAAATTATATACAAAATACCATTATGTAGGAAATATTTTTATATTTCTATTGAATATTTATAATCAAATTTATCTTATGTATAACCCTATATAAAGAATGATTTACTTATAAAACATTGATTTTAAATATTTTAATCCTTCTTTAAATAAATTAATATTAAATGTACTAATATAATACAAGTGGGCCTAAATGGTCATATTTTATTCATATGGTTGTTTTTTTCGAATTAATCTTATAAAATATAATTAGGACATGTTTTAGGATAATAACAACATCATTTTTACCCTTAATTATCCTATTTACTTTTAACCGTAGTAAATAAAAGTAAAAAGATACAATTCACCAAAAATATTTTCATCTCAATGAACCAAATGTTAGTCCTTGATATTATCCATGCCTCTCTAATTTTCTAAATTCCACTCACAGAAGCAGTAAAATTATGTTTTAAGAAAAATTCAGTTTTGTAACAACCACTTCGTGGTTTCACTATTCATCAATAAAAATGAATGTTTCCAGAAAAATACCAAAAATTAGGCCTAAGGTATATATGATATTATGAATTCAAAAATGATGTATATTTTACCAAATTCAAAACATATCGGTTGCATTAATTAATTTAAAAAATTAATTCTTGTCGTCAAAACAAATAGCGTGTTTTTAAGAGATAATAACTATCAAAAGATTAACACTTTTTTATGTCTGGTTTAAATGTGAAATTACAACCACTGACCAAAATTGTATCCAATGGTTAAAATATATTCTAAATATAATTTAAAACCACTCAAATTAATTATTTATCACTATTAATTATTTTGAATAAAAAAAGTTTTTTTTTAATTAAAATTTAGTATTTTTCACTATTCATCAGAATACGAAAGTTATCCGAAATGTAAAAAAATTTGACCCTAAGATAATTTAGATATTCCAAATCCAAAAATGAAGTCCATTGTGAAAGGTAAAATTTTTAAAATTTCAAAAAGTGGGTATTACAATTCATAACAGCTAGTTCATAATAATATTATAATAATATCTCATTTACTGAAACTCGGTATTGCGTACAACACACACTATCATGGATGGTATTTATTGCATGTAATGCAAGACATGTTAGGGATGTGTGTTGTTCAAGATACTTTTGGTGTATCATACAACAAAATAAATTATTGATATTAAAAAGAATATTTTTCATAAAATCTCAGGGTGTTACATAGATGATTGTGACATCCCAATGAAAGTGTCACCCTCACTTAAATTATCGTCTTCCCCTTCATTTTTTTGGTAGATAACATAACAATTGAACACTTTTTATTTTCACTATATGGAATATAAAATACTTGTACTACCTATGATTCTATTGTAAATGGTTCATCTTTGTACCCTTCCTTACTGAAATCAACTTTCAAGAATCCCAATTCATTTATTTTAACATCACTCTTGTTATCAACTAACTTACATTTAAAAAGAGGCACTTGTGATGTTGTATAATCCAACTCCCATATTTTCTTGATGATGCCAATGTATTACATATTCACATATAATGGATTTCATTCCTTAGTACAAAAACATGCATTGCTTCAAACACAAGTGTAACTCCACTATTTTTCATGGTATTGTTTTCATCATATTTATTTATATATAATTAATAACCCTTAATTAAATTACCAATGTAAGAAAATACATTCACACTTGGTCCTCTATTTAACAAACTATGTTGTTCTGAAATTCAATCCCAATTATTATCTGACTGGTTAAAAATATAGTTATGAAACAATTTTATTAATTGTTGATTATGCATATTTGATATCAATCTTTCATCTATTGATGGATTAAAATGACTAATAATTTATTATTGTGTTTCAAAATATGTGGAAACCTCCCAAATATTATGAAAATTTTAAATGAGGTCCTATTTCTAATATACAATAATGATTTTGACAATATCTCTTCCAGAAATTCCTTCACCCACAAGAATCCCAGTGTGATGTGATTTCAGTAAAATAATGATTTCTATACCTGATAGGTATTCGATATAGAATTCAATGGATTTCTATGAAATATATTTCTATATAATACAACCCTCAGATAAAATTTGATTTTTGACATACCGTTTCAAAATATTTATAAACCGTTCACTGGGGTACATCCATCTATAGTGTATAGGAACACATAGTCTAATAACTCTCACTATGTGAACCATAAAGTGAACCATTATATCAAATAATTGTAGAAGAAATAACATTTCCAATTTATATAATATCATGAAATGTACTCTTTACATAGCCATAAATTTGGCCAAATATATAACTTTACCACATATAGCATTGAAGAAGAAACAAAACTTATTTAATGAATGAAGGAAATTCTTGGAAAAAATGCAACATAAATCTATAGGAATTACATATTGCATTAAAACATGAAAAACATGGTATTTAATACCCTTTAACATTAAATTAGTTTTTGTCATGAGATTATTGATATTTGATGAATACCCTTCTCAATCACTTACTTCATTAAAGAAGATTAACAACTAATATATATTATACTTGTTAAGTGTGTAAGCAGCTGGAGGAAGAAAATTTCATTTTTCACCCTTCACTGGTACCAACTCTTCTTATATTACCATGTGATCTATGTCCATCCTAACCTTAATTCCATCCTTTATTTTTTCAGGTGCATTAAGGAATGACCTTATGGAACTATCACATACATTTTTTTCAACATGCCTAACATCAAGAAAATTCCTGACATACATAGAATTCTAGTATGATAATTAAAAAAACTAGTCACTTTTTCCAATTTGTTTTATTAATGATTTTAAAAAACTATTTACCAAAAGTAGTTTCCACATCTTTTATTTTCTCAAACTATTGATCACATAATTGTGGAGACACTATTGTACTTTCTTCTGAACTTCCATCAAATGATGTCATCCAAGATAGGTACTTATCCCATCGGGGTAGAAATCTACAATGTCTTAAAATCAAAGTCTTCAATGAATGTTTCATCCTAATTAACTATGTACCTTATTCAGAAACTAGACACCCTTTAGTTATTTTAATGCTATATTCTAAAAAAATTCCATAAGTAGGAAAGTATTTTATCATCCCATACAACATGTTTCTCAATGGGAAATATTAATTTCTGTAATCATCATACATCGTAACACCTGAATAATCTGCACCTCAATACGATTTACAGTTTTGATGGTATAACTCAAAGTGTATCGTTTTTATTTAAAATTGTCATCGATTTAAGTAAAAACAACATGTGACACATTGAGAACTGATAAAATGTATTTTTATTATTTTTTTAATTTTAGGAAAATGATACATGAGACATTATTTATGTGTAAGATTCAACCACACCTCAATATGATGCACAGTGTGACCGGTATGACTCCAACAGTGTATTTTTGTTTAAAATTAACATTAATTTATGTCAAAAAGAATGAGTGAAATATTGAAAACTGAGAAAAAACATTTATATTAATTTTATAATTTAGGAAAATGATCCATGATTCATTTGTGACATGTAACTAAATATAATGCATAGTTTGGCTGTTGTAACTCAAATTGTATCTTTTAGTTTAAAATAGAGAATAATTTCATTCAAAACAAAAAGTGATATAATAAAACCCTATAAATCACATTCGAATTGTTTTGATATTTTTTAAAACAATATAGTAGTCATTTCTCACGTGTAGGGATAATCCTCAACTCAATACGACACATAGTGTGTCTAGTATCACTCAAAGTGTATATTTTTTATTTAAAATTGACATTAATTTAAATAAAAAAGTGACATACTAAAAATGGATAAAACAAATTTGGATTATTTTCATTTTTTAGGACAATGATATATTAGTGAATTGAAACATGTATGGATCATCCAAACATCAATATGAATCACGGTCCGGTCGGTATAACTTAATTTCTCTATTTTTATTTAAAATTGACATTAATTTAAGTAAAAACAAAAAGTGACATACTGAAAACTAATAAAACACACTTGGATTGTTTTTATACATTAAGAAAATGATCCATGAGTCATTTATGAAGTTTAGTAGAAAACTGTATGTCAATCTAATTCATGGTGTCACCAGTATGACTAAAAGTGTTTGTTATCAGTTTGAAATTGTCATTTTTGTTCAACAAGATTCACTCACTAGAAACCATAAAAATACACTCCAATTGTATTAATAACATAGTACATCAATTCATAAGTCATTTTTATGCGTATGAAGCTGTCTCACATCAAAATGATTCACTATAAGACCGATATGACTCAAAATGATTGTTTCCACTTTGAAACGATATTTCACTAAAAAAGCACAAAAAACATAAAAAAAACTATGAAAACAAAATCAGATTGTTTTGATACATTAGGAAAACAATCCATCTATAATTTTTGATAGGTTATAATATTCCGCACCTCAACACGATGCATGGTTTGGGTATAATAACTCCAAATGTGTCAATATTTTAAATTAACATTAATTTTAGTAAAAGAAAAAGTGACATAATCAAAATTGAGCAAACACATTCGGATAATATTGACATTTTAGGACAACAATCCATAACTGATCTACAACATGTAGGATTCAAACCCACCTCAATAGGATACATTGTATGACATGTATAACTCCAAATGTTTTATTCTTATTAAATATTATTATTTTATTAACATTTTATTTCTTATTAATGTTTAATTTATTTATTTATAGTATAACTAACATAATAATTGTTTTATTATATAAGTGGAATCCTTTTCTCATGTTGAGATGATTTCTTCAGTAACTGATACCATGTGAGGAAATTTTTGAGAGGGTATCATGGGCATCATAAGATGAAATATTAATGTTTTAGGAAGTTTGTTGGACATTTTTAAATGTAATTATATAAATATTTTTGTTAAAACTCTAAATAGACTTGTATTTTTTTCTATATACAATCGGTGGAATATTTTTATATAGATGTTGTCAATTAAATTTATGTAGAATTATTTCTTCTGATTATGCTGTTTAAATTGTTGGTTTTCTTCTAGGTGTGTTGTTGTATAAACAACACACTGTTGGCAAATAGGACTTTATATGCACTAAAAGCACTGATATAACGTCCTGGTTCCGGGTGCCACTCAACAGGTGCCCCGAACCCAGTTCGCCACGTGACCTCAAGCGCATTTCCGCAAACAGTAGAGGCTACCCACTAGCAGTGAGGGCCCATGTATGATAGTGGGGAATCTATGCCCTCATTTGTTGAAGTGTAGCGCAGCGAAATAAAGTAAAACATACAAATAGAGCCGAAGAAATAAACCATACACAACTGAATAATCAATAGCAGTGGATATAACCAGAGATATATAAATAATGATGCTACATGTGTCAAGTTCTTTGAAAAAATCCAGGACATGTTATACATGAATACAATACAACAAAAATAGAGTACATCAAAACAAAGAAAAATAGCTGGCAGTGGCATCGTGATCCTAGGCTAAGTCCCATGCCCTCCTACTCCTCAGAAGCAATCATGTACCTATAAAGGGACTCTTGCCCCTATCCACACCTGCAGAAATGTAATCTGTTTGGGAAAAAAAGCATGACTCAAACAGGGTGTGAGAAATAAATTCCCACTAGGCACCCACTAAAGGCTCGTGCCCAACTGTGTGAAATCATGCAATAACATTCGGCAATAATAAAATGTAATAAAGTGATCAGTACTGAAAGTAACTAACTTAACCAGTTATATATCCATTTTAATATCCATTTTAATCATTTAATTTTAAAATATCACCATAGTGAATCTTCTAAATAACAACTAAAAGTCCGTAGACGCGTAAACACCTAATCTCATGTAAAGATTATCCAACAAAAGAATCTACCCTCAGGTATAATATATTTTTCCCTCAGGTGTAGGTAGTGTCACCCTGAGGAATAGAATCAGTTTCCCACATGCACAGAAGAAGTTTCCCTCAGGCAGAAATAACTACTGCCCTCGGGCTAAACAGTGCAGTGCCCACGTGGTAATCACAATAACGCCCTCATGCTAAACAGGTAACCGGGCCATTCCCATTATGTAAACAAGTAGTAAACAAGAAATTAATCTCATGGAAATTATACAATTACTACTTTAAAGGAATATCCTTGGGTATCATGGCCAAACGACTAAACAGTGGAACACACACTCGGAGTGGTACCAGATCCAAGAAACGATCCCAAACAGTAGTTTTACAAATTATTCAATTACCTTTAGAGTTATAGGTACTTAATATAGCCACGTCCTCAGCCACACGACACCCAAACATGAGTTCGTGGCACAAAATGCACAAAACACATGACATTTGAAAAAATTAACACAAATCCACCTACATTATATGCCAATGAGTGCTATACACGATCGTCGACTTCAGAAACTCCCAAGAACGACTTAGATCTGAGGTAAGAAAAAACTCATTCAACCAAAAATAACTCCCGCTAGAAAAAGAATTTGTATGAAACAATCTAGGAGAAGAGAGGGTTTACCCACGCGGTTCCAATGAGATTGTCCGAGGTGGAATCAGATTCCAGACGAACACCCGGCAGATCTTCAAAGGTTCGGTCATCCCCTCCCGCTCCTTCCTCTAGTTCTAAGCCTTCCCTATGAACAGGGGAGGATAATGCCCGATTTAATAAAAAAAATTAAGTACACGGCATTTACTTCCATGTACACAGCCCGTACTTCCTTCATTTAACTGTTTCTCTGGCGGCACCTCCATACTGTTCACCCATCGTCATGAGTACACGACATGTACTTCTGAGTACACGACGTGTACTGTCGCCCAGCTGGCGGCTGCTCCACCACCTTACTATTTTGTCCTGCCGACTGACTACACGACGTGTAAAAGACCACTACACAGTGTGTAGTCGGTTCCTACACCCTTCGTCGCCAACATGGCTACATGCCCCGTGTACTCTTCCCTACACGGCCAGATGTACACGACGTGTAGAAAAAGTACACGGCGTGTACTTCCAAAATTTAGGATTTTCCCCAGTTTCCATATATGATTAAAAACACTTATGGAAAACAGAAAAGAAGAACGTGTATCTCAATGATAAGAAGTAGGTTCTTACAAACATCCCCTCTTTTAGAAATTCTTCCCCGAATTTCCCTTCCAACGGTAGAGAAGATATAGTGGTGAACAATTCGAGCCACATAGCAGATACATCGGCCTCCCGCTCCCAGGTCTTGTCCTGCACTTGGACATGCTACCATAACAACCATACGAGTGGAACTGATCGACCTCGAAGAAACATAGTGCTCCTATTAATGATACGAATCAGATGATCCTCAAAGGACGCATCAGCCCCTTGCTCAACCTCCATGGGCTGAAAGATGTGAGACGGGTCTGAATGATAGTGACACAACTTATATAAATGGAAGACGTTGTGGATGGCTCAGAACCGCTGCGGTAACCGCAACCGATAAACAACCAGCCCGACTCTCTCCAGAATATCAAATGGTCCCACATACCATTGTGAATGTTTACCGTGTCTCCTGATATGCTTGTGTCCCAGCCTCGGCGAAACACATATAAAAACCTGATCCCCAACCACAAACACCAAAGGTCATCGGTGACGATCAGCATATGACTTCTGATGAGACTGTTTGGTAGCCATCCTCTTCTGAATCAACTGGACCTGCTCAGATGTCTCCTACATGAGGTGTGGTCCCAGTAAATCTGCCTCACCTACCTCTAGCCAACACAAAGGTTATCGGCATGGCCTACCATATAAAGCCTCGTATAGTGCCATCCCAATAGTCTCCTAGAAGCAATTGTTATTGTAAAACTGGATTAAGGGTATATGATTCTCCCAAAAGCCCCCAAAGTATAGGATGAATGCACGCAACATGTCCTCTAGCACCTGTATCGTATACTCTGACTGGCCATCTGTCTAATGGTGGTATGTTATGCTCAAAAACACCTGTGTACCAAGTGACCTCTGAAAACTCTGCCAGAAACGAGACGTAAATCTAGTGTCCCTATCTGAAACGACAAAATGAGGGAACCCATGAAGATGTATGATCTCTCAGATATACAATTTTCTAAGATCGTCAACAATGATGGTCTCCTTGATTGGCAAGAAGTGAGCTACCTTCGTGAGTCTATCCACACCAACCCACATGGAATCATTGCCACGAGGTGACCTTGGAAATCCAGTCATGAAATCCGTCACGATATCATCCCATTTCCACTCCGGAATGGGTAACCGCTGTAACAGTCCGGCTGGCCTCTGATTCTCCGCCTTCACCTGCTGATAGGTGGAACACCGCGTAACAAACCAGCTACAACTCTCCTCATTACCGGCCACCAGTACTGATGTCTCAGGTCACAGTACATCTTGGTAACCCCGGGATGAACTGCCCAAGATGAAGCATGAAACTCCCACATCATCCCCTCGCTTATATCCCATATAATCTACACACATCCATGGAAACACAAAACCTCATCATCGCCAATTGTCCAACCTAGAGGAGGGTCTTCACTTGCCACCGACTCCTCTAGAACATGGCCTTCTAAATTAGATAGTTGTCTCATTATAACTCTATCTTGGAGGGTAGAAGTCACATATATAGGAACGATAAGTCTACCCTCGACTGTCGTGCACCTTCAGATGCATCTCAGAGAACAAATCCATGAGCTGCCACTCGCTGCTGGCCTCCTTCACTTCCTGTATATGAGTCTTCTTTCTCAGTGCATCAACTACTGCATTATCATTACCAGGTGTATAGACTAGCTCAAAATCAAATGAGTGTATGTATTCGACCCACCTTTTCTGCCTCAGATTCATGTCATGTAGAGTAAAGATGTACTTGAGACTTTTGTGGTCAGTGAAAACCACAAAATGTTCTCCCAACAGATAATGTCTCCAACAGCGCAATGCATGCACAACGGCAACCAACTCGAGATTATGAATCGGGTAATTTCTCTCATGTGGCCTCAACTGCAGAGACCTGTACGCCAAAACTTGGTCGCCCTGCATCAACACTGCTCCCAGCCCAATACCTGATGCATCAGAGTAAACTGTATAGCTCTTCCACGGATCTGGGAGTATTAGGATCGGTGCTGATGTTAACCTTCCCTTAAGATCCTGAAAAGCTATCTCCCAAGATTCCGACCATATAAACTTCACACCCTTCTTAGTTAGACCTTTCAACGATGCTGCTAAGTAGCAGAAGTCCTGTATAAAATACATATAGTAACCAGCCAGCCCTAAGAAACTCTGTATCTCGAACACATTCTTAGGTTGTGCCCAGGAAACCATTGCTCTCACCTTAATTGGGTCTACTAAAACTCCTGCCTCGGAGATGATATGACCCATGAAGTGAATCGGGTCTATCCAAAACTGTCACTTTTAGAGCATAGCATATAGCTGATGCTTCCTCAGTGTACTCAATACAATCTCAAGATGGGTGGCATGGTCGTGTTGAGTGTGAGAGTGCATCAAGATGTCGTCCACAAATACTACCACAAAAGAATAATGATACAGATGGAACATATGATTCATCAGAGTCATGATGACTGCTGGTGCGTTCGTGAGTCCGAACGGCATAACCATATACTCATATAGACCATTCCTACCCCTAAATGCTGTGAGAGGTATATCAGATTCTCTCATGCACAATTGATGGTATCCTGATCACATGTCAATCTTAGAGAACACTCGTTCTTCACGAATCTGATAAAAAAGATCATCATTCCTCAGTAAGGGATATCGGTTCTTAACCGCCCACTGATTCAGCTTCCTATAATCCACGTAAAGTCTGAGGGTACTGTCTTCCTTCTTCACAAAAAGGTCCATAGAACCCCATGGAGATGTACTGGGTCGGATAAATCCCTTTTCCTGCAACTCCTCCAACTTCCTCTTGAGCTCCTGCAACTCAGGTGTAGCCATCCTATATAGAGGAATGGACACCAGTGCTGCTCCGGAAATATGCTCAGTGGTGAAATCCACCTCTCTCTCTGGAAGTAGACCCGAAAAGTCATCTGGGAAGACATCCCTGAAACAATCAACAACTAGAGGGAAATCTGCCTGACAAGTCCCCTGATCATCCAGATATAAGCTTTCAATCTGGGTTGTGACTTCACCTCACCCACGATGCTCTGGTCCAGCTCGACTAGCCTGAACATCCCACTCACCCTTGTACAAAAACTCTCCGGCCTTTAGTGACGTGAAACTCACCCTAAGATGACAGAAATCTACAAAGGCTCGGAAGGGAACCAGCCCGTCCATCCCAAAAATGACGGCATAACTCTTCATATCTAGGACATAGAGGTCCCAACGGAAGTGACACCGACCAACCTCAAGGGGGAACTCCTTGCACTAACACACACCAGCCGTTCTAGTATCTAATGGAGTGTCTAGCGTCATAATATCAGATGATGAAGAAACATAGAGCCCAAGTCTCTCCACAACGGGTACATATATAAAAATATGCATAGCACCCGTACCCAAAAGTTCTGAAGATAAGGCAGAAGCTACTAAAATAGTACCTCTGACTGTAGAAGGTCCAGGATCCGGCTCATGTTGGGTCTGTTGCACCGCATATGCCTGCCCAGTGCCATGGATTTGTGACACAGCCGGGCTACCCTGAGTTGTCCCGCTCCGCTGCCTCTGAGATCCTGGTGTCGGCCTACCATGGCCATGCCCACCATCCCTGCCTATACACCCTGACGTATTCCAATTCCCCGACTAGTAAGAAGCTGCTGGTCCTGCTCCTACACGCGGAGTCTGCACAGATCCCCTCTCACTATCCACTGGTGAAAATTCCCTGTAAAAGCACTACAGATGACCCATCTTGCTTCAATCTCGACACTCCATTGGATCACGTGGACATTGTGCCCTCTTGTTCCCCTCTCTACCACACTAGTAGAAAATGTCATGGCCACCTGAAACATTCTTTTGGCTGGTACTGCCACCCTGAGAGAAGTCTGCATGTCTCTTCCTCTTGCCAATAGAAAAAGTACCAGTAACTAGTGCTGAACGGCCCTGGCCCACACCACTATATTTTCGAATGATTTTCTCTATGATCAGAACATGGTTCACAATAGCGTGTACATTAGGAAACCTGAAGACATTCACTAGTGCTCGGATGTCATACCGAAGACCATCCTCAAAAACATCTGGCTCTCAACGTCTCATCGCCCATCATCACGGGTGCAAAGCGCTGATGCTTGGTGAAACGAGCAGAATATTCCATCACCGACATAGCGCCCTACTGCTGATTCATGAGCTCTCGAGCACTGTCTTCCCTCAGCATCTCAGGAAAGAATAATTCATAGAAGAATGCCTGAAAATCCTCCCATGCCATGTCCCTATGATGCTCCGACTGGGTGGGAACATGCCACCACCTCTTGGTGGAATCACGCAGCATATATGTTGCGAGATTGACCCTCTGCCCTGGTGGCATCTCAAGATGCTCGAAAATAGTCGTCATCGACCAAAGCCACGACTCCATAGCCTATGGTCCACCATCCCCAAAAAACGTAGGCAGATGCTGCTGCTGGAAGATATGTGTCAGCTCAGCCATAGATCTGGCAGTCGGCGGTGCTCCCTGAAAGGTATTCATGAACCGTATAAATCCTTCACAAGACTGTACCTCTATGCCTGTGACTGGTATAATGGATGGAACCGCATCTGGCTCTGCTAGAGGATCCAATGGTAGCCCATGGCCCACCATTTTGGAGTATACTCGTTGCTGCTTTCCTGGCAAACAACGCTCGTTCGTCTAGGCGGCATGACACTACAATGTCAAAAACACACCTTAGAACAATATTAACAAAAACCGAAGACGAAGAAACCAAATAGGGAACAGGAAGAATAAGGCATTCAAAGTTTTCAAAACTAGTCTACATGGAATATATACCAACTAAACGGCTTGTACTTGACTTCCCTTCCCCTACCCGGGTCCTTCTGCACGGCTTAGCCACACGACTCCCATTTGAACAAAAACTACATGGCGTGTATTTCATATACACAGCTTGTATGGTGTTATTTACAACTGCATGCTTCTTCTATGACATGGACGACTACTCGGCATGACACTACACGGCGAGTTAAACCCTCACACGGCGTGTACACCACCCCTTTTTCCAGTCACATGGCTAAGTCCACACAGTCTGTCCTCGGACAAGACTACACGACATGTCCCAAAGGTACATGGAATGTTCATGAAATGGTGACATCGACCCATGTTGATAGTTACACGGACGAGTCTCCATGTCACACTACTAGGCGTGTTCATCATTGAAACGACGTGTTATGTATAGGAGTCACTAACCCATGTTGTTAGTTACACAGAAAGACTCTGGATCAACCCTAATCAGCGTTTACATAAGCTACATGGTTTGTTCGCCCCTAGGTCTTCCCTTCACTATGTTTCCACCAACACGGTTTATGACACGAGAAGAAACTACATGGCGTTGACTCTAGGTACACGGCATGTACTCAAAAATTTCATGTTTCTTCCTGAATAGAAGGCCATACATGGCGTGTTTAAAGTTCTACATGGTGTGTATATTGGGTTTCCATACAGTATGCCTTAAAAACTTCTCTGGAACCCAGAAAATATCGAGAAACAACTGCTAAGTGTCAAATTCTGACTCTTGAAGGCCCATAATTCCCACGAATCAAAGATTGACATCTTATCTGTGTTATAACAAAATAAACAGTCAATGTTCCTCCATATTCCGGTAAATGGGGGCCCATACTCCCCAAAAACCAAATTGTGGAATTCATTCAATAAACTAGATCATGCTAAACTACCCTATCACATATCAGGTAATTATTAAGCAGCTATCACAACAGCATGCATTACTAGCACAACAACTATCACAAAAACATGCATTTTCTAATGCACCTACATGGCATGGAAACTATGATTGACATGTGATATCTTGCATGTGTCTATGTGATGCCTGAGATGACATACCCTCATCTCATCAAGTTTTAACTAAATAATACCCTTTGATAAAACATAACAACACAATCACAAGTGCATCACCCAATGGTGAAATAATATCAACAGTAAAATCGCAAAATTAGTAAAATTGCAGTACGAGGTAAATTGGATTTTCCCTGTACATGGGTTAGCTACACCTTGGCACAACTTATTACCAACTACCGTTCCCATCCTATCCCTGACTAAGGCTCCACATAGTATTTCAATGAAAAGAACCCCTCTAATACCACTTTGTAACGCCGCCGTTCCGGGTGCCACTCAACGGGTGTCCTGAACCCAGTTCTCCACATGACCTCAAGTTCATTTCCCCAAATTCTAGAGGCTGACGACTAGAAGCGAGGGCCTAAGTCTGATAGTGGGGAAACTATTCCCTAATTTTTCAAAGTGTAGCACAACGGAATTAAGTAAAACATACAAAAACAATGGATGCAATAAACCATACACAACTGAATAAAAAACAGTAGTGGATATAACCAACACTATATAAATAATGATGCTACATGTCTAAAGTTCTAAGAAAACAGCCAAAACATGTTATGCATGAATATAGTACAATAAAAACAGAGTAATGTGAAACAAAGAAAAATAGCTGGCAGCGGCATCGCGGGCCTAGGCTCGGTCACATGCCCTTATACTCCTCAATATCAATCATGTACCTATAGAGGGACTCTTTCCCCTACCCACACTTGTAGAAACGTAAATTTTTTGGGTCAAAAAGCATGACCCAAATAGGGTGTTAGAAATAAATTCCCAGTAGGTACCCACCAAAGGCCCGTGCCCAGTTGTGTGAAAGCCTGCAACAACAATGTGAAGTAAATAAATGCAATAAAGCAGGATTTACTGAAAGTAACTAACTTAACTAGTTATATTTCCATTTTAATATCCATTTTAATCATTTAATTTTAAAATATCACCATAGTGAATATTATATGTAACCACTAAAAGTCCACAGACACGTAAACCCATACCCTCAGGTAAAGAGTATCCATCACAAGAATCTTCCCTCCGGCAAAACAGAATTTTCCCTCAGATGTAGTTAGTGTAGCCCTCAGGCACAGAATCAGTTTCCCACAGGCACGGACGAAGTTTCCCTCAGGCCGAAATAACTACTGCCCTCGGGATAAATAGTGCAGTACCCACAGGCTAAACACAACAACACCCTCAGGATAAACAGGTAACCGGGCCATGCCCAACATTTAATCAAGCAGTAAACAAGAAATTCCTATCAATGAAATTCTAAAATTACTACATTAAAGGAATACCCTCGGGTATCCTAGCCAAATGGCTAAACAGTGGAACACACCCACGGGGTGGCTCTAGATCAAAGCAATGATCCCAAACAATAGTTTTACAAATTATTCAATTACAATTACAATTATAAGTAGTTAATATTGGCACAGACTCATCCACACGACACCCCATCATGGGTTCGTGGAACAAAAACACACAAAACACAAGACAATTGGAAAAATTAACACAAAGCCACCAACCTTATACGCCAACGAGCGGAATACACGAACGTCGACTTCAGAAATTCCCATGATTGACAAATATATGAGGGAAGAAAAAATTTATTCAACCTCAAATAAATCCCACTAGGGAAAGAATTGTTAAGAAACACTCCAGGATAAGAGACGTCTTACCTGTGCGGTTCCAACGAGATTGTCTAAGGCAGAATCAGATTCCATATGAAAACCCGGCGGATCTTCAAAGGTTCGACCATCCCTTCCCGCTCCTTCCTCAGGTTCTAATCCTTCCCTGTGAACAAGGGAGGATACTACCCGATTTAAGAAAAAAAATACATATTACACGTCATGTACATCCAAGTACACGTCTTGTACTTCCTTCATTTAACTGTTCCTCTCGCTGCACCGCCATACTGTTCACCCGTCGACATGAGTAGACATCATGTACTTCTGAGTACACGGCATGTATTGTCGTCCAGATGGTGGTTGCTCCACCGCCTTACAATTTTGGCTTGCCGATTGACTACATGGCGTGTAAAGGACCACTACACGGGGTGTAGTCGGTTCCGACACCCTTCGTCGCCGACATGGCTACATGCCCCATGAACTCATCCCATCACAGCCAGAAGTACATGGTGTGTACTTCCATAATTTAGTATCTTTCGCCATTTTCCATATTTTATTAAAATCACTTTAGGAAAAGTGAAAATAAGAATCTCGTACCTTAAAGATAAGAATCGGGTTCTTACAACTGATAAAGTCCCCCTTATCATTGTTGCAATTAACAGTGCTTTTTTAGTTCTGTTAAAATCCATTTTTCATGTTGTGAAAGGCCATATGTGTAGTAGTGTTTACCACTCGTCCATCTTGTTTGGTTCTACCTTTAATGATATATCTATTTATTTATATATATATATATTTCATAATATTTATTCATATATTAATATATATTTATATGAATATATATATTTATATTTTTTTATTTATTTATATTAATATATATATATATAAATGTATATTTATTCAGATATTAATATATATATATATATATATTAATATGTATAGTTAGTTATATTTAAATCTATTTATTTATATATGTAGTTATATTTTTTATTCGTATATTTATTTGTATATATATATATATAGTTATTTTTAAATACATTTATAAAATATGTTTTTTTCTGTGGGTAAATAAATAAATAAATAAATACATACATATATACAACATACACACACACACACACACATATATATATACAATATGTGTATCTATAAGTATATTTGTACATATTTATATATATTCAAATATATTATAAATTAATATGTATATGAATATGTTAAAATATATTGATAATATATATCAGTTTATTAATACGGACACACACTAATATATAAATATATATATAGACACAGACATATTATATAATTTATAAATATTCATATATTTTTGTTTAAAATAAAATATATATTTTTTTTATTTAGATAAGGATTATATATTGGGAAATATATTTTATATGTAAATACGATTAAATATTTATTTATAAAACTAAATTTTTATGTCTGAATATATAAAAAAATATGTATACATTGTTATATATTTGGTTATAAATAATAGTAAATTCTAAAAAATGATAAAATTTCAAATATATTATATCAATATGAATGTATTCCCTATGAATAAATTCAATCCATACTAAAATGGAAAAAATAACCTCTTAAATGGGGCTGAAATTCCATCGAATGTTATAAAATTTTGGTATCCCTACTAAAAAATCAGTTTTGTTGGTGCATTTAGCATTGTATCGATGAAACTATCACATTAATTTTTTTTAACATGAATAACATCAAGAAAATTTCTAACATACAAAAAATTCTATTATGAAAATTCAAAAAAACTGATAACTTTTCAACCGATTTTCATAAGGTCAATAAAAAATGGTTTACCAAAAGCAGTTTCCACATATTTTGCTTTCTCAAATAGTTGATCACGTATTACTTGAGATGGTGTTGTATGTTCTTCTGAACATTCATTGATTGATGTCATCCTAATAGGTACTTATCAAATCATTGTAGAAATCTACAATGACCTAGAAACATAGTCTTGGGTGAATGTTTCAACCTAATTGATTGTATACCTTGTTCGAAAATGAGACACCCTTTTGTTCCTTTAATGCTATATCATAAAAAATTTCCATAAGTAGGAAAGTAATTTATCATTCCTTACAACATGTCTCATAATGTGAAGTCTTTATTTATTTAATCATCATACCACATAACACTTGAATCAACCACACCTTAATACGACACATGGTGTGGCCAGTACAACTCAAAGTGTCTATTTTTATTTAAAATTGACATATATTTATGTAAAAACAACAACTGACATACTAAGAACTAATAAAAAATATTTGTATTGTTTTTATATTTTATTAAAATGATCCTTGAGTCATTTGTGATGTGTAGGATTCAACCACATCTCAATACAACACATAAATTGATTGGTAAGACTCCAAGTGTGTCTTTTTATTTAAAATTGACATTAATTTATGTAAAAAAAGTGACATACTAAAAACCAAGAATATGCATTCATATTATATTTATATGTAAGTAAAATAATTAATGGTTCTATTTGGACATGTATCAATCAGTCTTACCTCAATAGGACGGACGGTGTGACCTGCATAACTCCAAGTGACTATTTTTTTTTAAAACTGACACGAATTAAAAAAACGAAAAGTGACATCTTGAAAACCATGAAAACACATTAAAATTGTTTTGATATTTTAGTAAAATAATATATTAGTCATTTTTGACATGTAATTATCATTTACAACCCAATAGGAGACACAGAGTGGCCGGTATCACTCAATGTGTCACTTTTTATTTAAATATGAAAATAATTTAAGTAAAAACAACATGTGACATATTGAAAACTGAGAAAATGCATTCGGATTGTTTTGATTTTTATGAAAATGATCTATTAATATTTATTTACATATAGGGATCATAGAAACCTCAATAAAATGCATGTGTGGCTAGTATTATTAAAAGTGTCTATTTTTATTTAAAATTTATATTAATTTAAGTAAAAACAATATGTGGCCTACTGAAAACTAACCAAATACATTCAAGTTGTTTTGAAAATTTATGAAAACAATCCACAAGTCATTGTTGATGTGTATGAGACAACCACACATCAATCCAAGACAAGATGTGACTAGTATGACTAATAGATTCTCTTATTAGTCTAAAATTAAAAATTTAGTTCAAAACATTTAACTCACTATAAGACAAAAAAACACACTATGACTATCTTGATAATTAAGACAATTATTTATAAGTAATTTTTAAAATGTATGAATTAGTGTCGCATAAAAATAATGCACAATACGATTGGTATGAATCAAAATGTTTGTTTCAAGTTTGAAATCATATTTTAGAAAAAAACCACAACCGAAATACTGGAAAATGAGAAAATGAATTCATATCGTTTTGATACATTAGGAAAGAAATCCATCAGTAATTTCTGACATGGAGGAGTCAGCCGCTGCTTAATATGATGCACGGTGTGTCCGGTTGAACTCTAAATGTGTCATTACTTAAAATTGACATTAATTTTATTAATGGAAGAAGTGACATATTAAAAACTGAGAAAATTAATTTGGATTGTTTTGTAATTTTAGGACAGTGATCCATAACACATTTTCAATGGGTAGGAATCAATCCCACCTCAATTAGACTCACAGTACGACCGGTATAACTGCAAATATGTCATTTTTATTAAATAATGGCATCTTATTAATGTTTTATTTCATATTAATCTTTAATTTATGTCTTTATAGTATTACTACCATAATAATTTTTTTCATATATAGGTGGAATTTTTTGCTCGGGTTGAGATGATCTGTTTGGAAACTGATAGCATGGGAGAAATTTTTTGATAGGGGATCATGGGTGTCAATTGAAGAAATATTAATGTTTTTGAATGTTTTTTGGATTGTTTTAAATGTAATTATATAAAAAAATTTGTTTGAGATGTAAATTTTTTTTTATATAACATGGGTGGACATTTTTTTTGGTGATGTCAATTAAATATATATATCAGGTTTTATTTTGGGTGTAATTTTTAAATTTCAGGTTTTCATCTAGGTGTGTTGTTATATAAACATCACAGTATAGCTGGCTAGACCTTTATTAGTGCCAAAAAAGTGCTTATAAAGGCCCCCCTTATAATCGATATGATTAACAATGCTTTTTTAGCATTGTTAAATTCCAGTTTACATGCTATGAAAGGTCATTTGGGTAAAAATGATTACCACTTGTCCATCATATTTGGTTCTACATTTAATGATATATATATATATATTTATTTATTTATTTATTCTTATATTAATATTGATATATATTAATATGTATATATATATATGTATATATTTATTTATTTATTAATGAATATATATATATATATAATGTTAGTTATATTTATATATTTTTATTTCTATATATTTCATTATTTATATTTTTGGTTATATTTTTTATATGTATATTTATTATTATATTAATATATATTTATAATATTATTTTTAAATTCATTTATAAAACATGTTTTTGTATGTGTGTGTATAAATAAATAAATAAATACATACATACATATATACAAAACACACACACACATATATATTATTATATGTGTATCTTTAAGTATAATTATACATATTTTTATATATTCATATATATTAAATATTAATATGTATATTCATATGTTAGAATATATATATAATATATAAATGAGTTTGTTAATACAAACAAACACTAATATATATATTAAATAGTCACACACATTATATAAGTATATAAATATTAATATACTTGGGTTTTAAATAAAATGGATATTTTTTATATTTAGATAAAGCTTATATATTGGGAAATATATTTTATATGTAAATATGTTTAATTATTTTTTTATAAAATTTAATTTTTTTTGTTTGAATAAATTAAAAATATGTATATATTGATATATATTTGGTTATAAATAACAATAAATTGTGAAATATAAAGAAATTTTAAAGCCATAATTTCAATGTTAATGTAATACATATGAATAAATTCAGTCCCCAATGAAAAAGGGCATATAGACCCTTTAAAAATGAGGCTGAAATTCCATCGAATGTTAAAAAATTTGGGTATCGCGACATGAAACTCAGTTTTAGAGGACTTTGGGGTCTATATTTTTCCTCAAACAATGTGACAATGGGATCTCATATGTCACCAATGTGTAGATCTCATCGTAGACATCAATTTTATATGTAGTAGAGCTTAAATGGATGTCGGGATCAAAATTTAATATCGTTTGTTGTTTGATTTACATTTTTAACTTATTGTAGATCTTTTATTAATTTTTTGATTTTTTTGTCTTAAAATTATTATTAAATGATTATTAATTGGTAATAATTATACAACTATTAATTAATAATATATTTTTAGATATTTTATAATCCATTTTCAATAAACAAATTATTTATTCGGTGTAAATGTCTATATATACTTATTTGAAACATATTTAGAAAATATATATTATATTAATATCAATATAAATATATTTATATATTTATAGCTTTTTTTAACAATTTTTTTGAAATATACCCTTTATCAGCGCTAGTAAAAAAGAACTCATTAATACCCCTCCTTTATTAGTGCTACTAAAAATGTGTTGATAAATGGGTAATTTTAACAAATCTTTTTATTACAATTACAATTACATTTTATCAGTGCTTATTTGTAGCGCTAATAAAGGTACCCACATTATCAGTGTTTTTAGCACTCCTAAAGTGTGGTGCTGTGAAAAATTGTTTCTATGGTAGTGTACCCACCCATGATTCCTTTGTTTTTTTCAATTACCTGATAGAATATACTTTCTAGAAGCTACCATCTTTTGGTTAATAGAATTGGGGATGGAAGGATGACAAAAAAAGAGTTGAGAGTCTTACTTTTAAAATACATCATCAAGTGTTTATAAATAATATTATTTAATGTGATATGTATATGAAACATTCATATTGTTTATGGTTGATCAATATATTACATAGTTTGATGTGTACAAGAGGATATACACTATTAATTGTATAGGGTAGATTGTTGGTGAGAGACAGTAACTGATTGTAGTTAATGTTTCTTTTTATGATTATTAATTTAATATAATTTTTATTATCATTTCATTTCTATTTTTTGTAATTATAAGTGATATATTATTCAATGATTCGTCATATGTGTGGGAGTTAGGCTAAGACTGATGGTGGGTACAAGGCATCATGCGTTCATGTTTGGATGAGAGAACTTAGTCGTGGGTGGTTGAAAATTTGTATTTACAATGACATATTGATTGAAATTGTTTTACAATCGACACTGATTAGTTATTATGGCACTGAAGTGATGTCATCATTTAGCACCAACTGTAGTGTGTATGAGAACATTTTCATTAAATTATGTTGTAATGTCCCAGAAATTGCGTATAAATATTTTTTAAAATTATATGGAATTATTTAGAGACCGCGAAATCTAATGACGTGAGATTCTGAGGCCTGGTATTCCCGGAATAATCCATCGAAGATTGGTTGAGTTTTAATTAGAGTTTGTAAGCAGTTTTCCTTAAAATGTTGAATAAATCATAAATGGTATCTCGGATCAGAAATCTGAGGGAACTGTTGCGTTTAGGATTGTAGGTTTACTCTAGGTGTGGCTTATGTTTAGTTGGTGCTTGCCTCCTGTGAGAAAACCCAAAAATGACATAACAGTAAAAAAAATAATTAAATAAATTATTTTATTTTTCAAATTCTTATAACTCACAAACGGTAGCTCAGATTGAAAATCTGAGACCACTGCTGTACTCATGAGGGCATTATTTTTTAAATCAGATACTAACTTTGGACGGAAATAGCCACAAGTTAAAGTTGGTTTTTGGCCGTAAATAAAATAATTACGTAAAAATTATTTTATTGTTAAATCCATAACATTTAAACAGTAACATGGATTTGAAATCTGAGAGTACTGTTGGGTTCATTGGGATGTGTTTTACTTACGCAGAGGCAATCCTCGACCGATGCAGGTCAAGGGTGACTCTTATAATTTCATCGAACATTTTATCGAGTACGTTCAGTAAACGCGTGAGCAGTGTCATATAAATTTTGAATTGGTGCTCAGAATTGAAATCTGAGGGCACCGTTGAACTCACAGCACTGATATTCTCTTAAGGAGACATCACCTTGACCGCAGTAGGTCGAGGGTGAAAGTTATTTTTCGTGAATTTTGTGGGAGAATTAAAGGAACAAAACTAAAATAAAGAACAACATTTATTTTATTTTTAAAACTTACCATTTGATGTCTAGTGGTGGGGACCACCCAAACTAAAAACCCCCAATTTAAATTCAATGCTGGGGACTACCCAACCCTTGAACTCTCACTTTAATGGGAGATAACTCTTGGTTTTTCTTCCATTGATGTGCCAAATTAATTTGTTTATTTAATAAACTTATTTGGCACATCACCAATTAGTTGGAGGATTTTTAGGAAAAGGGAGAGCTCTGGAGAACGTGGAAGGAGATTCTCCATTGAAGTGCATCCACTACAACGAAGATCATCCTCTATAATCGGAGAATGAGGACGATTCTTGAGCACATATCGGAAATATCTTGTGGGGGCAACGAACGTCGACGTCACCATCTCAACAACTTTGTCTTCTTCCTCGTGCCACCTCCGACAGACAATTGAATTTGGGGTTTTTATATATGTTTGAATTTTTTTTGATTCTTCATATCCTAAATTCACAATGACGATGGTCGAACAAACATGGTCATCATTCTGAACATAAACTATGATCCTCATTCTTTTTATTCATTGAACATTTTTCGTGCGTTCTTCAAAGCATAATAATAATTAGTGCTGGGAACATGATGTTCTGATAAGAATGATATATGGATGTGAATCCCTCAATGGAAGGATAGAAAATATGCGATCTATTATTTTTTCTGACTTGGAACAAAGACACAATGGCTCATGGAAGGAGGTGACCAAATATTTATTGGCATAGGAAATGCAATATTCTGTTGAACACGACATATCGACGTAGAGCCCTCGACCCGAGAATAGCGAATATGCGATCATTTTATTTTTCAGGGTTAGAATGAAGATTCGACAGCCAATGGAAGGAGAGAAGTGGTGGAGGATGGAATTTTGGCATGGCTAGTGCGAGTGGTACGAGCGCAGCAAACGAGTCCTTGTGGCTTCGGTCGATGATGAGGTAGATTAAGCAGCGACACGATTAGGTGGCGCAAAGGAGTAAGGTCATGTGCGAGGCGAAGACGCAGTGGATTCCTGGTTCGTGTACAGGGGTGAAAATTGTGGAAGAGAAAATTAGATTGGAGAGAGGGAGGAATATATAGAAAATAAAATAAAAAGAAAATTGAATATGAAAAATTAGATAGAGGTGCTATTTGGACCCGCGTGCATGAAAATGGGATACCCCTCTTGTGTGTGAATCTCAATTCAGATTGGAGAGAGAAACATTGAATGAAATGAAATACTAATAATATAATAATATTATTATTATTTATGGATGTTAAAAACCTAATTCATCTGTAATTTATCTGTGCGACCTCGGTTTCACGAATCAACAGTGGCAGTGTGAACCTGACATCGAGACGAAAATTATGAGTCCAGTATTGGATGTATTTCTCGGGTTTTCGGATCGGGTTCCCGAAAAGCTCAAATAATAATAATAATATATGATTATTAAATCATCAATACTCCATAAATCTTGTGTGTGATGTCTGATTGACTTACCGTCTGTGGTGATGTGATCATATCATTAAGTTGGTCGATTTAAGTCTAATATTGAATATTAAATTCGGGATCATGGCTCATGATCACAAAACACCCCATAACAATAACATTATTATTATGGGATCTTTCATTCGACATATCTCCCTCATACAGTGTCAAATTAAGATGCTCCTACGGATCTAGAAACCTTGGATTGAGACGGTCCTTTTGGTATACCGTACTTGAGTTTGGATAAAGTTGGGGTACATCTGGGATGGTTCGAGTACAAATCCAACCAGGCCCTCAGGACTAAAAGGCCAATAACATACATCCCAAACATCTGATTGACGCACCGTATATTGTGTTGAGACCCCTTTTACATGGCAGTCCTTTGGGATACATCATCATGGGACTCTGTGGTTGTTGGAGAATCGACCAGTGGCATGAGGAGCAGAACCTCTCAGAGACAAGAGAGCATAGTTCTGGAACACTTTAGCTGGCTGTGACAATGTAATAAGATCCTGGGTGGGTCTAACGATGTATTGTGACGATGTACTAGGATCATGTGTGGGTATGAAGACATACTGACGATGTAATAGGATCTTTTGTGGGTCTGAAGATGTACTGATGATGTACTGGGATCATGTGTGGGTCTGACAACGTACTGATGATGTACTTGGATCTTGGGTTGGTATGACGATGTAATGATGATGTACTAGGATCCTGTGTGGGTCAGACAACGAACTAATGATATACTAGGATCCTATGTGTGTATGATGACTTAATGATGATGTACTAGGATCATGTGTGGGTCTGACAAAGTACTAGGATCATGTGCGGGTCTGGCGAGGTACTAGGATCATGTGTGGGTCTGACGATGTACTATGATCCTATGTGGATCTAATGATGATTTAGGATCCTTAATGGATCTACCTCTTAATAGAGTAAAATGATTCATTATTTACATCAAATCATCTCTACTATTGTACCTAAGATATACCTGGTGTGAATTGAGTCTGTACCTGGTGGTATATTTCCTTCGTGGTGATACCTTGGTGGTATTCTTCTTTGTGGTGTACCTATTTGGTACATACCTTTATGGTATTTCTTCCTTTGTGGAACATTTGAGCTCTAGGATATTAAGTTAGAATCTATGTTTCCTCATGATTGAGATGGGTATAATTGATAAATTAGGTATATATATGGGCATATACCTAAGTAGGGTTGTTAGTTGATTTCATGATTTTTGGTTTATCCTTTGTGTATTTTGTGTGAATTTGAGGGTCTCAAGGTCCCTACTGAGTATCTTTATACTCACCCATGCACGGGCTATGCACTCACCTTGTTGTGTTGGTTGCATACGATGGAAAATGCTGACTGAGGACGAGGGTACTAGGACTGGAGGTATCTTGGAGGTGGACCCTAGATGAGGCATACAAAAGAGACGAATGTTTGAGAGATGTACCAACACTTCATGTAGGATCCTAGGATGGTGTTCACAGGAGTTGTCCAGTTTACTTGTACCTTCTAGTTTCTTGTACTTTCTAGTTGGGCTTGTATTCTGGCCCCATTTACTTATTCTACTCACTCTATTTACTATTCATTTTACATTTTTTTCGTATCTATTTATGCGATTAGTTCTGTGTGTATAGGTCATAAAGGAAATTCCTTCCCGGTTTTAGGGAAATACGTCTTTGATGTTAGTCGTCAGCCCATGACCTATGGAAGGCGGGTTAGGAGTAGTCACAGCACTGGCCCTGGGGTAGGGGTCGTGACAAATTGGTATCAGAGGAGTTGGTTCTACCATAGAACATAAGTCTCTGATCATTTTAATGGCAATAGTATTAAGTGTAGTGAGTGTGGTTATTAGTTTAGTAAATCCAATGTTGGTGCGGTGGCTGACGTATTCATACACTATGACTCTGACTTATGATTTCTGACTTAGTGCAAAACAACTCTGATTGTGTGTGTGTTTTGAAAAGTTTTCTAGTTTTTTTTGAGTCTTCTCACCAGGTATAACTAAATTTAAATGGAATACCTTTTCTTTATCAGGATTTTGCTGCATAGACATCCAACTAGGATTCTCGAGAGAGTACATGATGACAGCCCACCGGGAGACGAGGCTTCGGTGTAGGGTCATCTTACTATGTTGGAACCTTCGGGTGGTGCACCAGCAACACCACCACTCATTGGGCAGCAGTTTCCACTAGCCGCGCTGGCATATAGTGCATGCCTACTGAGCATATTGCATTATTTCCAACACCAGAGGCCTCTATGGTTTCGTAGAGAGACATATTCTCACGCAGCTGAGGGCTGGCATGAGGTGGTTGCTAGAGTCTTCACCTAATTGAGACACCGATAGAGAAGATGGTGATCGTAGCTACTATAATTTTTCAGTGAGTGGCCATGAGGATGGTCCACGTAGAGATAGTACCTTCAGGTAGTGTGTCATCTATATCACTTCCCGTTGGTCAGCAGTTACAACCGGTGGTACTGGTAGAGGACACATACAGGCTTAGTGCCTTACGTGTGATTCAACATCAGATACCCATCAGGTTCCAAGGCGAGATCGACTCACAGGAGGCTGAGTATTGGCTTGAGGAGGTGGCTGAGAGTTCTCTAGAGCTTATATAGCATTGGGAGGAAGGCATTTCGGTAGCTTAGTATTCATCGAGGCATACCAATCATTCCTTGCACTCGATGAATATGATGCGATCAATGTTTCAGAGCTTGGACCTCTGAGTGAGGTATCATTAGCGGCATCTGAGCTAGCACTATTCCTCTATGCATTCAAACACATATTAGGGTGCTAGAGAGAACCATTGTGGTTGAATATTCTTGGGATGAGCGAATGCAGCCAGTGAATGTTAGTAGTGGGAAAGTTGGAAACTGGCCCCAGTCTCAGAGACTTGGCCATGTAAAATGTTTCAGGAAGAGGATATGATAGGGACAGATAATTCATTGAGGGCTGTAGACATGGAAATAAATCTATGAGATAAACATGACGTTTTGTACACATCGACATGTTACAAACCACCCCTATGTGGTCCCCACTATGCTTAGGGAGTTGGAGGACAGGGGAAGTGAGTATCTGCAAGCAGTCAAGGAGAACGAGATGATTCGAGGTATGGTTTATGTCTACTACGAGTTGTCTTATCAACATACATCATCACCTATCATTCCTTCCTTTTGAAGGTTTTGGGTATAGAGGAAAATCATTAGTGGATGTGCCCACTTGGATTTTTTTCATTAGAAATGATCAATCAGGGATCAATAAGACGATAAACACCAGTCTCTGTGGATCGAATCATAGAAATAGACAAAGAATAAGGATGGTCTCGGAACAAAAAATGAGGACCATCAATGGTTTATTATAATTAATGAAATTAATTGACAATAAGTACCTTTTTGGGTGTTCTTTCATCGTTGATATTCATGATCACGTTTCAATGTTATTCGTCATTGCATCATAGAAGCCAGGTGTAGACTTCCTCTAGTGGTGATCCACACATGCACCACGTATCTCTATTCGTCGCCAAAGGATTCTCTGAGTGCTAGCGTGGAGAAACATTTTCTTGCATTGTCTGCCTTAGATCATTTTGAACTGATGTAGGAGGATCTCTCTTGGACTTCTGAGCGTTCTTATAGGAAAGAGTTCTCTCAGCCTTGAGAGAATTCTTCATAATTATTGTGCACAATGATTGTGGAAAAGTGTTGGGGTTGTGAAGATATATATAATCGGGTTTGAGGATATAGAGTTATGAAAATAAAAATACATGTTATGCATTTTATTTATCTCATTAACTCTTATTGAAAACCCCCATGTTGAATAATTAATTCCTTGACATGCACCCATGACGATTGAAATAAATATCAATTAATAAAACAATATTATATCTTCAAAATACCGAATGGAAAAAGTACACGGCGTGTAATAATTAATAGATGGTGTGTACTTGATTTTCATAAAACTACACGGCGTGCAATCATTAATAAACAACATGTAATGTTTTTTTCATTTCCATTCCAAAAAGAAAACTACATAGCGTGTAATAATTAATACACGACATGTACTTGTTTTCAAAATAAAAAATACACTGCGTGTAATCATTAATACATGACATGTACTTGTTTTCATTTTATTATTTCTCCAACCTTAAAACAATCTAGGATACCTTGAATAATTATTAAACCACATATGGGAATAATCTTTATTCTACCTGAAATACTTGAATACTCTTTGTTTGTGACCATCTAGGCCTCTTTTTCGTTGTCATTATGTGGGTTTGCTTAAAGTCCAAGATTACTGTATATAAATTGGTGAAAGCTCCCAAGAGAAAGAAATTGACAACGCAGTGACGTGTCACCTCATATGAACGCATACCATGTAATTTAATCCCTTTATCTCAATATCTCATCAAGCAGGTTTCATTGTAGTGTCATAAACCTATATGCTTGATCTATCGTTCTTTGACTACATGAAATAAACACATCGTTACACCATGGCAATGGAATTTCATATGACGATTATATTTCAATCAAATGATCCAGATATCAACATCCATAAATGGAAGGGAGAAATCATTCCTCGTATTATCTATTAACAACATATCATTTGTGATGCACCCAATGTACCCAACTTCCCACCAACTGTCTTCGTGATGGTTTTCATCAGAAAATATGAGTGTGCGAGTCATGACATGAGTTAATGATAATATTCCAGTCTAAGGACCATTACACACGCTCGCAGATAGAAATTCCTGACGACACCATGACATGCAGAATTACTACTGGTGGGTCTATTATCATAATATCCCATCTTGGAGATTACCATGTGCACACTCCATGAGAGAGAGTCTCAACTTCTTATGAGTACTCACACATGACGGTCTGTATACTATGTGTCCTATCATAGTATGTCATCCAACTGTAGAAATTTATTTAAGACTATTGTTATATCATTTCAAGTTTTTTATCATATCGGGGATCTTCCATGACCTTATTAATGAAACAAATATTCAATGACATTATTCTATTATAGTCATGCAGAATAATGAAAAATATATAATAAGTGTACATTCATGTAATCAAAGTAAAAATAGTTGGTTCTCAGGACACAAACTCTACCAAAATCCCACTTTGACTAGATCCAATTGCCTACGACTTTTAGTCCACTAGACCTCACATGATGATCATGTTTCTACTAAGTCAAGGCTTTAGTCAAGGAGTCTTCCACGTTGTCTTTTGTAGAAATACTACCCACTACAACTTCACCTCTCTGAGAAAAATACCTCAAGATATGATACTTATGAAGTATGTGCTTTGTCCACTTATGTGAAATTGGCTCGTTTTCATGTTCCACCACTGGAGTGTTATCACAATAGAGTGTTATAGGATCCTTACTGCTAGGTACTACATACATCTCTTGGATGAAGCTTTGTATCCATATTTCTTCTTTATATACCTCATAAGTTGTGATATACTCAGACTCCACTATAGAATCTGCCACCACAATTTGATTTGAGCACTTCCAACTCACTTCACCTCCATTCAAAATGAAGATGTATCCAGTCAGCAAATTCATTTCATCTTGATCAGTTTTGAAATTAGCATCTTCATGTCCTCTAATGACTAGTTCCTTATATCCTCCATAAACAAGGACCATGTCTTTAATACGCCTCAGATACTTAAGGATATTCTTGACTGCCATCCAATGGCGGTCTATGGGATTAGCTTGATATCTGCCATCCACACTTAATGCATAAGAAACATCTATCCTCATATATAGCATAGAATACATGACTGACCCAATCATAGATTCTTAAGGGATCCTTTCCAATTTCTTTCTTTCCTCATGTTTCTGAGGACACATTTTTTTGGAAAGATTAATGCCAAGTGACACTAGAAACAATCCCCACTTGGACTATTCTATACTGAATCTCCTTGGTATCTTGTCAATGTATGTACTTTGACTCAGGCCCAGAATTCTATTGGATCTATCACAATGGTTCTTGATCCCAAGAATATATGTTGCCTCTATGAACTCTATTATAGAGAAGCATTTATCCAACCATTCCTTAACTGACTGTATGACAGGAACATCATTTCCAATTAGTAATATGTCATCAACATAAACAATTATGAAAAACGACTGCACTTTCACTAAACCCTTTGTAGACACAAGGCTCACATTCATTCTTAACAAAGAAAAATTCTGTTACGGCTTCATAAAAATGAATGTTCCATGACCTTGATGGTTTCTTTAATCCATAAATAGATTTATTAAACTTGCATACCTTGTTGGCATCCATTGGAATCACAAAACCTTCAGGTTTTGTCATGTAGACATCTTACCTGGAGGTTTCCATTAAGGAATGTTGTTTTGACATCCATTTTCCAAAATTTCATGGTCCTGGTAATCAGAAATGGCCAATAGGATTCTGATGGATTTCATCATCGCAGCTAGCGAAAAGGTTTCATCGTAGTCAATTCTGTGATGATGTCTAAAACCTTTTCCAACCAGTCGTGCCTTATAGGTGCTGACTTCTTCCTCCATGACCATTTTCTTCTTGAATACCCATTTATTACCAATAGGCTTTTAATCAACTGGAGGATCTACCAAAATCTAGAATTTGTTTTGGTACATGGAATCCATTTCATAATTCATGTTTTCATTCCACTTGGAAACATATGTTCCTTCAACTACTTCCTTTATGGTAAAAGGATCATCATTGTCAACAAATAATGAGTCACAATCCTAAGTGAGAAGAAAAAAATATCATTCTAGTTCTCTAACCTCTCTCGTGATCCTATGTTGTTCTTGTGTCTCAAGAACAGATTATTCTTCCATGGGGCTTTTTGGAATCTGTTATTTTACCAACTCTTGTGTATCTTGATCCTTGACTTCATCGAAGTCTATCACACTCCCACTATCTCTTTTGGAGATGTTCTCCATCTAAAGAAATATGGCATGTCTTTCCACTATAAATATTTTATTTAAGTGGTTTTTTATGTAATATCCCCTTGTTTCCATGGGATATCCAATAATGATTCACTCTGTACCTCAGGGTGCATGTTTGTTACTTGAAGAGGCCTTAACAAATTCTTCACTACCCCACACATGTAAATTTGATAACATTGCTTTATATCCACTCCATAACTTGAATGGAATACCATTTATCAATTTAGTTGGTACATGATTGAGTATGTGTGCTTCTGTTTCTAATGGATATCCACAAAAGGATCAGGGAAGACTCATATGACTCTTCATTGATCTCACCATGTCCAACAGGGTGCAGTTCATAATTTCACTTATACCATTCCACTTAGGTGTTTGTGGAGGAGTTAGTTGAGATGGAATCCCAATCTCCAGTAAGAAATCAATGAGGTCCTGATTAAGATACTATCCTCCTCTGTCTGAGCAGAGTTTCTTAATCTTCTTACTATGCTGGTTCTCAAATTTATTCTTTTATTCTTTGAACTGATCAATAGAATCTGACTTATACCTCATTATGTAAATATATCCATATCTACTAAAATCATCAGTAAAAGTTATGATGTACAAGAACACACCCCTTTCTTCATCTGGAAATGGTTCACACCCATATCTCTGTACTAATTCTAGAATCTCATTAGACCATTCACCATTCCCACTAAATAGGGATTTCATTATTTTGCCTTGTAGACATGCATGACATACACCAAGTGGTTTTAGTTCAAAAGAATCTAAATACCCATCATGATTTAATTTTGTTAAACATTTATCATTGACGTGACCAAGCTGGTGATGTCTAAGTTTGGTGTGGTATGAGTCATGTGAATTAACATTGTAATCGATTTCCATTACTTGGTTTCTGTAGTCTAACACATAAAGGTTGTTATATAAATGTTCCCTACAAAAACAAATGTTATCTTTATAAAAGAAGCAACATTCATTTCCAAACTTGAATATGAATCTATCAGTATCTAATTTGGATACTGAAATAATTTTTTTGGATATAGAGGGTACATTATAACATCAGTTTAAAACCAAGACCATCCCATTAGGCAATGTGAGGTGGTAGTCTCTGACAGCTACAGCAGTGAGTCTGGGTTTGTTGGATGCTTATAAATCCACCTCACCTTGGTCAATCATTCTAAATCTACATGGTTCCTATATTTGGATATATATGTGAGCACCACAAGTAGTATATAATACCCAATCAGTTGAAATGGATAGATTTCATTTGATAACCAATCCACCAAAAGCATTCCCTTGCTTCCTTGGCTGGGTGCATTTTTTCTTCCAGTGGCCCTTATTGCCACATGTGAAACAAATAGCCTCATGTTCTCTTTCATCCCCTTTGATCTTATTTTTCATGGATGGACTTGATGAAGCTTCGGGCATAAATCTCTTCACCATCCCATTCATTTTATTCACCATAAAGACAAAAGGATTTTCATGCTTCATATCACTTTCCACTCGGCTAATGACGAAAAGGAGATCAGATAGTGATTTCTCAATGCTGTTCATGTTGAAATTTAAAAAATGTTAGAGAAACTCTAGGGGAGTGATGCAAGAATTAGATTGGTACCCCGTTCATCAGGGAGTATAAACCCTAGAACCTCTAAGCGCTCAATGTAGCCAATGAGCATGACTACAAGAGTCCTAGATGGGGAAACCTCTCCAAGATTTCTCTTGAATAAAGACATGGAGATGTCAAACCATTCCTGTATTGTTCTCTCTTGGTATAGACCATTGAGGTGCTCGAGAATGATATATGCATATATGTCTTCATGACACTTCATGAGCTAACTATACATTAATGATAACATCAAACATTGAGCGTCGAGTACATCATTCAAATGTTGATCGTAGACCATGAAATCTTAATCACTCTCCCCTTGTGCGGGTGGATCAGGATCTGAGGACTCCAGCACGTAAAAATTTCGTTCATGGTGTTGGATAACCTGAATGAACCTAAACCATTCTTGAAAGTTACTGCCGATGAAGATATTGTCTTTATGCAGAATTGATCATAGATAATATGTGGTTGATGATTTTTTTAATATTGATTCTACACATTAAAAGACCATATTTATTAGTACCTTTTGATTATATTTTAAAAAAAATAATAAAAGAATTTATTAATTCTCCCATTATTTTTTCAAGTCCCAATGGCCCTCACCATTGAACTTCGAATGTCCAGTTGCCATGAAATTCTAGTGGACATGATCCATATTACCCTTTTCATAACCCAAACAAGGGTTGGTAAATCTATTTGAAGGTGTTTTGGAAGGTAGGTCTTTGCCAACAATGAGCTTATAGTTCCTTGATCTGTTGAGTGGACTCCCCAATCTAGAAATCCTGACATAGATTTCATTAATACTTTCCACCATTTTACAAAAATTCTAGCAAGGTCTAATCCTCTTGATGTAAATTGTTTAAGTCAACTTGAAACATTCTTATGATTTTCCTTTATAATAGTATATGTCCCAACAAGGGTTGGTCAAACCCATAGTTTTACTGAGTCTTTCCCTTAATCAAGTAACGGACGACTTGGTCTGACTTAATATTGTATTTGATGGATTTTATTATTTTTGCGTAGTTTTTCACTATCACATGATTGTGAATGTTAAGTGATAATTTCATAAGTGATTAAACATGTTTCGATAATGTTAATGCATAGCCCGGTTATTATTTTATTCCATCTTTGCATGTTTTTTTATTTCATTAATTATGTGATCGCGACAACACATACATAATAAATAAACCATGCAGTCAGACATAAATAAAATAGGATGGAATGATCATGAGATTCTATTGGTTAGATTATCTAGCGGTTTTGATAAGATAACCCTGGCCTAGGGAAAAACACCTTGAACCTAATGGTTCAAGTTTTGCAGCTCCCACCTATCCAAATTTTTATATTCTTGGGTTGGTTTATCCTCAGGTTCAGGTTTTGAACCATATCCTCTGACTTGGGAGATCCCCCATTACATGGGGTTTACATTAAAGAATCCATTGGCACGCAAGACCTACATATTATTGGAAGAAGGATCGCATGCCAACGAATATAAATTAAATAAATTTAAATGACACCATACACATGCAAATGGTCTTTTCTCTAGATTATGGTAATCCATATCCTGCAATGACATTTACAGATATTTTGAATTCAAATTATTTTAATCTCTCTTTCATTTAAGATAAGTCGCACGTGAATTCAATTATTTATGATCTTATAATTAATCAATTGTTTATCTTAAATTCATTTATGAATTTCTTTGAGATTATTCTCATCCATATTCCTTGTAAAGGTCTTTTTACTTTGGAGGAAACCTAGTGAAATTCCATTTCTAGAAAGTACACGGTGTGTAGGATATATTACACAGCATGTATTTTTTACCCTTTATCCAAAGTACACGCCGGGGGATTTGGCGTGTTTTCTGTACATTGGAAATTTTTGATTACACGGTGTGTAGATTAATGTAACACAACATGTACTTCCTTGTTACGCGGTTACCTTCCTGGAAATCCCATGTATGTGGTACATGGATTCTCCTTGTACATTGTTTCACCTGGGCCAGATCGGATTACACGTTGTGTTGATTCAACATACACGCCGTATATTTCTCGTTTCCATGTGCCATTCAATTCTGGTCAACACGGTGTGATAAATACTTAGGCATTATCAATTCACATGGCGTGGTTTGGCGGACCAATACTGGTTTGTTGAACCTAAGTACACGACGTATAGTTTTCATTACACACCATGTATTCTTGTGTTGTATAGACAGAAAGAGTGGCTCTTTATGATGCGTTCCACATTTTTAGTTTAATCAAAATTTAAATTTAAAGGACGTTTCAAGGATTTAAATTAAGAAACGAAGGAGTAAGAACATATCTAATTCATTCAGTCTTATAGAATGATTTATATTGAATTGAATCAAATATAAATACACAAATTGTCAATGAAAATTAAATAACTATAATCAACACTATAACCTCACTCTGATAACATTTGATGGTTCTAGGCACAACGGATGCTCATTGGTGGATATGTCCACTCGGATTTTTTTAATTATAAATGATTAATTCAGGATCAATGCGATGATAATCTCCAGTCTCCACGGATCGAATCATAGAAATAGACAAGGAAGAAGGATAGTCCCAGAATCACAAACGAGGACCATCATAGGGTGATTATAAATAATTTAATTAATATATAAGAAGTACCCTTTTGGGTGTTCTTTCTTTGTTGATATTCTTGATCACGTTTTGATGTGATTCGTCGTTGTGTCACAGATTCCAAGTGTATACTACCCCTAGTGGAGATCCCCACATGAACCACGTATCTCTGGACGTCGCCAAATGATTTTCCGAGTGATAGCGTGGAGAAACCATTGATTGCGTTGTCCACCTTAGATCGTTTAAATCCAATGGAGGAGGATCTCTCTCGGTCTTGAGAGCATTATTGGATGAAGGAATTCTCTCATCCATTAGGGAAATCTCCAGAATTGTTGTGTACAACAATTAGGGATAATTGTTGGGGTGGTGAGGACATTTATAATCTTGTTTGAGGTTATAGATTTATGAAGATAAATAAACATGTTACTTGTTTTATTTATTTCATTAACTCTTATTGAAAACCCCCATGTTGAATAATTAACTCCTTGACACGTGACCACACTTATTATAATAAATATCATCTAATAAAACAATATTATATTTTAAAAATCCCAACTAGAAAAACTACATGGCGTGTAATAAATAATACACGGATTGTACTTGTTTTTTCATAAAACTACATGGCATGTAATCATTAATACACGGCGTGTACTTGTTTCTTAATTTCCATTCCAAAATAAAAACTACACGGCGTGTACTCATTAATACACGGTGTGTACTTGTTTTAAAAATAAAACCTACACGGTGTGTAATCATTGATACAAGACATGTACTGGTTTTCATTTTATTCTTCCTACAACATTACAAATATTTAGGCTTCCTTGAATAATTATTATACCATGTATGGGAATAATATTTATTATACTTGAGATACATGAATACACTTAGTGTTTGACCCTCTTGGCCTCTTTCTCATTGGCATTAAGCAGGCTTACCTAAAGTCCAAGATGACTATCCAGAAACGGGTCAAGTAACCCAGGAGAAAGAAGTTGACGCTGCATTGACGTGTCACATCATATAAACACTTAGTATGTCATTTAATCTTTTTTTCTCTATATCTCATCATGTAGGTTTCATGGTAGTGCCGTAAACCTATATGCTTGATTTGATGTTATTTGACTACCTGAAATAAACCCAGCATTACCCTATGGACATTGAATTTCATGTGATTGTTCTATTTCAATCAAAGTTCCGTGATATCAACTTCCATAAATGTAAGGGACACATCATTCCTCAAATTATCCATTAACAACATTTCATTCGTGATGCACCCAACGTATCATACTTCCTGCGAACTGTCTTCATGAAAGTTTTCTTCATCAAATCAATGTGTGTGAGTCGTTACATGAGTTAATGATAATCTTCCAATCTATGGACCATTACACACGCTCACAGAGAGAAATGTACGATGACACCAAGACATGCAGAATTACTACTCATGGGTCTGTTCTCATAATCTCCCATCTCAGAGATTACCAAGTGAGAACTCCATGAGAGAGAGTATCAACCTTTTACGAGTACTATCACAGGAATAACTGTATACTATGTGTCTTATAATAGTATGTCATCCAACCATAGAACATTATTTAATAATTTTGTTATAGAATTTCAAGGTTCTCATCATTACAGTTATATTCAATGACCTTATTAATGAAACAAATATTACAGGACATTATTATATTATAGTCATGTAGAAAAATTAACAATATTAAATAAGTTTACATTCATGTAATCAAAGTACAAATAGTTGGTTCTCAGGACACAAAGTCTCACACCTTCCACGAATCTTTTCCAAGACCTAGAGTTTCATGTTAAACCATTTATTTGACACTCATGTCTATAGCTTCATTTAGGAGGAGACTTGATAAATCACCCTTACATAGATAGTGTGATCTAACCCTTGGGGCGAGAGTTTTGGTTGGAACCTCTTGGTTGTAGAGTCGACGTCTTACGACGTTAGTAAGGGTATGGACTGGACATCCACAGTTAATAATCCGATTGATTGTATTTGGAAAAATGGTTGTGGTTTATCTACAATGTTGGAATGGGTGTTTCCTTAGTCAGTGAAAAAGGAAACCCAGGAAGCACATGATAAACATATGCATAGGAGGATTCAGCTAATCACTCGTGATTCGTCCAGCCTTACCCTCTTGGAAGAAGATGTTTTTAGTTTTAAGTTCCCAATGGGAGTGGATAGAGTTCTTGTAGGACTATGACTTAATGATAGTCTATAATCCTGGGAAGGGGAACATGGTAGCAGATGTACTCATTAGGAGGTCTGGCCTACAACTACTGAGTGAGGCATCAGTGTAACTAGTCGCGCTGCAGATATCCATCAGGGATAAAGATGATGTTGCTTACCTTTAGTCTATGACATTCACTCCCCCACTCATTCAGTATGTCGGTGAGGCGCTGCTTGGTGGAATTGACTGCGAGGCTCAACATGATCAGATATACTCAAGGAAGTCACCTGATGGGATTTATTAATGTGTGGAGCACGTCATCCTCTATAGAGGACATACCATGGTACTGGTGTCACATCGGGTTGAGGTGTTGAGGGAGTTCCATATGTCCCCTCTGGTGGTACATCATGGTGTGGTGGAGATATACCAGGACCTACAGTGTCAGTATTGGTGGCTAGAGATGATGAAATATGTGGTAGAGTTTGTATTATGAAGTCTCACTTTTCATCAAGTGAATACTACACATATTTGGCAGAAGTCTTATGACAACAAGATACAGAAACCCTTGGGGTTCTAGGAGGGGAACCAAGTATACTTGCGAGTCACTCCTCGACATGGACTATGATGATTTAGCCGAGGTGGGAAGTTATCACTGAGGATTACCGGTCCTTTTATGATACTTCGGAGGATAGGTGAGGTATCATACTACTTGGATCTTCCACCATAATTAGAGAGGTTGCACGACGTCTTCTACGTATCCCTGCTGAGGAGATACGTGCATGACCCATATCACATCATTGACCACGTAGAGCTGAACTTAGACGATGGGGAGAATTTACGGAGGTTCCAATTGAGATTGAGGATCGACAGGAGCGGGTCCTTCATGGGCGGTTGATACCTCTGGTTCATGTACGCTAGTAGCACAGGAATATCTAGGAGAGAAAATGAGAGTAGGAGGCTTAGATTCGTGCTCAGTACCCTCTTTTGTATTTTTTTAATTTGTTTTTCCTTTTTAGGATGTAAATCCCTAAGGTGGGGAGAGTTTAATGTCCTGGAAATTCTATATAATTTTTTTTAAATTATATGGAATTATTTCGAGGCGTCGAAATTTGAAGGTGTGTGATTCCGAGGCCCGGAGTTCCTGAATGATATGTCAAAGATTATTTGAGTTTTAATTAGTGCGCGTAAACATTTTTCCTCAATAAGTGGAATAAATCATAAACATTAACTCGAATTAGGAATTAGAGTTCACTGTTGCGTTCAGGATGGTGGTTTTACCCTAGGCACAACTTAATTTTAGTCGGCGTGGGCCTCCTGTGAGAAAAACCAAAATGGTATAACCATAAATAAAATTTTAAATAAATTATTTTATTTTTCAAATGCTTATAACTAACAAGCGGTAGATCGGATTGAAAATATCAGACCACATCTATACTCTTGAGGGCATTCTTCATATATGAATATAATAACATTGGCATGAGTAGGCCACTGTTGAATGTTAGTTTTGGGCCATAAATATAATATTAAGTAACAATTATTTTATTTTATAATCCACAACTTTTAAACGGTAACTCAAATTTGAAATCTGAGAGTACTGTTGGGTTCATTGGGGCGTGTTTCACTTATGTAGAGCCTAACCTCGACCGGCACGGGTCACAGGTGTCTGTTATAATTTCTACGAACTTTTTTTCGGGTATGTTCAGTAAACGCATGAGCGGAGAAATATAACAATTGAACTGGTGCTCAGAATTGAAATCTGAGGGCACTGTTGAACTCGTAGCACCGATATTCTCTTAAGAAGGCCTTCACATTGACCACATTAGGTTGAGGGTGAAAGTTAGTGTTCATGAATTTCTTGGGAGAGTTAAAAAAATAAAAATAAAATAAATAATAAATAATAATTTATTTATAAAACCTCTCATTTTATATTTATTGGTGGGGACCACCCAAACTAAAAACCCCCAATTTAAATTTAAATGTGGGGACCACCCTACCCTTGAACTCCTCCTTTAATATGCGATAACACATGGTTTTCCTCCCATTGATGTGCCAACTCAATTAGTATATTTAATAAACTTATTTGGCATTTCACCATTTGGTTGGAGAATTGTTGGAAAAATGGAGTGCTACTGCAAACTTGGAAAGAGATTCTTCAACGAAGAAAATACACTACAATGAAGTGCATCCTTCAGAATCAGAGAACGAGGAATATGATTGGGCCCGGATCGGAAACATCTTGCGGGAGCAACGAACGCCGATGTCACCATCTCATCGACTTCATCTTCTTCCTCGCCCCACCTCCAATAGACAATCGAGGGAGGGGTTTTTATATATGTTTGAATTTGTTTTATTGATTATTTATCCAAACTCATGGGAATTCATGCACTCTTCAATGCCTAATATATATTGGCACTAGAAACCTGGAGTTTTTTTAATCACGATATATGTACGTGAAGAACACAATGCAAGGATCGAAAATATGCAATCGTTTTATTTTTCGGGCTTGGATCGAGGCCACAATGGCTCGCAGAAGGAGGTGGACAAATATTTATTGGCGCTGGAAATGAAATATTATGTTGAGCATGACATATGGACGTGGAGACCTTAACCTGAGGATATGAGATCATTTTATTTTTAGGGTTTATAACGAAGATGAGACACCCCAAGAAATGAGTGACATGGCGGAGTAGGGTGGTCCGGCGCAGCTGGTGTAAGTGGTGCGCATGTAGAATGCGGGGCCAACTGGCTTTGGCCGACGACGAGGTAGATTTGGTGGCAACGCGAGTAGGCTGTGCGGTGGAAGTAGGCCGTGTGCAAGGTAGAGGTACAACGGATTCCCTGTTCGGGTACAGGGGTGAAAAATCATGGATGAAAAAAATTATATTGGAGAGACAAAGGATAAGATAAGAAATAAAAATAAAAGAAAAATGAATATAAAAAAAGAGATAGAGGCGTTATTTGGACCCGTGCGCACCAAAATGGGATACCCCTCTTGTGCGTGAATCTCAAATAAGATTGGAGAGAGAAACATTCAATGAAATAAAATAATAATAATAATATATTATTATTATTATTTATGGTTGTTAAAACCCTAATGCATTTGTATCTTATCAGTGTGACATCAATTTCATGAACCATCAGCGGCAGTGCAACCCAGACTTCAAGACGAAAATTATGAGTCCAATATTTGATGTCTTTTCGGGTTTTTGGATCGGGTACCCGAATCACTCAAATAATAATAATAATATATTATTATTATTAAATATTCGACCGTCCATAACTTATGCATGTGACGTCTGATTAACGTACCTTCTATGGCGACATGATCCTATCATTAAGACAATTGATTTAAGTCTAATGTTGAATATAAAATTCTGGTTCGTGGTTCGGGTTCATGAAACACCCAATAATAATATTATTTTTATTTCGGATCTTGTATTCGACATATCTCCCTCATACGTTGTCGAAATGACGAACCGTCTATGGCACCAGAAACCTTGGATCGAGATAGTCCTTTTGGGATACCCAAAAAAAGTTTGGATAAATTTGGGGTACGTCCGAGTTGGATCAAGCACGAATCCAATCAGGCCCTCGGGGCTAAAAAGTCATTAACTTACCGACCAGATGTCTGATTGACACATCCTCTATTGCATTGAGACCCCCATTTACATGGTAGTACTTTGGGATACTTCGTCATGGGACTTTGTGAAGTCGGATAATCGAACAGTGTCATGAGGAACAAACCCTTCCAGAGACAAGTTATCTTATTGTGGGTACCCTTTAGCTGGCTGTGACGATGTACAAGGATCCTGTGTGGTTCTGATGACGTACTGTGACGATGTAATAGGATCTTGTGTGGGTCGGACAACATACTGACGATGTACTAGGATCCTGTGTGGGTATGATAAGGTACTGATGATGTAGTAGGATCATATGTGGGTCTGATGACGTACTGACATTGTACTAGGATCCAGTGTGGGTGTAATGACGTATTGTCGATGTACTACAATCATGTGTGGTTCTAACGACGTACTGACGGTGTACTAGGATAATTTTTGGGCCTGAAGAGGTATTAGTGATGTACGAGGATCTTGTGTGGGTCTGACGATGTACTGATGATGTACAAGGATCTTGTGTGGGTGTGACGATGTACTAGGATCCTATGGGGGTCTGGTGAGGTAACTGGATCCTGTGTGGGTCTGATGATGTACTAGGATCCTACGTGGGTTTGACAAGGTACTAGGATCATGTGTTGTTCTGACGATGTACTACAATCCTCTGTGGGTATGATGATGATTTAGGATCCTTCATGGGTCTGACAATTAAAAAATTATGATTATTTAGTAGTTACATATAATAATATATACTACTGAAACTAAGATATACCTGGTGTGAGGTGAGTCTGTACCTTGTGGTATTTTTCCTTCGTGGTGATACCTTGGTGGTATTCTTCTATGTGTTGTACCTGTGTTGTACTTACCATTGTGGTATTTATTCCATTATAGAATAGCTGAGCTTTGGGCTATTGAGTTGGACTCTGTGTTTCCTCATGATTGAGATGGGTATACTTGATAATTTAGGTATTTGTATGGGGATATACCTATGTAGGGTTGTCATTTGATTTTATGATTTTGGTTTTTCCTTTTTTAGATTTTGTAAAACCATGAGGGTCTCGAGGTCCCTACTTAGTATAGTTATACTCACCGTTGCACGGGGCTATGCATGAACCATGTTTTGTTTGTTGTATACGACGGACCTCACTGACTGAGGATGAGGGTACCAGCACTAGATGTAGCTCATAGGTGGAACCTAGACGAGGCGTATCATAGTGAAGACTGTTTGAGAGGTGTACCTACCCTTCAGGTAGGATCCTTGGCGGAACTTCAAATGAGTAATACAGTTTACATATACCTTCCATTTTCTTGTACTTTCCAGTTGGGCTTGTATTCTGGCCCATTTTACATACTTACTCACTCTATTTACTACTCAGTTTACCTTGTGTTCATATCTAGCTTTGTGCTTCATTGTGTGTGGACATGTCATAAATGAAATTCCTTCATAGTTATAGGGAAATACGCCATCGGTGAATGTCGCCAGCCCATAGCCTATGGAAGGCAGGCTTGGGGTTGTCACTACATGGGCCCCGAGGGACGGGTCGTGACATTTGTGGAGTATGATGCAAAGCTAAGAGGTCATGATGGAGACTACTAACTGATTGATTAGAGAGCAGGAAGAGTAGAGACCACATCAGGAGCAACAACAATAGTAATATCATAAACAACATGGTCAGTAGATGGAGTATATGTGGTGACATACAAATGGTTTAGGGATGGATTTCAATACATCTAATTTAATTAATTCCCCACTCTATTAGTGGAACTATTATTATTTTCTTTTTTGGGATCTTTTTTTTATATTATAAATGAATATATTATTTAGTAAATTTTATGTATGGTATTGTATTTCTTAGTGATCTTTATTGTTATAATCAGTTAGGAAAATCTAAGTATTATAAAAACTAGAATCACTTTTATGATGAATCAAGATAGAACCCATTACATGAGTGAATTCCCAAACACAACATGCCCTAAAAAAGACATGAAAATTTTAAATTACAGTAAATCCAATCATCTCGAAATCAAATCCATATAGACATAAATACTAAGGTAGAGAAACATAGAATTATAATTGGATTGAAATCCCCCAAGGTAGACATATAGACATTCAACCACCAACCGAGGCACCCAATCAATAGCATCCATTAGTAACTACTTGGAAGATAATCAGGGTGGATGGATCTGCTGATAATGGAAACAACCTATCTGAAAAATAAACATCCCCAACTAGAGTGGGTTCTTCATCTCTGGTCTTCGACCCATTATTTGAGTATGTTTTGACCCACGTTTCTATCCCTCACCATCATACTAGGGTTTGAGTCGTGCCTTCATCTACCATGATAATCAGATTCCTTCCTATCAACTAGCCCTAGTGTTTTCCTACCAACCACTGCATTTGATATGGAGTCCAAATCTCATTATTTACCCCAAAAATTAGTTAACATTAATTTTTTTATAAATAGTTATTATAAATGAATATATATTCATATTATTTTTGTATTTTATAAAAAAGTTCCACATTTCATTTGTGATGTGTATGAATCATCCTCACCTCAATCTGATGAACAGGGTGACCAGAATCACCCCACATCTGTAGATATGGATATTAACATCCCAAAAACAAGTATTTACAGCATTTAAAAAGTGTTATTATCATCGGTGATATTAAAAGGTGGTTCTATTTATCATCTCTAAAAAAGTTCTAATAAAGTAACCTTTTATTAGCACTGATAAAATGGATCATTTATGAGTGCAAATTTTTTTTGAAAAATTAACTTTATAGATGCTTTTTTAGTGCTGATTAATGTATGAAAAAGTAGTTTTTAAAAAGATTTATTTTTGAAAATTGGAGGGTGGGACATCCCCCCTTTAATCAGTTCTTGATACCCCCTTTTAACAATTCTATTCTATCATTACCACCCCTTTAACAGGTCTAGAAAATCACCACCATTTGGTAGTGCTAGGGACCTGCATCACCCACCCGTGCACACCTTTGACATTACTCAGTTTCAAAACTGAGACTTCCCCCTCATAATCTCGCTCTTTTTTCACTACCCTATATCATTCTCATCTGTGTTTTATGATACATCTATATATTTTTATTTATTTCTTAATATTTATTTATCCATATATATATATATTAATACATATATAAAATATGTTTTTGTATGTGTGAATGCGTGTTTATAAATAAATACATACATATATATATATATATTTGTACATCTATAAATATAGTTATATATATTTATATTTATTTACATATATTATATATTAATAATTATATACATATATTAATATATATATATAAATATATATCAGATTGTCAATGCACACACAAATATATTTATACATATCTAAACATTATATATAAAGAAATTGTAAATGTATATAATAATTTATTCATTTTTAGTTTTAATAAAACTGATATTATTTTTTATTTAGATAAGATTTATATAATTATAAATATTCTTTACATTTAAATATGTTTAGAAGTATATTTATAAAATTAAATTATTATGTGTGAATATATAAAAAATATTTATATATTTTTATATATTTGATTAAAAATAAATCTAAATTATAAAAAATATTAAAATTTATAAAAATTAATATCAATATGAATGTAATAATTTTGTAAATTAAAGTCCCCAATGAAAATGGGAAAAACAACACCGTAAACGATGTTGACAGTCCATCAAATTTTAAAAAAAAAATTGGATTCATCGACTAGAATCTCATTTTTAATGTCCTTATATGGAATATTTGGGTCTATGAAAACTTAATAGGGGATTCCTATTTATCAATAATATGTAGATCTAATTTCAATATTTTATTTGATATGTGGTAGAGCTCAAACGGACACTCAGATCAAAAGTTATGACCTTTTTAAATATGCGTTACGTTTTCAATTTATTTTATATCTTTTATTATTATTTTTAATTTTTTTGTATCTTCAAATGGTTAATAAATGACTGATAACTGATAACAATTAGAAATTTTTTTAACTAATAAAATTTTTTCTATTTTTTTATACGCCATTTTCACTAAATATCTTATATTTTAAGTGTAAATGTCTATTTACCCTTATTTAAAACATATTTAAAAAATATATATTTCTTAATGAAATATGATATTTATTGTTGAAATATTCAATTTATTAGATTTAGTAAAAAACACTGATAAAGTCCCCCCTTAATCAACTCTACTAATGATGTGCTGATAAAGGGAGTCCCTTTAACATCGCAATAATTCATTGATAAAGGGGTACCTTTACAAGCGCTAAAAAATGGAGATAAAGGGGTACTTTTAATAGAACACTTAGAATTATTAACAGAACCTTTTATCAATGGTTTTTTATTGGTGATAAAGGTACCCCCTTTATCATTTCATTTTCTATTGTTGTTAATGTTGGAACCAGGTTCTTCAAAGCATGATTTGGTGTATGGTTTGTGTTTGTTGTCAATCCTCAGTGGAAGTTCCGAATGTGTTCCAGCAAAGTGATCATACAGTTCAAGCAGACAACAGTTTTGAAGGTGGCGCTGTTTCCCAGTGTTTGCCAAATTTTTGGGCCTCAAAATCGGAAAATGAAGACATGGATTGTCTGCAAAAGGAGGTTCGCAGAAAAAGGAAGTGGTGCGCGAAATATAAGAGGCTTGCGCGAAATACTTATGTTAGGCGCGAAAAACAGCGGGATGCGCGAAATAGTTTTTCGCGCAAACAGTGTTTTGAAATCAGAGAGGTGAAAAATGGCAAAGGCATGGGCTGCGCGGAAAATCAGGGATTTGCGCGAAATACTTAAGTTGGGCGTGGAAAACAGCGGGATGCGCGAAATAGTTTTTTCGCGCAAATGCTGTTTCAGAATCCGTTTGGTGAAAGATGGCAAAGGCATGGGTTGCGCGGAAAATAAGGGTTGTGCGCGAAATACATAAGATGAGCGAAAGATTACGCGCCAGATGAGAGATTTTCCCCGCCGAAGGGGATTTTTGCGCGCAGTGGTCTCAGTCGCCTATAAATATGAGGTGACCCCCTTCATTCGAGCAGTTGGAAGACTTAGAGAAGATCCGAGGCCTGATGCGCGAAAAGGATCGCGTAAAGGAGCTTGCGCGAAATATTTGGAGTTGCGCGAAAAAGGGGATTTTTGCGCGAAATATTTTTTCCGCACCAAAAGAAAATGTTGCGCGCAATAGGATGATTTTGCGCGCAAATGGTTGATGTCTCGCATATTTCTCAGTAAGGTTTGTCTGCACATTTTGGTTATCCAGTTCAGTGGTTCTGTGCGTTCTAGTGCATCTCTTCCGGACTTCGATGCAAGCAGAGTCTCGTGCTGAGCAGAGGCAAAGACTTCAATGAAAATTTATTGAAGAGACCTACACGTCTATAAACTGAGTGAGACTTCACCAACGGCAGTGAGCCAGGGGGAGTCAACGGGAGTGACCCGAGGGAAGCAGTGAGCTATCCCTAAACCTTATGTAAAGGCAGTGAGCCTGGGACAGAGTGTCTGTGCCCGAACTTTTGTATCCGCAGCTAGTGAAGCATAGTGGATTTAGGTACGACCGGCAACCTGTCGGCGTATGCTCCTTGGACGTAGCCCTTAGTGGTGAACCAAGTAAAAATGACTGTGTCTTCTCTGTGCATGTGAATGTTTTCATTTTGATCGTAATCATCATACAGGTTCAACAAGTTCCTACCAACGTGGGAACAAGATCCAACAAATTAAAAGAAAAAGTGGTCACCCTGATTCACCCCTCCCCTCTCAGGGTGTCCTGGGGTCCTTCAAGTGGTATCAGAGGGAGGTTGCTGGCGTTGAATCTGACATTCTTCGTCATGGAAAACGCGATCAATGTCAGGGGAGTCCCTCACTTTGATGGAAGCAATTTCCAGATCTGGAAGAACAGAATGAGATCTCATCTAAGATCTCTTGGAATGGAAGTCCTTTTTTCTACTGTGCAAGGAATACATGTCACTGATCCAACAGGTCTGGCTATGACTGAAACAGACAGGAAACTTCTTGATGCAGATGCCAAAGCACAGAATGCTCTCACTGCTGCCCTTTCTGATCAGATTTACCTGAAGGTGATGAATTGCACCTCAGCAAAATCTATGTGGGATAAACTTGAGAATATTTATGAAGGTGATAGCAAAGTTAAGGAGGCGAAACTACAAGTGCTACACAATCGATTTGATGATCTGAAGATGCATCCAGACGAGAATGCAGACTCTTTCTTCAATCGAATTACTGAAGTGGTTGGAGCAATTCGCGGTCTAGGCGAAGAAATCAAAGACATTGATATTGTAAAGAAAATATTAAGAAGACTTCCACCTCTGTATAATGCGAAGGTGTCAGCTCTTGAGGAAAGAGATCTTTCCAAACTTTCTCTAGATGACTTACTGAGCAGTTTGGTAGCATATGAAATGAGAGTCAAACCAGAAGATGCTACGACTCGGGTGAGCAAGGAAATGGCATTCAAGGCCATGGATAAATTGAAAATCTCAAAGGATAGTAGCGGTGATGATGACGAAGAGAAAGAAATTCTTTCTCTCATTGCAAAGAAGTTCCAGAAGGGGAAAGGGAAATTCAAAGGGAAGTTACCTCTCGCATGCTTCCGTTGTGGAAAAGTTGGGCATATTGCCTCTCAGTGCTTGAAGAATATCAATGATGATGACAGTGAAGATGAAAACTTCAAGAAGCCTCAAAGAAGGTTCTTCAAAAAGGGAGACTTCAAATCTGGTAAGAAAATGCAAAGAAAGAGTTTTGTCTGTGAAGAGGAAGAAGATGACAATGAATTCAGTGATGAAGAAGAACCAGAATTCAAAACTGGGAACCATGCTTCTATGATGGCCACTGTTGAAAAGTCAGAAGATACTGATGGTGAAAAACAACTGAGAACTTGTGTAGATCCTGAGGTGCAACTTAAGGATGCAGTTAGTAAGCTTAAGATTAAATGTAAGAGCTGCAATAAGTGGAAATCAATTGTAGAAGAGTCAACTGAATATGTTGATCAACTTGAAGCTGAAATTGAACGACTGGAAGAATTTGTGAAGGTACAGTCTAAAATAATTGAAAGCAATGATGATGCAGTTGATCTGAAGCTGAGAATTGAAGAGCAAGCAAAGGTCATCAATGACCTCACATCCAGACTGGATGAAAAATCCAAGATTGTTGAGGGTCTTGAGGAGGAAGTAGTTACTCTGAGGAGTAAAATGGAGACAGAATCAGTTCCAAAAGAATCGAGGAAGAAAATACAGTTCGGAAGATTCTCAGATGCAGAATTACTTGCAAGAGCCAAGTGTGGTTCAGATGGGGTTGGAAAAGTCTTGAGTGATCAAAGACCTGCTTGCATGGGAAAGAGTGGAATTGGCTGTGAGGCTGAGTCATCAACTGCTGGAAGTGCAAAGATCCAAAAGACAGATAAGATGAAAGTTGAACATGTTGAAATGTTACCTAGAGTGCTGAAAAAGGAACCCTCAATCCAAACTAAAAGGAGACCCGAAAATTATCCTCAAACATTCAAAAATGGCAGACAGTCTTACTATTCTCCCAAGGAAGAAGCTATAAGGAAAAATTCAAGTGAGAAGACATTTCTTCTGATGAAGTGTCAGTTCTGTGGCTATCTGGGCCATACCATGTCCTATTGTGAAGAGGCAAGAAGCTATCTGAATGGAGAAGATATTGATGCTCAACAAAGGAGAACAATTTCATATCCTAATTCTTATAGAAGAAATAATTTCTATGGATATTGTTTTCATTGTTCTAACTTCGGTCATAAGGCCATTAATTACAGGCAGAGAAGGGACATTGACACCTCATACAGAAGTTCCAGACATGTCAAGTCTCGTCAGCAAGACGATGTTTCTCTTTCAAACAGGTTCTCACCTCTTAAAGAAGACTTTGACTATGAAGAACCTGAGTTTGCGGAAGAGATAGTTGAAAGGCCATCAGTTCTATATACTCAATCTAATGTCTCATGGAAGGAAAGGAGGAAGATTGAGAAATCAAACCTTGCAGAGGTAGCTCTCAAAGCTACAAAGAACAACAGTACCTGGATTCTAGATAGCGGTTGCTCATCTCATATGACAGGTAATGCCGGTCTACTAACAAATATCATAAAGAATGTTGATGGTACAGTAAGATTTGGTAATGATGGGGCTCTGAAAATCAAAGGGAGTGGAAGTACCAAATTAGCTAATGGAGAACTAAAGAAGACTGAAGTCCTTTACGTAGATGGCCTACGTCATAATCTCCTCAGCGTGAGTCAACTCTGTGACTCAGGACTTGTTGTTACTTTTAATCAGAAAGGCTGCACTATCAAGGGAAAAACTGGAAATTCTCTCATGAAGGGATGCAGAACAGAAGGAAACTTGTATCAGGTTGATAGTGAAGAGAATGTATGTTATATGACTGTTGAAGAAGAAAACAATCTGTGGCATCGGAGATTGGGACACATCAATCAACAAGACATGGAGAAAATATCAAAATTGAGAATTGTCATGGACATTCCCAACCTGAAGCGTGAGCGTGAAAAATCCTGTGATGCTTGTATTCGTGGGAAGTTGGTCTGCAGTTCATATCGGCCAAAGAAGAAAAAGGCATCCCACCTTCTTGATCTGATTCATACAGATGTTTGTGGTCCAATAAATGTTGCCGGAACTCATGGAGAAAGGTACTTTGTCCTTTTCATAGATGATTACAGTCGAATGGCATGTGTGATGGTCATTCACCGGAAACGACAGGTCCTTGACTGCATGAAAACATATCGGCGAATCGCCGAGAATGATACTGGACGAACAATCAAAGTGTTGCGATCTGACAATGGAGGAGAATACACGTCCATTGAATTTGAAAATTATCTGGAGAAGCATGGGATACAACATGAGGTAGCTGCTGTGAGAACTCCACAACAAAATGGAGTTGTTGAACGAAGGAATCGACAGGTGAACAACATGGCACGAACTATGCTGATTGAGAGTCGTATTCCACGACATTACTGGAAAGAGGCTGTTCAAGCTGCAGTGTACATTCAGAATCGAACAGGACTTTATATGGGTGAGACGAAGACACCATATGAATTGTGGCATGGACGTAAGCCTTCTCTAAAATACTTTCGTGTTTTTGGAAGTAAGTGCTTCATCAGGAACAAAGAAGGAAATCAGGGGAAATATGGTGACAACGCAGATGAAGGAATCTTCCTCGGTTACTCAATGAACAGCAAAGCCTACAAATGTTTCAACAGTCGTTTGGGAAGGATTGTGGAAAGCAATGATGTTAAGATAATTGAAGAGAAAACCACAAATGCTTCACGGACGTCATATGCTGATGTGATAGAAAGTCATGAAGAATGTGAACATGAAGAACCTACAAATGAAGAAATAGAGGAAGTTGTTCAAAACACTCATCAATCACATGATGATGTTGACTCAGAAGAAGAATCTGAAGAAGAAACTATGGCTGAAGAGAATACTACTGAACCTCGCAGGAGAAATCGAAGAGCTGAGATTGATCCATCCAACATAATTGGGGATAGGAGTGCACCCACACAAACCAGAAGGATGAGGAATACCACGCAATCTGCATTTCTATCAGTTGTAGAGCCATCCTCATTCGAAGAAGCTGCAAAAGATGAATCTTGGGTGAAAGCCATGAATGATGAATTAGATCAGATTGATAAGAATCAGACATGGGATCTTGTCCAGAGACCTGAAGGTCACAATGTGATTGGTACCAAATGGATTTTCAAAAATAAGTTTGATGAGCATGGAAGTGTTATCAGAAACAAGGCACGACTGGTATGTAAAGGATACTCCCAGATTGAAGGTATTGATGTTGAAGAAACCTTTGCTCCAGTGGCTAGACTGGAATCAATCAGGCTTTTCCTTGCCATGGCACTCCAAAGAGGATATAAAGTATATCAAATGGATGTTAAGACAGCATTCTTGAATGGTGTACTCGAAGAAGAAGTCTACATTGAACAACCGGTGGGGTTTGTCTTGGGTACCGATGAAACAAAGGTCTGCAAACTAAAGAAAGCTCTATATGGTTTGAAGCAGGCACCACGGGCATGGTACTCCCGGCTAGATTCATATCTCAAGAAGTTGGAATTCAATAGAGGAGGAGTCGATCACAATCTCTATGTGAAGAATTCTCCAAAAGATCAGTTCATGGTTCTTGTCTATGTTGATGATATCATTTTTGGTGGCAGCAGGCAGAAATCAGTGGATGAATTTGCCAACCACATGAAATCAGAATTTGAAATGTCTATGATTGGGGAGCTCACATATTTCTTGGGGTTGCAAGTAATTCAAAAGAAGGAATACACTTTCATTTCTCAGGAAAAATATGCAAGAGAGTTGCTGAAGAAGTTCAATATGCAAGACTCCAAACCAATGTCAACTCCGATTCCTGTTGGAACTAAACTTGGAAAGCATGAGGATGGGAACTCTGTTGATCCCACCATGTACAGGAGGATCATTGGAAGCCTACTGTATCTGACAGCGACAAGGCCAGATATTGTCTTTGCAACATGTCTTGCGGCCCGCTTTCAGAGTAATCCAAAGGAGGAACATATGTCAGCAGTAAAAAGAATCATGAGGTATATTCAAGGCACACATAACTTCGGGTTATTTTTTGCTGCAGGCAGGGACAGTGAATTATCAGCGTTTTCTGATGCTGACTGGGCTGGGGATGTAGTAGACAGAAAGTCCACTAGTGGTGGAGCTTTCTATATTGGGCATAAATGTGTTGGCTGGTTGAGCAAGAAGCAAGAAAGTACTTCTCTTAGTACTGCTGAAGCTGAATATATCTCCGCCACAAAAGCATGCACTCAACTTCTTTGGATGAAGCAGCAGCTAACAGATATTGGTGATAAGGTGCAGCAACCAATGGTGATTTATTGTGATAACAAAAGTGCAATTGATCTTACGAAGAATCCGGTTCAGCATTCTCGTACAAAACATATTGAAATACGGTATCATTTTATCAAAGAAAAGGTTGAACAAGGCGTGATTAAAATGGATCATGTTGGATCTAATGAGCAAGTGGCTGATATCCTAACCAAGCCATTGTCCGCGGCTGTGTTCGAGAAGCATCGGTTGAACCTCGGTGTTCGACCACCTCCTACTGCATAAGGAGGCTCCGGAATTCCCCTCTCCCCGTTTGCTCTCACTGTTTTTATCTGCTTATGGCTGTGATGCAGGTTTATGGGGGAGATACTATCCAGGGGGAGTATGGCTTGAGCTGAACGTTGAACAAACTTTTCGGTCTTTGGTTTTATTGTCAATGGGGGAGAAAGGAATAAATTCAAGGCATTCAAGGCAAGAGAATTCAAGGTAAGATATTCACGGCAAGAGAATTCCAGGCAAGAAATTCACGGTAAGAAATTCACGGCATGAAATTCTTCTGGGATGGCAGTGTAAGATTGTGATGAGAAGTTTAATAAGGATAACATCGGGCGTCATGGAGAATTTCAAAACACTAAGACCCAATTCAAGCTTCCTCTCTTGTTTTCTACACCGAGCATTGCTCACGTAGACTTAGAGTGTTGGCTGAGTTGATTCTTGCGTTTTGGATTTGCTCATGGTTGGAGATCTATTGAATTTATTCTGATTGCCAACAAACCCAAAGGGGGAGATTGTTGGAACCAGGTTCTTCAAAGCATGATTTGGTGTATGGTTTGTGTTTGTTGTCAATCCTCAGTGGAAGTTCCGAATGTGTTCCAGCAAAGTGATCATACAGTTCAAGCAGACAACAGTTTTGATGGTGGCGCTGTTTCCCAGTGTTTGCCAAATTTTTGGGCCTCAAAATCGGAAAATGAAGACATGGATTGTCTGCAAAAGGAGGTTCGCAGAAAAAGGAAGTGGTGCGCGAAATATAAGAGGCTTGCGCGAAATACTTATGTTAGGCGCGAAAAACAGCGGGATGCGCGAAATAGTTTTTCGCGCAAACAGTGTTTTGAAATCAGAGAGGTGAAAAATGGCAAAGGCATGGGCTGCGCGGAAAATCAGGGATTTGCGCGAAATACTTAAGTTGGGCGCGGAAAACAGCGGGATGCGCGAAATAGTTTTTTCGCGCAAATGCTGTTTCAGAATCCGTTTGGTGAAAGATGGCAAAGGCATGGGTTGCGCGGAAAATAAGGGTTGTGCGCGAAATACATAAGCTGGGCGAAAGATTACGCGCCAGATGAGAGATTTTCCGCGCCGAAGGGGATTTTTGCGCGCAGTGGTCTCAGTCGCCTATAAATATGAGGTGACCCCCTTCATTCGAGCAGTTGGAAGACTTAGAGAAGATCCGAGGCCTGATGCGCGAAAAGGATCGCGTAAAGGAGCTTGCGCGAAATATTTGGAGTTGCGCGAAAAAGGGGATTTTTGCGCGAAATATTTTTTCCGCACCAAAAGAAAATGTTGCGCGCAATAGGATGATTTTGCGCGCAAATGGTTGATGTCTCGCATATTTCTCAGTAAGGTTTGTCTGCACATTTTGGTTATCCAGTTCAGTGGTTCTGTGCGTTCTAGTGCATCTCTTCCGGACTTCGATGCAAGCAGAGTCTCGTGCTGAGCAGAGGCAAAGACTTCAATGAAAATTTATTGAAGAGACCTACACGTCTATAAACTGAGTGAGACTTCACCAACGGCAGTGAGCCAGGGGGAGTCAACGGGAGTGACCCGAGGGAAGCAGTGAGCTATCCCTAAACCTTATGTAAAGGCAGTGAGCCTGGGACAGAGTGTCTGTGCCCGAACTTTTGTATCCGTAGCTAGTGAAGCATAGTGGATTTAGGTACGACCGGCAACCTGTCGGCGTATGCTCCTTGGACGTAGCCCTTAGTGGTGAACCAAGTAAAAATGACTGTGTCTTCTCTGTGCATGTGAATGTTTTCATTTTGATCGTAATCATCATACAGGTTCAACAAGTTCCTACCAACGTGGGAACAAGATCCAACAAATTAAAAGAAAAAGTGGTCACCCTGATTCACCCCTCCCCTCTCAGGGTGTCCTGGGGTCCTTCAGTTAATGGGTGGCCGTGCATAATGTCGTTTCTGCGGTAGTGATACATGTGTGTCCTTTTATTTAAAATTGACATTTTAAAAATATCTTATTTCATATTTATGTTTAATTTATTTATTTATAGTATTGTTAACATAATAATTTTTTTTATATAGGTGAATTATTTTTCTCTTATTGTGGTGATCTTTTTGGAAACTGATACCATGATTAGACTTTTTTGAGAGGGGGTCGAAGGTGAAAAATATAATTAAACATTGATGTTATTAATTGATTATGGATAGTGAATGCAAGTGTAACTATAATAAATATTGTTTGAAATCTATATAATATGCTTTTTTTTATTTTTTATATTAATTTTATTTTAATTAAATTATGAATTTTCATATAGTGCATTTTTATATAGGTGTATTTGGTAAAGTGTGTTGTTATTAAAACAACACAATGCAATAGTAGGGCATTTATCATCATTAAGTAAAAACATTGATAAATGGGTCCTCATTTTAAGTACGTTGATGAGGAAAATGTTTTTTTAGTGCCATTAAATCTCAATGTGCGGTGTTAAGAGGTATATCTGTGGTTTTGGAAATTCTATTTTTTTAGTGACAGTGATATCCCTATACACGCATAAAATGAAAAGGTTTTGAAGACATTGTGGTCGTAAAACCAATGAGTACACGTTGCATCACTAGATGATAGAGGAAGTAAATTCAGGATATAATGGGATTACAACCATATATCACCATGGATTTTATGCTGGAGTGAAGATCTGTTTTTAAAAAAATACAAAATTATTTTCAAAATTATTAAAATTAAGAACAAAATTCATATTCCCCATAAATAATATAGAGTAAAAAATAAGTCCAAAATTATTTTTCATAAAGTTATATTCATCAAAAATTTTCTTTCAATTCAAAAAATTTCATTTTTTATTATAAAAAATAAAAAATCATTTTTCATTAATAAAATTGAAATAAAATATTAAAATAAATCAAAATTCACTTAAAAATTAAATTATTTACTCATTTTCCATAAAAATAAAATAAAAAACTATATTTCGTTTATGAAATATTAGTAAAATAATACCATTTCCATTGGAATTAATAATAAAATCTATAATCCAAATTTAAAAATATTTTATAAAAAAATATTAATCTGCTATAAAATTAATAAATATCCCAATTTTCAAATTAAAAAATAATAATTAAAAATAATTATATTATTTTAAAAAATAAAAATTAAATATTTAGTTTTTTTGATATATTTGGAAATTAAAAATGAAATTTATTCTATTATATGATGATAATTAAATAATATACTATTTTCTAAATGAACGTATTTTAAATTTAAAATATCAAAAAATCCCCCTTATCCTTTCAACCAAAAAAATTATCAATTAATAAAATTTAATGTTAATAAAGAAAACTTCTTCATTTTCCCTTCAAAATTACATTATAAGAATTGTTATGTATTTAATTTTTAACAAAGGCTTATTTTTTTATTTTATGTTTATTTTTAATTAAAGTATATTTGTTTTTAATTTGTAATTACATGATTTTATTTTAAGGAAATTTTAGTTTTTTAATGTAAAATATAAAAAATTGTGAACTTTTTAAGTGAAATGGGGATATTATTTTATCAATAAACAATAATTTTTAATTGTTTTTCGTAGGAAATATTGTTTTATTATTTTCTAAAAACTTATTTATGGACTTTGTTTTCTTTCACTTTAATTTTTTTTTTAAAAATGATTTCATGATGATTTTTTTAAAAGGAACAAATGTACTTGATTTTTTGATATGGGATATGTTAAAATATATTAAAAAAATGGGTCCTGAAGTTTGTGAATGATGTTCAAAAAACCACACTGCTAGTCAAAAAACATTTAACAAGTTATTGGAAAAATATTTTAACATTATTAATTTTCTTCAAAATAATTGTTTGATTATTGATAGTTATTTAAATTAAGTGTGATGGATATGATACTTCGTATATAATATGAAATTAATATTTTGTTTTTGGTTGAATTAATAAATAATAAGATATAATTTTGTATCTATAATGATGCTAAAAATAAAAATATCACAGAGAAATTACATTCATATATTATTTTTAATTATATATATAGTTAGTTATATTTATATATTAATATTTTTATATATTTATATATATAGAGAGAGTTATATTTATTTATTTTTTATTTATTAATGTATTAAAATATATTTATAAGATTATTTTTAAATACATTTATAAAATATGTTTGTGTTTGTGTGTATAAATAATCAAACAAATAAATAAATACATATATACAACATACATACATACATATATATATTATGTATATCCGTAATTTAAAATATACACGACTACATATTTTTACATATATTATATCTTAATATGTATATTCCATTTTTAGGATATATAGATAATATATATCAGTTTGTTACACATAATAATATATATAGATAGACATACACACACACATTATATGGGTATATAAATATTCATATATTTGTGTTTTAAATAAAATGTATATTAGTTTTTATTTAGATAAGGCTTATATGTTGAGAAATATATTTTATATGTAAATATGTTTAATTATTTATTTAAAAATTAACTTTTTTGTATATTCCAATATTAGGATATATAGATAATATATATTAGTTTGCTAATACAAACACAAGATAATATATATATATATACATACACAAATTATATAGGTATATTAATATTAATATATTTGTGATTTAAATAAAATGGATATTAGTTTTTTTTAAATAAGGCTTATATATTGAGAAATATGTTTTATATGTAAATATGATAAATTATTTATTAATAAAATTAACTTTTTTTTGTAATTCCATTGCAAATAATATAGAATAAAATAATGTACAATTTAAAAAAGTTCGATCGTAAATAGTATTTGTGATGGATAAATAGTTTTTTCATAAATTGTATCACCCTATGGTTAATTTCCACATCCCTTCACAATATCTATTATTTATGTCCTGATTTTCCATGATGGTTTGTTGTGAGGAATTCCTATCACAATTTACATTCTACGGTGGGAATTCGTCGTACAAACCCTATTGCAAAAGCCTTTATTTTTATAGTGGTATGTAAATATTATAACATAGTGATATGAACAATATAAATAACATATCAAAATATTTTTACATATAAACTATATAATTTAAATTTGAAATTCAAATTTAATAATGTTATATTAGTAACATTATTTTCATTATTTATACAATAAAAATTTTGAAAAATGATATTAATCAACAAAAATATTTAATAATTGGGGTTTTATAGTATTTTAAAAGTAAATGCCCGCACCATGACCGTGCTAATGAAAGCCAGTCGCAAAGCGTCCCCACCTCGGCCATATTCCACCTCAGATATGACCGCACACCACAACTGCACTCTTCCCCTCCATAACCACCCCACACACCTACACATCCACATCCCACCTCAACCACGTTCCGCCTCCACCAGGACCTCCCAGAGTGACTACACTGTGCTCCAACCCTCACACCTTCACATCCATATCCCGCCTCAACTGTGTTCAACCTCCGCCAGGAGATCTTGGATTGGTATGGCTTCCAGATCTCCTTGGTCACCTTGGGGAAATTCTATGAGGCGAATGAGAGGACTGGAAACCTCCCTCCATTGTAACCATTCTCACAAACGTCGCCCATTGGAGAATACTTTACTGTGTATTGGGTTCCCAGGGGGTGTTGGGGTAAATTCGGGATCCCCTCACTTGGGGTCCCCAGGGGATTAGAGATTTCATGTGTAAGAGTTGGGGTACATTCGCGATACTCTAGATTGGCCCCCCTTGGGCGTGTTCTCAGGCGAATGGGACGGCTAGACACTACCCACCATAATAGGATTCCACATGTGTCGTCACCCAAGGGTTCTCCGGTGTCGGTGTCGGGTTTGGGTCCCTCGTAGACTTCCTCGATTATCTATCAGGATAATATCAGTGCATTGGTGATAACCTATTCTATTTAAGACATCATTGTCGGCTTCATCATGGGTCGTGGGATACCAGGCGACTACTCCAGATTTTTGAACTTTTATAATGATATTCCACCAAAACATGTCATCCATTGGGTTCCAATCATCCATATCATTAAAATCTTCATCTTTATCATCAGGCAGTGAGGGGTTTTAGAGAAGAGGGAAATTCCAGTCCGTGCCTTGCAGTTTGAAAATATGCAATTTAACATCTGCATCTTCATCATAGCGGTAAGGGGTCTCCAAGAATAGGGTAATCCTTGCAGTTTAAAAACATAGCCTCCACCATATATAGTACCATCTTCCTTTATTTTGGCTTCTACCTCCTTAAACATTCCTCATAATACCATGAAAGGTGGGATACACAAATATTTTATTTATAATTCCAATTAATATCATGGAATTTCCCAAACCTATTTATTTAATGTTAATTAATTTATTAACAAAATATTAAAAAGATAGTAAAACTATTTTATTTATTTATGTATTTTGAGTAATTTTCATATTAAATTTATAAATGAAATCTAAATTCTAATCTAACTAAATTAATTATTCTTAATTTAATAACTATTTATTTGTAAATTTTAATAAAATAATAAATTTTTTTAGTTTTCTTTGATATCAATTGTGTTTTGATTTATAATTATATTTTAAAATTAAAATTAATAGATGTCTTTTTAATTAAGCTTCTTTGGGTAGTTAAAATTTCATTTCAAAATATAACAAAATATAATTTAAAATAGTGTTTTAAAAAATAAATGGGTTATATATGTATTTGGGTTTCAAAAAACAAAATGAGGTATGATTCGATTATCCCAAATTTCATGCATATTTGACACGTTGAAATCCCTAATGTTGGGTGATTTTTAATGAACATTTTAAACTTAATTATCAAATTTGTATATTGTAATAATTTTGATGAATTTTAATTTTATAATTTATAATTGATTTTGAGAATATTTGACTCTCATCTAATATATAATGTTGATTTTAATTCAATAATCTATCATTGACTAGTATAAACAATTATACAAAATTAAATATATATATATATATATGTATGTATATATTTTAAATCTTTTGATTTTTTGTCTATCCATTCATAAATGGAAATATATTTTTGTAGAGATTACCCCCAATGGGTGGGCAAATAGGTGGTTAAAAGAACTATTATTTCATAAATGAATAAAAAATAACCGAAGGGTTATACTAAAATGATTATTGGTTAGTAAAAAATTATTTGGTTAATAATAGATTTTTTTGGTCTTGATTATTAATTTTAATAACTGAAAACTAATAAAATAAATTAATTTATAAATTTTTTTCTTCATTAATTTAATGTTTTAAATAAATTATAATAGATATTATAACAAAAAAACAATACATGTTTCATTATAAATATATATTTGTTTTCAAATAATTTTTTTTACAAAATTTATGGATTTATATATTATTTTGAGTAAATGTTCGACACAATTATGGTGGTTTTTATTTAAATAATTATGGTTTTTTTATTTTGGAAGTCTTTCTCCGATGATCGACTTTTGTGCAAAGGATATTCTACCCAATAAAAACAATGTTAATCTTTGTAACAATTCATAAAAAATTAAAAAATTAAAATTTAATGATATATATTTCATATATGATAATTTATATTTTTTAATTACTATATATATTAATGATGTTATAAGTTATAATACTAATTTGATTTTTATTTATTATATAGAAAATTTTAAATTAATTAATATTTAAAATTTTAAATTTTTATTAAAAATTTAATTATGAATTATTAATTAAAATTTTAATTAATTATTTTGATAAATTATATTAATAGTTACTAAATATATTAATTATATAATAAGTTATTAATTTTCTTAATTATTTAATTAATTGTTAATAATTATATAATTAAACTAAAATGTCCCTTTTATAATGAAAACACAAACTTTGATTCCTACTAGTGACATCATATGTTGGATTGACATGGAGTCAATTTCAACACATCATAAATGAGTTATGTATCCAATACTATAAAATCATCATTCATGAGTGGTTATTTTTTGATTTGGGGGCAGTTAAAACCGCTGCTAAATTTGATGTCGGCAGCATGCAGCAGATCCTCCCATTCACTACCACGGATCGGGGTATGGGATGCATCAGGTTTTATCAGCGCTAAGAAGAATGCAGAGATAAAAGTGGTGACTTTATCAGTATTGGATAAAAGTGCTGATAAATCTTCCTTTTATCAGTGATAAAGATACGTCATTAAAGGTGTATCCTTTATCAGCCCATTCATTAGCACTGATAAAGGGGGCATTTATTTTTTCAAAAAGACACTCCTAAAACCATAGATATCACCCAAAGGCCCATTACATAATTTTGGAGGAAAAGACAAAATCGATCAATTAGACCCCCAATGATTCACAATAGTAGCCAAAATTTGTACCACTCAATTTCCCTTATCTCCAAGAAAAGGAAAAACAACAAGAAGAGAACAAAGGAACAAAAGATCTGAATATGTTAATAATGGAACCATATGCTTGGATTCCACCTTAATCCTCCTTTAGTGTGCTGATAATAACTTGACAATCATATTCGACCACAACATCCTTCGAGACAAGAGACAAGATAAACTGCATACACTTCCAAATAGCCGTGGCCTCTACCACATGGGGAGACTAATCTGCAATGTTTAAGGAATTATGAGCCGCAGTAAGAGAGCCAGTGTGATCCTATAGGAATGTGAAAAGGCAAAAAAAACCATCCCCAGGGGTCTCTACATCAGTATTAAGTTTGAGAACACCCAAAGGGGGGATCCATCTGATAGGTGGGGAATGAACTGGTGAAGGTGGACGAGCCTCCTCAATATCCAACCACTAAGATCCCCAGTTATGAATCATTGAAATACAAACCCTGTCATCTTTAACAATTATCTCAAAAAGGAAATAATTTTGGTGAAACCACATAATCTTGGAAAATTTCTATTTTTTGCGCTGATAAATTTTTTTAATAAATAATAATATTATTATATATAAAAATATTACATTTATATTAAAAAATAATTATTATTCATATAAATTAAATAACAAAACACATGTTGATAATTAATATATATTTATTAATAATTCAAATATATATATATATAATGTTTTAAAAAATATCTTTTATGTTAGAATTATATAAATATATATTTAAATAATTATAATATTATAATTAATTTTTAAATAATAAATATATTTATTATTTTTATTATTTTTAAAAATATATAAAAATTGTATTTAAATATATATATTTATAATTATAATAATAATGAAATAAATATACATTAAAAAAATATATGCTTCCAATGAATTAGGTTAATAAATATATTGATTCTTGAGTATAATTGACATAAAAATATGTTAAAACTATGCTAGTGAGAGTTTTAATGTTGGTTATGCGATAAGTGACACCAAAATTTGGGTTTCAACATCAGTTATCAAATAATATTTCACCCCTATCTTATCAGACGGATTCATCCCCCTCAGGGTACTTTCAAACATAATACTAATGCAACAATTCTAGGTGATGGATTTTTTGACCTTGTGGTGGTTCTCTAGGACCATGTGGGATCTATTATTTCAGCTCGTCATTAATCATAAATTTCTTGTTGGTCTCCTCCTGTAGTAGTGGCCATGACTATCTAGAAGGGTATGCAATTCATTTCATCTCTCAACTGGTGGTCAAATCTGATTTTCATGTTATTATCGACGCGCTAGATGAGGATTAAATTGGCCACAATGACTTTGGTTCTATTATCAACATCATTAGATCATTGGTTCCTTAATTATATTCTTGTTGTTCTTCCTTTCTTGGGAGAGATGAAAATAGTGCATCTCATTTTATAGCTACTTTTGGGAGTTGTTGAGGATCACATTGTTGTTCAGATAATTCATACACATCCCAACTAACATTTGGATATTTTTCCTACAACATCAAATAAATACAAATTTTTTTGCTCATTTTTTAGTAGGGAAATTGTCCATTTAACTAAAATTGATGTATATTTTAAATAAAAAAGATGCACTTATAGTAATAATGGTCACACTGTGCCTCATATTAAGAAGGAAAAAAATCATATACATCCCAAATGACTCATTAATTTTTAACCAAAAGTATTAAAACAATAAAAATGTGTTTTCCCATTTTTTAGTATGTCACTTGTTCATTTTCACTAAAATTAATGTCAATTTTAAATAAAAAGACGGACATGGAGTCATATTGGTCACACCGTGCATCAGATTGAGGTGAAACTAATTTCTACACATCTCAAGTGACTTATGGATTGTTTTAATAAAGTATTGAAATAATACAAATATTTGTTTTCTGTTTTTCAGTATGTCACTTGTCTCTTTTAGTAAAGTTTCATTATAAACTAGAAACATGCACTTTAACTAATACAAGTTACATCTTGTATCCGTTTTACATGACAAAAATTCCTACATGTAATAAATTTTTTATGAATCGATTAACTAAATTATTAATAAAATATGAGTTTGTTTTATCAATTTTCAGTGAGTGACATATTTTGAAGAAAAATGTTGATTTAGAACGGATAAATGACACTCCGAGTCATTCTGGTCACACCATTTTTTGGATTGGTGTGTGGATAATTCCCTCACATCTGAAATGACATATAGATCATTATAATATAGTAAAAAAACAATTTGAATTCCTTTTTTTTGGATTTGAGATTGTGGGTTTTATATTGTACTAATATTAATGTCAATTTAAAATAAAAAGACACACTTTGAGTCATATCGATCACGTCATATGTCAGATTGATGTGTTATTGATTCCTGCATGTCCCAAAGTCTCAAAAGAATCCTAAATTCTAAGGAATCCTCTAGTATAAGAAAACAAATTCTTATGAGGGTAATACTAAAAATAAATAAATTAAACATAAATATGAAACAATCCATTACTTCTATAGAAGTCACATCTTCATGCCATTTTTATACATTCCATGACCAGGTATGATGCCCATTTGTTTGTAAGAAAAATTATTTCATCTTATAAATATTTTATTTTTTGACCGTCATAATAGTACTGGAAAAATATAAATATACAAAATATTATTAAATATTTTAAATAATGTAGTAATTATCATTGAAGATACCTCTTCGGGGATGTGTTTTTTGATGGAATATGATATCTCTTATAAAATTACAAACATAATAACACAAATATTTTAAATTTGTTTATTTTAGACACTGTAGAAAAATTGAGGAAAATATGTAATTTTTTTATATGTGTTTGGATAGTTATATATTATTATATATACCTTGATAAATATCCAGTTGTAGAACTTGTTTGGGTCCTTGTGCATAATGCTTGTCCTCATTCCATGATTTTGATGATATTTACACACCACCCTATAATAATATAATCCTAATTAAAAAATAATATGATTATATAACATGATGTTTAGTTCAAAAATATTGGATGTAGTGTATTACAAATTAAAAATATGCAATCATGTGTGGTCGGTTTGTTGGTAATCTATGTAGTGAATCCAACAAATAAATATTTAGAGTATCCAAATTGATTGTAATGATAATTCAGTGTCTCTTAAAAAAAGATGAATAAGTAATGAATTAAATGAAAAATATATTAAATATGAATAAATTGTAGAATTTTATCTCGACCTCATTTATATTAAGAATATTATTTCATCCCTAAGATTTATTTCAAATGATTTTCCAAGGTTTTCAACTCATTCATTCATTTGTTTGGATTCTATTTGGTTTGGTGTGTAGAGGTGACGTGAGGACTAACGAGTCCAATTTTTTATGGCTAAATCCATTGAATTGGTATTGATATATATTCCTTCAACAAATATGAAATATATTTATTCATAATTAACATGTAATATCATCTTTTGTAAAATTAAATCACAAATGTACATCATGTATACATTTATAATTGAGGCACATATCCATTTGTAGTTGATGATTTCATCTACATTATTAGAATAAATGTAGTCAGTAACATCCTCCACACATTTTTTTTTCATCAGAATCCACTACGTGACTACTAGCACTTTGTAACATTGTATCCGCATAAACCATTAATGTCAATAAATGTGGATATTCAATGGGTGGGGTAAATTTGCTTTTGGAAGATCTTTTCAATCAGTTTGTTAAACCTTTAAATGGTTTTGAGTCTAAATTTCATTTCACTCCCATCCCTTTGTCATTTTCTAATAGCATTAATCAGTTGAGTCCTTTGTTCATCAATTATTAAATTTTTAGCCTGAAAAATAAATAGGAAATTAATACCTCCTTGTCGACATTTTGATTACAATATTTGACGGCCATGTGACGAATGTTCCAATAGTTGGTCAACCTTATGAATATATTCCACATCAATTGGAGTAGGTTAATCAGTGATCAGATCATGGGCTACACTAATCGACACTCTCACAAGACCTATTGGATGTGTTCTATTATTTAGCACATCGTTTTGGATATTGAACAATGTAGCCCTCACAACAAGGTGATTTGTCGGTGTTCATAGATATAAATCACAGTGATTATCACCCTCTATTATATCAACACCATAAAGTTATCAGTGTCTATATGATTGAAATTTTATAGAATCAATTATTAGAACATTTATTACCTTTTCCAAGACATCTTTTTGAGTGGAATGGCTCCTCTCAAAGCTAGTGGGTGTGGGGCAGGATATTCAGGCAGTTGTTATTCATGAGTTCTTTTATCTCTTTGCTTCTCTCTATAAAAGTTTCTAGTAACTCTCTCTTCTATTAGAATTTTTATTTAATTTTATCTATAATTTATTTTATCTATTTCATTTGTTTATCTTTTTCTTCCTCTATTTTTTATCAAAATATATATGTGTTGTCACCCCAAAACCTACACCTCTAATGTGACCATATTGTTCTGTCCACAATAAAGGCACTGATAGAAGGTGTTCATATGGTACATGAGTTGATGATTCATGTGACTATGATGGATATACAATATAGGAAAATAAGCAATCATTTTTATGTAATTACGATTTAATGAAAAACTTATTTTTATTATTTCATAATTATACATGTTTCCCACCCTTTTTATGTATTTTCATCTTTTAGTAACCCATATTTATTTTCACATGCCACTTTCCACAACACATGGTGTATTTGGGTGTGGATTTAGATTTGGATTCATCAATCTGCATATACATAGAGAAACATAACTATTTTTTCGTTTCATGTCTCATAAAAATGTAATGGTATAGATTTAAAATATGTACCATTTTTTTCACGTGAAGCGTACTCCATCCTTGCTTTATTGTAGAGGTATGTTGATTTTCCTGCACCTCCATTATTTTCAACACTCGGTTTCTATTTCATAAATAAAAAATTGTCACTCAATGTGAAGAATATATTTATATTCAAACAATATATTACTATCCACAGTGTACTTGAAAAGACACATCAATATGAACTCTAGTAAACAAATCTTATGCTTATTTGGTTATAAGGTGTGCATAAATAAGCAATGAGTGTGGGATTATTTTCCCTTCAGCTTATTTTAGATGATGACTTAGTAGAATTGTGTGAAATCCTCTATGAATCCATATATAAAGAATTAATACCTATTTCTTATGGGACATATATAATATAAATACTATCTTCAAGGGATAGTGAAGAATAATTTATTGTTTCATTATTTTATTTTTTATTAAAATAAAGAAATGATATCATAATGTTACTATAATCTCTTCCCACATCAGTGTCATAAGCACTGGAACAACATGGTTCCACAAAACTACACTAGTTGGCATGCATGACCAAGTGATGATTCCAATGTAACTACTAAAAATTACCTTGTTGGAGTAAACATGTTGTCCCCGTGCATTCCATCCGACCTCATATTTGATGCCTTTCATTTTTTCCATCATGATTTTTGCTAACAGAATCCAAAATATAGAGCACCTATTTTTTATAAATCACTAGTCCTTTTCCACCTAACATTTCCTTAGATTCATCATCATCAATATGTTGTTTCTCTAGAGAAGAAGCATCAGCATGTGAACATAGTTGTGGAACCTCAACACTGGGGTTAAAAATAGATTGAAAGTCATCTTATTCCTTGGGATTGGGATTACCAGTACATGAAGAAGTTCATTGTTCCTCTACAATGAATAAGACAGTTGGTTGAAAGACCCATTGATCCTCAGGATTGGGAGCACCAACATGTGAATAATTCTGACTGAAACTTCTTTTTTTTTTTATTTTCAAATAAGTCACTTTTTGGGTTAGTGTGAACCTACAGACATCAAACCAATCACCCACAATCCACAATCCAAAATCCAAAATACAAAATCCAAAATAACCAGATCAAATGAAACATATCACTTCAAACAGTCTTCACGGCCCCCTGAATTCTCCTATTATTATGTACCCAAACAACACAAACACTCCTAATCCAAGACCCCATACTGAATCCTTCATCAGTTGCCAAAACCATGTATTCAAACACCAACGCATGGGACTCCACCCAAATCACACCATCTCACACAAATGGTGGATGAAAACATAAGCAAACTCCTCACTAAAACAGAAATTTGCAATTAAACTTCACCAAGAAAACACAACACATCTCATCCATTCCATCACTGCAACAATGTCGGATCCGAACGAACCAAAAAAGAGAGCCCAAAATCCCCATGCTCCAAACCGGGCTCAACCACACCCACAAACAAATGAAAAGGGCAAAAAATCAAAAAGATAACAAAACCACAATGACAGTCACGACCCCTAACTGGAAATTAGAGCCATATCCTGTTGTCGCCTTCACAAACTCACCCTAAATCCACATCGAACTGTCGCACGCACCCCCAGATAAAACAGAATTGAATTGTTGACCCCTAACTAGGCGGAGCTGGATCTACGACCGCTGTCAACACCGCGTTGCCAAAAGAACATGCCATCAAATGCTGGGAAAATCCCAGACGGCCCCGCCCATGGAGGTACCTCGATGGAACGCCTGGAAGAGGACCCACCACCACGAAAACACCGAGAAGGAGCGCCTAGGAGAGCTCTGATGTCGATATGAGGAAAGAGGAAGAGACGAAGACAGGGGGAAACCCTAAGAAGGAAGCTCCCCTTACCGGCTCATCCGCCTCCCCAATGAAATAACCCACACACCCATGTAAAAAACCAAAACATGAGGGAACCCTTGGACTATTATTAACAACCAAGAATCGAGCATGTTGATAATTTGTTATCTTCAGATTTGGTTTAACATTTAATTTTTATTACGTCAATACAACAAAAAACATATAATAACATGAGGTAACACAAAGTATATTAAAAAAATTACCTAACTATTAAACTCTCTTTTTTTAATGGATAAAGAGATTTGACCCCAATATCAACTATTCTGGTCCCTTCATTTTGGCCTCCTCTAACAAAGAAAACGCCATATACATTAGGACCTCTATGAAATTATAATGATGTCCAAATGAAAGTGTCACCCTCAGTTGAATTTTCATCTCACCCTTTAGTGGTTTTGGTCGATAACATAACAATTGACCACTTTCAGTTTGTGGTATCTAGAACATAAAATACTTGTACTGCCTATGATGTCATTAAAAATGGTTCGTCTTTTCACCCTTCCTTACTGAAATATAACTTCCCTAATCCAAATTCTTCTATTTTTACATATTTAATGTTATCAACCCACTATAATTGAATAATCAACACATGGAATGTTATATAAACCAATTTCCATATTTATTTGATGACGCCAATGTATGAAATATTCACGTCAATTTTATTTTTGTCCTTAGTACCATAAATACGCATCGCTTCAGCCACATGTGTAACTCCACTATTTTTAATGGTATTGTATTCATCATGTATATTTCTATAGGACATATAACCCTTAATTACATAACCATTGTATGATAATACATACAGACATGGTACTGTAGATAACCATGGAAGTTGTTCTGATATTGAATTAGGATTTTCATCTTAATCATTAAAAATATAGTTCCAAAACCATTCTATAAACTATTGATTAAGGGTATTTCATATCCATATTTTATCCCTTGATGGATTAAAATGCCTAAGAATTCCTTTGTGGGTTTCAACATATGGGGAAAACTCCAAAACTTTATTCAAAACGTAACGGTGGGCCTACTAATGATCTAAAATATTGATCATGACTACATCTCTTCCTGAAATTCCTCACCTGATAGCCACCTAGTGTGATGAGATTTTTGTAGACCAATTATTTAAACACCTGGAATGAATTTGGTACTTAATTCAATGGCTTCCTCAAAAATATATCAATCATTATTATAACCCTCTGAACAATTTTGATTTTTTATATACCCATTCAAAATATTTATACATCATTCAATGGGGTACATCCATCTATAGTGTATAGGACCACATAGTCCAATCACTCTCACTAAGTAAACCATCAAATGAACCATTAGATCAATGAATTCTAGTATGAAAAAAATTTCTAAATAATATAATATGATAATAATTTTTCTTTCAATATTTTTCAACTTCACCAGATCCATAACTTTACAGCGTATAGATATCTAGAAGAAACATAGCCTGGTTAACTTATAAAGGGAATTCTTGGAAAAAAAAATGCAACGTAAAGGTATAGGAATTAGATCTCATAGTAAAATATGACATTAATGTGATTTTATAACCATTAAAATTAAATCATTTAATGAAACAATATTCTTTCTATACAATTAATTCCTCTTTAGAACCATTATGTCCATAATGTAGTTGAAAAACTGATATTTCTCACGCCAAGAAATATTGTAAGAAACTAGAGGAAGAAAAGTTCATTTTTCACCCTATGATTCGATTTGATATGTAGTAGAGAACAAAAAGAAACCTAGATCAAAATTAATCACCGTTTGATGTTTATATTTTGTTTTCAACTTATGTTAGATCTTTTATTATTTTTTTGATTTTTTTGGGTCTTCAATTTTTTATTAAATGATTACTAATTGACAAGAAGTAGAAAATTATTAATTAAAAATATTTTTTTTAAAATATTTTATAAGCTATTTTCTCTAACTATATTATATATTAGGTGTACATGTCTACCTATACATATCTAAAACATATGTAAAAATATATATATTATATTTATATCAATATCAATATATTTTAATATTAATATATTAATATTTTTAATGTTATTTTGGAAATATTCCATTTATCAGTACTAATAAAGTGGTCCCTTTAACAATACAATGAATCGATGATAATAGATGTACCTTTATCAGTTCTAATAAAAGCAATGATAAAGGTACCCCCTTTATCAGCATTTTTTAGAGTTGCAAAATGATGGATATATGAAAACCTATTTTTGTGGTAGTTTCCCCACCAAGATTTCATTTATATTTTTCACATACTAGATAGAAGATACTTTCGGGATGCTACCATCATATAACTAATATAATTGAGGTAGGCAGGATGTCACACACAGAGTTGAGAGTCTTACTTTTAGAATAAATCATCAAATGTTGGTAAATAATATTATATAATATGATATATATATGATAAATTAATATTGTTTGTGGTTGAACCATTTATTACATTTTTTGATGAGTTCAAGATGATATACATAGATAGTAGTGTTGTGCAGATTTCTGGTGAGTGATCATATCTAATTGTGGTTAGTGTTTTATTATGTTTTTTAAATTAATATAATATAATTTTTTTATCATTTTATTTATAATTTTATAATTAGAGGGGATATATTAGATATATATTTCTCATATATTTGGTATTTATAATAAGAAATATGGTCATGTCAAGGACTCGTGCCGGCATGTTTTAATGAGAAAACATAGTCGTGGGTGGTGAAAAGTGGTATTTAGAAAGAGATGGTGATGGAAATTTGATTACAATAGACGTAGGCTAGTTACTATAGAACTGAAGTGATGTCATCATTTAGCAATAAAATTTACTGTTTTAAACTATTGTCCAATCAATTAAATGAAAATTTTGAGATATAAATAATGTGAAAAAGTGAGAAGAAACACTGGATGTAACATGGAAAAACCCCCAAATGAATGGGGTAAAAAACCACAGGAAAATAGAAGGATTTCACTATGAAAAAATGTGGGTACAAACTCTCTCTCTCTCTCTCAATTTTATGGAGAAAATATACAAGAAATTATCTCTTTGAAAATATAGAGAAACACCTCACAAAATACTGCACTTAATGATGAAGATATGTATCTTCTGAATCCGATAATAAAAATAGGTGGAAAAGATCCCCTTTTATATCATGCCTTAACGCTCCATTGGCCACCTTAATATTAAATTTCTATTAAAAAATTAAATTGGGTATCAATGGTACGGTGTCACCATGACATTTTACCATGACGTTTCCAAATGAATTCGGTGACCATCATTAATATTTTCTCTCTATATAACATCATCCAACATATCACCCACTTGGATATTTGATTAAGTTCCAACCACATCTCCACACATCCCTTCTATCTACCAAATCTAATACTCATGTCTCTACAAGGTTTCTCAAGGATCTACAATATATGAACATATTAGGACCAATCATATTCACCAAGAAATCTTCCATATTTTCTTTACTGTGAATTTCCTACAAGTCGACACTTATTTCTTTCACAGAATCTCAAAAAACTGATATTTTACACCAATGTGATTCATCCTGGAATGAAAATATGGATTCTATTAAATGTAAAAGGCACTCTGACTATCATAAAACAATGAAATATGATCTTTTTTGTGCCTGATCTCCTCCAAAAAAACATTTCATCCAAATAACCTCTTTGCATGACTACATATAGGCCATTTACTATGAATCCATCTTTGATAAATCCACAACTGACTATAAATTTTAAATCCAGCTCATAGATCCTCTTGAAAGAGTAAACACATAACCAGTAGTAGATTTTCTCTAGGCCGAATCACCTACAGAATATGAATCAACATAGCCCATGATAGTGAAATCTGATCCTCGAAAACATAATGCAACATATGAGGTTTCCCTAATGTATCTCGGGATCCTATTCAGCATGCTCCAATGATTTATTCCTAGATTCTCCATGTACCTACTAACTTCTCCCACAGTATGTGCATTGTATGTTCAATTGAATACCATGGGGAACATTACAATCCCCACTGTTGATTCATACAACACTCGAGACATTTTCATCCTCTATTTTTCACTTTTAGGACTCATTGTAGAGGATAACATGGAATTAATTGTAACAGTGTTAGAAATTTTCTTATTGTATGTCATTTTGAATCGTTCCAAGACATTCCCCAAATAATTTTTTAGTGATATCCAAATATTTCAATTATTCCTATCTTATTAAATTTGCATCCCAATAGTCTATTTTGTTGGTCACAAGTCCTTCATATCAATCTCCCTAGACATCTATGCCTTCATCTCCTAGATTTGATCATTTTTTGGGGCCTACAACCAACATTTCATCCATATAAAATAGTATATTGATAAAATAATTACCATATAGACCCTTGAAATATGCACAAGGATCTGAATTAAGTCTATTGTATCCAAGGCTCGTGGTATAGGAATAAAATATCTTGTAACAAAACCTCAACACATGTTTGATACAGTAAAGAAATTTTTCAACCTGAAAACCATGTTCTCTTTACCTTATTCTGAAAAACCTTCTCATTAGAGAATATAGAATTCATCGTCAAGGTCACCATGGAGAAAAGTTGTTTTCACATCTATCTACTCAAGATGAAGAGTGTAGGAAACAGAAATCACAATCACTGATTGAATATATGTTATTATAACGTTATGAGAAAATATTTCATTAAAATTGATACCTTCCTTCTGATCATATCCTTTGACCACTAGTCTCACATGATATTTTTCCACCTAGTCTGTTTCAACCCTCATGGTCTTATAGACCCATTTGTTCCCAATATCCTTACTCCCATAAATTAATGGAACAAGATCCGATGTCCTGTTCATGTTCAAGGATTCATGCTCCTCCAACCTCGCAGCCATCCATGATGATATATTTGGACTCTGGGTGTCCTCCAAAATAGGTGATAGCTATCCATCTTCTGGCAATAAGAAATTTGAAACATTGCTCTTAGTGACATATTCTATGTGTCATTTTGCACTATTTTCTCTCGATTTGGTCATTTTAGTCTAGTATTATCTAGTACATGATCATCATGCATTGATAATTCCTCATAGAAAATAGGTTCATCCATTGTTTCATCCTTCACCTCGACTATTTTAGTTTATGTTCTCAATTTCTATGTGTCTTTATAAATATTCATTTTCTCTATGTCTTCAGAAATGATAACATCTCAAATGATGATAATATTGTGCGAAATGGGATCCCACTAACAGTACCCCTTCACACCACCAGCGTATCCAAAGAAGATACATTCCTTGGATCTTGAGTCCAACATTGATCTTTCAGGGCCATGAAATTGTGTATATACATGACTTCCAAAAGTATGTAATTGAGAATAATTATCGGGTTTACCATTTTACATCTCTATCAGCATCTTCATATCAATTTCTACTAAAGGGGATCGATTGATCACATAGCGGGAAATATTTACTACTTCTGCCTAGAATGTTAGGGTAACTCTTGTAGTCTTTAGTATCACCCTTATTATGTCCAAAAAGGTTATATTCAGCTACTCTGCCACTCCATTCTACTATGTAGTGTATGACACCATGAACTACCTCTTGATTACTTCATGTTAAGAAAAAGAATCAAAATCATTGCTTGTATATTATCTACCATGGTTAGTCCTCAAACACATGATCTTCTTTTCGGATTCAATCTAATTTTTTACATTGAATGTTTTTAAGACATCAAAGATATTAAATTTCCTCTTGATTAAAAACAACCAAAATCTACTGGAATAGTCATTAATAAATGATGCAATGTACCTTACCCCTCCTTGGGACAGAACCAGTGCTTGCCAAACCTTGGAATGAATAAAATCCATGATCTAGTTACCCCTCATTATTGAGGTTCCAAAAATCAACCAGGGTTTCTTACTCAAACCACAATTCATAAAAAATATTAAGGATTCTTTCATAATCCTAGGAAAAAGCTTCTGATCCTCAATAATATTTAGCCCTTGTTCGGACAGATGGCCAAGATTCTGTTTACATAACGTTGTTAACTCTTCCATCAATGTTGTTGATGAGACAACTATCTCTTCTTCCTTGTACATTTCACCCATAATCACATACATTTTATTTAATATCTTTTGTGCCTTTATCAACAAAAGTTCACCCTACACAATATTCATCATCCCTTTCTTGGTGATAATCTTGCATCCGATGTCATAAAATTTTCCCAAGGAAAAAAGTTTCTTCTTGAGACCCTCCACATGGAGTACTCCTTGGATGGTTCAGACTATGTTATCATGCTTCTTAAGTTTGATGGTTCCAACTCCAACGATCATGAAATTTATTATCATTACCCATGTCAAAAAGCCCGTCAAGGATAGTTTCATATGGGTCAAACCATTCATGTAGAGACTTCATGTGCCATGTTCCTCCTTAGTTAATAACCCATGCATATTTGAGATGTTTTCTTCTTTAAATATTCATTTTGGCTTCACTGACTAGTATGTCTCCATTTCTAGATGTACTTGCTAAATTTCCTTAAGAGTTATTCTCAGCACCCTTATTATTCCAATAGTTTTTGCTAACATACCCCCTCTTACATCAATTGTAACATTTGATGTTTTTCTTCCTACTCCTCGTTTTGGACCTTCCATGATTCTAGTACTCACTGGAACCACACTCCACCATTCTTCTTCATTCCATTAAAAGAGACTTGACTTGGTGTGATGTTGTATGTTTGTACTCCTTTTTCTTGCGCCATAATTCTTTTTCAATACCCATAGCTACAACCTCATTTATGGGAAATATATCCACCAGGAAATTATTTGTGAGGTTGATGATAAGATTATCACATTAATATTCAATCCTTTTGAGTAGAATATCTGCATGTTTAGTATCCAATATAATATAGATCCAAATTGTAAGTTGAGAAAAAAGTGTGTTGAGGGTGTTGATTTGGTCAGTCACCAATGATGAATCCACCATTCGAAGAGTGTATAATTTTTTCTTTAATAAAATTTTATTGTGGAGGGAATTTTCCTCATACAACATTGTCAGAGTATCCCAAATTTCTTTTTCCGTCTCTTTTTCCACAATGCTTGATAGGACACCATCTGCCAAAGGAAAATTGATGTTGGTAATAGAATTACTATCCATGTCACTCCATGTTTCCTCTATCACACATGTCGATTTAACTCAAATCACCTGTAGGCCTTTACCTTTCTGCAGAACCTCTTTTATCTCCATTGTCCACAATGAAAAATTATTTCCATTTAATTTTTAGATTGTGTATTTCGATTCCATTTAGATGGATCGTTCACCCCAAATTTTATCTGGCCAGACCCTCATTCCTATGATACAACTTTTTAGGATTGTAAACAAATGTCCAATCAATTCAACGATAATTGTGAGATTGAAGTTAATTAAAAAAGAACAGAATTAAAAGAACACTAGATGTAATGTGGAAACCTTAAAAATATAGGCGTAAAAACCACAAGAAAATAGAATGACATCACTATGGTAAAATGTGGGTTCAAACTCTATCTCCCTAAATTACATGGATAAAACACACAAGAAATTCTATCTTTGAACATATGGACAAACACCTCAAAAAATACTACACTCAATGATGAAGATGTGTTTCTTCTGAATCTGATGACATAAACTGGTGTTGGAGATCCCAATTTATATCCTGCCATCACCTTCCTTTGGCTTCCCCTTTATTAAATTTCTATTAGAAAATTAAATGGGGAATCAATGGTAGGTTTTCACCATGATGTGTCACCACAACTTGTCCAAATGAATGTTGGACCATCATTAATATTTTCTCTCTTCATAATATCTTCCAAAAAAACATAGTGTGTATGAGATCATCATTCTTCACTTCTGTAGACAATGAGGCAAGGCTATGAGCTCATGATGAGACTATTTAGATATTAGTTAGAGAGTAGGAATAGTATATACAACATCAATAGCATCAATGACAGCAGTAGCATCAACAACGTGATCATATGATGGAGTAGATGTGATGACGTAAAAATGGTTTAGGGATGGAGTTCCATCAATAAAATGGAGTTAATCCACCACCTTCATAATGACACAATTATTAGGTTCTTTTTTTGTGAATTTTTTTATATTATAAATGTTTATATTTTATAGATTTTTTAATGGTTTTTTAAAATTTTTAGTGAAATTTATTATTAGAAAAGGTTTGGAAAACCCCAATATTATGTATAGTAGAATCCCTTTTAAGTTGGATTGAGATATAACCCATTACAAGAATAAATACCCAATAACAACATGCCCCAGAAAAATAAAAGAAAATTCTAAATAGTAGTAAATCCAATTAAGTCAATGTCAAATCCATATAGCCTGAAAGACTAAGGTAGAGAAACCTAGATTTAGCCAGGGATTGAAATCCCCCAAGGTATCCATTATACCATTTGACTACTGACCTAGACACCCAAACCACAACTTTAATTTGGAACCACTGGGAATACCATCGATGTGGATAGATCTACTTATAATGGAGGTTACCCGCCTGAAAATCACCATTCCCTACTAGAGTGGGTTCTTCCACTACTGTCATTTACTCCTTCCTTGAGTAAGGTTTGACCCTAATTTCTAGCTCTCACCATCATGTTAAGGATTGATTCATTCCTTCAGCTGCCTTGATGAGTAGAGGCCTTCATTTTCAATTATCCCTGGTGCATTCCTGCCAATCCCAACCATCGAGCAAGAGTTCAGATCTTGCCGTAGACCCCTAAATTTATTTTACCTTATTTTTTATCTACATTTATTTGAAATGAATATTTATTTGGATTGTTCTGATACTCTAAAAAAAGGTTCCATAATTTATTTTTGATGTGTAGGATTCATCCCCACCTCAATAAGATGCATAAGGTGACTGATTTGACTCAAATACTACATATATGGAATTTAACAGCGTGCAAAATGGGCATTTACATCTTTAAAAACATTATTATCATCGATTCTATTAAAATGGGGTATCGTTTATAATTACTAAAAGATACTAATAAAGGACCATTTTATCAACATTGATAAAAGAGTACCTTTATCTATGCTAAAATAGTGGTGATAAATGGGACCTTTATCAACAATTTTTTTAGCACTGATAAAAGTAAAAAAAATAATTTCTTAAAAGGAATTTATTTTTCAAAAAAATTGCGGGCTGGACATCCACCCTTTTATCATCACTCAATCCACCTTTTAATAGTGCTAGTATAGCCTACCCACATTTTTAATAATGCTAGGAATCCCTCCACCCTTTAACAACTCTAGGGACTTGCATCACTCATTCGTGTGTGCCCATACCTTTGCTGGGTTTTGAAACTGAGATGTCCTCATCATAATATCTCTCCTTTTCCACTCCCCTATATCAATTTCTTTTTTATTATATGATATATATATATATATATTAATTTTTTTATTTTTTTATCCATATATATATATATAATTACGTATATAAAATATGTTATTTTTGTGTGTGTGTGTATGTGTGTTTATAAATACATACATATATATGTGTGTGTCTGTGTGTGTGAATCTATAAATATAATTATAAACATTTATATTTATTTAAATATATTATATATTAATATTTATATACTTATATTCTAGTATATAGATAAATATATATCAGTTTGTCAATGCACACACAAATATATTTATATATATATAAACGTTATATATACAGTAATTGTATATGTTTATACATTTTCATATATATTCATTTTAAATAAAATGGATATTATTTTTTATTTAGATATGAATTATTTATTTATAAATCAATGTTACATGTAAATATGTTTACATATATATTTATAAAACAATATTTTTATGTGTGAATATATACAAAATATGTATATATTATTATATATTTGATTATAAATAAATCTAAATACTGAAAATTGATAAAATTTAAAAACATTAATATCAATATGAATGTAATACATGTGAATAAATTCATTCCCCACTGAAAACGGGAAAAAACCCTCTTAAACTAAATTAGATGTCCATTGAATGTAAAAAAATTTGGATACAGCAACTAAAAACTCAGTTTTAAAGGCCTTATAGGGACATCTTGGGCCTTGTAAAATGTAATAGGGGATTCCTCCATATCATTAGTGTTAATATGTCATTGAAAAATTCAATTTGATATGTGGTATAGCTAAAATGGACACACTGATCAAATGTTATGACCCATTGAATTCTGAGTTACGTTTTTAATAAATTTTAGATCTTTTATTAATTTTTTTTATTTTTTGTTTCTTAAAATTGTTAATAAATAAATTTTAGTCAATAATAATTAGTATGTTATTAATTAAAAATATTTTTTAATTAAAAATATTTTTTAAAAATATACAATCTATTTGTTCTATTAGAAAAACGCTGATAAATCCCCATTTATCAGTGATTCTAAAAAATAATTGACAAAGGGTGTCCCTTTTACGGTGGTAAAAGAACATTGATTATTGGGTATCATTATCATTGCTAAAAACATTGATAGAGGGGTAATTTTAATAGTGTTTTTAGCACTGCTAAAATCCCCTTTTATCAGTAATTTTTTAGTGATGATAATGGTACCCCTTTATCAGCACTTTTTTTAGCATTTCTAAAGGGTGGCCATGTGTAAATTTGTTTCTGTGGTAGTGATATATGTGTTTCCTTTTATTAAAAATTGAAATTTTAAAAATATATTTATTGATATTTATGTTTAATTTATTTCTTTATAGTATTATTAATATAAGAATCGTTTTCTTATAAAGGAGAATTCTTTTTCTCAGGTTCGGTGGTTTGTTTGAAAACTAATACAATGATTAGTATTTTTTGAGAGTGGGTCACATGTGCCAAATAAAATTAAACATTGATGTTTTTAAATGATTGTGGATAGTAAATTAAAATGTAATTGTAGAAAATATTGTTTGAAATATACATATATTTTTTTATTTGTAATGAAAATTTTATTTCAAATTAATTATTTATTTTCATATTGGTGCATTTTCATACTACTATATTTGGTGCAGTGTGTTGTTATTCAAACAACACATTGGAAGATTAGGGAATTTATTAGTGTTAATGAAAACAATGATAAAGCGGTTATCATTTTAATGACATTGACGAAAAAAAATATTTTTTTAGCAATGTTAAATCTCTTTGTGCTCTGATAAAAGTTCTATCGGTGGTAGTAGGAATTCAATTTTATTTGGAGTGACAATGATAACCTTATATAGGAATAAAATAAAAAGGATTTGAAGACATTGTGTTTATAAAACCAATGAGTATGTGTTGCGTCGCTAGTTGAAGGAGGATGTAAATTCATTATATAATGGGATTACAACCATATAGCACCATGGATTTCAAGTGGTAGGGATGATCTTTGTTTAAAAAAAAATATTATTTTTAAAATTGTGAAAATTAAAAAAAAATTCATATTCTCCATCAATAATTCATACAGTAAAAAACAAATAAAATACTATTTCTCATAAAGGCATATTCAACCTAAATTCTTTTTCAGTTTAAAAAATATCATTTTTATTAAAATATATAAAAACTAATTCTTCCTTAATAAAATTCAAATAAAAAATTTACGTGAAATCAAACATTCTCTTAAGAAATGAAAAATATTTTTTAAAAAATAAAATTAGAAACTAAATTTTATTTAGGAAAAATTAAAAAAAATTTCCCTCTTACATATAAAGTAATAAAAAATATATATTCTTAATTAATAAATATTTTATCAAAATGAATTTGATCGCCTATACATTTTTTAAAAAACATCCCAATATTCCTCTTAAAAAATTAATTAAAATAAATTCTTTTATTTTTAGAAAAAAAAATAAGTATCCATTTTGATTATGATGTATTTGGGAATTAAAAATGAATTTTATTATTTTATATTAAGATAAATAATAAATTTATATTTTCTAAATGATCCCATTTTAAATTTAAAATATAAAAAAACACTTTTCCTTTCCAAAAAATATAAAAATTTAATTTATAAACATAAAACAAAAATAAAACTTCTTCATTTTCCATTTAAAATTACATTAGAATAATGGTTATCTATTTATTTTTTAACAAATTCTATTTCTTTATTTTTTAAAATTATTTTTAATTAATGTGGATTTATTTTTAATTTATTATTTCTTGATTTTAGTTGAAGGAAATTTTAATTTTATAACAGAAATTTAAAAAACTATTATTTATTTAAGTGAAAGGGGGATATTGATTTTTTAATAAATAATAATTTTTTCCTCTGATTTTTTTAAGGAATTATTTAAATATATATATATATATATTTATTATGGGATTTATTTCCCTTTACTTCAATTATATTCAAGAAAATTTGTTGTCATTTAATTTTTTAAAATGATAAAAAGGAGTTTATTTGTTGATATGGGATATGTAAAAATAATTTTACAAAATCGGGTCCTGGAAATTTTGAAGGATGTTCACAGATGCCACACTATTAGTAAAAAAATAATCAATAAGTGATTGCATAAATATTTTAACATTGTTAATATATTTAATATAATAATAGGTTGATTTTTGATAGTGATTAAAATTAATTTTTATGTATATTAGATATATTATATAATATAAAATTAATAATATATATTTGGAAGAATTAAAAAAATTTAAGAGGTGATTTTTTCTCTAAAATTATGCTAAAAATAAAAATATGAAAATGAAATTGCATAAATATATTAGTTTTTATTACATGTTTAATTAAAAAATAATAAATGATGTCAATTCCAATGTTTTGATGTTTTGTCTATGTCACATCCAGGGATATGAAAATATATATACACAAATGGTCTTGGTGTGTTGGTGTGGTATCTTCATGCACAACTACATGCCTAAGTAAATATTATTAGGACTTCTTAACCCCAATCCATGAGGCAAGGGTTTCCCACATTCATATATATAAAACAATGGACCCCTTCATAATTTATGTAGGATAACCCAATAATATCCCTCTCAACAACCACTAGGGTGATGAACATAAATGATTTTTCAGTGATCGGGACATTCAATGTTCTCAAATAAAACTATACAACAATCACTACTACAAAACTATGTTTTATCTACGCTAAAAAAAATTTGTCACCACAAAAAAATCATTGATAGTCAATGTGTTATTAAAAGCATGTCCCTTTTATCAACACTCAAACAATTGTTTATAAATGACCCTTTTATCAGTGCTAAAAAAATCACAGAGAATATTAAAAAAAATTAAAAAAATTGTAAATCAATGTGTAGACCCATCCCTTTTTAATAGAACATACCCCCTTTCAACGGTGATAGTAATCCCCACTGACGTGTGTCACTTCCACCCATTTAACCCTGCGAGTCGCACACCTCCCACCCTTTAACAGTGCAAGACCCTCTTATACCTACCAGCACACCCATGACTCCTCTTGGATTTGAACCTGAGAAAAATATTATACAATGTACTACTAAAGCCCTACTAATCCACTCACCAGCATTGTCTCCACCTCAATTCCATGACTTCTATGACTGCACTGATGAAGGTCAGCTGCAATGAATCCCCAACTCAACCACATTCCACATCTTCCAAGACCGCACACAATGACCGCACTTTGCCCCGCCATGACCGCCCCTCATGTCATAACATCCAAATATTGCCTCAACCAAACTCTGCCTCCGCTATGAAATCCTACAGTGATTGTACCATAATTTTCCCTCTACACTAACACATCCACATACCTCCTCTACCACGTTCGTCCTATTCTATGTCCTCACAGAGGAACCGTATTGTGCTTTACCACACACGTCAACCCATCCAAATCTCGCCTCAACCACATTCCACCTCCACTAGGACATCCCTGGTTGGTATAACTTATGGATCTCCTTAGTCACCCCATGGGAGTGTTCCCAGGTGAGGGGGATAACTAGTCACAACCCTCCATTGTAACTATTCTTAAAAACATGGCCTAATGGAGAAGCCTTTCTTTTGATAATCGACGGAAAATTAAAATAGGTTGGATACAATCCATTAAATTGCATGTTGGGGAGTTCATTCATGCATATTGGGTGCCCTAGGGGGAGTTAAGGAATGTTTGGGATCACCTTTCTTGGGTACCCTAGGGAGTTTCGATTTTCAGTGCAGGAGTTGTGGTACCTTCATTATTTCCTTTCATGGGTACCACCGAGGAGTGTTCTGAGGGGACTAGGACGGTTATACACCGACATACATAAAAATAATCCACAAGTGTCATCACCCCGGGGTTCTACGGTTCTGGGGTTGGGGTACGTTTCAGATCTCCATTCATACGTACCATGGGGAAGTGCTCCTAGGCGAAGGGGAAAGTTGGACAGGGTCCCCTGTAGGATTCCTCCATTCTCTGCAGGGATAAAATCAACACATTGGTGTTAACCTTTTCTATTGAAGACCTAATTGTCAGCTTCATCAGGGTTCATGGGACTCCAAGTGACTACTCTTGATTTTTTGACCTTTTCTAATAATATTCCTCCAAAACACGGCTTCCACCAGGATCCAATAATTCATCACTGCAACATCTTCATTATCATCATCAGGGGGTGAGGGGTTTTAGAGAAAGGGTTAATAAAGTCTGTGGCTTGGAGTTTGAAAACACACCCTCCACCATTATGTAGTAACATCTTCCTTTATATTTTCATTTCCCTCCGCAAACATTCCTCCAGTACAATAATATCTAGAAAGGTGGGATATAAAAATCTTTTATTTATAACACCAATTTATATCGAGGAAGTAACAAACCATATTTGTTTAATTATAATTAATTTATTGACTAAATATTAAAAAAATAGTAAAACTATCCAATTTATTTACTTATTTTGAGTATTATTCATATTAAATTTAGAAATAAAATATAAATTTTAAATCATATTAAATTAATTATTGTTAACTAAATAATTATTTATTTTAAAATTTAAATAAAATTAAAAAAAAATATTTGTTTTCATTGATATCAATTGATTTTATATTTATAACTAATGTTTAAAATTTAAAATAATAAAAGACAATTTAATTAAACCAGTTTGGGTATATTTCAAAATATAATTGAATATATTTAAAAATAATGAGTAAAAAAATAAATGGGTTATAAATGGATTAGGTATTGAAAAAAAATTAAATGATTTTGGATTTAATTATCCCATATTTCATGGGTACTTGACGAGTCAAAATCCCTAATTTCTTGTGATTTTTAATGAACATTTTCAACCTAACTATCAAAGCTATAGATTTTATTAATTTTTTTTAATTTGAATTTATTATTATATAATAGATTTTTAAAATTGTTTAATGGAATATAATATTTAATGTTGATTTTAATTCATCAATATAACATTTCACTCACATCAACCTTTATACGATATTTAATATATATATATATATATATTTGTAATCTTGTAATTTTTTATCTAAACTACTCGTAAATGGAAATAAAGTTTTGTAGAGATTCCCCCCCAATTTGTAATTGATATTAAGTGTGGGAATATAAGTGGTTAACAGAACTATAAATTGAAAACCTAATAATGAAGAACCGAACTGTTATAATAAAATCATTATTTGTTAGTAAAAAAATTAATTGGTTAATAACCAATTTTTTTTGGTTTTTTATCAATTATAATAACTAATGTTGATAAAATAACAATATTTATAATTTTTTTAATTGAATGTTTTAAATAAATTATGAGACATATTATAACAATAAAACATTACATTTTTTATTATAAATTTATATTTTTTTGAATTTTTTTTATATAAAATATAAGGATTTATGTATAATTTTTATTTTTTGTTCAAAATAATTATGGTTGAATTTTTTAAAAATTTAATGTTTTTTACATTAGTAGGCTTCTTCCAATGATAATTCTTTGTACAAAGGTTCCCCCCCCATTAAAACCAATTCTTATATTAGTATCAGTTCATAAATAATATAAAATTTTTAATTTTAATGTTATATAATTCACATAAGATAATTTATATTGTTAATTACTATATATATTAATGATATTATCAGTTGTACTACTAATTTAAGTATTATTGACTATATTTTAAATTTTAAATTAATTATTAATTATTAAATATATTTTTAATTAATAATTATATTGTGAATTATTAATTACATTGTTAATTAAATATTGTTGTAAATTATATTAGCAAATACTGAATATATTAATGATATTATCAGTTATTAATTTTCTTAATTAATTAATTAATTGTAAATAATTATATCATTAAACTAAAATTACAATTTTATATTGAAAACACAAACATTGATTCATACTATTCACATAATGCATTTTATTGACGTGTAGTTAATTCATACACATCATAAATGAGTTATGTATCCACTATAAGAAAATAATTTTTTAGAGACAGTTAATTTTATTGATTCGACGACGGTTTAAACCGCTGCTAAAGTAGGTGTCAGAATCCAACACATTGTGATTCCTTCCATTCACTACCACAGATCTTGGAAAGTGATGCAATAGGTTTTATCAGTGCAAAGCAGAAAGCGCTGATAAAAAGGGGGCCTTTTCAGCACTGGATAAAAGTGCTGATAAATCAACCCTTTATCAGTGCAAACCAAAATGATCATAAATTTTACCCTTTGTCAATGATTTATTTAATGATGATAAAAGGGGGAATTTATTTATTTTTTAAATAAAATACTCAATCCTTATATATCATCCAAAACCAAATTACATAATTCCAACGGAAAGGATGAAATCCAGTAATTAGGCACCCAATGATTCCTAACAGGAACAAAAAAAGAGCACCTTGATTGCCATATCTTCTTAAAAAGGAAAAAAACAAGAGAAAAAAGGCGTTATAGATTTGATGATGTCGACAATGGACCCATAGTCTTGGAGGCAACCTCCATCATCACATTAATATGATTTTTCAGAGAACCGACTGGGGGGATTCATCTAAAAAAGGGGAATGAACAGTTGAAGGTGGACGAGGCTCCTCAACATCCTCCACTGAGAGCCCTAGTTATGAATCACGGAAAGCCAGACCCTGTCATCTTTACCAATGTTCTAAAAATGAATTAATTATGATGGAACCGTATAATCTAGGCACAACTCTATTATTAAGTCTAATAAAAGTTTTTAACAATAAATATTATTATTTTATATTAAATTATTATATTTATATTCCAAAATAATTTTTATTTGTATACGTTAAATAAAAAAAATTTCTTTATAATTAATATAAATTTTTAAATAATTCAAATATATATATATATTTTTTAATTAATATTAATAAATTTATAATTAAATAAATATTTATTAAAATAATTATAATATTACAATAATTTTTTAAATAATAAATTTGTTTATTATATTTATTATATTTATAAATATAAATAAATACTTTTGAAATTTTTATATTTAGAATTATAATTATAAATATATATGATATATATTTAAATAAATATATGTTACCAATGAATTTGGTCATTAAATATATTAATGCGTGAGTATAATTGACGTACATATATGTTATGTATTCATTACGAATGTTCATTTATACATTAATAATGTTAAAACTCACATCAATATAGTTTTAACATCGGTTAATGGATAACCATTGTTAAATCTAGGTTAGTGTGAGTTTTTTAAATCGTTTATGCAATAAGAGACTTCAAAATATCTGTTTTAAAATCAATTATCAAATAATTTTTCATCCCCCTCCTATCAGCTGGATTCCTCCCCATTAGTGTGTTTTCAAACTTAATACTGACGTAGTGATTCCCGGTGATGGATTCGTTGACCTTGTGGGAGTTCTCTAGGACCATGAAGACTCTATTATTGTGTCTCGTTATTCCTCAAACATTGATTATTAGTCTCCTACCTTAGCATAGGCCATGTCTATCTCGATGGGTATGATGTTCATTTCGTCTCTTATCTGGAAGGTTATTGTGGTCGAATCTGATTTTCAGGTTATTATCAAAGTGATGGAGGAGGATGAAGGTAGCCAGAAAAGCCTTTGGGTCTATTATTGACATCATAAGATCATTGGTTCCTTTATTCTCTTATTGTTGTTTTTTCTTCATTGGGAGTGAGGAAAATCATGCGTCTCATTTTAGAGATGCTTTTGGGAGTTGTTGAGGGTCAAATGGTTTAATGTCATCTTTTCCCTTAGAGTTATGTACTTTGTATTTGGATGATATCTATGTTAAGGATTCATTTCAAAAAGAAACCTTAAAACCTTTTTTAAAAATGAATATATAAAAGATTCTCTTTTCTAATCATTATTTTTATTCCTAATCTCTTGAGACTCTAACATTCGTGAAACATGGTTATGCTCCATCTCCTTCCTTCAACTATATTTCTGCACCTTTTTCATCCCTTCCACAGCTTGTTGTCATGTTCGCCCCGATTCACTCACATTCCAACATGATCGCATACATTTCTACCAAAAAGGTTTCATTCCTTTTATCTCATTCTTCTTCCACTATTATTATCCTTTAATATCTATTTTCATCTAAACCAATATTTCATTGCTTGCAATATGAAGACTGCCTATCTCAATTTTGGATTTATTATTCATGGATCTTCTACCTAAATCTCTATCATTTAAAATTTAAACGTTTATTTTTTATGGTTAGTATATTTATTCATTAAATTTTTTCTATAAAATTTATTCATTCATTTATTTTTTCATACACACATATTTATCATTTATGAATTTTCACTATTATAATTAATCTTTTGTTATAATTTATTTCTGATTATAAATTTCATATAGTTATAATTTGATTATGGTTATAATTGTTTTTATTTACACTACTACAAATATGATCATTCACATTGTAAAAAAATACTTTTAAAAATGATAAAAAAATTGATAATTGTACGCTTTTAAAGGGAGGGCCCTTTATCAGCGATAGTTAATTATTGATAAAGGCCCCATCTACTACATTTTGTTTTTTGTATAAAAACACCCTAAAAAATATCATCTACACAAAAACATCACACCACAACCTCCTGTACAGGAAATATATAATTTAATTGAAATGTATTTTACATCATAATTAAAAAATACACTACTATATATGTTTCAAACAATGTTTTGTATAATTACATTTACAATTACTATTTGAAAACAATTTAAATCATTAATTTTTGTCTTTGGAACCCTTGATCCCATCTCAATAAGGTCTACCCATGGTATCTGTTGCTGAACAAATCACCTCAACCAGATCAAAAGAATCCACTTATATAATAAAACTAAAATTATATTAGTAATATTATAAACAAATAAATTAAACATTATTATGAATGAATACATTATAAAATTTATAACTTTAAATAAAAAACACACATTGAGTTATACCGGCCACACCATGAATTATATTCAGGTTCATCTGATTCCAACATGTCACAAATGAGGTAAAGACCATTATTAATCAATTCAAACACATTTTCTCAGTTTTGAGTAAGTTATTTGTTCTTTTTAATGAAATTAATGTCAATTTTAAATGAATACTCATTATTAGTTATACTGATCACACTGTGTGTGGGATTGAGGTACAACTGATTCTATTATATTAAAAATTACTTAAGGATCATTTTCATAATGTATCAAAATAATCTTCACACGTTTTGTGGGTTTTTAGTATGTTACATGTTCTTTCTACTAAAATGACATTTCAAACTAGAAACATGTACTTTGAGTCATACAGGTCACATCATGTGTTTTTTACATTATAATCCTTCTTAAATTTCACAAATGACTTATTAATTGATCTCCTAAATTATAAATTCAATCAAAGCTCATTTTCATGGTTTTGAGTGAGTGGCATACGTTTTGAACTAAAATGTCAATTTTATACTATTAACAGGAACATTGAGTCATACCAGTCACAGTGTGAATTGTATTGAGATGAAGGTGATTCCTAAAAAAACCAAAATAACAGATGTATCAATTCCCTAATGTATCAAACCAATCTATATTCTTTTTCTCAATTTTCAATACATCACTTCTTCCTTCTTAATAAAAATTGATGTCAATAATATATAACAAGACGCACATAGAGTCATACCAGTCACATATTTCCTCATATTGAGGTGTGGATACTTCTTACACATCCCAAATAACTCAGGAATTGTTTATAAAAATTATAGAAACATTCAAAATGAATTTTCTCTGTTTTCAGTAAGAAACTTATTCCTTTTTCTAAAATTGACATCAATTTTAAATAAAAAGACGTACATATGGTCATAAATGTTACACCGTGAATAATATTCAGGAGAGGATGATTCATACAAGTATAAAATGTCTCATGGATCATTTTACTTACATATCAAAATATTTCAAATGTGTTTTCTTTGTTTTTAGTAGGTCAGTTGTCTTTTTACTAAAATTGATGTAAATTGAAAATGAAAAAGACTCACATGGAGTCATAACTATTACATTGTGCCTCATATTGAGGTTTGAAAAATTAATACATGTTCCAAATGGTTCATGGATAATTTAGCTAAAGTATAAAAATAATAAGATTTAATTATCTTGGTTTTCAATACCACACTTGTTTTTTTACTAAATATGATGTCAATTTTAAATAAAAAGATGCACATGGAGTAATACTGATCACACCGTGACTCAGATTGAGGTATAGTTGATTCATACAAATCCCAAATAACTCATGGATTATTTTTTTATAGTATCAAAACAATTGAAATTAATTTTCTCAATTTTTAGTAAGCCACTTCTTCCTTTATCTCAAATTGATATCAATTTTAAATAAAAAGACACAATTTTAGTCATATCGGTCACACCATGAGTCAGATTGAGTTTTGGATAATTCTTACAAATCTATAATGACTCTTGAATTTTTTTCCCTAAATTATCAAAACAATACTAATTATTTCTCATGGTATTGAGTAGGATAGTTTTCATGTTTCTTAAAATTGATGTAAATTTTAATTTAAAATGATGCACTTGGAGTCATACCAGTAACACCATGCCTCAGATTGAGGTTCATATAATTTTTACATGTCCCAAATGACCGATGGATCATTTCCCTAAAGTATGAAAACAATATGAATGAGTTTTATCTGTTTTAAATAAATCACTTGCTCATTTTTACTAAAAAATTAAGTCAATTTTAAATAAAAAGAGGAACATAGATTCATACTGATCACACCATGTCTCAGATTGTTTTGCATCTAATTCATACACATTCCAACTAACTCATGGATCGTTTTCTACAAAATCAAAACAATTAGAAAGTGTTTTTTTTGTTTTGATTAAATCAATTATACTTTTTACTAAAATTGATGTATATTTTAAATAAAAAATACGCACTTGTTGTCATACTAGTTACACCATGCTTCAGAATGAGGTGTGAAGGATTCCTACATATCCTAATTTACTCATGGATTGTTTCCCTAATGTATCATGCCAATGAAAATGGTTTTTATCATTTTTTATTACGCAACTTGTTCCTTTTTACTAAAGTTCATGTCAATTTTAAATAAAAAGATGCACTTGGAGTCATACCAGACACATCGTACATCATATTGCGGTGTGATTGGCTTTTACACGTCCAAAAGGACTCATGTATCATTTTCCGAAAATATCAGAAAAATAATAATACATTTTCATGTATTTCAGTATGTCCCTTGTCTTTTTTACTAAAACTTCATTTCAAAATGGAAACACGCACTTTGAATCATACTAGGCACATCATGTATTAGTTTTACATGAGACCAATTCGTACACATTAAAAATGATTTACAAATAAATTTCCTAAATTATAAAGAATATATGAGTGGGTTTTGTTTATTTTCAGTTAGTGACACCTTTTGACCTAAAATTTTGATTTTAAATTGATAACAAACACTTTTATTCATACTGGTCACAGCGTGTGTCAGATTGAGGTAAAGCTGATTTCTACAGATCTTAAATGTATTATGGGTCCTAGTAATAACGTATCAAAACATTATGAATTATTTTTTGTCTGTTTTGAGTATTTGAGTTGCATATTGTACTAAAATTAATGTCAATTTTAAATAAAAGGACACACATGGATTCATTCCAATCAAACAATGTGTCAGATTGAGGCATTGTTGATTCATACATGACCCAAAGTATCAAAACAATCCAAACTTAAAAGTAATAATATAGTATGACAAAAAAATTCTCATGTAAGTAATACTAAATATAAATAAATTAAACATAAATATGTAACAATAAATTACATCTTTAGAAGTCACATCTTCATGCTTATTGTATACATTCAGTGATCAGGTATGATGCCCACTTATTTCTAAGAAAATGTATATCATCTTCTGAATATGAATTTTTTCAAAATTTATAATATTACTAAAAAAATATAAATACACAAAATATTAATAAATATTTTAAATGAAGTTGTAATTAAATTTGATAATATATATTCAGGGATGTTTGTTTTTTGATGGAATGTGATATCTCTTATAAATTTACAGTCATAATAATCACAATATTTTCGATTTTCTTATTTCATAGACTTTAGAAATATTGAGGAAAATAATTAATTTGTTTTGATATGTCTTTTTATAGTGAAATATTATTATATATACCCAAATACTTAGGATGTTTTAGAAATTTTCAGGGTCCTTGTGCACAGTGTTTGTCCTCATGCCATGATTTTGACAATATTTACACACCACCCTATAATAATATAATTTTAAATAAAACATCATATAAATTACATAACATGGATTCTATTTCTAAAATATTTGATGTAGTGTATTAAAAATTGAAAAACCTCATCATATGTGGTCGGATTATTGGTAATACAAGGATTAAATTGATGAAATAAATATTTGGAGTAAATAAATTGACCATAATGAAAATCCAATGTGTCCTACAAATAAAAAATGAATAATTAATTAATTAATTGAAAAAAGTGTGTCATATAATTAAATTATAGATTTTTATCCATGCATCATTTGTATTATGAAGAGTATTTCATCACTAAGTTTTCTTTCAAATGATTTTCCTAGGTGTTCCAATATTTCATCCATTTGTTTGGATTTTATTTTTGTTTGGTCTGTAGTGGTGATGTGAGGACTAAAAAGTCAATTTTTTTATGGGTAAATCCCTTGAATTTGTATTGATATATACACCTACAAGAAATATGAAATTTATTTATCCTAAATTAACATTGTATGTCATATTTTGGAAAATTAAATAATGAAAACATACCTCTTGTATAAATTTACAACTGAGGCTCCTATACATTCATAGTTGAGGATTCCATCTAAATTAATAGAATAAATGTAGTTAGTAACTTCCTCTTTATACAATTTTTCTTCAAAATAAACTACATTACTGATACCACTTTGTAACATTTCAACCACATGAACCATCAATGTTAGTAAATAAGAATATTCAATGGGAAGGGTAAATGTGCTTTTAGAAGATCTTTTTTATCGGTTGGTTGATCATATAGATGTTTTTGAGTCGACCTTTTGTTTCATCACATTTCCTTTGTTTTTTCTGTATTAATATTAATTGGTTAAGACCTTGTTTCATTAACTTTTAATGTTTTAGTATGAAAAATAAATTTTAAATGAATACCTCCTTGTAGAAATGTTTTTTACAAGATGTGATGGGCATGAAATTTATTTTCCAATAGTTTGGTCAACCTTATGAATACCTTTCTAATAAATTTGAATAGGTAGCTCAGAACTCAACTCATGGTTTATCCTAATCAACACTATCACATGACCTATTAGAATTTTTCTATTATGTAGCATGTCATTTTGATTATTGAACACTATATTCCTCTCTACAAATAAATGGGTGGGTGTTGATTGATATAAATCATAGTCATTATCACCCAATATAATATTAGTACAGGAAAGGTATTAGTGACTATATTATTTAAATTTAATATAAAAAATTATTATATCATTTATTAACTTGGAAAATACAGCTCATTGAGCTGAATGGATCACCTCAAAGATGGTGGGGGGTAAGGTGTGGCAGGAGATTCATGAAATGACTGTTCTTGAGTTATTTGTTTCTCTTTTCATAACCCCACAAATGTTTCTTGTAACTCTCTTTACTGTTTTAATTTTTTCATCTAGTCTAAATAGTAGTTTTTTTGTTCTATTCCATTTCATTATCATTATCCACTTATTTTTTTTTCAAAATATATTCGGGGTGTCACCCTAAAACTCGCACCTTTGGCGTGATGATATGATTCTGTATGCTTCAAGGCCACTGATAGTAGGTGTTCATCCGGTAAAGGTGTTGATGATTCCTTTGACTAATTCATATAGAAAATATAGGAAAATAATTAATCATTATTATTTAATGGGTATTTAAATCAAAAAAATTATTATGTCATACATACACATGTTTCCCACCCTTTTGTGTATTTTCATCTATTAGTATCCCGTCTTTTTTTTACACATTATTCCTTCCAAAAAACATGGAATGAGATGTAAATTGGTTGTGATTTTTATTCATCAATCTTCATATAAATAGAGTAACACAGTTGTTTTTTGTGTTTTTTGACATATAAAATTTTAATAATATATTTTAAATACATAAAAATAGTTTCAAGTGAAGCATACCCCATCCTTACATTAAGGTAGGGGTACATTGGTTTTTTTCCCATCCCTAATTTTCATCACTCAGTTTCTATTTAATAAATAATGAAATTTGATAAAAGTGATGAATATATGTATTTAGAAAAAATTTATTACTATCCACAATGTACTTGAAAAGACACAAGCACACTATGTCCAGTAAACACATCCCATGCATCTTGGGATATCAGGTGTGCATACATAAGCAGTGGTTGTGGTTTTATTTTCCCTTCAGTATCAATAAGATTATTTCTAATTAGAATTGTGTGAATGCCTCTATAGATATTTCCATATATTGTTAATACATATTTCTTATGAGATTCATCTAATATAAATTCACACTTCAAGGGATCGTGAAGATTAATTCTATGTTTCATTATTTTATTTTTTCAAAAAATAAAGAAATTATGTCATAAAGATACCATAATATCTTCCCTCATCAATGTATTAATAATGGTCCCAACATGGTTCAATTAATATACATCAATTGGAACACATTACTGAGCGATTATTCTAATGTAACTACTAATATGACCTTTTGGGGGTTAACATGATGTCCTAGTGCATTCCATGCGACCTCATATTTGATGTATTTTATCTTCACCTTAATGATTTTTTCTAACACCATCAAACTATGGAAGTATTATTTATTATGCATCATTGTTCCTTCTTCACCTACCATTTCTTTGGTTTCAAACTCATCAATATATTATTTATATGGATCAGTAGAATCATCATATGAATATGGTCATTAAACCTATGCACTGAGAGTAGATACTTGATGAGAAACCTATTATTCCTCTGGATTGGGAGCATCATCACATATAGAAGGTCGTTGTTCTTCTTTAATGTGAGTAACATTAGATTGAAAGACCTATTGTTCCTCAGGATTGGGAGCACCAACATGTGTAAAACTCATTATTAAAATAATTGTTTTAACATTTATTTTAGACATCAAAAATACAATAGCAAATACATAATAACATGAGGTAACACAATGTATATTATAGAAAAATATAACATTATTTTTGAACTCCCTTTTTTTAAAGGATTAAGGGATTTGACCCCTTTATCGACTATCAAAATCCCTTAACTGTGGTCTCCTATAACATAAAAAATAAACTACATTGGGACCACTCTAAAATGATTATAGATTTTAAATGAAAGTGTCAATACTCTGTTAATTTTCGTCTGACCCTTCAGTGGTTTTGGTCGATAATAGAACAATTGACCACTTTCACATTATAGGATCTTAAACATAAAATACTTGTACTTCCTATAATTCTATTATAAATGGTTCATCTTTGTACCCTTCCTTACTGAAATCAACTTTCCTGAATCTCAATTCATCTATTTTAATAGCAGACCTATTATCAACCCACTGGAATTGAAAAATCAGTACTTAGGAATGTTGTATAATCCAACTCCCATATTTGTTTTATGATGCCAATGTATGACATATTCATGTAAATCATATTTTTTCCTTATTATTAGAAACATTCGTTGCTTTATCCACAAGTGTAACTCCACTATTTTTCATGGCATTGTCTTCATCATGTCCACTTTTATAGAATTTATATCCCAAAATTACATATCGATTGTAATATAATACATACACAATTGGTCCTCTAATAACCATCTAAATCATTCTAAAATTGAATAAGGATTTTCATCGGACTCATTAAAAATATATTCCTAAAACCATTTTATAAACTTTTGATTATGTGTATATGATTTCTAACATTCATCCCATGATGGATTAAAATTCCTAAGAATTTCATTGTGTATTTCAACATATGGTGGAACCTCTAAACCATTATGAAAACCGTAATAGTGGTTCTTATTCTGATCTACAATATTGATTTTGACAACATCTCTTCCAAAAATTATTTCACCCCCAAGCTTCCCAGTGTGATGAGATTTTGGTAGACAAAATCATTCCACACATGATATGTATCTTGTAAATAATTCAATGTCTTCCTCAACAATATACCGCTCTACAATAAAACCCTTTGGTTAAATTCTATTTTTGACATACCCTTTAAAAAGAATCATTTTACATTCAATGGGGTACATTCATCTATAGTGTATAGGGACACATAGACTAATATCACTCACTATGTGATCCATAAATTTACCCCTTATATCAGAGAATTTTTACGAGAAGAACATTTCCAATTCACAGAATATAATGATAATTTATCTTTCCATAGTTGAAAATTTCATCATATCTATAACTTTGCTGGATATAGCATTGATGAAGAAACAATTCATTGTTAATGTATGATGGGCGTTATTGCAAATAACGAAACATAAATCTATAGTAATTAGTTCATGCATAAAAATATGACATTCATGTGATTTCAGACCCTTTAACTTCAAATCATTTATTGACCCAATATTCTTGATATTCAATGAATACCCATTTGGAACTTTTACATTATTCAAGAAGTTTAAATACTAATATCTCTCTAACCTCGAATGAGAGTAAGCAGGTAGTGGAAGAAGATTTCATTTTTCACCCATTATAGTCACCAACTCTTCTCATATTCCCATGTGAACCATCTCCAACCTAGCCTTAATTCCATCCTTTTTTTCTCTTTGCATTTAAAAACTTACCGATGAAACAATCACATAAATTTTTTTTTCAAAATGAATAACATCAAAAAAGATGTAAGGTGTACAAATAATTCTAGAATAATAAGTCAAACAAAAAACTGATCACATTTTCCAACCGATTTTCATATGGTTTTTAAAAAATGGTCTTCAAAAAATAGTGTCCATATCATTTATATTCTCAAACAGTTGATCAACTGTTATGGGAGATGGTATTGTAAGTTCTTATGAACATCCATAAAATGATGTCATTTAATATAGGTAATTTTCCCATTAGGGTATAAATATAAAATATTATAGAAAGATATTCTTTGATGAATGTTTCATCCTAATTTAATGTGTACCTTTTTGACAAACAAGACACTCTTAGTTCCTTTAATGATATATCATGAATAATTTCCATAATCTAGAAAGTTATTTATCATCCCTCACAACATGGATCTCAACGTGAAGTAATTATTAATGTAAGAATCATAAACCATAACACTTAAATCATCCCCTCCTCAATACGATGCATGGTGTGTCTGGTATAACTCAAAGTGTCTCTTTTTATTTAAAATTTACATCAATTTAAGTGAAAACAACAAGGGACTTACTGATAATTGAGAAAATTTATTTTTATTGTTTTGATTTTTTTGGAAAATTATCCATGATTCATTTGTGAGTTTAGGATTCAATTTCACCTCAATAAGATGCATGGTGTGATCGGTATGACTCATATTGTGTCTTTTTTTTTAAAAATTGATATTAATTTATGTAAAAAAGAACAAGTGACATAATGAAAACTGAGAATCCAAATTCATTTTATTTTTATACTTAATTAAAATGTCAAATTAGTCATTTTTGACATGTATAACTCAACCATGCATTAATAAGATGCACGGTTTTTCCGATATAACTCAAAGTGTCTCTTTTTATTTAAAATTGCTATGAATTTAAGTAAAAAAAAATTACATACTAAAAACCAAGATAACACATTTTTATAGATTTTAAATTTTAGGAAAATTATATATTAGTCATTTATGATTTGAATGGATCAATATCATCTCAATATGATAGACAATATGATAGGAATCACTCAAATAATCTCTTTTTATTTAAAATTAAAATTAATTTAAATAAAAACAAAATGTGACCTAATGAAAATTTAGCACACACATTAATATTGTTTTTATATTTTATTATAATTATATATTAGTTATTTTAGATGTTTAGTGATCAACCAAACCTCAATAGGATTCATGGTGTGGCCGGTATAACTCAAAGTGTCTATTTTTATTTAAAATTGACATTAATTTAAGTAAAAAAAACAAGTGACATACTGAAAACTGATAAAATACATTCAGATTGTTATTATACTTTATTAAAATTATCCATGATTAATTTGTGACATTTAGGAGTCAAACAAACCTCAATCTAATGCATGGTGTGATCGGTATGACTAAAATTGTCTCTTACCAGTTTAAAATTTACATTTTATTTCAAAACGTGTCACTCACTAAAAACCAAGAAAACATGCTATGATTTTCTTGATAACTTGGTAAAATGATTCATAAGTCATTTTTGATGTGTATGAAGTAGTCTCACATCAATCTAACTCACGATATGACCAGTAAGAATCTAAATGCATCCTTCCAAATTGATATGATATTTTAGTAAAAAAAATAGACATGCTAAAAACCAAGAAAATGAATTCATATTGTTTTGATATTTTATAAAAATTATCCCTTAATAATTTGTGACTGGTAGGAATTATCTACACCTCAATATGACACTTGGTGTGGCCAGTATAACTCTAAATGTTTCATTGTTAAAAATTAAGATTAATTATTGTAAAAGAAAATGTGACATTCTCAAAAACCAAGAAAACACATTCAGATTGTGTTGATATTTTAGTAAAATGATCCATAACTCATTTCAACGTATATGAATCAACCCCGTCTCAATAGGACACATGATATGATAGTATGACTTCATATGTTTCATTTTTATTAAATATGCACATTTTATTAATGTGTTATTTCATATTAATGTTTAATTTATTTATTTGTTGTATTAATAACATAATATTTTTTATTATAAAGGTGGAATATTTTTCTCAGGATGAGTTGATTTTTTTGGAAACTGATACCATGGGTGGACATTTTTAATAGGAGATCATGGGTATCAAAAAAATGAAATATTAATGTTTTAGAATGTTTCATGGACAATTGTAAATGTAATTATATAAATATTTTATTGGAAATGTAAATAGTAGTGTTTTCTTCTAAATACCATTGGTGGACATTTTTATATTGATGATATCAATTAAATGTATATAGCAGGATTGCTTCCGGGTGTGTTGTTTAAACTGCAAATTTTCTTCTGGGTGTGTTGTTATATAAAATTCACAATACAAGTGGCTACGCCTTTATCAGTGCAAAACAAATCAATGATAAGGGCTCCCCTTATCATATCTCTAATTAACAATGATTTTTTAGCACTATTAATGGCCATTTTTAATGTTGTGAATGGGTATATGTGTATTAGTGTTTACCACTCATCGATCTTGTTTGGTTCTCCCTTTCATGTTATATATATATATAGATATTGTTATATTTATTCATAAATTAATTTAGGTATATATATATATTCATATATATATATATATATTAATATATATAGTTTGTTATATTTATATATTTATATTTAAATCTACTTAATTATATATATATTTATATTTTTTTATCTTTATATTTATTCGTACATTAAAATATGTTTATATGATTATTTTTATATACATTTATAAAATATATTTGTGTGTGTGTGTGTAAATAAATAAATAAATACATATATACAACAAACACACAAACTCATATATATATATATATATTATGTGTATCTATATGTATAATTATATATATTTATGTATATTCACATATATTATATATTCATATGTATATTCATATGTTATAATATACAGATATTATATACCAATTATTTAATACATACACGCACTAATATATATATATATATATATCAGTACTCGAAAATTAGGCTGTAGCCACGGTTTGGAAACATGGATATTAGCCCACAAACTGTGGTTGTAGGTTATAGCCACGGTTCATTGAACCAAGGCTGGTATTGTCGTGGATATAGGGCCTAACCTATAACCAATGTTTCGAACCGTGGTTATTTCCCTATAGCCTTGGTTTCGAACCGTGCCTCTAGCCCTATAGCCACAGTTTCAACTCTGACTATAGACCTATAATCACAGTTTCAAACCGTGGATATTTCCCTATATCCACAGTTTGAAACCGTGGCTATAGCCCTATAGCAACGGTTTCAAACTGTGGATATAGGTTTGGCCCTATGGCCACGACAATACTAGCCACAATTCAATGAACAGTGGCTAAAACCCATCCTGTTTCATAAAAAAACCAACCCACCTGGACAGAAGCCCCCCCCCCCACACATCCCTTGCACCCCTTGCACCCCCATTGTACACCCCTTTCACCTGCTACTAGACCCCCTTGGACAGAAGCCCCCCCACCACCCTACTGGACCCCCTGGACAACACCCCCCCTGCTGGACCCCCCTAGACAACATCCCCAACTCTACTGGACCCCCTGGACAGAAGCCCCCCACCCCATCTATTAGACCCCCTAGACAGAAGCCCCACTACTGGACCCCCTAGAGAGCACCCCCCCTACTGGACCACCCTTGCACCACCCCTACTGGACACCCCCATTGAACCCCTATTAGACACCCACCCCATGGACAAACCCCCCCCCCCCCACACACACACACAGACATCCATTTCACCCCTTGCACACACCCCATGCACCCCCCTTACACACCCCTTTCACCCCCAACTGGACCCCCCTGGATAGCAGCCCCAACCTTCCTAGATAGCACCCCCCCCCCCCCCGCTAGATACCCCCACCCCCTAGAACCCCATAGATAGCTGCAGCCCCTTACTGGACCCCCCTAGACAACACCCGCCCTGCAGAACCCCCCTTGTACCACCACTGCTGGACCCACCCCCCCTTGCACCCCCTAGATAGCAGCCACCCATCCCCCCCACATACAAACATCCCTTTTACCCCTTGCACACACCCCCTTGCACACCCATTGCACACCCCTTTCCCCCCTTATAGACCCCCCTGGATAGCAGCACCCCCCCCTGCTGGACCCCCCATGGATAGCCACCCCCCTACTGGACCCCCCTGGACAGCTGAATCCCCCTACTGGACCCCCCTGGACAGCTGAAGCCCCCTGCTGAACCCCCCTGGACAGCAACCCCCCGGCTGGACCCCCTGGACAAATGTCCCACCCATCCCCACTGTTGGATCCCCCTGGACGGCAGCCCCCCCCCCCACTGGACCCCCTTGCACCATCCCTGCTAGACACCCCCTTGCACCCCTACAACCCCCCCACACACACACACTCACAAACATCCCTTTCGTGCCTTGCACACACAACCTTGCACCCCCCTTGCACACCCCTTTCCCCCCTGCTGGACCCCTTAGATAGAAGCCCCATCTGGACAGCAGCCCCAGCCCCCCGCTGGACCCCACTGGACAGCCCCCCCCCGCTGGACCACCTGGACAACAGCCCCCTGCTGGACCCCCCAGGACAGCAGCCCCCCTGCTGGACGCACCTGGGCAGCACCCCCCTATTAGACCCCCCTAGACAAAAGCCCCCCGACTGGACCCCCTGTACAGCCTCCAGGTGGACAGCAGCCCCCCTATACATCCCTTGCACATTCCCTAAGGGATCCTTAGTTAAGGATATTGACTAAGCAGGTGAGATTCCGGATTTTCCCATAGATGTACCTACCAAATCATAACATGTAGATGATTCTTTACCTGGTGTTGAGATAGTTGTTTCCTCAGTGCCTACAGATTTTGTATCCATGGTATATTTATAATATTTTAGAGAAAGACTTCTTTTAGATTTTAGTAGAATTTTGAGTTATCGGGAACCTCCTATTGTTGCATCTACATCTAGAGCTCTACCTCCTTCGGCTTTAGATGATGTTGATTTGATCTAATCTATATTCAAATTGTATCTCCATTTTGTAATAGGTTATGTGCATTCATCTCGTCAGGATTAATTGAGGCAGATTCTATAGAATTGGGTTCAAGGAATAGGTTGACCAGTTGAAAGTGATGACAACTCTATTCAAGATATTCATGAAGGACAAGATTTCTTTAGTAGTAGAGAGATATGAATAAATATTATTATAATCTTTTTCAATATTATAAATCCTTTCCTATATATATCCAATACTCTAGTGGCTGTCGGTTGAATGTCGAAAGTGCAACAGTTATGTGAACTCCAAAGTCTACACCGCTACAGTTGTCAAAGTTGCTACAATTCTTGAAAATTTGGACCGGGGCATTCATCCCCCAGACCCCTAGAGTAGGGGAGCATTGCCCCCTTAAACCCCAACGATCTCACCACGGAGCTCGAACCGTGACAGTTGCAGGCATCAAGCATTCGGCCCAACCGGATCGGGCTACACCAATCCAACAATCTCCATTATTGAATCCCTTGATGAGATAGAGGTTAAGAGTTCCATTTTTCCCTAAATATGGATAGTGTGTCTGGTCTTAATAGGTTCACAAATTAATTCTTTATGTTCTACTAGGACATAGTTTGTGATGATCTCCTCAATGATATGAAGGATTTCTTTAACCATTCCTCAGTTCCCTATGGAATCAAGTCCAATTTTATTTCCCTGGTCCCAAAGAAGGTAAATTTTGTGGATTTAAATGTTTTCAGACCAATTTCTATTTGGAATAACTTTCTAAAAATAATTATCAAAATTATTTCTACGAGGTTAGGTCCAATTGCTCGTGGGTTTATCTATTCAAATCAGCCGCCGGGACAGCCCTTGGAGACCCCCGTGGACATCCCCCCTAGACACCCCACCTACACCCTACCCCCTGCCCTACAGACCCCCTCCCCCCTGAAACCCCACCTGATAGCCCTTGGACACCTCCCTGGACAACCCTTCCTAGATACCCCACCTGGACCCTCACCCTTCCATACAGACCCCTCGGCAAACCCCCGGATATCCCTTGGACACCCTACCTGCACCCTTCTCTACAGACCCCCCTAGACAGCCCTTAGACACCCCCTCAGACAACCCCTCATAGACACCCCACCTGCATCCTCCCCTCTTCCCTGCAGACCCCCCGACACCCCCCCATCGGACAGCCCTTGGACACCCTACTTGGACATCCCCAACTAGAAAATTCTATAGCCATCAGTACCATCACTTCATTATGAAATAATGCTAAATGAACAATGCCTTGAATCTTTTCCAAAAATAATCTTTGTCTGTCTTAGTCTAAATAATAGACTTCCACCACTTATAACTCGGACCCTCTAGTAGGATGGTTACAAAAATAACCTTAAGAGACTTAAAAATCTAAAGATGGATAAAAATATCCTCATCCTTCAGTACCGAAACCAATTCATCCTAAGAATATTTTTACCCAGAAATTTTTGTGTGGATACAATCTTGATTTTGGGGTTCCTAGGTCTGCCTTCAATATTGATTTATTCATGGATTTTGATTCATTTAGGTAGTAATTCTTATTGGATGATTTGGTTCTTCTCAGCTTTCCGGCTAGGTTCTCATCTTAGGTTTAAAGATGCGTCTCTACCCCAATGTTCTCGGTTAACATTAATGGAAGTTTACATGGAAACTTTTTGAGGAAAAGAGATCTCAAAAAAGGGGATCCTCTTTCACCTTTACATTTTTTTATTTTCATGGAGTTTTTTTCCACGCATCCTAGAATGCATAAGGCTGGGGGCTTGTGCGATGGATGGTACGGGCTGGAGTGGCTGGTGCGGGTGGGAAGGCAGGAAACATGGGAATGGTAGGGGGATGGTGTGAGATGGATTGCAGGTGGCTAGGTGTTGTTGGGCATGTGGATGGGGCTGGTGCGGGCTGGTATGTAGGAGGTCGGGGGAAGGTGAGGGATGGAACTAGTGGATGAAGCTATTTTTTGGTGGCAGAGGGCTGGAATCAGTGTTTTGCAGGAGGCTGGGGGTGGTGGCTGGTGTGGTGGCTAGTGTGGGCTAGATTATAGGTGGTTGGAGGCTGGTGAAGGCTCGAATGCAGGTGGAAGGGGGCTAAAATACTGGTGGAAGGGGGAAGGTTGCAGGTGCTGGGGGAATAGTGCGGTTTGATTTGAAGGTGGCAGGGGGGTTGTTACGGGATGGAATGCTAGTGCAGCGAGCTAAAATGAAGGTGGAAGGGGGTTGGTGTGTTCTAGATGTGGCTGAGGTAGGGACAAATCACATCATTACCATGGCCTGACCATGGCGTGACTGCGGCGTGACTGTGGTGTGACAATAGCGTGACTGCGGCGTGACCTCGGCGTGACCGCGACGTGTTTGGGCTGGTCCCAGTGACATTCGTGAGGTAACATCTTTCGACCAGGAGAGAAGGGAGCGGGAGGTGGTGGGGAAATATTTTGGCCGTCGACCCGCCTGTAGAAATTGTTTTTAATTAGTCTCAACATTGATCACAATACTAATGGAATACTATCAATGCGAACCACTATATGGTTTCATCCTATAGCATGGTCAAATCATGGCATTACTGCAGTGTGATTACGGTATGACCACGGCATGACCACTGCGTGACCGCGGCGTGTTGGCCTGGTCCAGTGACATCAGTGAGGTAATATCTTCTGGTCAGGAGCGAAGGGAGCGAGATGATGCATGGAAACATTCCGATAATCGCCCCGCCGACAGAAATTGTGATTTATCAGTCTCATGATTGATCACAAGACTCATGGAATACTATCACTGTGAACAACCGTGGGGGTGTAATCCTGAAGCAAGGTCAAATCACGGTGTGACCTTGGTGTGACCGCGGTAGGACCGCGGTGTGACCGCGGCAGGACCGCGATGTTACCGTGGCATGACCGCGCTGTGACCGCAGCGTGTTGTCCCCATATAGAAACATCCCTGGGGTAGCATCATCCGGCCAGGAGCGAAGGGATAGGGATGAGGGAGGCCAACATTCCAGTCATCGCCCCCCCGGCAGAAACTGTGATTAGTCAGTTTCAACATCGATCACAAGACTCATGGAATACTATCACTGCGAACAACCACATGGTTTCATCTTGGAGCAGGGCCAAATCATGGCCTTACCGCGGCGTGACCATGGATTGACTGCAACGTTACCACGACGTGTTGGCCCGGACAAACGACATCTATGGGGCAGCATCTTCCAGTAGGAGCGAAGGGAGCGGGATGAGGTGTGGCAACATTCCGACCGTCACCCCACCAAAAAATGATAGAACAGATCAACTATTTAATATGCTATAATGAGGGATCGTCAGAGAAGGGAATAGAGAGCGGCACAATGACGCAACATCTAAAGGAAAACTAAATGACAGAAAAGATTCATACACCCTACACAAACCCTTTACAAATTCATTCACATTGCCTAAACATAGAAATTTTATTTATAATATTCAAATAGTGAAAAGGAATGTGTCATGGTCAAGCCATATGCGTACTCGGGAAATGTTATTTGAGTTAAACGAGTATAATAAGATCATTTATATTATTCAAAGAAAACAAATGCTAACTAGCAACAAAACAAACACCAACAAGAGGAATATGAAAGACTCAAACCAAATCTATACATGATACAAATATTTATCACTACTCATTGGTTTAGAAGAGAGAGAAACACCACTAGAGGGTTTTTATTATAAAATCCAGGAATTTCTTTTTCACACAATTCATTTAGTTATATTTAAAATTTATTCTAAAACTCATTCAGCATAAATCAAATGCAATAATTTATGCAACTAGATCATCATAACTATCACTATGAGTTTTCAGGGATAGTACACCTCCATTGGAGGGGTTTGATTATAAATACATGAATTTATTTATCAAATGAAACAATTGAATTAAAGAACACTTATTTAAGATATGCAATTCAATATAATTATGCACAATCATGAAAGAAGCTAAATTAAATATAAAGCATTCATGAATTATAGAGGGCAGAAGACGGATCCAACCTCAAGGTGGAACCAAACCGTCCACTTCAGCTCTTGGATCTTTCTAACTAAAAGTTTCTTCTCCCCCACTGGGTATACGCACTGTCACAAACATGCAAGGACACTTAGCCCCTATGCACACACCCGCATGGCCATGAGCATGTGCAAGGTGATCCTTGCACATATGCTTATATGCATATACCTGTATCTACTCACCTGTGTATGAATTTATATATATACATGGGAACACATATCCCCATACGTGCATAATCACTGCCATGGTTGACTATAAACGTAACAGGGGAACCCACATACAGATACATTATAACCAATGCACACACATGCAAGTAACCCTTAACTTGGATACTCGAAACAAACGAGAAGGGATCAACGCACTACACAAAGGAAATAAAGAACATTAAAAAACATAAAGGATGCTACATAACTAGTGAGAAACCAACCAATGATATTAAATCCTTAGCTCGATTAGGAGAACCAAATCCACCAATAATCTATGTGTCGTCGAGATTTTGTCTTATTTCAGTAGTCGTTCGCACGTCACTGACTTGTACGTCTCCATTTACCGATGTACTCACCAAATATAATTGATAGTTATTATCACCACCCTACACTTCTTACTACAATTGTAACATTTTATGTTTATCTTATTTCTCCTTGATTTATTCCTTCCATGATTTTGGTTCTCATTGGAACTACACTCCATCATTCTTTTTCACTCGATTGATAGATCATACACTTAGTGTGAAGTTGTATGTCTGTATTCTTTGTTCATCCTCCAACTGTATTCTTCAATAACCATATTTACAACATAATTTAATGGAAACATATCCATTAGGTTATTATTGGTGGGGTTTATGATAATTAGATCACATAAATGTGTAAACATTTGGATTAGAATCTTTGCAAGTTTAGCATCCACAATTTTATAGCTCCATATTGTAAGTTGTGAAAAAAGGGTGTTGAGGGTGTTTATGTGGTCAGTCAACAATGATGAATCTACAATATGATGAGTGTTTAATTTTCTATTCGATAAAATTTTATTATCGAGTGACTTTTTCTTATGCAGATTTGTGAGAGTGTCCCAAATTTCTTTTTTCGTCTTCTTTTTTACAATGCTTGACACGTCCCCATTGTCCAAAGACAAATGGATGTTGTAAATAGAATTCATGTCCATGCCACTCAATTTATCATCTGTCACACCCATCTGTTTATCTCCAATCACCTTAATGTATTTGTCTTTCCACAACACCTCTTTCATCTTCATTGTCCACAATGAAAAATTATTTCCATCAAATTTTTTGATCTTGTATTTCGCCACCATTTGGACACATCATTGGTCAGAATTTTCTCAGGCCAAAACATCATTCATCTGATACCACTTGATAGGATCATAAACAATTTTTCAATAAATACAATGCTAATTGAGAGGTATAAATAAAGTGAAAAATTAAGGAATTAAAATAACACCATATGTAACGTGGAAACCCCAAAAAATAAAGGGGTAAAAAACTACAAGAAAATAGATTGATTTCACTATGTTAAAATGTGGGTACAAACTCTTTCTCTCTCAATTACAAGTTGAAAACACACAAAGAAATTATATCTTTAAAAATATGAAGAAACACCTCACAAAATACTGCACTCAAGGATGAAGATGTGTTACTTCAGAATCTGATGATAAAAACTGGTGTTGGAGATCCCCTTTTATGACCTACCTTCACCCTCCTTTGGCTTCCCCATTATTAAATTTCTATTACAAGATTAAATGGGGAATCATTGGTAGGATTTCACAACGACGTGTCACTATGACATTTCCAAATGAATGCAGTGACCATAATTAATATTTTCTCCCACCATAATGTCTTACAAAAAAACAGAGTGTGTATAAGATCACCATATTTCAATTCTGTAGAGTACGAGGAAAGGCTATGAGCCCAGGATGTGGTTGTTCAATGATTAGATAGAGAGTAGGAAGAGTATAGACAACATCAATAGCGTCAACGACAACAGTAGCATAAGCAAAATGATCATATGATGGACAATATGTGATGAATTACTAATGGTTAAGGGAAGGAGTTCCATCAATATAATGGAGATAATCCCCCACCTTTATAATGACACTATTATTATGTTCCTTTTTCTTTGATTTTTTTCTATTATAAATGATTATATTTATATAAGTTTTAAAGGTTTTTTTTATTTTTTAGTGAAATTTATTATTAGAATATGTTGGGAAAACCCCGCTATTAAGAATAGAAGAATGAATTTTAAGATATATTGAGATGTAATCCATTACATTATTGAATCCACAAATGAAAAATGACCAAAAAAATACAAGGAAATTGTAAATAGCAGAATATCCAATTATCTAAAAGTCAAATTCATATAACCATAATGAATAAGGTAGAGAAACCTAGAATTAGGCTTGGACTGAAATCCCCCAAGGTAACCATCCTTCCATTTCACTACTGACCTTGACACCAAACCATTGCTTCCATTGTGAACAACTGGTAAGATCAATGAGGTGGATAGATCTAATGATAATGGCTATGACCCGACTAAAAAATCACCATCCCCAACTAGAGATATTTTTCCTCTCATGTCATTGACCACTTCCTCGAGTAAGGTTTGACCCTCATTTCTAGCCCTCACCATCACTCTAGGACTTGATTCATTCATTCATCCACCATGATGAGCAGAGGCTTTCATTTTCCACTATCCGTAGTGAATTCCTACCGAACCCCACCATCGAACAGGGGTTCAGATCTACCTGTTTATCCCTACATTTAGTTGACCTTATTTTTTATCTAAATTTATTTGAAATGAATATATATTCATATTTTTTGATACTTTATTAAAATGTTCCATAATTAATTTTTGATGTGTAGGAATCATCCCCACATCAATATTATTCCCAAGGTTGGTATGAATCAACTACTATAGATATGGACTTTAACAGCGTACAAAATGGGCATTTACAGATTCAAAAAAACATTATTATCCTCAACGCTAATAAAAGGGGGTCTGTTTAATCATTAATAAAAAATCCTAATAAAGTCTCCTTTTATCACCGTTGATAAAAGAGGTCCTTTATCAATGAAAAATAAGTTCTGATAGATGGGACCTTTATCACTAATTGTTTAGCACTGATAAAAGTCAAAAAAATAATTTCTTAAAAAGAATTTATTTTTCTAAAAATTGGAGGGTGGGACATCCCCCCTTTTATTAAAACTCAATACTGCATTTTAATAGTGCTAGTATATCCACCCACCCCTTTAACAATGCTGAGAATCCCCCCACCCTTTAACAATTCTTGAGACCTGCACCACTCATTCGTTTCCACCCCTACCTTGGCTGGGATTGTAAACTGAGACGTCCACCTCAACATCTCGCTCATTTTCCACTCACCTATATTGTTTTCTTAAGTATTTTATGATATATCTATATATATTTTTTATGAATTTTTTGTATTTTTTTATCCATATATGTATATATTTAATTACATATATAAAATATGTTTTTTTGCGTGTATGTGTGTATATAAATACAAAAATACATATAATTAAATAATTATTTATTTATATATGTGTGTGAATATATAAATATAATTTTACACATTTATATTTATTTAAATATATAATATATTAATTTTTATATACATATATTAGAGTATATAGATAAATATATATCAGTTTGACAATGCACACACAAATATATTTTTATATATATAAAAATTATATATAAAGTAATTGTATATGTATAATCAGTTTTATACATTTTAATTTTAAATAAAATTTATATTATGTTTTATTTAGATAATGTTTATTTATTTATAAATATAGTTTACTTGTAAATAGGTTTACATATATATTTATAAAATTAAATTTTTATGTGTGAATTTATAAAAAATATGTTTATATTATTATATATTTTATTATAAATAAAACTAAATTATGAAAAATTATAAAATAATAAAATATTAATATTAATATGAATGTAATGCTTGTGAATAAATTTATTCCACACTGATAATGGTAAATACTAACCCCTTAAATGAGGATGTAACTCCATTGAATGTTAAAAAAATAGGATATACCGACAAAAAAATTAGTTTTAATGGCCTATAAGGGACTTTTGGGGATTTGTAAAATGTAATAGGGGATTCATCAATATAATTATTGTGAATATGACATTGGAAGATTCAATTTGATTTGTGGTAAAGCTAAAAAGGACACACAAATCAAAAGTTATGATCCTTTGAAATCCGAGTTATGTTTTCAATATATTTTAGATCTTTTATTACATTTTTTTTCTTCAAATTTCTAATAAATGACAGTTAGTCGATAATTATTAGTAAGTTATTAATTAAAAATATATTTTTTTTATTTTATAATCCATTTCAACTATGTATCATATATTGTACTTGTAAATGTCTATTTACCCTTAACTAAAACATATTTTAAAAAATATATGTTATTTTTAAGGATTTTGTTTTTGAAATATACCATTTATTAGAACTAGTAGAGAAACACTAATAAATCCCAATTTATCAGTGTTTCTAAAAAAGCACTCATAAATGGGGTCCCTTTTACAGTGCTTAAAGAACGTTGATAAAGGGGTACCAATAATATCACTAAAAATGCAGATAAATGGGTACTTTTAACAGTGTTTTTGCACTATTAAAATATCCTTTAATTACTGGTTTCTTAGTGCTGATATTGGTACCCCATTATCAGTACATTTTTTTAGCATTGATAAATGGTGGCGCTATGTAAAGTTGTTTCTGTGGAGGTGATACATGTGTGTCCTTTTTTTTAAATGGAAAATTTAAAAATATACTATTTGATATTTATGTTTAAATTATTTCTTTATAGTATTATTAAAATAATAATTGTTTTCTTATAAAGAAACAATTATTTTTCTCAGGTTGGGGTGGTGTATTTGAAAACTAATACAATATTTAAGATTTTTTTAGAGGGGATCATAGGTTCCAATGAAAATTAAACATTGATGTTTTTAAATGTTTTTGGATAGTTAATGAAAATTTAATTGTATAAATTATTGTTTGAAATGTATATATTATATTTTTTTTATATTTTTAATGAAAATTTTATTTCACTTAAATTGTGAATTTTCACACTGGTGCATTTGCATACAGGTGTATTTGGTGCAATGTGTTGTTATTCAAACGAAACATTGCAACAATAAGTCATTTATCGGTGTTAATAAATACAATGATAAAGGGGTTCTCATTTTAATGACCTTGACGATGAAAATCTTTTTTTAATGATGTTAAAAATCTCTGTGTTGTGTTAAAAGTTCTATCTGTGGTTGTGGGAATTCAATTTTATTTGTAGTGACAATGATATCCTTATACAAGAATAAAATAAATAGGATTTGAAGACATTGTGTTCATAATTCCAATGAGTATGTGTTGTGTTGCTAGATGAGGGATGAGGTAAATTCATGATATAATGGGATTGCAACCATATATCACAATGGATTTCATGCAGGAAAGATGATCTGTTTTTTAAAAAATAAAAAACTATTTTTAAATTTATTAAAATTAAAAATAAAATTCACATTCTCCATTAATAATTTAAAGATTAGAAAAGTAGAAAACTATTTTTCATAAAGATATAGTCAACAAAAATTCTATTTCAATTTCAAAAAAATTATTTTTTATTAAAAAATATAAAAGCTAATTTTTCATTAATAAAATTCAAATAAAAATTTTCAAGAAATCAAACAATCTCTTAAAAAATAAATATTATTTTTAATATAAAATAAGAAACTAAATTTTATTTATGAACAGTTAATAAAAAATTCCCTTTCAACTATGAAGTAATAAAAATAATATATTCCAAATCCAAAAATATTGTATCATAAAATATTGATCTCATATAAAATTAATGGGTATCCCAATATTCCTATTAGAAAATTAATTAAATTAAATTATTTTATTTAAAGAAAATTAAATATTAAATATCTATTTTGTTTAGGATATATTTGGAAAATAAAAATGATTTTTATTCTTTTATATTAAGTTAAATAAAAATTTAACTTTTTCTAAATGATCCCATTTTAAATCTAAAATATAAAAAAAAACGTGTTTCCTTTACACAAAAATTAAAAATTTCAATTATAAAACATAATGTTAATAATAAATCTTCTTCATTTTCGCTTTAAAATTATGTTAGAATTAAGGTTATCTATTTATTTTTATAAAAATTCTATTTCATTATTTTTTTAAATTATTTGTAATTAAATAAGATTTATTTTTAATTTGTAATTTGTTGATTTTAGTTTAAGTATATTTTTGTTTTTTAACAGAAATTTAAAAAACTGTAATTTTTTAAGTGAAATGGGGATATTATTTTTTAAATAAATAATAATTTTTGCCTATGATTTTTGGATAGAATTATTTTTAAAAAAAATATATATATAATATGGGCTTCATTTTCCATTACTTCAATTTGATTCTTGAAATTCTTTCGTCATTTAATTTTTTAAAATGATAAAAATATATTTTATTTGTAGATATGGGATAAGTGAAAATACTATTAAAAAATCAGGTCCTGTCATGAATGATGGATGTTCACAAAAACCACACTGTAAGTTAAAAAATAATCATTAAGTTATTGCATAAATATGTTAACATTGTGAATTTTTTTCAATAAATAATAGTTTGATTTTTGATATTGATTTTTATTATGTTTTATGAAAATTTTATGTATTATATTATATGAAATTAATAATATTTTTTTGGAAGAATTAAAAAATATTAAGAAGAATTTTTTTATCTAAAATGTTGCTAAAAAAATCTGAAAAAGAAATTGCATAATTATATTAGTTTTAATTACATTTATAATGTAAAAATAATAAATTATTTCTACATCTATGTTTAGAAGGATTGTATATGTTACATATAGGCATATGAAAACATATCTACACCATAGGTCTTGGTGTGTTGGTGTGGTATCTTCATGCACAACTGCATGCCTATGTAAATTTTATTGGGACTTCTTAACCCCAGTCCTAAGGCAAGTGTTTCCCATATACATATATTTAACACACTGGACCCCTTCATAATCAATGTGGGATAACCCAAAAATCTCCCTCTCATACCCACTAGGGTGATGAACATAGAAGATTTTAAGGTGATCGGGAAATTCAAGGTGCTTAAATGAAACTGAACAATAATCAATACTACGAAACCGAGTTTTATAAATGATAAAAAAACATTTATCACTGCATAAAATTGTTCATAGTCGAGGAACTATTAAAATGGGGTCACGTTATCAATACTCAAAAAAGCGTTGATAAATGAACATTTTATGAGTGCTAAAAAAAGCCCGGTTTAAATTAGAAAAATTAAAAAAAATCTATAAATCAAAGGTTATACCTAGCCTCATTTAATAACAGTTGATACCCTTTCAACAGTGCTAGGATGCCCCACCTACGTGCACCACCTCCCTCCATTTAACCACGCTAGTCACACACCCCCAACCATTAATAGTGTAATACCACCCTACACCTACCTGCACACCCCTAACTCCACATGGATTTGATCACGAGTAAACTCTTATACACGAGATAGCTAAAGCCCTACTGACCCGCACACTAGCTATGTCTCCGCCTCAATTCCACGACCTCCATGACCACAATGATGATGGTTAGCCGCAATGAATCCACACCACAACCACATTCCACCTCAACTATGACCGCACATCGTGACCACGTTCCACCCTGCCACGTCCACCCTACACATCATCACATCCACATCCCGCCTTAACCACACTCTGCCTCCACTATGAAATCCCGGAGCAACCATACCATGCTTCGCCCTGCACGCTCACACATCCACATCCCTCCTCTACCACAGTCTTCCTATGATATTACCTTGCTGAGAAACTGTAATGTGGTATACCCTACACGTCGACACATACACATCCCACCTCAACCATGTTACACCTCTACTAGGACCTCCCAGATTGGTATGTCATCTGGATCTCCATGGTCACCCTAGGGATGTTTTCCCATGTGAAGGGGAGGACTATACACCACCATCTATTGAAAATGTTCTTAAAAATGTGTCTCAATAGGGAATTGTTTTTTGATGAGAATCATTGGCCAATATGAATAGGTTCGATAAAAACTAGTACATTGCTGGTTGGGGAGTTCATTCATGTGTATTTGGTGCCCTGTGGGAGTTAGGGTTTGTTTGGTATCCCCTTGCTTGGGTACCCCTAGGGAGATTCGATTTCCAGTGTAGGAGTTGTGGTACATTCTATATTTCCTTGCTTCGGTACCCCTGGGGAGTGTTCCATGGTGAATGGGATAGCTGGACACCACCTTCTGTAAAAATCATTCACATGTGTCGTCCCCCTAGGGTTCTACGATGTCAGGGTTGGGGTATATTTTAGATCATTTTTCTTAGGTACCCCAACACAATGTTCCTAGGAAAAGGGGAGAGTGGGATAGGGTCCCTCATAGGATTCCTCCATTCTCTGCTGGAATAAGATCAGAACATTGGTGATAGCCTATTCTATTGAAGACCTCATTTTCATATTCATGAGGGGTCATGGGACTCCAAGGTACTGCTCCAGATTTTTGACTGTTTCTAATGATATTCCTCCAAAACATGACTTCCCCCAGCTTCCAACCATTTATCAATGTAACATCATTATCATCGTCATAAAGGGGTGAGGGATTTTATAGAAAAGGGTAATCTAGTCGAAGGCTTGGAGTTTGAAAACACATCCTCCACAATTATATAGTAACATATTCCCTCATATTTTCCATTCCCTCCGCAAACATTCCTCCAATCCTTTAATAGATTGAAAGGAGGGATAGAAAAATAGTTTATTTATAACACCAATTAATATTGAGGAAGTACCAAAACCTATTTTTCATTATAATTAATTGATTGACAGAATATTTAAGAGATAGCAAAACTATCCAATTTATTTATGTATTTTGAGTATCTTTCATATTAAATTTAGAAATAAAATTTAATTCTTAATCAGATTAAATTAATTATTGTTAACTGAATAATGATTTATTTTAAAATGTAAATATTAATAATTAATTTTATTTTCTTTGATATCAAATTATTTAAGATTTATAAAAAAATTTTAAAATGAAAAATAATAAAAATATCTTTAATTAAACCAGTTTGGGTATATTTCAAAATATAATAAATTATATTTAAAAATAACGAGTTAAAAAATAAATGAGTTATAAATGGATTAGGGATTGAAACAAATCAACCAAGTTGGCATTATATTATCCCAAATTTCATGGGTACTTGATGAGTCAACATCCCTAATGTTGGGTGATTTTTAATGAACATTTTCAACCTAATTATTAAAGTTGTAGATTTTAATAATTTTGCTGAATTTGAATTTATTAATATAGAATAGATTTTTAGAATAGTTGACTGACATATAATATTTAATGTTGATTTTAATTCAATAATATAAAATTTGACTCATATCAACCATTATACAACATTTAATATATATATATATTTATAATCTTGTAATTTTTTATCTCACTCATCGTAAATGGAAATAAATTTTTTGTAGAGCGTTCCCCCCAATCTGTAATGGTGCTTATGGGTGGGAAAATTGGTTGTTAACAAAAATGATAATTGAAAACAAAATAAACAAGAACCAAACCGTTATACTAAAATGAGTATTTGTTAGTAAAAAATTTAATTGGTTAATAACCAAATTTTTTGTTGATTTTTTTATCAATTTAAATAACTAAAAATTGATAAAATAAAATAATTTATAATGTTTTATTTATTTATTAATTTAATATTTTAGATAACTTATGGGACATATTATAACAAAAAATATAATACATTATTGTTTATAAATTTATTTATTTTTTCAAGAAATTTGTTTGTTTATAAAATCTAATGATTTCTATATAATTTTGAGTTTTTAGGGTGGATTTGATTTATTATTTAAGTATTTTTTTACATTAGTAGGCTTCCTCCAGTGATCAACCTCTGTAAAAAGGTTTGTCCAACTGATAAAACCAATTTTTTTCTTAGAAGCAGTTCATGAATTCTACGCTCAATGTGTATGATATCTGAAAGAATACATCCTACTAGAGATATTTTATATTGAATTTTCAATGACCAAAAATCACTTAGAGAATTCCCAAAGTGTTGTGATTCTTGATACAACAATGATTAATCTGGTCCTACAAAATTGTATGGTATTTTCCAATCACTCCTTGGTTTAATTGCCTATATGGAAGTGATGAGACTAAATGGAAATTGACGTGGCACGTAGATATAGGAAATGCATATTGGAAACTTAATCACCTGGTAAACTCTCCTTAGTGGAATTGAATTGATAATGAGTATCCTGAATTTAGAAACAAGCCATGAAATCTTCATCTACAGTTATATACAGATAGAGTGAATCCTTTTGGTTTTAAAGGAATCACTCACAGTACATGGCCGATTGTGTTGGTAAATAATAACTATTCATTGTGGATATGCATGAAATAAAAATAAATCATGTTATCTATGATTATATCAGGAAAAACCAACTGGGAAATGATATTTATATTTATTTGGCTCCACTGATCAAGGATTTGAAATTATTATGGGATTCCAGTGTTACGTTGTATGATACTTACAGAAATGAATATTTGAATTTTCGATACAAGTTGTATGGGATGATAAATTACATTCCTGATTATGGAAATTCTTTAGGATATATCAATAAAGGAACTCAAGGGTTCCCCATATTTGAAAAGGTACATAGACAATCATGGCGAAAAATTTGTTGAAAACCATGTTTCTAAGACATAGCTGATTTCTACCCTGATGACATAAGTACCAATCTTGGACAACATCATTGGATGGAATTTTAGAAGAATGTAAAGCACTAGTTCCACTAATAGGTGATAAAATTCTTGATAATGTAAAATATGGGGAACCTAATTTTGGTAAACCATTTTCTAAAAACATTATGAAAACTAGTTTGGAAAAGGAGATTAGTTTTTTTAATTACCAAACTATAATTTTATGTACGTCATCCATTTTTTTGATGTTTTTCATATTGAAAAAAATGTATTTGATAGTTTCATTAGCATGTTGCTAAATGCACCCAAAAATATGATGGGAGTAATACTAGGTTGGAAATGGTTGACATGGGAATATGATAAGAGTTGGGACCAGGAAAGGGTGAAAAACAAACTTTTCTTCCTTTAACTTCGTACACTCTTTCCAGGAAGGAGAGATATCAATTTCCATATTCTTTAATGATGTAAAGGTTCTATAGGGGTATTCATAGAATATAAATAATATCATTTCATTGACTGATTTAAATTTATTGGATATAAAATCACATGAATTCCATGTTTTAATGAAAGATCTAATGTATATAGATTTATATTTCATTTTTTCAAAGAATGTCCATCATATATTAACAAATTTCTATTTCATATTTAAATCTATATGAAACAAATTTATAGACCCAAAGATATTCCCAACAATGGAAAGATAACTTTCCATCATATTATATGAATTTAAAATATTTTTTCCGCCAACATTATTTAGTATGATGGATCATTTTATGGTTAACTTGTTGAGAGAGATTAATCTATGTGGTATTGTACACTATAGATGGATGTACTCCATTAAATGATATATGAATATTTATAAAGGTTATGTCAAAAATCAATGTCTTCAATAGGGTTGTATTAAGGAGTGATATATTACTGAGGATGTTATTTAATTCTATAATAAATACCTTTATGATGTGGAAATAATTGGTCTACCGAAATCATGTCCCAATAGTCAGCTTACGAGTGAAGGAATTTACAGAAGAGATGTTTTCACAATCAATATTATATATCAGAAGCAGAACCACCTTTACATTTTACATAATTGTTTGGAGTTTTCCCTATATGTTGAAACACATAAATAAATTATAGGGAATTTGAATCCATCAAGGGATTAAATATGGATATCAAACACACATAATAAACAAATTATAAGTTCATTTTGGGACTATATTTTTAAAGAATCTGATGAAAATCCTGATTCAATTTCAGAATGACTCCAATAGTTAGTCGAAGGACCAAGGGTGAATGTGTTATTTTTAAATTGTTATGTGATTAATGGTTATACGTTCTATAAAAATTATCATGATGCAGAAGACACCCTGAAAAACAGTGGAGTTATACTCATGGATGAAGCTATGTCTGTTTTTGGTACTAGGAAAATATATCATATTTACTAGAATATTTCATAATTTGGCATCATCAAAAAATGGGAGTTGGATTATACAAAATTACCAGTTCTTATTTTTTCAATTCAAGTGGGTTAATAATAAGAGTTCAATTAAAATACATGAATTAGGATTCATGAAAGTTGATTTTAGTATGGATGTTTAAAAAGAAAAACCATTTAAAATTGAACTATAGGAAGTATTAGTATTTTATATTGCAGATCCCCCAAATTGAATGTGGTCAATTGTTTTTTTATCGAACAAAACCACTGAATGGTCAGATGAAAATTCAACCGAGGATGACCATTTCATTGGGACATTGTAATCATTTGGTAGTGGTCCCAATCTTGAAGGAGTTTTGTATGAGAGAGGAAACCACAATGAAGGGATTTGGAACATTGATATATAGTTAAAATCTCTTTTTCAATTTAAAAAATTATATTAAATATTCATGTTACATTTCTTTTTTGAATATACATCATGTTTCCTCATGTTATTATCCATTTAATTCTATATTTATTTACTCTAAATTAAATATTAAACCATTTCAGTAGATAATGACTTCAACACATGTTTGTTCTTAAATCATAAGGAACAACAACTCTCTCAACCATATTCTTCTTGTAGTGTATAGGAATGACCTTATACACATGTTGGTGCTCCCAAACCTGAGGAACAATAGGTTTCTCCACCTGAAACTGCTCCCAGTTGAGAGGTACAATGGCTATCTACACATGTCAATTCTATCTCTCAAGAAGAAAATATTGAAAATGATGATTCCAAGGAAGTGGTAAGTGATGAAGGTCTTATTTCCCTGGAAAACTAGGATCACCTTAGTTTCATGGTGTTAGAAAAAATTATTAAGGTGAAATTCAAAGGCATCAAATTTGAGGTGGGATAGAATGCAAGAGGTCAGCATGTTAAAATAATATTTATGTCATGCACGTGGTGAAGAATATCTATTGAAGTTTTATTGGACTATTATTAGATATGAAAGTAATGAATAAAGATGGTTTTAATGAAAGATTAGACTTACTATAAATGGGAATAAATTTGGAGTTAGCTACCACTCTTAAAAGAAAGAAAACATTTCTTCCTCTATCTTGTCATACATTATCAAAGAGGAAGAAAATTAGATTTTTCTACTTTCCCCATGATATCAAAGTGTCTCATGTAAAGTCTTAAAATTTAAAAAAATTTGTCTCTTTAAAGTATTTGTAGTTGATAGGTATGAAATATCATGATTGTCACATCATTATGCAACAACTTCTACCAGTTTCATTGCGTGGAATACTGTCCATTCATGTCAGAAATACTATAATGAAGTTGTGTTATTTTTTCAATTCAATTTTTTAATAAGGTGGTTGATGTGATTGCTTTGAAAATTTTGGAAAAGGATGTAATTTATATACCTTTTCAATTGGAAATGTATTTTACTCTATCTTTTTTTATAATATTGCATTTAATGGTTTATCTTGTTTGATAAATATATCATTATGGACCTGTATATCTTCATTGGATGTATCCTTTTAAAAGTTATATGAAAATATTGATGGGGTTTTTTTAATAATCCATAACGACCTAAAGCCACGATTATTGAAAATTATATTTCTGAGGAAGTTGCGATATTTTGTACGAGCGACATGGCTACGGAAGAGAACATATATTCTCCTCCATCTCATCATGAACATGTTAATAATGAGTGAAAGAGTATTTGTTGCTTGAAAGTCAAATCATTATTAGCTAAACCGATGATGAAGGTAGAATTATACATCTTTAATAACATATCTGATGCTAAAACATATATCACATTTCATATTAATGTGTTGAAACAATGTCATCCAAAGAAGAAAGAAATGTGGATTTTGAATGAGCACAATAAAACATTTTTTCCGTGGTTAAAAAGAACATATTTGGTAGATCCGATGTATCAGAGACAATAATATAGTTAGTGGGTGGTCTAAGATTAAATATGATAACATGGTCTGGGTATGACATTAATGGATATACATTTCATATGAAATATTAGGACAATAGAAGTGTAGTTCCGAATAATGGTGTATTGTTGTTTGTAGAAGCAATTCATTTTTCGAGTTCTAAAGACAAAAACCCAATTTCTGCCTCAAGTGAATATTATGGAATCATTGAAGAAATATAAGAAGTTTATTACTTTAAAATTAATGTTCATGTTTTTAACTAAAAATTGTTTATCGGTAACAACATTGTCAAACATAATGAATTTGGAATGTCAGTTGTTAATATGAATAGATAAGAAGGCAAAATAGATTAATTTATAAATAAAACACATGCAAAATAGATTTTCTATGTAGTTGATCAATGACATATGAAGTTTTTTGTTGTTTTAGAAGGGAAAAACAATATTTTGGTGAGGATCAACATGATGAAGATTCTGATTTATGTAAGATCCCTACTTCCATGGAAAGATTATTAGAAAATAATGATGATCATATTTAAGACATGGTTTGTGCCATAAGGAACGATCATGACGATGGAATTTTGGAAAACAATCCATTTGTGTATTCCTAATATTATAGGTAACATATTTTTATTTCTTTATTACATTATTATTTTCATAAAATATTAGATATTGTAATTTTTTTCTATATTAAAATGTGTATTAAAACAAATAAGTAGATATTTTTGTTTATTTTAATTTTGTTTAGATTAGTTTATCTTGTTTACCGTTACATAACATGTATATTTATTGATTTATTTTAATGAAAATTACTTTACTATGTTTACCATTTTTACCATGTTTCCCATGTTTACCTTGTTTACCATAGTATACAATATTTTAACTTTACGTAACATTTATATTTATTTATTTTTTTGAATGAAAATTACACTACTATGTTTACCATGTATACCATATTTACCATTTTTTAACATTCTTACCATATTTATCATGTTTAATATTATATAACATAGTTCAGTTTTCCATTTTTGTTTTACATTAGTATTATAATATTTGAATTTGTATATTTGTGAACTAATGTTTGCTTTTTTTCTTTGAAGGATAACGAAATATCAACCAGTTGATCAACCACATGATTCTGGAGATGATCATCATGATAATACCTATGATGAAGAACATTAAAATGCTCCTCTTGATGTTCCACAATATTCATCATGTTCTCCCATAATGGCAAAAAAGAGTTCAAGAGTTGGTAAACGTGGCTGCACACATTTACCAATATTACCACACTCCCATAGCCAGGACCAGAGGATACTCGTTGAGTTTGATGAGAATGATATTACCAGAGGTCCAAATGAAAAATATTTTACGTTTCTTTTATCAACTCGGGGTAAAAATAAATTAGGCATTTTGTATGATGATTTGAGAAGTGTGGAAAAAATGAATAATATCTTAGTTGTGGGAGACAATTTTGGTAAGATATTTTTCTTATTGTTTGACTAATATTTAAATGTTTCTAGTGTAATATGTTTTACGTATTCTTTATCAGATGACATTTGATATTCCTAACACTCGAGATGTCAAGAGGATATATTTATCGATGGATTCTAAGAGATCGAGGGATTTTAAATCAACCCTCAAATCTGATTTCATTTTTGTTCAGAGGAATCATGATAATCCATTTTATATATATCCTTTAATAAATGAAGACACATGGAGACAATTTTTTTAAAGTAGAAGAAATGATTAATTATTTGTAAGGGAAATGAAATCTTTTATAATATTTCTTATATAAATTTTATTATTAATGTTTTTTAATGATTTTTATTCCTAATTTACAACAAACAAGTATATCTCATCAGGAGATCCAATATAAAAATATATAGCCTCATAGTTTATCTCAGGGATAGTATACATTATTGGAAGAACAAATGATGGTGGAAAAATTAAAAAAACTGAGATATGAGTCTTAAATATTTAGAGTGGTTTTCCCTCCATCCCCTCCATCTAAACATGAAAAATGGAAGTGATCTTGGATGGAAAAAAGGGGAAATATCTTTCACAATAATCGAGAAATGTAGCTAAGAGTATTGTAAGATATTTATTTTATTTATTTAAGGTAATTATATTCTTTATATAATTTTAATCATTATATAAATGTAAATTTAATTAATACATGATTCTCGTGAGGAGAAGAGCTCATAGGGGGTATTTATAGCTTCTGGGAGGCAAGATATTTTATCTATAGCATTGGGAAATCCTAACACCCTGGTCATGTACGAGGATTTTTTATGACTGTATAGGTAAGAAAAGAGTTTCCATATTCTGCAACTTATTCTATTGAGGTTGTTTATAAAAAAATAAAATCATTGGAGTCTAATTTTCATAATATTAATGATATTATGGAGTTAAATATTAGAGAATCAGTACAATATATGTTTGCAGACATGCAGAGAAAATTTTAGATTATAGCTCCCACTCCTCTACATCCCCCTACAGACCCCATTATTTATCATCCTCCTCCGATTGTAGCTCCCACTCCCCACCTCAGCCTGAGGACCCCATTTTTTATCCTACACCACCACCACATCTTCTTACTTATTGTGAGTTGTATATTGATGATCCTCACCATCAGATAGTTTCATATGGGTTGGTATATAGTATATGAGATACAGTTCATCATCAACAGTTATAGGTAGAGAATAAAAGGGTCATTGTATAATATATTACAGATAGATCTACTCAAGTTCCATTACCTACAGATGAGGTGACAACAGTTGGACATAGTATCAGCCACTTTTTAGTATGGCCATCCAAACTTATGTGTCCCATTACCATATAGGTATGTATGTTATATTTTTTATTTTATTTTTTTATTATAGTTGTTTTAACATTTGGAAACTAATATATTTTTCTATTTATTTATAGTAATACTTCAAAGGTAAATAAATATTGTATATACAACAACAACAAAAAATTGATCTGACATCAAATATAGATTCTAGTATTCTTGACAGATTTTCAAGATATTAAAATTTGTTGGCAGATCATTTTTAGTTTCCAATGGATGCTCATGTTTGTGGATGTGTAATAAATGTGTGTATTGTGAAAAATTGCTTCATGGATCATGTAACTAATGATACGTTGTGCATCAATGTGGTGCATATTTTTTCCATGTATGTATTAACACAATTCCCTTCATTATATTTATTAAAAATATATAATTATGTCTGTTTTTTATTAGGTATATTTTTAACATGTGTTAGATGAATTAGAGAACATTTGTATATGGATTCATGGACATGCATATGATTTCCCCTAAAGAATATTCATTGGATGTGGAACAAAGAACACTTCATATTGCCCATATATTTGAACAGAATATAATCACATAGTATTGGATGATGCCTTTTTGTGAGAGTTATGAATGATATATCTCTAAAATTATTCTTTATATTTTAATATAAAAAACCACTAACGTTAAATTTTCGTTTATCTTAATGATCATTGAATGTTAGGTGTTTTTATCATAGGAGAAAAAACGTTAATGGATATGCTCTATCCATGGCGATGTGGAGGGAAGTATAACGAATAGGTTGGAAAATAAAGTTTTAATTTATAAATAGTTCTTTATATTATAATAAATTTTAAATTTATCTGATTCATATTATTTTCTAATAGGTTATGGGAATACTTTAGAACAAATACAATGAAAATGAGTTCTAAGATTAAATATGTAAAATTAAATTTAAATATCCATTTATAATTTGTACTTTATGATGTATTACAGAAAAATGATATTTTGAATTGACACTCATTGAAATAGGATTTTCATGAACAATAAGGAATCATAGAATGAGGATATTATATTTTAAGATTAATATATGAAATAATTATGATAGGAATAATAATGAACTTTGACCAGGTTAGATTTCCTTATAAACATTTCCATAATATTTCATTTGATTTATACATTATACAGGTTAACTACCTTCTTATTAATTTGTAGCTATTTTATGACCATCAACACTATAGTTCGCAAGGGTTCGAACACTTATAATTGGAATAGTCATGTTAATTTACAGGTTTGATTGGATTTTAGTTTGATTGTAGTGTAAAATGTAATTTTGAATAATGTAAATATAATTGTGTATTTGGTAGTTGTTTTGGATAGATTTATGTTTTTTAGAGGAAATTGTATGTTTAGAAGGTTATATAGGTGAATATTTAATTTTTCATAGGTTCTTATTATTTTGGACTAGTTCTAATGTTTTTCTGTTATAGATTCTAGTCTGGTTTTGGTTTGCTTTGGGTCTAGTATCTTCTTATTTCAGGTCTACTTTGGTAGATCATAGTAATGGTAATGCATTTTTATTTAAAAAAATGGTTTTTACATCGGTTATTTTATAATTGACATAATAAATGAAAGTGTATATTTTATTAGATTTGATATTACATAACCAATAGTGTATATCATTTTCCACGTTAGTTATTTATGAACCGACATGAAAACCCATTCAGAGGTTCGATTTATCACATCGATTATTTAATAAATGACATGAAAAACTATATACCATGCATGTTATTAAATAATTGACGTTATAAATCGAGCCTCTAAAGGGTTCTTCACATCGATTATTTAGGAACCGACATGAAAAACTATTCTGATTTATGATTTTTACGTCAGTTTTAAAATAAATGAAATAAAAAACAATATTTATAATGTATCCTTTAATAAAGTCATCTAAATAATGATTTAAAAAAATTAAAAATAACCTACATAAAAAAACATTTTCTGCACTAGAGGAAATGTATGAATTTATAATGCTAATATCACCTTCTAACATCTTTATTCACATGTTTTCCTTATATTATAATTGATATCTCCTTTTTATACACTTATTGAACATCTATGATCAACATTTATTATGTTTCATATCCTTAGGTTATTAAGAATGGTTTTAGAAGTGTTATGTCTAAGAAGGTTTCTAGTAAATAAAAACTTAATGAGAGACTCTTATGAACTAGTTCTTTATGTTTTCATATTTCCAAAATCATTAGTCCTAAACTATTTTTGAATAGATCATTATGTTATTTAAGGAATATTAATCTACTAATATGTGATATATATGTATGAAATATCTGGGTCAATATTGTTGGTATAAGAGAAACGTACCTACTCAAAATTGAGAAAAAATAACAAGTGATCGGTATCACTCATAGTGTGTCTTTTTATTTAAAATTGACATTACACTACTGGAAATACAGTCTTTCCCAAAGGTTCTGAACCGTGGGGAAAGGATGCAGAACCATTGGTATATGTTATACCAACGGTTCTGCAAACCTTAGGGAAGTAAGCTGTTGGGAAAGCTTTTTCCACCGATTAACTATGAACTGTTGGGATAGGGTGGGGAAAAATTAACCTATCCTAACGGTTATTCCAAACAGCTCGGATAGTTTTTCACAACAGTTTGGCTTGAACTGTTGGGAAATCCCAAAGACACTCCTCTTTGCCAACGGTTTCTAAACTATTGGGAATGGTTTTTTACCAATAGTTCATTGAACTGTTGGTAAATAATAATCCGAGATGTTATGCCTACGGTTTGAAACCGTTGGCATAGCCTATGCTGTGCAAATTGCACAGCAGCCTGCAATTTGCACAGCAGCTCTGCAATTTGCACTACATGCCTCATTTTGTGCATTCCCACTCATTTTCAATCCATTTGTTGTACCTGCAATAAACTAACACATACATATACAATTACTGTAGCAGCATTAACCAACTTACACATACATATAGAGAACAAATTCATACACATTTAATATATAATGAATCCTGTAATTATACACATCCATAATTAAATTATAATTCATAACATAATTATAAATATAAATAAATCATTTAGAAATCAATAAAAAATTTAGATGACAATTATATGTGGAATCCGAAATTCAATTAATAATTTGATCGGTTTTTTTGTATACCATATATTTTTACATGAAATGATGTCCATTTTAAAAAAAAATACATACACCTAGAGTGATACCGGACACACCGTGCCTCAGATTGTGGCAAGGTTAACTCTTACACATCACAAATGACACATCAATCATTGTACTAATGTATCAACTTATTCAGAAAGCGTTTGATCGGTTTTCGGTATGCCAATTGATGTTTTTCACTTAAAATGATGTCCTTTTGAAACAAAAGACAGAAACATTGAGTGGTTTCGGCCACACCGTGTCTTAGATTGAGGCGGGGTCGATTCATACATGTCACATATGACCCATGGATAGTTGTGCTAATGTATAAACACAATCAAAATCTGTTTGGTCAGTTTTCCGTATGAACTTAATATGTTATCCATTTTAAACAAAAGAGAGCCACATAGAGTGATCACGGCCACACTGTGCCTTCGATTAAGGCAGGGTTGACTCGTACACATCACATATGACCCATGGATAGTTGTCCTAACGTATCAACACCTTTAGAATGCATTTGGTAAGTTTTTTGTATTTCAATTGTTGTTTTCACTTATAATGATGTCAATTTTAATCAAAAGAGAGACGGTATGAATGTTGTCAGCCACATCGCGTCTTGAATTGACGCGGGGTTGACACATACTCATCAAATATGAGCCATGGATTGTTGTCATAGAGTATAGACACAGTTAGAATTTATTTGTTTGGTTTTCCATATGCTAGTTGTTGTTTTCACTTAAAATGAAGTCAATTTTAAACAAAAGAGAGACACTTTGAGGGGTATTGGCTACACCGCACCTCGGATTGAGGCGAGGTTGACTCGTACACATCATATATGACCGATTGTATATTCCCATATAGTATCAATGGAAACTGAATGTTTTTGGTTGGTTTTCTATATGTACATAAAATGTTGTCCCTTTTAAAGAAAAGAAAGACACTTAGACTGATCCCGGCCACACTGTGACACATATTGAGACCGTGTTGGCCCTTACATGTCACATATGACCCATGGATAGTTGTGATAAATTATCAACAGATTCCGAATGCGTTTGGAAAGTTTTCCTTATGCCAGTTGTTCTTTTCACATATAATCATGTCCATTTTAAACAAAAGAGACACAGTTAGAGTGGTTCCGGCCTTACTGCATCTCGAATGTAAACGGGGTTGACTTGTACATGTCTCAAATGACCCATGAAAAATTTTCCTAATGTATCAACACAATCTGAATGTGTTTGGTCGGTTTTCTGTATGCCAGTTTTTGTTTTTCACTTAAATTTATGTCCTTTTGAAACAAAAGACAGACACTTTGAGTGGTGTCGGCCACACCGCATCTCAGATTTAGGCGGGGTTGATTCGTACACTTCACATATGGCACATGGATTGTTCTCCAAAAGATTCAACGGAAACTGAATGTGTTTGGTCTAATTTCTGTATGTACCTAAAATGTTGTCCATTTTTAATAAAAAAGATCCACATAGAGTGATCCCGGCCACACTGTGCCTCAGATTAAGGCAGGTTTGACTCGTACACATCACATTTGACCCATGGATCATTTTCCTAATGCATCAACACATTTTGAATACAGTTGTTCGGTTTTCCGTATGCTAGTTGTTCTTTTCACTTATAATCTTGTCCATTTTAAACAAAACAGACATAGTTAGAGTGGTGTCGGCCAAACCGCGTCTCAGAATTAGTCGGGGTATACTCATAAATGTCACATATGACCCATGGATCATTGTTCTAAAATATCGACACAATCTGAATTCATTTGGTCGGTTTCCCGTATGCCATTTGTTGTTTTTCACATTAAATGATGTCCTTTTGAAACAAAAGGCAGACACTTTAAGTGGTGTCGGGCACACCAAGTCTCAGATTGAGGCGAGGCTGATTCGAACATGTCACATATGACCAATGGTTCGTTATCCTAATGTTTTAAAAGAAACTAGATGTGTTTGGTAAGTTTTCTGTATGTACTAAAAATGATGTCAATTTTAAACAAAAGAGAGACACTTAGAATAATCCTGGCCACACCGCGACTCGTATTGAGCCCGGGTTGGCTCGTACACATCACATATGACCAATGGATCTTTGTTCTAATGTATCAACACAATAAGAATCTGTTCGGTCAGTTTTCCATATGTACTTAAAATGTTTTCCATTTTAAACAAAAGAGATCCACTTAGAGTGATCCCGGCCACACCAGGCCTCGAAATGAGGCGGTGTTGACTTGTACACGTCACATATGACCCATGGATCATTTTGATAAATTATCAACATATTCTGAATGGGTTTAGTAGGTTTTTTGTTTTCCAGATGTTCTTTTCACTTATAATCCATTCCATTTTAAAAAATAGAGACACAGTTAGAGTGGTGACGGCCACACTGCGTCTCAGATATAGATGGGGTTGACTTGTACACGTCTCAAATGACCCATGGGTCATTTTCCTAAAGTATAAACACAATCGGAATGCGTTTGGTCGGTTTTACGTATGCTAGTTGATGTTTTTCACTTAAAATGATGTCCTTTTGAAACAAATGATAGACACATTGTGTGGTGGTGGCCAAACCATGTCTCAAATGGAGGCAGGGTTGATTCTCACATGTCACATATGACCTATGGATCGTTCTCCTAATGTTTCAATAGAAACCTAAAGTGTTTTGTCAGTTTTCCATATTTATTTTAAATGTTGTCCATTTTAAACAAAAGAGAGACACTTAGACTGATCTCGGCCACACTGCGACTCAAATTGAGCCTGGTTTAGCATGTACACGTCACATATGACCAATTACACATTTTGATAAATTATAAACAGATTTTGAATGTGTTTGGTCAGTTTTCCGAATTCCAGTAGTTCGTTTCCCTTATAATCCTGTCCATTTTAAATAAAAGATACACAGTTCGAGTGGTGTCGGCCACGCCGTGCCTCATATTGAGTAAGGGTTGACTCTTACATGTCACATATGACTCATGGTTCGTTTCTCAAAAGTATCAACACAATCTGAGTGTGTTTTGTAAGTTTTTTGTATGTCAGTTGTTGTTTTTCACTTAAAATGATGTCATTTTGAAACAAAAGATAGACACTTTGAGTGGTGCCGGCCACACCGCATCTCGGATGGAGGTGGGGTTGATTAAAACACGTCACATATTACCCATGGATCATTCTCTTAATGTTTAAACGGATACCAAATGCATTTGGTCGGTTTTCCATATCTACATAAAATGTTGTCCATTTTAAACAAAAGAGAGACACTTAGACTGATCCCGGCCACACCGCGACTTTGGTTGAGCCTGGGATGGCTTGTACACATCACATATGACCCGTGGATTTTTGTGATAAATCATCAACATATTCTGAATGCATTTTGTGGGTTTTCCGTGTGCCAGTTGTTCTTTTCAATTATAATCTTGTCCATTTTAAACAAAAGAGACACAATTATAGTGGTATCAGCCACACCACATATCGTATTGAGGTGGGGTTACTCTTCCACGCCACATATGACCCATGGATTGTTGTTCTAATGTATTGAAACAATCCGGATGCCTTTGGTTGGATTTCAGTATGCCAGTTGATGTTTTTCACATAAAATGATGTCATTTTGAAACAAAAGACCGACACTTTGAGTGGTGCTGGCCACGCTGCATCTCAGATTGAGACGGGGTTGACTTTTAAACATCACATATGACCCATGGATCGTTCTCCAAATGTTTTAACAAAAAATGAATGTGTATGTTCGGTTTTCTATATGTACTTAAAATGTTGTCCATTTTAAAAAAAATAGAGACACTTAGACTGATCCCAGCCACACCGAGACTCGGATTGAGACCAGGTTGGCTCGTACACATCAAAAATGACCAATGGATCGTTGTGCTAATGTATCAACATAATAAGAATCGTTTTGGTCAGTTTTCCATATGGGAGTTGTTCTTTTCACTTATAATCCTGTCCATTTTATACAAAAGACACATAGTTGTAGTGGTGTTGGCCACACCGCACCTTGTATTGAGCCGAGGTGGACTCGTACACATTAAATATGACCAATGGATCGTTGTGCAAAAGTATCGACACATTTAGAATGAATTTGGTAAGTTTTTCGTATGAAAATTGATGTTTTTCACTTAAAATGTTGTCCATTTTAAACAAAAGTGAGTCACTTAGACTGACCATAGCCACACCTCGAGTCGGATTGATCCCGGGTTGGCTCTTACACGTCACATATGACAAATTGATTGAGGTAATAAATTATCAATAGATTCCAATTGTGTTTGGTTGGTTTTCCGTATGCCAGTTGTTCTTTTCACATATACTCATGTCCATTTTAATGAAAATAGAGACACTATGAATGGTTTAGGCCACAACGCACCTTGGATTAAGGCGAGGATGACTCGTACACATCACATATGACCCATGGATCGTTTTCCTAAATCATCAAAAAATTTCAAATTCGTTTTGTCAGATTTCCATATGTACTTAAAATGTTTTCCATTTTAAACAAAAGAGAGACACATAGACTGATCTCATCCACATGATGACTCGGATTGATCCCAGATTGGCTCGTACACGTCACATATGACCGATGGATCGTTGTGATAAATTATCAATAGAATCCGAATGTGTTTGGGTAGTTTTACGTAAGTCAATTGTTCTTTTCACTTATAATCCTGTCCATTTTAAAAAAAAGAGACACAGTTCGAGTGGTATGTTAGTTGTTTATTCAAATTATTCAAATACACTATTTGACTATGGGTCTTTAAATTAATTTATTTATGGAAACATCACATTTCAAATGAGAATATCAGAAAATTAATTGAACATAAATCTTTTACTAAAAATCCTTGTGGAAATATTAAGGTAAACATGATTTATGAGAATCCTCATGTGTCTATTTGTGGAATGGTATTTAATTAAAATCTTGTGGAAATTCATAAAGAATATTTTTATATAATTCTTAGTAATGATTATATTTTAGTTTATCATGCTATGAAACATTTCAGAGCTAACAATTCCATACACAATGAATACATCCATTTTATAACATACCAAGAATATATGATATTTATTAGATGTGTAAATGTGATTTACATTGATTATCTTGATTACAATAAATAAAATATATATTATTGATTTTATAGTAGTAAATAAAATCAAGGAGGGTGGGCGGGATGTCCGGGGGGGTTGTCCAGGGGTGATGTTCAAGGGGCTGTCCGGGGGGGGGCCCTCTGGTGTGTGTCCGGGGGGCTGTCTGGGGACCAAGAATGAGGGTGGGGGGGCTATGCGGGGGGTTGTATGGGGGCATTCAGGGGGTTGTCTGTGGTCCAAGGAGGAGGGTGGGGGGCTATCCGGGTGGGCTGTCCATGGGGGTGCTATTTGGGGGGGCTGTCAAGGGTCCAGGGAGGATAGTGGGGGGGGGGGGGTATCCGGGAGGGTGTCTGAGGGGCTGTTCGGGGGGGGGGGGGGGGGTTGTCTAGGGACCGAGGAGGATGGTGGGGGGGGGGATATCCGAGGGGCTGTCTTGGGAGTTGTCCAGGATCAAAGGAGGATAGTGGGTGTTGTCTGGGGGGCTGCCTGGTGTCCAGGGAGGAGGGTTAGGGGGCTGTCTGGGGGGGTCCTGGGGGTTGTCTGGGGGGTTGTCTGGGGACCAAGGAGGATGGCGGGGGGGGGGCTATATGGGGGTCTGTTCGGGGGGATTTCTGGAGACCAAGGAGGATGGTGGGGGGTTGTCCATGATCCCGGAAGGAGGGGGTTGTCCAGATAGTTCACAATCACACAACCACTATAATACATCAACATCCACGAAAACATGCAATATATAAAAACAACTCAACTGAAATACTATACTACATGTCTGGATAAAACCAACAACTAAAATGGATTAAACATCAAATCTCAGTAATATTAGTCAAAAATGTAATGGATCAACTTGTCCCACATCACCATAACCATCATCACCATCACCATCATCACCATCATCATCACCCTCATCCTTTTCCCCATCATCATCCTCGCCCTCCTCACCCTCCTCCTCACCCTCACCCTCTACCTCGCCCTCGCCATCCCCCTCATCCTCCTCCTATCCCCCTCTTCCGCATCAGACTCCTCATCATCATGATCGTTAGCCTAGAAATCATCATGAACAACACTAAAACTGACACCTGGTGCTCCATATATAGAACTTATCGACGACATATATTCATCAAAATATGGGCTGTCCTCTGGTGGAAGTGTTAGTCATAGAACTTCAATAAATTTCATAAATGTGCTTTTTTCTCTAGTAGACTGTTCTTCCATCTCAGTGGCCCTTTTTCAGCCTGTTCATCATGTTCACTAACTTGATGTAGCTCGGTGGCACTACAAATCGTACTTGAGGAGGTCCAATACCTCGTCGGGCACATCCTAGGCCGGCAGTGTACTCTGCCAGGATGCTCCCCTCCCAAAACCTGATGTAAGTGATGAGTTGGCCCAAAATTTTCTGGTTCTTGGGCATCGAGGGCCTCTATATCAGACTATTACAAATATAAATATATTATTATGTTAAAAAATATATATTAAAATATAAAATCAATAGATTAAAACTTACAATCTGCTGCTGAGTCGCTTCGTTGATGGAACTTCCATCCTTTTTCCGATTACTTGAGAAAAACAGTTTTGCTCGAGACACACGTCCTTCAATATTTTGTATTTTCCTCTATAATGACATTGAAAGATAAATTTATATGAATAATTTATCAAACAATTAAATAATTGAGGAAACAAAAGAATGTGTAAGTCGTAAAGAAAACTTATAAACAAATGTCATACCTGCTTCTTCTCATTATCAGGCATCGTAGTGCGTCCCAGTGTGTGGAGGAATTTTTTTAAATCAATGTTCTTTTTATTTTTTCTAGATTATTCCTAAATAATATTTGAAAATTAAACAAATAGTATTAATGAAAAACATGAATGTTAATATTTAAATACCTCAATTGTAATTAATATCTAAAATTGGATACTAATCCAATGAGTAATCATCTGATGATACTACTATATAGGACAATCATCCACCAATGGTACTGCCTCTAACTCAGTGTCACCTCTATCAACCCTAACAATATACAACTCATGCTTGTAGGCTCTCCAAAGCTCCTCTAAATACTTTAGACATTCCAGTCGTGCACCCTCACCATTGGGAAAATTAAATTGAAGCTGACATCAAAATATTAATTCATATAAATACAAAAATAGTTTATGTAATTTAATAGAACATATTTTTTTACCCATATATCTACCCAAGATCTATCCTTGACCTCATGTGTCAAATGTCTCCACGATAGCGGGCTAATGAGAATGATGTCGGTAAAATTGCAAGCATCGCCAAAAAACTCTGACATTGTTGCCCTGTTTTCTCAACCATTTGGATGACTTTATTATAATCAACCATAACCTGTGTGTGGCGGTTCCACACCAAAGGAATTCATGTATGCTCCCGCCCATGCCTCTTGTTAGTATATGTATCTATCATGAAATAATAACAAATATTTTATCAAAACATGTTATAATGAAAATAAATATTTCTATAAAAATTTGTTAGGGTTCTATAAATATACCTACGTCAGTCTGATCGATGAGCGTTGCTGGATCCACATTATCTGACAGAACACCCAGTGGTGGAACAGGAGTCGAATACGATGGAATATAGATGCTCAGAGAGACAGAGGTATAAGGAAAAGAAGATTTTACAGCTTTCTGATCAGATTCTGACTGGGAGTGGGAATCCTCATGGGATGTGAAAATGATGGGCCAAAAGATGTAGAAGGTAGCGAAAATATGGGAGGCCTAAATATCACGTGTGTCCCTAACGACACACCTGGATCAGAATGTGGGAAGGATAACATGTCAATGGGAGGGGCATGGTCTAGTCGGGTACGCGCAAATACTCGTCCACCTCTGGTACGAACCCTCCTCATACCACAGGCCTTTGTACTAGGACCAGTGCTAGGCTCCTCGTCGAATAACGGTCGACGTATAGGTGGATCCTACAAAAATGTTTACAAAAAAATTAATCACATGACATTATATATTTTTTAAATATATCAATTCGAAATAAAGTACCCACTACATGGACTAATGATGGAATTCCCAACTCCGCCATTCGAGGAATGTTATCCATCATTTTTCCCTTCGTCTCTCTTCAAATGGCTTCATTTCCTGATTTTGAAAACATATATGTAATTATTTAGAAAAAGGAAACTAATATGTAAGCCAAAAAAATATATGATGGAATAGGGGGATTCATTGGTAATTTAGCTATAAATTGTTTTTGAAGAGCTTGAATGGATTTAATAAATCACACAAGTTCTAATGTTCACTATGGTAGAAATATTGTTTGACTAGGTTTGAATATAGTTCAAATCCAATTTAGAAAATGAAATTAAAATAAAACTACAACATATAAACATTGAAAATTCACATAATGGTCAAGTAAGCTAAAACATATTTATGATCAATACTAAATCATTTTGAATATTACCAACCTTAACTACCCAACTCTAGGTAACCCAAATGAATTGAGAACGTGGATAAATGATTCTATATATTTTCAACCACAACATTATGTTCACAATCATCTCTGAAAATGGAGCTATTGGAGTCATAAAAAGAAATAAATGGATTGGTTCCAATGGCACTAGGGAGAGTGTCAATTCCATCATCACCATCATAAAAAATATGTCTTGGAATTACTTCAACTATGACACCAAATTCAGGTCGAAGTTGGACATGGACATACAAAAATTGTTTACCCATTGATGACATCACATTTGGTTCTTCGGTAGTAAGAGTGCGAGTCATATTAATTACTCGAAATCCACAATCATCAATAAATGTGCCATGTATCGTCATCGAATCAACCAATGGCATTTCATCATTGTGACCCGTCCATGAGATTAATAATCCAATATTATTATTATTTTCTCAACAACTCCATAATAACCTACATTTTCAAATCACGGTCTACTATCTGATGCACTAGCATAACAATCTGTTGTGTAGTAACCATAACACCATCATGTTTTGTTCTCATGTTCTTTACTCATTTAGTGATAATAAATTTGTACCCATTGATATCAATTGATTTACAGTCACGAACCACGGTATTAGGACCAAAATCCAAAGCACTTATTTCCTCAGAGACAGAGTCAGTAGACAAACTCAATACCTACAATATAAATGACTATTAAACATAATTATATATTGATATAATTATTTCAAATAGTAATATTTTTACCTTCAATTTTAACCACGAAGAAAACTCTTGGCTATGAAAAATCTATGTCCTTCTTAAAGATAAAGAACGATGCTTCCTATTTATCATTGGTTTTTGTTCCCTATAGATAAAAATTATTAATACTTTAACAGATATATATGTAAGATAAACATAAACAATTTAGTTAACTGATATAGTCATCAAACAAATGCCAATTGAACAAAACTGTGCGATGTGCCATCTCCCGCCCTTCGTGGCTTAATGTCTTCAATGTATATGATTCAGGAATTCCTCCTGTTTGTGGAAGTGATGGAAAACTGGGTTCAATTTTCTCAAACTGTTCTTCTTCATTTCTAATTTGTCTGTTCAATATTTTAGTAAGATCAGAAAAATACATCGAGTATAAATCCATACATTCTTGAGCCAAGTAAACGTTCACGATAGAACATTTGGGATTATTTCTGTTTCAGAAATAAGACTTTAATGTTAACATATTTCTTTCAGTTGGATACATCCAAAAAAAAGAAATAGGTCCTCCAAGAAGTATTTTTGTGGGAATATAGACAGTCAGATGCAGAATGCATGTGAAAAATGATGGAGGAAATATTTTCTACAAATCACACAAAATTAATGGGGAATCTGTCAACATTTTTTTCAAGAAAGTTTGGAAAACTTCATAACACAACGATCTCTAAAAAATGGCACAACTGAATAATTTCCACCATTAAATTATTGGAAAAAAGATGAAGGATTGCAATTGGAAGCAACTCATGTAGTAGAACGTGATAATCACAAGTCATCAAAGGTTTTAGCTTCAACTCTCTTCTGTTGACCTGTTTAGATATGTTTCTTGAATAGCCATCAGGAACTCTAATATTCTCTAATACTTTTAGAAATTGTTTTTTCTGTAGGAGTCATCACATAAGAAGCACATGGAAGTTACCATTTATTTTCACTGATACGCACATTATGCAATTCTAGTTTGATACACAAATCCACCAAGTCACCCCGAGATTGTAAATCATCTTTTGTCTTCCCCTTGACATTTAGAAGAACCGAACGGAAATTTTTGCATATATTGTTTTCAAGATTCATTAGTTCTAAGAAATTTTGTAACAAATTTGTTGACTAATAATGAAAATCAAAAAAGATACTCCTCTTCCTCCTATTGTAACAGGTTTCCGTGGAAACATTCTTTCTCTTTCCAGATTTCATATTACCCATTCCTAACAAAAAACTGAAATCTTTCAATTCATTAAGCACATCAGTTTCGGACATACAATAAGGTGGATCATCGGTCTCTATGGTATTATCAAATCTTCGATGATTTATTCTATATGGATGATTATTTGGAAAGAATTGTTGATGTCCCATAAAACTGAAACTACAATGATGTATCAATCTTCTGGATCGTGTATTCTTCATACAAACTGGACATGTCAATTTTCTCTTCGTGCTCCATCCAGACATCATTGCATTAGCTGGAAAATCATTGATCATCCACATAAGCACAACACACATATGAAATATGTCTTTCAAACATGAATTGTATGTGCGCACACCCAAATCCCAAAGATGTTTCAACTCTTTTATTAAAGGTTGCATGTATACATCAATATCAATGCCAGGATCAGAAGGACCAGATATGAGTATACTCATGAAAGTGAGAGGTTTTTTCATACACAACCATAGGGGAAGATTATAAATGTTTATAAAAACTAGCCATGTGATGTGAGAAGTAATCATCTTCCCAAACAGATTAAAATCGTCGCATGGAAGACCCAGCCTCACATTAAACACGTCAGCTACAAAATCAGGATGCTGAGCATCAAATTTCTACCTTTCAAATCCATCTGCAGGAAGAGCCAACTCATCATTAGTCTTCTTTCTCTCGGTATCAGGCCATATCAATTTTATTTATATTTCATCAGACATAAAAAGATTCTGGAGTATGGGGATCAATTGAACGTGCCACGTTACTTTCTGTGGAATATTAGATGGTGTTCAATTAGATTTTGACTTCCTGTGGGATGTGCAAAATTTTATACAATCATTTCATTCAGCGGTTTCATCCCAGAATAAACTGAAATCCTTCGAGCAATCATGAATTTTGTTTCTTGAAAATACAAGTTCCTCAACTAACATCTATGCCATATAGTGGTTTCAGGGAATATCTGCATCATTTTAAAGTAAATCCTTCAAGAGGGTAAGAATTTAATCGATTGTGGTATTAGAAATCCAATTCATATTTTTCGCATGAAACATTCGGATTAAAAATTCTAGCTTTTACTTTTTATCGCATTGTCGATATACTGGAGTCGTGACAACATCATTAAAAATTTTCACCCAATAAATACCATCATTTTCACTAGATGAATTAGTTTTCCTCATATCGATGTCTTCTTTAGTCGAAATACTTTCTTCTTCGTGATGATTAATAAACGGAAACCGATCATCAAACAAATTCTCCATTCCGGCCCTTTCATTTCAATCATCACTAATTTGAGATTTCATTTTCTCCCCATTGTGATACCCCACAATGTAGTTTTCTTGAAAACCATTTTTGGTTATGTGGTAGTTGACTTCTTCATAGGTCAACCAATGTCTACAAACACAATTGGAACATGGGTTGTGTATGCGACCACTATCTGAAGCATTGTGAAATGAAAAATCTATAAAGCTCTCAAAATTGTTTTGAGAATCGCTTGAGATCCGATCAGTTTCATACATACAACTTCTGCCCATTCTGTAAAAAGAATTAATAGAAGTCATTTTGTCATAATCAATTATATAGGATTTAACATTAATATAAAATACATTTAAGTAACAAATAATGGAATAAAATAATCAAGGAATCAACTACACATGTGAAAAACACATACTAATGTGTTATTGAAAAAATGTAAAACCAACAAGAACTTAATGTGTTATCACATCACAAAATGCCTCATCCCATAACCATATTTTAAGGGTATCATGAACATAAATAACATCAACATTGTTCCATCCTACTACGCTACATGACCCCAACCACATGCCACGTCTTATTATAGCCTTATCACATTGCTCCTCAAGTGAAGACACCAGGTAAATCATTGTACATATCACCTAAATACACATGGACAATCACATCACATATTGCCTAAAAACATGGTCAATCACTAATGAAGGAAGAGTATGGAAGAAATGGTAGCTATCCAAGCATATAACCACCATCCTAGATATTAGAAAAACTACCAATAACTCAAAACCTCTGATCGTGGGTAAGTTTATACAACTCTGGTTGGGAATGTGTAGAAATAACATAAAATTCATGATATATAGATAGCACAAAATACACAACCTTTGGGTTCACATTAACTACATAATCACACACTTCACTACTAACATACAACACATAAACCATCACAACCATTTTCTCCACTATATGAAACACACAACAACACCACCATACAAGACACCTAGCATTTCCCACTTTGATTTATAAGAAACTTCATTCACACTTACTTTGTCCATTAATTTAATGTTAAATTAATTAAATCCATTTACCACACATACATTTCTATTCCATCTCATTTATTTAATATCATGTTTTTTTGTTTTAACAACATAATTTATTCCATAGATAACCATTAAACTAATAAAACCACCACACAACAACTCACCATCTCATAATAACCATCGTCACCATGTTTCATCGGCCAACCATCTCACCAAAACTACCACATATCACAATAAAAATATTGCACATCACAAACCACTGCACAACCAAAACCACCTCACCAAATCATACACCACAACCACATCACACAACACCTTCACATGGCACAACACCACAACACATCATCACTATCACACAACTTCACATGTCACATCCATTCCCACTAACCATCACATTACAACCGCACATATCACAAAGCCCAATTGGTCACCTCAATCACCATACAATAGCCTATAACATACAATGAAACACAACAAAAATCCTATCATAGAAGCATCATACCCCAACATCCACAATTTATTCAAGGTCTTCTATTACATTACCCCTTTATTAATCATGGACATTATAACACAAATGATATTCCATTGGAAACTAATTAATTAACAAAATATTCGTTCATTTCCCTATTTTACAAGGTGAAATCACATCAAAATGAAAACATAAAACTAAAATATTATATCAATAACAATAAAAACAAGGTATCATATGTGTATGAAGAATACAATACCTAATTTGAGATGATTCAGATGGATTTTCACCTGTTCGGATAGGGGAGTTCGAGAGAGGAGCCGAGCGCCAGATTGATTTAATTGTTCTGTCGCGACTAGTGGAAAGAAGTGGCCCTATTGTATTTGGGGAAATGATTTACCAATATTTTTTAAAAACCATTGGTAAAGGGGTGTTCAGGGTACACATTCCCAAATGGTTCATCAGAACTGTGGGCATCGGGGTCCCATTTCCCAATGGTTTTATGAAACTATTGGGAAAGGGAAACCTGAAGACCCCTTTGCCAACGGTTTTATGGAACCGTTGGAAAAGGGGCACCGCCTCCCAATGGTTCTTGTGAACCGTTGGGAAATGGATTCCTAGCCCTTCTTTAGCAACAGTTTATGAAAACTATTTGTAAAGAACCATGTGTAAAAACCAAATTTCTAGTAGTCTTGCTTTTAGTAAAAAGAATAAGGGACATACTAAAAACTAATAATCACATTTTGATTGTTCTGATTTTCTTGGACAATAATTATTGAGTCATTTGTGACATGTAAAAATTTATGACACCTCAATATGATGTGCGTTGTGGACGATATGATTTTAAGTGTGTATTTTTATATTAAATTGACATTAAATTGAAAAAAATGGGACATACTGAAAACCAATAAAATTTATTCGTATTGTTTTGATACTTCAGGAAAATTATCCATGAGTCATTTTTGATGTGTAGGAATCAAACACACCACAATTCGATGCACGGTGTGAATAATATGACTAAAAGTGTCTTTTATCAGTTTAAAAATGACATTTTAGTTCTCATTGTGTCACTCACTAAAAACCAAGAAGACACACTGTGATTGTATTTATAATTTAGGAATGTGTTTCATAAGTCATTAATGATGTGTATGAAGTAGTCTCACAAAAAACTAATGAATGATGCGACTGGTAGGACTCAAAATGTGTGCTTCCAGTTTGAAATGAAATTTTAGTAAAAAAATAACTGACATAGAGAAAATCAAGAAAATATATTCATATTGTTTTTATTCTCTAGAAATTGATCAATAATTCTGTTTTGGCATGTAGGAATAAGCCTCACCTCATTACGATTCACGGTCTGGCCAGTATAACTCAAATTGTATCATTTTATTTAAAATGGACATCAATTTAAGTTAAAACAATACAGGTCATACTGTGAACTGAGAAAATGTATTTTTACTGTTTTTATATTTTAATAAAATGATTCATGAGTCATTTTTGATGTGTAGGAGTAAACTGAACCTCAATATGATACATGGTGTGTCTGGTATGACTCAAAGTGTGTATTTTTATTTAAAATTCACATTAATTTATGTAAAAATAACAAGTGACATACTATAACCTTATAAAATTCATTCATATTATTTCGATACTTTAGTAAAAGGATCCATGATTCAATTATGACATGTAAGACTCAATCATACCTTATTACAATGCATGTGGTATCTGGTATAACACAAAATGTATCTTTTTAATTAAAATTGACAGGAATTTAACAAAAAAACAAAAACTGGCCTACTGAACAAAAAGAAAAAGCATTTGGATTATTTTTATATTTTATGAAAATGATCTATTATACATTTGTGACATATAGGAATCAGTCGCACCTCAATACGACTTACGGGGTGGCTGGTATCACTGAATGTGTCTCTTTTGTATAAAATTGACATTAATTTAATTAAAAATAATATGTGACATACTAAAAACTGATAAAATTCATTCATATTGTTTTTTTTATTTTAAGAAAACAATCTACTAGTGATTTATGACGTGTGGGGATCATTCAGACCTCAATACGACATGTGGTGTAGATTCAATAACTCCAAGTGTCTCTTTTTATTTAAAATTGACATTAATTTAAATAAAAACAACATGTGACATACTCAAAACCAAAAAAATGCATTCAATTTGTTATTATGGTTTAAGAAAATGATCCATGGGTCATTTGTCATGTGTAGGAGTCAATTTAACTTCAATCTGATACACAGTGTTACCGGTATGACCAAATGATTCTGTTATTAGTTTAAAATGGAAATTTTAGTTCAAAATTCGTCATTCAATGAAAACCACGAAAACAAACTTTTATTGGCTTGATAATTTAGGACAGAAAATCATAAGCCATTCATGATGTGTATGAAGCAGTATTACATCAAACCGACACACGATATGACCATTATGACTCAAAATGTGTGTTTCTAGTCTAAAATGATATTATAGTAAAAAAACACAACAAACATACTAAAAAAACAATTTGGATTGTTTAGTTACTTAATAAAATGAACCATCAGTAATTTTTGATAGTTATGAATCATCTGTACCCCAATAAGACACGAGGTGTGGCCGATATATCTCCAAATATTTCATTATTTGAAATTTACATTAATTTTAGTAAAAGAACATGTGACATACATAAATCCGAAAAAATGCATTTTGATTGTTTTAATATTTTAGGAAAATGATCCATAAATCATTTGTAACTTGTAGGAATCTACCCTACCTCTATAGGGCACACGGTATGATTAGTATTACTCCAAATGTGTCATTTTTATTAAATATTGCCCTTTTATTAATGTTTTCATTCATATAAATATTTAATTTATTTTTTTATTATGTTACTAACATAATAATTTTTTTCTTATATAGGTGGAATATTTTTCTGAGGTTGAGATTATTTGTTCAACAACTAATACCATGGTAAGATATTATTGAGAGGGGATCATGATCAAAAAAATATGAAATATTATTGTTTTAGAAAGTTTGTTTGGCCATTTTAAAAGTAATTTTATAAAACATTTTTTTTGAAATGTAAATATTATCTTTTTTTCTATATATTGTTGGTGGGAATTTTTGTATTGGTGATGTCAATCAAATATATATAGCTGGTTTGATTCTGGGTGTACAGTTTTAATTGCATGTTTGATTTTGGGAGTGTTGTTATATAAACAAAACACTGTATAGGGCTAGGCCTTTATAAACACTAAAAAATCACTGATAAAGGGCCCCACTTATCATTATTGTGAATAACATCACTTTTTTAGCCATATTATTGGCCATTTTGCGCATTGTGAAAGGCCATACGTGTAGTAATTTTTACCACTTGATCATCTTGTTTGGTTATCCCTTTAAGGATATATCTCTTTATTTATGTAAATATTTAGATATAGTTATTCGTATATTAATATATATTTATATTAATATATTTTCATATATTAATATATATAAATATTAATATATTTATATATAGTTATATTTTTTTATCCATAAATTTATTTGTTTATTAATATATATTTATAAGATTATATTTAAATTTGTTTTTAAAATATGTTATTTTTTGTGTAAAAATAAAGAAATAAATACATATATACAACACACACACACACACACACATATATATATTATATGTGTATTTGTAAGTATAATTATACACGGTTATATATATATAAACATATATTATATATTAATATGAATATTCATATGTTAGAATATATAAATAATATATATCAGTTTGTTAATACAGACAGACACTAATATATATATATATAGACACACACATACACTATATAGGTATATAAATATTCATATATTTTTGTTTTAAATAAAATGTATATTAGTTTTTATTTCGATAATGAATATATATTGAGAAATATATTCTATATGTAAATATGATTAATTATATATTTATAAAATTAATTTTTTTTTGTGTGAATATATAAAAAATATGTATATATTGTTATGTATATTGTTATAAAGAAATGTAAATTGTGAAAATGATAAAATTTTAAATCCATAACATCAATATGAATGTAATACCTATGAATAAATCCAATCCCCACTGAAAAAAGGAAAAAGGACCCTCTAAAACAAGGATAAAATTCCATCGAATGTTAAAATATTTTGGTATCCCAACTAAAAAATCAGTTTTGGAGGCCATATGAGCATTTTTTTGGCGTAGAAAAATGTGAAAGAGGGTTCTAAAATGGCAATAGTACATAGAGCTCATTTTAGGATTCGATTTGATCATTATTTTAGCTCAAACAAACATCCGGGTCAAAAGTTATAGACATTTGAGGTTTGAGTTAAATTTTCAACTTATTTTAGATCTTTTATTAATCTTATGAATTTTTTGTGTCTTAATATTGTTATTAAATGATTATTACTTCATAATAATTAGAAAATTATTAATTAATAATAGTTGTTTATATATTTTATAATATATTTCACTAAACATCTTATATATTATGTGTAAATGTTATCTATACTTATCTAAAACATATTTAATATATATATATATATATATATTTTATCAATATAAATATATTTATATATTTATATATTAATATATATTATTTTTAATGATTTTTATTGAAATATACCCTTTATGATCAGTAGTAAAAATAGCACAGATAAAGACCCCCTTTATTTGCACTACTAAAAAAGAATGCATAAATGGAGTCCCTTTAAAAGTGGTAAAAATCAAATATAAAAGGGTACTTTTAACAGCATATTTTTAAAAATGTTAAAAGTAACTTTTATCAGTTCTTTTTTTACCACTGATAAAGGTACCACATTTATCAGTGTTTTTTAGGGATGCTAAAGGGTGGCACTACGAAAACCTATTTCTATGGTAGTTTTCCCACCTAGACTTCATTGGTATTTTTAACATACTGGATATATGATACTTTTAAGAGGCTACTATCTTATAGTCAATAGAATTGGGGCTGGCAGGATGTCACACATAGAGTTGAGAGTCATACTTTTAGAACACATCATCAACATTTGGTAAATAATATTATTTAATAAGATATGTATACGATAAATTCATATTGTTTATGGTCTGTCCATCTATTACATAGTTTTATGTGTACAAGAGGATGTAAAATGATAGTAGTATTGGAATTATTGCTGGTGAGAGACAGTAACCGATTTTGGTTAGTGTATTTTTATGTTTTGTAGCATAATATAATTTAACTTTTTATCATTTTATTTATATTTTTATAAATATATGAGATATATTAGAAAAATATTTTTCAAATGTTTGGGAGTTATGGTAATACTGATAGTGGGGACAAATCCTTGTGCGGGCATGTTTTGATGAGACAAATTTGTCATTGGTAGTGAAAAGTAGTAGTTAGAAAGGCATTGTGATTGACTTTGGTTTACGATCAACTTCGACTAGTTACTATAGAATTGAAGTGATTTCATAATTTATCAGAAAATCTAGTTTGTATTAGATCATAATCTTCCACTTCTATAGAGTATGATGCAAGGCTTTGAGCTTAGGATGAAACTGTTTAGATATTATTTGTAGAGCAGGAAGAGTAGGAACACCATCAGGAGTAGCAACGTCAGTAGTAGCGTGAACAACATGATCAGATTATGGATTATATGTGGTGACTTACACATAGTTTTGGTACAGATTTACCTCCATCTAATGGAGTTAACCCCCACCCTCTTTGTGACACTATTATTATGTTCTTTCTTGTGAACTTTTTTTATATTATAAATGTTTATATTTTATAGTAATTTTTTTATTGTGGTATTTAATTTTTTAGTGAAAATTAATTTAATAATAATTTGGGAAACCCCAATATTATGAAAATTATGACCCCTTTTAAGTTGGATCGAGATAGAACCCATTACATGACTTAATCCCCAAACACAACATGCCCAAAATAAAGAGAAGGAAATTATAAATGGTAAAAAATCTAATTAGCTAAAAGTAAAATGAATATAGCCTGAAATACTATGGTAGGTAAACCTAGAATTAGGATTTCATTGAAAACCCCCAAGGTAGCCATCCATCCATTTATCCTCCGACCCAGACACCCAAACCATAGCTTAAATTGGGAACTATTGGGAAGATCATCACGGTGGACGAATCTGCTAATAATGTCAGCGACATGCTTAGAAAATCACCATACCCTACTAAAGTGGGTTCTTCCCCTAATGTCATCGAACACTTCCTCGAGTATTGATGGACCCTCATTATTATCCCTCACTATCATGCCTGGGTTTGAGTCTTTCCTTCGGCCGCCATGATGAGAAGAGGCATTCCTTTTACACTATCCCATGTTCTTTCTTACAAACCCCCATTATCGAGTAAGAGTTCAGATCTCGCTATTGACCCCTATGTTTATCTTAATTTAATTATTATATATATTTATTTGAAATGAATATATATTGTGATTTTTTTGAAACATTATAACAATGTTCCATAAGTCATTTGTGATTGGTAGGAATCATACCCACCTCAATATTATTCATGGGGTGATTGGTATAACTTCAATACAGAATATATGACCATTAACAACATGCAAAATCTTTATTGACTGTGTTAAAAAGTTTTATTATCGTTGGCGCTATTAAATGGGGGTCCCTTTTATCAATGCTAAAAAAATCAATAATTAAGGACCCTTTAATAGAATTTAAATAAGGGTTCCTTTATCAAAGATAAAAAATGATGATAAAAGGGACCTTTATTGATGATTTTTTAGGGCTGATCAAAGAAAAACATATTTCAAAAAAAAATCTCCAAATTGAATGATGGGACCTTCCCACTATTATCTATGCTAAACCCCCTTTTAATAGTGATAGTCTATCATCCCCATCCCTTTAACAGTTCTAGTAATCCCCCCACATTTTAACAGTACGAGGGACATGAATCAACCACTCGCATGTGCCACTATCTCTACTGGGTTTCAAAACTAAGACATCCCTCATAATCTCACTCCTTTTCCACTCCCCTATATCGTTTCCTTATGTATTTTACGATATATCTATATAAGTATATTTATTTCATTTTATTTTATATCATTATCATTATATTTATAGATATATATTTATAAAAAAATTTAAATACATATATAAAATATATTTTTTGTGTGTGTATGTGTGTTTATAAATACATACATACATATATACATATATATTTATATAGGTATGTTCATCTATAATTATAATTATACATATTTATATTTATTTATATATATTATATATTAATATGTATATACATATATTACAATATATAGATAAATATATATTTGTTTTTCAATGCACAAATAGATATATTTATATATATAAACTTTATATATACAGTAATTGTAGATGTATATAAATATTTATACATTTTTTTAAAATAAAATGGATATTATTTTTTACATAGATAAGGATTATATATTTAGTAATATACTTGACCTATAAATATGTTTACATATATATTTATAAAATTAAATTTTTATGTGTGAATATATATGAAATATGCATAAATGTTTATATATTTGATTGTCAATAAATCAAAATTATGAAAAATTATAAAATTTCAAAAAATTAATATCAATATTTTTTTAAATAAAGAAAGCATATATTATTGATCAATCGAACTATATAGGAAAATCCAATCAGGAAAATGATCAACAAATAAATGTTTATCCCAAGACATCCTATAGCTCACCAGCCGGTGGGCATCAAGATTAACCCCACACAAGATAAAAGAGAATTTTCATGTTGAGAATGAATTAGAAAGAGACCATATCTTCCTTAGAACAATCCCAAAGATGAATTATCTCCTTGTTTTGAAAATTCATTAACAGATTCAAGACAACCAGACTCCAAAACAACCTAATTCCATCCTTTATCATGGGAAAGGAGGATCTCTTGAAGAATTTATGATTCTTCCACGAAAACTGGGATCCAACATCCATGGAAAACCATGAACCAGGCATCAATCACTTGGACATTATGTTTTCGGGAAATGAGAACCACCCCAATTCGAGACACAATAGAGACAACCACATCTGTATTGATTTTAATGAATCATTTAGGAGGGGGAAGCCAACAAGTTTGAGTTTTCTATGATTAGAGCAATGATGGCCACTCCTTGTTCGACATCCATCTATTCTTCCATTCATAGCCTTATCTACCCAAATTCCATCATGTGAGGTCTTCTCTTCAAAAACCCATTCATTATTATGAGACCAAACAAGTCAAGAAAAAGTACACACTAACCCCACAACCTTTGGTTCCAAAGAAGAAAACTCAATCATTGAAAACATTTTCCATCTACAAAGATGGGGCTAGGGACTTCTTACACCTTAGGGAACATTCATTCCAAACTCCAGCCACTCCCAGGAAGAGAAGAATAGTATGCAATGGAGTTTAAATCTGTTGAAATCATAGTGGGGACACATCATCCTACCACATATGTCATAGAGTAAGATTGTTTCACATCAGTAGGAAACCCAATAATACCTACAACCATAAAAACTTGAATAGGGTGGGGGGTGGAGAGTGCCCAAATATTCCTCCACCGATCGTCTGGATGAGCCTGAGTATACCCATGCAACATATTGATGTACCCTGACCTAAAACTGTACTTCCTAAAAGCATTCCCAACCCGGCAGATTTGGTCACCACTTACTCCAAATGTAATAAGCATGCTAATGATAATACATTGATATGTTTCATTGAACCCACCACAAACTTTATCCCAATCTCACTATTCTAAATAATCATCAATGAAGTCGTGAACTTTTGCATATTTGAACCCCAGAATGACATGCAAATAGACTCTAATGTTGACCCCCTTGACCAACCAATGGTCTCCCCATACATTCACCTTCTTCCCATCGACAGTCCTCCAAACACTACCACAATTGATCAGAAGGATAGCACCAAATAATATTATCTTCATAAATCTAGTCTTGTGTCCAATAGAAGCATGTAGGAAGTCAGACATTGGGAAATAATTTGCTCGAATGACCGTAGAGGAAAGGGAATTAGTATGGGACATGAAGCACCACCCTTGTTTTTCCAAAAGAGAATCATTGAACCATTGAAGGTTATTAATCCTAAGGTCGGAACATGAATTTGAAACAATCATTTTATTCCAAATGATCCAGTGGGTGTTGTGTTTTCCATTAGTAGAACCCCACCATAAGTTATCCATCCGAGAATGAATCCGACCAACAAGGGTAACTAGGAACTTGAAAAAGGAAATGGAGTATGAGTGGACAACATGGGACACAAATTTAACTATCACTTAATTTCCCACTTTGGATATTTTTCTACTAGACCAAACACTGATCAAATTATCATCTTTGTCCATGATTGACACAAAACATGTTACATTGATCTTCTGATAGAAGTTGGGAGCCCTAGGTATTTCTAATGTTTCTTGACCATAAGAATCCTGCATAATATCTGAATCTCTTGTTGCATTATCATTTGAACACATTTGTCGAAGGATAAATCAAATTTAGAGCCATTAATCTATTTGATAAAATCCTTTAAAAAAAGGATGGAAATCATCATGATTGAGAAACACTCAAGTGTAGTAGCCTACGCAGAAAAAAAGAAATCGTCTGAAAAAAAAAGATGAGAACTATTGCAACATAACTTAGATCCATGAATAGCACCATGCTCTATCGCCTTTAAATGTATATGAGAAAAATCATTCTCTACAAGAATGAAAATGTCGGGAGAGATTAGGTCGCCTTATATTAAACCTCTCGAGGGAGTGAACCTAGACAACTACTCCCAATTGATGTTGATTCTATATGAAACTAAAGTAACATAGTTCATAATGTTAAGCATCCAATTAGCTCCAAACCCCAGTTTTGATAGTACAAGATTGAGAAAAGGACAGTTGGCTATTCCATAGTGTTTCATAATATCTAGATTCAATGCTAGGAATCATTTTTTTCTATGGAGATGGTCATCATGTAGTGGGATATCTAATATGAAATGGATGATTTAACCTTAATGGTCCTTAGTGAGACAAAATAACTCTTATCATAAAAAACTTGAAGTGGTTGAAAAAATCTCAACCTAGACACCATAATCATAGAGTAATTTTTTGTAAATAACAATTCAGAGGATGATTTGATGGAACTCCGTAATCTTCTGGGGGGAATTTAGATTTTGGGATGAGGGTAATAACAACCTCATTAATCCGTAATTATCAATTCAGAGGATGATTCATCTTCTTGATCATGTCCAGACCGAAAATGTGCCAAAACCATTTGAAGAAAAGGTCATGAAACTCGTCATGACCATAAAAATTCATAGAATGAAAATGGGGACGATCCCTTCACATTTATTCATCAGAATTGTCCCTATCTAGAGAAAATTTCAAATCATTAGAAAAAATTATTGGTATATAGATTGTGTGACTAAGAGCAATGTCAATGTAGTCTACCTTGAAAATATTTCGATAAAAATCTAGAATAATTTAATTAATTCTAACAGCATCATGCATTACTCTACCAGGATTATCTTTAATGCGGGAGATGTGGGTTTTTCTCCTTCTCTTAGTATCTCTTTGGGGGAAGAAGCTAGTCTTATGGTCAGTTTGTTAATGTTAGATTATCTTACCTAGATGGATGAGTATCTTTCCTTTTCCTTAAGCACAACATTCAAATACCTCTCAAGGTTTGAGATATCCTTAATCATAGACTCGGAAAAATTCTGAGCATAGAGAAATTTTTACCACAGTTTTGCCCTATTAATGTGTCTGTCTATGGGCCTAAAACAAGTTGAACTCCAATTCTTCAGCCTGATACTATCCTTCTGGGTTTGAGTGCTAAAGCGCTATTTTAGACCCCCCCCAATTGCATGAATGGACTCCTAAAAACTCCCATCGCAGAACCATAGACTCTCAAACCTAAACATACACCCACCTCTACACTGATTCCGTTGGGGATGATGAAAGAAGGGTCAGAGAGTGGTCATAGGAAACCGGGGCCAAGTGTTCAATAGAGGATGCACGAACGATATATTTATAGTCATCTATCCCAAAAAATTTGTCCAGTCTTTCAACGATGCATCCCTCTATTAAGGTACCCATTTTCTAAGTTAAATGAAAGCCTTAAAATCATAGATCATGGAGGGAGTTCAAAAGTCGGGATTTCTTAAAATCCTTTATAGTTTCATCACTCGTTAATAAGCCACTTTATTTTTTCTGATATGACAAAAATATCACTGAAATCACCCCTAATTAGGATAGAACCATAAAAGTACTCACAAATCCTATATTACATGTTCCATGATTTTCCCTTATCATGAAAGGAAGGACACCCATTTAACTCAATGAATAACCATGAAGGGGAACCCAGGGCGTCAAACATAATAGCAATGCGGTTACTTGAGTAGTATGGGATTTTAATACTAGAAAAAATCCTTCAAAATAAGACAACGATACACTACATGACCCAACCTCCCAACTAAAAACACTTTCTTAAAAAAGAAAAAATAACCACTTAAACGATCCTGAAAGTCCATCGAATGTTAAAAACATAGGATACACCTACTAAAAACTCAGTTTTAATGGTCTTATAGGAATTGTTGGTCCTTGGAAAATGTAATAGGGGAATCTCCTATATAATTAGTGTGTAGATATTGTCTCAAGGTTTGATTTGATATATGGCAGAGCTCAAATGGAAACTCAGATCAAAAGTTCTATCCTTTTGAAATTCGAGTTACACTTTCAATTTATTTTAGATCATTTATTAATTTTTTTATTTGTTATGTATTAAAATTGTTAATAAATCAATATTACACAATAATAATTTAAAATTTATTAGTTAATAATAGTTTTTTAATTATTTTATAATCTATTTTTAATAAATATCTTATATTTTAAGTGTAAATATCAAGTTAGCCGTATCTAAAATATATTTTATTTTTAATGAAATATGATATTTTTTTGTAATATATCATTTATCAATTCTAGTAAAATAATATTGATAAATCCCCCTTTATTAATGCTACTAAAAAAGTGCAGATAAATCGAGTCCCTTTAATAGTTTCAAAAAAATGGTGCTAAAGGGCTACCTTTGTTAGTGAAAAAAACACGGATAAATGGGTTCTTTTAACATAATTTTTTAGCACTATTAAAATCACCTTTTTCATTTGTTTTTTAGAGTCGATATAGGTACCCCCTTTATCAAGGAATTTTTTAGCATTGTTAAAGGGTCACAATGCATAAATTTGTTTCTTTGGTAGTGATCCATGTGTATCCTTTTATTTAAAATTGACATATTAAAAATATATTCTTTTATATTTATGTTTAATTTATTTCTTTATAGTATTATTTATAAAAGAATTTTTTTATTATATATGTTAATTATTTTTCATGGGTTGGGGTGGTGTGTTTTGCAACTGATTCAATGATTTGTTTTTTTTAAGGTGGTTACAGGTGCCAAAGAAAATTAAACATTGGTCTTTTTAAATTTTTGTGGATTGTAAATCCAAGTCTAATTATACAAAATATTGTTTTAAATTTATATAATATGATTTTTTAGAATTTTCAATGTAACTTTTATTTCAATTAAATTACTAATTTTTATGTTGGTGCATTTTCATACAGGTGTATTTGGTGTAGTGTATTTTTATTCAAACTACACATTGCTGCAGTAGGGAATTTATCAACTTTAATGAAAACAATGATAAATGGGTCCTCGTTTTAATGATGTTGATGACAACAAAGTTTTTTAGCACGGTTAAATGTCTTTTCCTGATGAAAAAAAGTATAGTTGTTGTTGTGGAAATTCAATTTGTTTGTAGTGACAATGATATCTATTTGCAAACATTAAATGAAAAGGGCTTGAAGAAATTGTGGTCGTAAATCCAATGCGTATGTGTTGCGTCGCTAGATGAGGAAGTATGTAAATTCAGGATATAATTGTATTACAACCACATATCACCATGGATTTCATGAAGGAGCGATGATAGATTTTTTTAAAAAATAAAAACATTAATTTTAAAATATTGAAAATTAAAAAAAATCATATTCTCCATTAATAATTAATAGAGTAAAAAATAATTACAAAAATAATTATCATAAATATATTTTAATCCAAAATTCTCTCACAATTTTAAAAATATAAATTTTTATTAAAAAAATACAAAAACTCGTTTTTCATTAATTATATTCTATTAATAAATTTAAAATAAAGCATACATTAACTTAAAAAATAAAATTTATTTTTAATTTTTCTTAAAAATAAAATAAAAAACTAAATTTTAATTAAGAAAAATTTATAAAAAATATCTTTTCCATATGAAATAATAAATAATTATATATTCCAAATTAAAAAAAATTATAAAAAAAATGTGTCCCTTAAAAAATTTAAAACAATATCTCAATTTTTATATTTAGAAATTTATTAAAATTTATATTATTTTAAAAAATATATATATACATTTTATATTATTTATTTTGAAAATATAAATTAATTTTCTTCTTTTATATTAAGATAAATATAAAATTTACCTTTTTCTAAATGAACTCGTTTTAAATTTAAAATACCAAAAAAACCCCCTTATTGTTTCAAAAAAATTTCAATTTCAATTAAAATATATAATGTTAAAAGGATACATCTTTATTTTATAATTAAAAATACTTTAAAAGAAATGTTATCTAATTATTTTTTAACAACGATTATTTTTTTATTTTTTAAAATTATTTTAAATTGAAGTAGATTTTTTTTATTTGGTAATTTTTTGATTTTATTGGAAGGAAATTTTCATTAACGGAAAACAAAAAAAACTGTAATTTTTAAGTGAATTGTTGATATTATTTTGTTAATAAGAAATAATTTTTTTCTATGCTTTTTCAAAGGAATTATTTTTCTTTTATTTTCTAAAAACATCGTAATGGACTTTATTTTCAATTGATTTAATTTATTTTTAAATAAATGAGTTTTTGTTGATTTTTTTAAAAGGAAATAATGGAGTTGATTTGTTGATATGGGATAAGTCAATTTTTTTTTTACAAAACTGGGTCCTGGAATGCATGAACGATGTTCATAGAATCCACACTGCTAGTCTAAAAATAATCAATAAGTTATTGCATAATTATTTGAACATTATTAATTTGGTTCAAAAATAATAATCTTTGGATTATTGATACTAATTTAAATTATGTTTCGTAGGTAAAAAATGTCGTATATAATATGAAATTAATATTATGTTTTTGGCCGAATTAAAATAAATTAAGAGGCCTTTTTCTAAATAAAATAATTCTGAAAATAAAAATCTCAAAAATAAATTTCATACATATATTGGTTTTAATTACATGTTTAATGTAAAAATTAATTACTAATGTTTATATCGATGTTTAAGAGGTTTCTCTATGTCACATATGGGAATATTAATACATATGTAAACCATAGGTCTTTATGTGTTGGTGTGGTATCTTCATGCAAATTTGTAGGCCTAGGTAAATGTTATTGGGACTTATTAAACCCATCCCATGAGGAAAGGGTTTCCCTCATACATATATTTAACACACTGGATCCCTTCATAATCGATGTAGGATAACCCCATAATCTCCCACTCATAACCACTAGGGCAATGAACGGAGAATATTTTTCGGTGATCGGGAAATTCAAATTGATCAAATGCAACTATACAACAATCACTACTAAAAAACAGAGTTTTATCAGTAATATAAAAGCCTTTATCAATTCTATAAAAGCACTGATAGTCAAGGTGCTATTAAAAGGGGGTCCCTTTTATTAGTGCTGAAACAAAGCGCTGATAAATGTCTCTTTTATCATCGCTAAAGAAATCGTTGATAAAATTAAAAATATAAATATAAAAATTACGATATTTCTTTGTATATTAATATATATATACAGTTAGTTATATTTATATATTTATATTTATATCTATTTATTTATGTTGTGATTTTCCATGGTGTTTTTTTGTGACGAATTCCTATCACAATTAACTCACTAATGATGGAATCCATCATAAAAAACCAGTCACAAAAGCCATTATTTTTATAGTGATATATAAATATTATAACAAAGTTATATGAGCTATATAAATGAATATACCAACACATTAAGTATAGATTATATATAAATTTATATATTTGTATCATATAATATAATTTATAGTATACTTATATATTTATAATCATATGTTTGTGTTTATATATATATGTGTGTGTGTGTGTGATTATATATTATAAAATATATAAATAATATATCAAAATGTTTTTACATATAAACGATATATTTTAAAATTACAATTTATATTAAAAAAAAGGTTTATTATTAACATTATTTTATTTATATAATAAAAAATTAGAAAAATGAAATTAATCAATAAAAATATATAATAATTGGTTTTTTCTTGGATTTTCAATGAAAATCCCCACACCAACCATAGAGATGAAGACTTGCTGCACAACACACCACCTCCGTCTCTTCCTCAATTCTGCCACCTCTATGACTGTGCGGATGAATTCCAACTACAAATCATCCCTACCTTGACTACATTCCACCTCCTCCATGAACGCATTAAGCGACCTCACTCTACCCCACCAAGACCACCTCACACGTCGAAACATTTATATCCTGCCTCATCAGCATTCTGCCTCTACCATGAACTCCTAGAGTGACCATACCATGCTCTGACCCACACATCGGCACATCCAAATCCCACCTCAATGTTGGGTGATTTATAATGAACATTATAAACCTAATTATCAAATTCATAGATTTTGATATTTCTGTTGAATTTTATTTTAATAATGTAAAATAGATTTTTAGAATATTTGACTCACATGTAACATTTGATTTTGATTTTAATTTAATAATATAACATTTTAATCGTATCAAACTTTATATGAAATTTAATATATATATATATATATATATTTACATATATATATAATTCTCTGTATATATTTTTAATCTTATTAGTTTTTATCTAACCACTCCTAAATAGAAATATATTTTTGAAGAGCTTACCTCCAAATATCCAATTGTACCTAGGGGTGGGAAAATAGGTGTTTGATCAAACAGTTAATTTAAAACTGAATAAAAAAATGGAAGGGTTATACTAAAATTATTATTGGTTAGTAAAAAAATTGTTTGGTTAATAACATATTTTTTCTTGGTTTTTATTATTAATTTTAATAATTGAAAACTGATAAAATAATTGAACTTATAATTTTTTTATTTTGCCATTAAATTTTAATTTTAAATAACTTATGAGATAGATTATAACAAAAAACACTAGTTTTTTTTTACAAATTTTTTTTTTTTCAAATACATTTTTTTGAACATAAAGATTTATATATAATTTTGAGTTTTTTTACACAATTAGTGTAGATTTTTTTAATCAATGGATTTTTTTTACATTAGTAGGATTTCTCAGATAATCAACATTCCAACAAAGGTTTTTCCACCTTATAAAATCAATGTTTATCTTAGTAGCAGTTCCTAAAAAATATACAAATTTTAATTTAAATGTTATATAACTCACATATGATTATTTATATTGTTAGTTACAATATATATTAATTATATTATCAGTTATACTACTAATTTTATTATTAATGGTTGTATTGAAAATTTTAAATTACTCATTAATTATTATTTTTTATTTTTATTCATAATTATATTATAAATTATTAATATCATTTTTAATTAATTATCTCAATAAATTATATTGTCAATTACTAAATATAGTAATTATATTATTAGTTATTAATTTTCTAAATTACTTGTATAATTGTTAATAATTATATCATTCAAATAAAATGACAATTTTATCTTGAACACACAAACATTGAGTCTTACTTGTAACATCCTATTTTGGACTGACGTGTAGTCGATTCCTACACATCATAAATGAGTAATGTATCCATTACACGAAAAGTGTCATTTAGAGGTAGTTATTTTTTGATTTGTAAGCGGTTTATACTACCGCTAATGTTGATATCTGTATACAACAAGATGTGGTTCCTCCCATTCAATACCACAGATCCAAGTATGAGATTCATTTGGTTTTATCAATGCTATGAAAAAAGAGATAATAAAAGGGGGGCCTTTATGAGCGCTGGCTAAAAGCATTAATAAATCTACCCTTAATCAACACTAAAAAAAGTTGATAATTGTGTACCCTTTATCAGTGCTTTCATTATCACTGATAAATGGGGGTATTTATTTTTTTCAAAAATATAATCCTCCAACCAATGATATCATCCAATTCCAATGTAAATTATTCTAGAGGAAAAGATGAAATCCATCAATTATATCCCCCGATGATTCCCAAAAGCAACAAAAAAATGAGCTGCTCTATTTTAATCTCTCCTACTAAAGGAAAAACAACATGAAGAGAAAAAAGGCACCAAAGATCTGATGATGTCGATAATGGACCCATAGGATTTTAGGACACCATCAACCTCCTTCAGTGCATTGATAATAACATATAAATTAGATTCAACCACTACATCCTTCCATCCATGAGTCAAGATGAAATCCATACCCTTCCAAATATCTATATCATCTTCTAGAGGAGGAGACCAACCCACAATTTCTTAGGAATGATGATCTAAAATAAGAGTGTCAACGTGATCCCAGAGGACTGCCCCAAGGCCAACAAAACCATCCTCATGGATGGCTGCATAAGTTTTATGTTTGAGAACACCCAAAGGGGGTGGCATCTAACAAGAAGGGAAGGAACATGTGAAGGTGGCTGAGCATCCTCAATATCTATCCACTGAGAGCCATAGTTATTGAATCATGTAAATCCAAACCGTATTGTCTAAGAAAATTTCTTCAATAATGAATGTGTTATGGAAAAACCCTATAATACAGGCACTATGATATTATTAGCACATATAAAAGTTTTTAATAAAAAATAATATTCATTTACGTAAAATTATTATATTTATATCCAAACATAATGTTTATTTTTATACATTAATTAAAAAATTCATGTGTATGATTAATATATATATTTTTAATAATTCAAATATATATATAATGTTTATAAAAATTATTTATAAGATTATAATTAAATAAATATATATTTTAATAATCATAATATTATAAATAATTTTTAAATAATAAAAATATTTAATATATTTATCATATTTATAAATGTATATAAATACTTTTAAGAAATATATATTTATTATTATAATTATAACTAAATAAATATATATTTAAATAAATATATGTTTCCAATGAATTCGGTCAATAAATATATTGATGTGTGATTATAATTGACGTACATATATGTTATGTATTCATTATGATTGTTCATTTATACATTAAAAAAGTTAAAAATCTCACTGATAGAGTTTTAACATCGGTTAATTGATAACCAATGTTAAAACAATGTTAGTGTGAGTTTTAACATCGGCTATGCAATAAGTGACGTCAAAATGTGGTTTTCACATTAGTTATTAAATTACTCTTCATCACCTCCAATTAGATTATTTACTCCCCCTAAAGGTGATTTTATAATTAATAATGATGCATCAATTCCTGGTGGTGGCTCTATTTGTAACGCCCCGACCCCAGCTACCCGGAGTCGGTGCATTACTTCATAACATTGGCATTATCACAAAAGATCAAGTCTCGAAAGACCGATTAGTTTAGTAGCCTTGGAAACACTAGATACATTCGTAAATGTTACATTACATCATAAAGTGAAAAAATACAATAACAAAGTCTCCATAGTCCACACTCATATCCTCTTCTGACTATCCCTGCAGGTCATTCATAAAATACTTCTTCACATCCTGGAAAATATTAAAACATTGAAAGGGGTGAGCTCAGATGCTCAGTAAGGATAAAAATATTGCGGAAGCTTTCATAAAAAAACATAAACATTTAAGGCAATGTATAACTAAAACAAAAGCCTTTTATACAAGAACTTAAACAAAATATGGAAAAAGTAAAATGAGATAATGCCATTTAATTATTCACATGGATATTCTACTGGTTGAATAATCACATGCAATATCAATAACCACTTTCATAATGATGGAATGCATAATGCCAGACATTCTGAAACATTTTGTCAAGGCCTCGGCCAGGACGTCTAAAATGATTAAGGCCTCGGCCAAAACCATAAATCAAATTGGGAAAGGGCCTCGACCAATTCCACGTCTAGTTGTCTCATGAGACCTACCGATGCATCGAGGAGCTATAGCGGGCTCCACCCGTCACTTATTAAGTCCAATGCATTCCTCATATGAGTAGGTTTAAACATATCATAAACCATAACAAAATCATATCACATAAAACATGCATAAAGGAAACATAACATTTCTCCATTTCAATCACAAGATATCAATACAACACATTTATATAATAAAAACACTTTCAAATCCATTTTCAATACCAAAATAAAATAAAATTATAACATGGTATTTATTTTTTATTAAAAAAGGTATGGCTTGTAGAGGAGGCCGAAACTCAAATAGTGGTCACGGCGGCAGAGAAGTTGTTGTCGCCGCATACGTACGACAAAAACATTCCCTTTTTTCGTTTAGTAAACGCTTTGTATAAAAAATATTCCTTTTGAATATACGTAAAAGTCAAAGGGGTTTATACACCGTATAAAAGAAAGTTGTGTATAAAACGAAATATGGCTCAATGAAAGGAGATTGAGACGAAGTCCATACAATGATCATTTTTAAAATATAATAGATCGATTATGTGTATTCACTATAAGTACACATAAAGAAAGTAAAAATACAAGATAGTACATAATAATATCATGAAATAATTTGAATGTAGGAGATTAACCCAAAAAATGGAAGTTGGGTTAAGAAGTTCCCTTACCTTGCGTCTTGTCCTGACTCGACCGTTCTTTAACCTCCTGAATAATAAACTAGAGTTAATTTCTATTTACTTAAGAACCTTTTTCATGTTCATTATTCCTTTTATATCACTTATTACCATGTTATGAACATTATGTAATTATTTAAGTTAATGACGGTCGTTTTGTCGATCTTTGGTACTTGAGTCAACAATAAACTTCTTATAATTACAAGTTGTTTATGTGGTAGAATATACATTATCTCCAGAATTATATTCATGATTTATATGTCATATATATCATATATATGCAGTATATACATTCATTCATAATATTACGTAACATTTAGAGGTAAGAAATGAAATGCACCGTTCATGGAGACGGTAAGCCGTACGTACGCATGAACGCTACTTTCATTTCTATATCGTATTTAATGGAATGAAATAATAATTATATAAAGGTATAATATAGTTCCAGTATAATATCATATATAATATCATTTACTCCATCCTTTATACATCCCACATATGGCATTAACGATTCACATCACTTTGAGGGGGCGGTAGTCCGCACTTCCTAAAATGAAATTACCGCGTTTACCCATAATGGAAATCATAAAGTTTGCCATAAATGAGAAATACAGAAGCATAACTAAAACATAAAAATAATATATATAGCATATTTGAAAATAGTGTCATAAAAATGGCCACCATTATATGTGTTAAAAGAATTTGAACAATCATCGTTTCGTGAGGCAGTATTTCGCCACCCACAGAAACGGTATGTTCTTTAACCATTAGACGAAGGTGTGTGTAAGTGTAAACCAAATCCTTATCATAAAAACATCCTAGTATATTTTAGATACTTTTGTTGTTACAAAATAAAGGAATGAAAAGAGTTTAAGGGGTTGGAGAATCAAAATAAAAAAAAACAACATTAGAGAAGACATTACCTTAAAATCGGGTAACTCTTTTTGATTTGAGCCAAAGGCTTCCTTGGGAAGAGTTCTGCCCAAAGTGAGGCTTCTAGGAGTAAGAGGGGGAAGTTGGGAGAGTATTTGGGCAGAGTTTGGCCGAGCCAAATGGCTTGAAGGTGTGAATAAGGTGGGAGAGGTGGGGGCCTTTTATTAGTGGAGAGGAGGGCCACTTTTGGAAAGTAATGAAATGTTACATTATTACACAATGCTTTTCGGATTCTAAAGGTCCCACACTTATATAATTCGTGGCTAAGGTGATAAGGGTTCGAAATATACCCATCCAATAGTCTTTGGACAAGTGTAAGCCTTGTATTTTACATTATCTTTACATTTTATTTAAATCGTTAAATAATGAGGTCATCACTGCATCATCATGATGTCATAAATAATTTAATTTATTTAATGTCTAAAAATTATAAAAAAAAACTATGATGTAGGAAATCGTTTTATCTTTCTAATGAATCTTTATAATCAAAATTTGGACTTGTGTAACCCCACTTAAAAACTGTTTTAGTAAAACTACTCATGTTTGTGTGAATTTAATTTTAACATTAAATAAATATATATTAATGTCATTTTCCAACTAAAGTGGATCCATGGGGTCCCCAAGTTGACCCATGGGTTATTGGTCGGCCATGACTCATCCAATAGGAGTAGGACAAGTTTCAAGCTCATATCATATTATTAAAACATTGTTTTTACCTTAAACTACACTAATTACCTCTAATCGCGATTAAGAACATAAAAGTTACTATTCACCAAAAAATTATTTTAATCTCATTGAACCAGATTTTACTTCTTAATGACAACCATGTATGTCGGATTTTTGAAAATCAAATCACAGAAGTGGTAATATTTCATTTAAATGAAAAATCAGTTATTTATTGAGGTGTACCAATCATTCCTTGTACTCGATGAATACGATACAATCAGTGCTGCAGAGCTTGGACCTCTGAGCGAGGTGTCTTTAGTGATATCCGAACTAGCACTATTCCTCTATGCATTCATACTTATCATAGGGTGATAGAGAGAACCTTTTTGGTTGAATATTCTTGGGATGAGGGGATGCAGCCAGTGATCATTAGTAGTGGGAAAGTAGGAAACTAGCGCCAGTCTCAGAGACTTGGGCATGTAAAATGTTTCTGGAAGAGGATATGATATGGACATATAAATCATCATTGATGTATTCATGGAAACAAATCTATTAGAGATGCATGAGGTGGTGTACACATCAACATGTTACAAACCACCCCCAATGTGGTCCCCACATAGCTCAGGGATTCGGAGGATAGGGGAGGGGAGTAGCTGCATGCAGTCAAGGAGTGCGAGATGATTCAAGGTACGGTCTGTGTCTACAACTAGTTGTCGTATCAACATATATCAGCCCCAATCATTCCTTCCATTTGAAGGTTCTGTGCACATCGGATGATCATGGGTGGATGTTCCCACCTAGATTTTTTTCATTAGATATTATCAATCTGGGATCAATCTGACGATAAACGCCAGTCTCCATGGATCGAATCATAGAAATAGACAATGAAGAAGGATGGCCCCGGAACTGAAAACGAGGACCTTCAATGTTTGATTATAATTAATTCAATTAATTGACAAGAAGTACCTTTTTGGGTGTTCTTTCAACGTTGATATTCTTGATCACGTTCCGATGTGATTCATTATTGTGTCGTTGAAGCCAATTGTAGACATCCTCTAGTGGTGATCCACACATGCACCACGTATCTCTATACGCCGCCATTGTATTCTCTGGGTGCTAGTGTGGAGAAGAATTTTCTTGCATTTTCTGCCTTAGTTAGTTTTTATCTAATGTATGAGGATCTCTCTTGGTCTTGATAGAATTATTGTAAGAAGAAGTTCTCTCATCTTTGAGGGAATTCTCCAGAATTGTTGTGCACAATGATTGAGGAAAAGTGTTGGGGTTGTGAAGATATTTATAATCGGGTTTGAGGTTATAGAGATATGACAATAAATAAACGTGTTACGCATTTTATTTATTTCATTAAATCTTAGTGAAAACCCCCATGTTGAATAATTAATTCCTTGACATGCGCCCATGACGATTGTAATTAATAACATTTAATAAATCAATATTATATCCCCAAAATCCTGACTGGAAAAACTACACAGTGTGTAATAACTAATAGACAGGGTGTACTTGTTTTTCATTGAACTACAAGGTCTGTAATTATTAATACACAATGTGTATTTTTTTCATTTCCTTTTCAAAATGAAAACTACACAGTGTGTAATAATTAATACACATCGTGAACTTGTTTTCAAGATAAAAACTACACAGCGTGTAATAATTAATACACGATTAGTACTTGATTTCATTTTATTCTTCCTCCAACATTAAAATGATTTAAACATCCTTGAATAATTATTAAACCACGTATAGGAATAATATTTATTCTACACGAGATACTTGAATACACTTAGTTTCTGACCGTCTATGCCTCTTTCTCGTTGGCATTAAGCAGACCTGCCTAAAGTCCATGATTACTATCCAGCAATTGGTCAAGTCACCCAAGAAAAGAAGTTGACAACGCATTGACGTGTCACCTCATATGAACGGTTACCATGTAATTTATTCCCTTTATCTCAATATCTCATCAAATAGGTTTCATGGTAGTATCATAAACCTATATGCTTGATATGTCGTTCTTTGATTACCTGAACTAAACCCGTCGTTACACCATGGCCATGGAATTTCATGTAACGGTTCTATTTCAATCAAAGGGTCGAGATATCAACTTCCATAAATGGAAAGGAAAAATCCTTCCTCAAATTATCCATTATCATCATGTCATTCGTGACGCACCCAACGTACCCTACATCTCACCAACTATCTTTGTGACGGTTTTTTTCAGAAAATCTAATTTTGTGAGTCGTGACTTGAGTTAATGATTATATTCTAGTCTAATGACCATTACACACACTCACAGATATAAATTTTCGATGACACCAATACATGAGGAATTACTACTGGTGGGTCTGTTCTCATAATCTCCCATCTTGGAGATTACCAAGTGCAAACACTATGAGAGAGAGTCTCGACTTCTTATGAGTACTTGCACATGACGGTCTGTATACTATGTTTCCTATCATAGTATGACATCCAACCATAGAACATTATTTTAAAATATTGTTATATCATTTCAAGGTTCTGATCATAACGGGGATCTTCCATGACCTTTTTAATGCAACAAATATTCCAAGACATTATTATATTATATTCATTTAGAATAATGAACAATATATAATAATTGTACATTCATGTAATCAATGTACAAACAGTTGGTTCTCAGGACACCAACTCTAACAGACTCCCACTTTGACTAGATCAAATTGCCTTCGACTTTTAGTCCACTAGAAATCACATGATGATCATGTTTCAACTAAGTCAAGGCTTTAGTCACGGAGTCCGCCAAGTTGTCTTTTGAGGAAATATTTCTCACTGAAACTTCACCTCTCTGATTAAAATCCCTCAAGAGATGATACTTCCGAAGTATGTGCTTTTTCCACTGATGTGTCCTTGGCACTTTTTTGATGTGCCAAAACTGGAGTGTTTTCACTATAGAGTGTGATAGGATCTTCACAGATAGGTACTACAGCCAACTCTTGGATGAAGCTCTGCATCCATATTGCTTATTTATATGCCTCATAAGTTGTGATATACTTAGACTCCACTGTAGAATCTGCCACCACGCTTTTCTTTGAGCTCTCCCAACTCATTGCACCTCCATTCAAATTGAAGATGTATCCAGTCTGCTACATCATGTCATCTTGATAAGTTTGGAAAGTAGGATCTAAATGTCTTCTAATGTATAGTTCCTCATATCCTCCATAAACCAGGAACATGTCCTTATTATGCCTCTGATACTTAAGGATAGTCTTGATTGCCATCCAATGGTAGTCTCCTCGATCAGCTTGATATCTTCCTGCCACACTTAATTCATAAGCAACATCTAGCCTCATACATAGAATATAATACATGACTGACACAATCGCAGATGCATAAGGGATCCTTCCAATTTCATTCTTTCCTCATTTTTCTGAGAACACATTTTCTGGGAAATATTAATGCCATGTGACACTTGCAACAATTCCCTATTGGACTGTTCCATACTGAATCTCTACTGTATCTTGTTAATGTATGATCTTTTACTCAGGCCCAGAATTCTCTTGTATCTATCATGATGGATCTTGATCCCAAGAATATATGTTGCCTCTCCCATGTCTTTTATAGAGAAGCATTTGTCCAACCATTATTTAACTGACTGTAAGACAGGTACTTCATTTCCAATTAGTAATATGTCATCAACATATACTATTAGGAAAACGATTGCACTTCCACTAAACCTTTTGTAGAACAAGGATCACATTCATTATTTACAAAGAAAAATTATGTTACGGCTTCGTAAAAATGAATGTTCCATGACCTTGATGATTTCTTTAATCCATAAAGTTTTTTAGGAACATTTATACCTTTTTGGAATCCTTTAGAGTCACAAACCCTTCAGGTTGTGTCATGTAGACATCTTCCTGAAGGTTCACATTAAGGAATGTTGTTTTGAAATCCATTTTCCAAATTTCATGGACATGGTAATCATAAATGGACAATAGGATTCTGACGGATTTCAGCATCGCAACCAGTGAAAAGGTTTCATCCTAGTTAATTCATTGATGCTGTCTAAAACCTTTTCCAACCATTCGTGCCTTATAGGTGTTTACTTGTTCCTCCATGTCATGTTTCTTCATGAATACCCATTTATTACTAATAGGATTTACATCAACTGGAGGATCGATCAAAATCTAGAATTGGTTTTGGTTTATGGAATCCATTTCAGAATTCATGGCTTCTTGACACTTGGAAACGTATGTGCCTTCAACAGCTTCTTTTAGGTAATAGGTTCATCATTGTCATCCAATAATGAGTCACCAGCTTTAGTGACAAGAAAACCATATCATTCCAGTTCTCTCATCTCTCTCATGCTCCTACGTAGTTCATGTGTCTCTAGAATATATTGTTCTTCCACTGGGCTTTATGGAATCTGTTCTTGTACCAACTCTTGTGTATCATGAGCCTTGACTACATCAAAGTCTATCTCGCTCCCACTATCTCATTTGGAGATGTTATACCTATAAAGGAATATGGCGTGTCTTGCCACTATAACATTTTTATCTAAGGGATCGTATATGGGATATCCCCTTGTTTCCTTGGGATATACTATAATGATACACTTTGTGCCTTAGGGCGAAGTTTGTTACCTGAAGAGGCCTTAACAAATTATTTGCTACCCCACACATGTAAATTCGATAACATGGATTTGTTTCCACTCCATAACTCATATGGAATACCATTTATCAATTTAGTTTGTACTTGGTTGAGTATGTGTGCTGATGTTTGTAATGCATGTACCCAAATGGATAATGGATGACTTGCATGACTCATCATTGATCTCACCATGTCCAACAGGGTGCAGTTCTTTATTTCACTTACACCATTCCACTGAGGTGTGTTAGGAGGAGTGAGTTGAGATAGAATCCCAAACTCCTGTAAGAAATCAATGAAGTCCTAATTAATATATTCTCCTCCTCTGTCGGAGAGGAGTTTCTTAATCTTTTTACCAAGATGTTTCTCAACATCATTCTTGTATTCTTTCAACCAATCAAAAGAATTTGACTTATACCTCATTAAGTAAATATATCCATATATACTAAAATCATTAGTAAAAGTTATTAAGTACAAGTACCCACCCATTTCTTCAATTGGAAATGGTCCACACACATTTGTGTGTATTAATTCTAGAATCTATTTAGACAATTCACCTTTCCCACTAAAGAGGTCTTTGGCCATTTTTCCTTGTAGAAATGCCTGACATACAATAAGTGGTTTTAGTACGAAAGAATCTAAATACCCATCTTGATGTAATTTTGTCAAACGTTTATCATTGACGTGACCAAGATGGTGATGTCAATGTTGGGTGTGTAATGAGTCATGTGAATTTACTTTTTCATCGATTTCCATTACTTGGTTTGTGTAGTCTAACACATAAAGGTCGTTATATAAATGTTACCTACAAAAAATAAATGTTATCTGTATAAAAGTAGCAACATTCATTTCCAAACATGATGATGAATCCATCAGTATCTAATATGGATACTTAAATAATTTTTTTGGTGACAGAGGGTACATAATAACATCTTTTCAAAACCAAGACCATCCCATTAGGCTATGTGAGGTGGTCGTCTCTGACAGCTACAACAATGAGTTTGGCTCTATTGGCTACTTGTAAATCCACCTAACCTTGGACAATCATTTTAAATATACTTGGTTCCTATATTTGGATACAGGTGTGAGCACCACAAGTAGTATCTAATACCCAATTAGTAGAAACGGATAGATTGCATTCAATTACAAACACACCTGAAGCTTCCCCATTCTTCCTTGGCTGGGTGCAATTTTTCTTCCCGTGGCCCTTCATGCCACATGAAAAAAATAGCCTCCTGTTCTCTTGCCTCCCCTTTGATCATCCTTTTATTGGATGTCCTTGAAGAATATTTGGGCTTAAATATCTTCGTCTTCCCATTCATTTTATTCACTATAAGGACAAAAGGCTTTTCTTTCTTCATATCATTTTCCACATGGAGAATGAGGATAAGGAGATCAGATAGAGGCTTCTCAATGTTGTTCATGTTGAAATTTACAAAAATGTTAGAGATGCTCTAGGGTGTGATGTAAGAATGAGATTGGTACCCCGTTCTTCAGGGAGTTTAAACCCTAGAACCTCCAAGCGCTCAATTTAGCCATTGAGCATTACTACATGAGTCCCAGCTAGGGCACCCTCACCAAGAATTCTGTTGAATAGAGCCTTGGAGATCTCAAGCCTTTCATGTATTTCTCTCTCCTAGTATAGACCACAGAGGTGCTCGATCTTGTAATAGGCACCCATGTCTTCATGAGACTTCATGAGCTCACTAGAAATTGATGATAACATCAAACATTGAATGTCGAGTACATCATTAAAATGTTGATCATAGACCATGAAATCTTCATCACTCGCCCCTTGGGTGGGCGGATCAGGATGTGAGGACTCCAGCATGTAAAAAATTCGTTCATGGTGTAGCATAACCTGAATGAACCTAAACCATTCATAAAAGTTACTGTCGATGAAGATATTGTCGTTATCTAGAATTTATCGTAGATACAATATAGGTGTTGATTTTTTCATATTGATTCTTCAAATTAAAATATCATATTTATCAGTACCTTTTAATTACATTTCATGAAATATAATAAATGAATTTATTAATTCTCCCAATATTTTATCATGTCCAAATGGACCTCACCATTGAACATGGAATGTCTCGTTTCCATGACATTCTAGTGTCAAGGATCCATATTACCCTTCAAATAACCCCAACAAGGGATGGTCAAGCTATTTGAAGGTATTTAGGTAGGCAGGTCTTTTCCAACTATGATCTTATAGTTCCTTGATCTGTTGAGTGGACTCCCAAATCCAGGAATCATGACTTAGATTTCCTCAACACTTGCCTCCATTTTACAACAAGTCTAGCAAGTTCTACTCCTCTTGATGTAATATCTTTACGTCAACTCAAATATTTCATAATATGTTCCCTTTATAAATGTATGTGTCCTAATAAGGGTTAGTAAAACACATAGTTTCATTGAGTCTTTCCCATAATCAAGTAACAGAAGGCTTGGTCTGACATAATATGGTATATGAGAGATTTTATTCTTTTTGTATAGTTTTTCTGTATCACATGATTGTAATGTTAAGTGATTATTACATAAGTGATTAAACATGTTTCGATAATGTTTACGCATATTCTGGTTTTTATTTTATTCCATCTTTGCATGCTTGTTTATTTCATTAAATATGTGATCACGGTAACACATACATAATCAATAAACCATGTAATCAGATAGAAATAAAATAATATGGCATGATCATGAGCTTATATTGGTTAGATTATCTAGCGGTTTTTATAAGATAACCATGACCTAGGGAAAAACACATTGAACCAGATGGTTCATGTTTTTCAACTCCCACATGCCCACCATTGTATCTTCTTGGGTTGGTTTCACCTCACCTACGGGTTTTGAACCGTCTCCTCCTGACTTGGGAGATCCTCCACTACATGGGGTTTACATTAAAGAAACCATGGGCACACATACCCTACATATTATTAGAAGAAGGCTCGCAGGACATCAAATTTAAATTAAATAAATTTAAATGGATCCATACACACACAAATGGTATATGGTCTAGCTCCTGATAATCCATATCATGCAATGAAATTTACGCATATTTAGAATTCATATTCCTTTAATATCTATTTAATTTATAATAAGTCACACTTGAATTCAATTAATTATGATCATATAATTAATCAATTCTTTATCTTAAATTCCTTGCTGAATTTCCTTGAGATTATTCTCATCCATATTCCTTGTAATGGTCTTTGTACATTGTATGAATCCTGGTGAAATTCCATTTTTGGAAAGTACACAGCGTGTAGGATATATTACACAACGCGTATTTTTTTATCTTTTATCCAATGTACACGTCGGGGGCATTGGCGTATTTCCTGTAATTTGGAAATTTTAGAGTACACTAAGTGTAGATTTATCTAACATGGGATGTACTTCTTTGTTATGCGGTTACCAGCCTGGAAATCCCATATACGTGGTACATGGATTCTCCTTTTACATTGTTTCACATGGGACGGATTGGACTACACAGAGTGTTGAATCATCATACATGCCGTGTATTTCTGGTTTCCACATGCCGTTCAATTCTGGTGAACATGGTGTGATAAATACATAGACATGTTCAATTCACATGGAATGGTTTAGAGGAACAGTACCGGTTTGTTGAACCTAAGTACACAATGTATAGTTTTCAATACATGCCATGTATTCTTATGTTGTACAGACAGATAGATCGGATCCTTCAGATGCGTTCCTCATGTTTATTTTAATCAAAATTAAAATTAAAAGGTCATTTCTATGATGTCAATCGAGAAACGAAGGAGGAAGAACAGATCTCATTCATTCAGTCTAATAGAATGATTTATATTGAATTGAATCAAATACAAATGTTTCAATTATCAAAAAAATTAAATAACTATAATCAACGCTATAGCCTCACTCTGATACCATTTTATGGTTATTGGCACTGTGGAATCTCATGGGTGGATATACCCACTCAGCTTTTCGTCATTATAAATGATCAATTCAGGATCAATATAATGATAAACTCCAGTCTCCACGGATCGAATCACAGAAATAGTCAAGAAATAAGGATAGTCCCAGAACAAAAACAAGGACCATCATAAGATGATTATAATTAATTTAATTAATTTATAAGAAGTACCTTTTTCGGTTTTCATTCTTTGTTGATATTCTTGATCACGTTCTTATGTGATTCATCGTTGTGTCACAGAACCCAAGTGTAGACTTCCTCTAGCAGTGATCCACACATGCACCATGTATCTCTGGACATCGCCAAAGGATTCTCTGGGTTCTAGCATGGAGAAACATTTTCTTCCATTGTCCACCTTATATCATTTTAATCTAATGGAGGAGGATCACTCTCAGTCTTGAGAGCATTATTGGAGGAAGGATTTCTCTCGGCCTTGAGGGAATTCTCCAGAATTTTTGTGCACAACGATTGGGGAAAGGTGTTGGGGTTTTGAGGATATTTATAATTGGGTTTGAGGTTATAGAGTTATGACAATAAATAAATGTGTTATGGGTTTTATTTATTTCATTAACTCTTATTGAAAACCCCCATGTCAAATAATTAATTCCCTGACATGAGCCCATGCTTATTATAATAAATATCATTTAATAAAACAATATTATATTTTCAAAATCCCAACTAGAAAAACTACATGGTGTGTAATAATTAATACACGACTTGTACTTGTTTCTTCATAAGAATACATGGAATTTACTCATTAATACATGGTTTGTACTTGTTTCATCATTTCCATTCCATAATGAAAACTACACGGCGTGTAATAATAAATACACAGTTTGTACTTGTTTTAAAAATAAAAACTACGTGGCGTGTAAACCTTAATACATGATTTGTAGATGATTTCATTTTATTCTCCCTACAACTTTAAAGAAATTTAGGATTACATGAATAATTATTAAACCACATATGGTAATATTATTTAATATACTTGAGATACTTGAATACACTTATTGTGTGACCCTCTATGCCTATTTCTTGTTGGCATTAAGCGGGCTTGCCTAAAGTCCAAGATTACTATCTAGCAACAGGTACAGAAACCCAAGAGAAAGAAGTTTATGCTTCATTGACATGTCACCTCATACGAACGGTTACCATGTAATTTAATCCCTTTGTCTCAATATCTCATCAAGTAGGTTTGACGGTATTGTCATAAAACTATATGCTTGATCTGTCGTTCTTTGACTACCTGAAATAAACCCATCATTACAGCATGGCCATGGAATTTCATGTGACTATTATATTTCAATCAAAGGGCCAAGATATAAACATCCATAAATGGAAGGGACAAATCCATCCTCGACTTATCCATTAACAACATGTCATTCATGACGCACCCAACATACCCTACTTCCTTCCAGCTGTCTTCGTGACGGTTTTCTTCATCAAATCTATGTGTGTGAGTCATGACATGTGTTAATGATAATCTTCCAGTCTAAGGACCATTACACACGCTCACATATAGCAATATACTATGACACCAAGACATGCATATTTACTACTCGCGGTTCTATTCTCATAATCTCCCATCTTGGTGATTACCAAGTGAAATCTCCATGAGAATGAGTCTCGTCTTCTTACATGTACTCGCACATGACAGACTGTATACTATGTGTCCTATCATAGTATTTCATCCTACTATGGATCTTTATTTAAGAATATTGTTATTGAATTTCAAGGTTCTCATCAAAGCAGGGATCTTCAATGACCTTATTATTGCATCAAGCATTCGAGGACATTATTATATTATTGTCATGCAGAACAAGGACTGATATATAATAAGTGTACATTCATGTAATCAATGTACCAATAGTTGGTTCTCATGAAACCATCTCTAAAACCTTCCAATAATCTTGTCCAAGACCTATAGTTTCCTGTTAAACCATTTATATGACCCTCACGTCTACAGATACCATTAGGAATAGACTTGATAAAAACACTTACACCGATGGTGTGATCTAACCATTGAGGTGAGAGTTTCGGTTGGAAACTCTTGGTGGAAGAGTCAACGCATTATGACATTAGTTTGGGTATGGACTAGACATCCCCAGCTCATACTCAGATTGATTGAATTAGGGAAAAAGATTGTGGTTTATCTACAATGTTGGAATGGGGGTTTCCTTGGTCAGCGAAAAAGGAAACCTAGGAAGCACAAGATATACTCTTGCGTAGGAGGGTGTGGCTAATCACTCATGATTTAGCCAGCCGTACCTTCTTGGTAGCATACTTTTTGAGTTTTATGTTCCCAATGGGATTGGATAGTGTTCCTCCAGGACTATGACATTATGATGGTCTATAATCCTGTGAAGGGGAACATGGTAGTAGATGCACTCAATAGGAGGTCTGAACAACTGCTACTGAGTGAGGCATCAGAGTAAGTAGTCGCGCTGCAGATATCCTTCAAGGATAGAGATGAAGCTGCTTATATTCAGTCTATGACTTTCACTCCCCCACTCCATCAGCATGTCGGTGAGGCGCATCTTGGTGGAATTGACTTTGAGGCTCGACGTGATCAGATATCCTCAGGGTAGGCACCTGATGGGTTTTATGAATGTGGGGAGCACGTCGTCCTCATAAATGGACGTAACATGGTACTAGTGGTGCTTCAGGAGGAGGTTTTGAGGGAGTTCCATACGCCCCCTCTGGTGGTACATCTTAGTGTGGTAAAGATATACCAGGACCTCCTGCGTCAGTACTGGTGGCTAGAGATGATGAAATTAGTGGTAGAGTTTGTACCACAAAGTATCACTTTTCATCAAGTGAATACTACAAAGATTTGTAATAATCCTTCTACCGACAAGATACGGAAACCCTTGTAGTTCTAGGAGGGGAACCAAGTGTTCTTGTGAGTCTCTCCTTGACATGGACTATGAATATTTGGCCGAGGTGGCAAGTTATCACCGAGGTTTATCGGTCCTTTTATGATAATTCTGAGGATATGAGAGGTATCACACTGCTTGGATATTCCAACATAATTGGATAGGGTGCACAACGTCTTCCACGTATCACAACTGAGGAGATACGTGCATGACCAATCTCATATCATCAACCACGTAGAGCTGGACTTTGACGATGGGTCGACGTTTACGGAAGCTCTAGTGGAGATTGAGGATCGATATGAGCGGGTCCCTTGTGGGTGGTCAAAACCTCTGGTTTACTTACGCTGGTAGCACAAGAACCTTTAGGAGAGAACATGGGAGTAAGAGGCTCAGATTCGTGCTCAATACCCTTTTTTTTTGTTTTTTTGCCTTTGTTTTGGCTTTTGAGGACGTGAATCCCTAAGGTGGGGATAATTTAATATCTCAGAAATTATGTATAATATTTTTTTAAATTATAATGAATTATTTCGAGACCGCAAAATTTGACGGCTTGTGATTCCGAGGGATAGAGTTCCCTGAATGATCTGTTGAAGTTTAGTTGAATTTTAACTAGCACACGTAAGCATTTTTCCTAAAATAGTGGAAGAAATCATAAACAGTAACTCAAATTATGAATTAGAGGGAATAGTTGCGATCAAGATGGCTGGTTTACCCTATGCACGACATAATTTTAGTCTGCGCGGGCCTCCTGTGAGAAAACCCAAAAATGGCATAACTGTAAATAAAATAATTAAATAAATTATTTTATTTTCCAAATTCATATAACACAAAAATGGTAGCTCGGATAGAAAATATGGGACCACCTCTATACTCCTGAGGGCATTCATCATTTAAGAAGATACTAACTTTAGATGGCATAGGCCACAAGTGAAAGTTAATTTTTGGCCATAAATCAAATATTAAGTAACAATTACTTTATTTTAAAATCCACAACATTTAAATGCTAACATAGATTTGAAATCTGAGAGTATTTTTCAGTTCTTTGGGGAGTGTTTCACTTAGTTAGATCCAAACATCGACCAAAATGGGTAAAGGGCGACTGTTATAATTTTTTCCGAACTTATTTCGGGTATGTTCAGTAAATGCGCGGGCAGTGTTTTATAGCTTTTGAAACAGTGCTCGGAATTGAAATCTGAGGGCACAGTTGAACTCGCAGAACCAATATTCGCATAAGAAGGCCATCACCATGAATTCATTAGGTTGAGGGTGAAAGTTAGTGTTCATGAATTTTGTGGGAGAGTTCAAAAAATAAAAATAAAATAAATAACAACTTTTATTTTATTTTTAAAACCTCAAATTTTATGTTTAGTGGTGGGGACCACCCAAACTAAAAACCCCCAATTTAAATTTAAAGGTGGGGACCACCCTACCCTACAAATCCTCCTTTAATGTGAGATAACTCTTTGATTTCCTCCCATTGATGTGCCAAATCAATTAGTTTATTTAATAAATTTATTTGTCATTTCACCATTTGGTTGGAGACTTTTTGGAAAAAGGGATAGCTATAAGAAACATGGAAGGAGATTATTCAACAAAGAATCTCCAATACAATGATGAGCATCCTCCAGAATCAGAGAACAAGGAAGATGCTTGAGACCGGATCAGAAACATCATGCGGGAGCAACGAATGCCGACGTCACCATCTCATCGACTTCGTCTTCTTCCTCACGCCACCTCCAATGGACAATGGAGGTTGGGGTTTTTATATATGTTTGTATTTGTTTTATTGATTCACCACATCCTAAATTCATGATGATGATGGCCAAACGAACAAGGCCATCATCCCGCCCATAAACCATGTTCCTCTTTCTTTTTATTCATCGCGTGTTATACGTGCTCTCTTCAACGCCTAATATTTATTGGCGCTAGAAATACAGAGTGTTGATGAATGTGATATATTTACGTGAATCCCTCAATGCAAGGATCACAAATAGGCAATCGTTTAATTTTTCAGGCTTGGAGCGAAGCCGTAATGGCTCGCGGAAGGTGGCGGCCAAAAGTTTATTGTTGCGGGAAATGCAATATTCTGTTGAGCACGACATATGGATGTGAAGCCCTTGACCCGAGGACCATGAATATGTCATCATTTTATTTTTAGGAGTTATAAAAAATATGAGACACCCCACGGAAGGTGTGATATGGCAGAGTAGGGCGGTCCGGCGTGGCCGATGTAGGTGGTGCATGCGCAACAAGTGGGGCCAAGTGGCTTCGGCCGATGATGAGGCAGATTAGGAGGGGGCATTACTAGGCGGTGCGGTGGAGGCAGGCCGTGTGAGAGGCGAAGGCACAGTGGATTCCCGGTTCGTGTACATGGGTGAAAAATCATGGAAAAAGAAGATTAGATTGCCGAGAGAAAGTAATAGATAAGAAATAAAAAAAGAAAAATGAATATAAAAAAAGAGATAGAGGTGGTATTTTGACCCATGCGCACCAAAATGGGATTCCCCTCTTGTGAGTGAATCTCAAATGAGATTGCAGAGAGAAACTTTCTATGAAATGAAATAATAATAATATAATATTATTATTATTTTTTATGGTTGTTAAAACCCTAATTCATCCATAACGTATCCATGTTACCTCAATTTCACGAACTGTCAGCGGAAGTCAAACCCGGACTTCGAGATGAAAATTATGAGTCCAATATTGGATGTCTTTTTCAGGTTTTTTGATCGGGTACCCAAAATGATCAAATAATAATAATAATATATTATTATTAAATCTTCGAGCCTCCATAACTCATGCGTGTGGCATCCGATTGGATTACCATCTATGGAGACATGATCCTATCAATAAGACAGTCGATTTAAGTCTAATGTTGAATATTAAATTCTGGTTCATGGCTTGGGTTCATGAAACACCCAATAATGTTATTATTTTTATTATGGGATATTATATTCGATATGTCTCCCTCATATGGTGTCGAAATTATGAACCGTATGTGGCACCAGAAACCTTGGATAGAGACATTACTTTTGGGATACCCCACTTGAGTTTGGATAATGTTGGGGTACGTCCGAGTTGGATCGAGCAAGAATCGAACTAGGCCCTCGAGGCTAAACGGTAATAACATACAGACCGGATGTCTGATTGATGCATCATCTATTTCATTGAGACCCAATTTACATGGTAGTCCTTTGGGATACTTCATCGTGGGACTTCGTGAGGTTGGATAATCAACCAGTTGATTGAGGAAAAAACCCTTCTAGAGAGAAGTTATCTTACTGCGGGAACCCTGTAGCTAGCTATGACGATATACATGGATCCTGTGTGGGTCTGACGGCGTACTGTGACGATGTACTGGGATCTTGAGTGCATCTAACAGTGTACTGACGATGTTCTAGGATCCTGTGTGGGTATGATAATGTACTGATGATGTACTAGGATAATGTGTGGGAATGACGACGTATTGATGATGTACTAGGATCCTTTGTGGGTCTGACGATGTACTGAAGTTGTACTAGTATTTTGTGTGGTTCTAACATTGTACTGATGGTTTACTAGGATCATGTGTGGGTCTGAAGACGTACTGGCGATGTACTAGGATCTTGTTTGGGTCAGACGATGTACTGATGATGTACTCAGATCTTTTGTGGGTCTGACGATGTACGAGGATCCAGTGTGGGTCTGGCAAGGTACTTGGATCTTGTGTCGGCCTTACAATGTACTAGGATCTTATGTGGGCTTGACAAGGTACTAGGATCTTGTGTGGGTCTGAGGATGTACTACAATCCTCTATGGGTATGATGAAGATTTAGGATCCTTCATGGGTCGGCCAATTAACAGATTAATATTACTAGTAGTTACATCTAATCATCTCTGTTACTATACCTAAGATATACCTTGGGTGAGCTGAGTCTGTACCTTGTGGTATTTTTCCTTCATGGTGATACCTTGGTGGTATTCTCTTATGTGGTGTACATGTTTGGTACTTACTATTGTGGTATTTCATCCATTGTGGAATAGTTGAGCTTTGGGATATTGAGTTAGACTCTGTGTTTCCTCATGATGGATATGGGTATACTTGATAATTTTGTTATATGTAGGGGGATATACCTAAGAAGGGTTGTCAGTTGATTTTATGATATTTAGTATTTCTTTTTTAGATTTTTTGAGTCCTTGAGGGTCTTGGGGTCCCTATTAAATATAATTATACTCACCCAGCACGGGCTATGCATGTACCTTGTTGTGTTGGTTGCAGACAACAGACAACACTGACTGAGGATGAGGGTACCAGGACTGGAGGTAGCTCGGAGATTGACCCTATATGAGGTGTACCACATAGAAGACCGTTTGAGAGTTGTACCTACCCTTCAAGTAAGATTCATGGTGGGTGTTCACATGAGTTTTCCAGTTTACTTATACCTTCCATTTTCTTGTACATTCCAGTTGGGGTTGTATTCTGTCCCCTTTTACTTACTCACTCAGTCTATTTACTATTAACATTACCTTGTGTTCATATCTAGTTATGTGCTTGGTTGTGTGAGTACAGATGATAAAGGCAATTCCTTCCTGGCTTTAGGGAAATACTCCTTCGGTGATAGTCACCATCCCCTAGTCTATAGAAGGCGGGTTTGGTGTAGTCACGACATGGGCCCCGAGGGACTGGTTGTGAAATATGTAATGAATGATGCAAAGCTAATAGGTCAGGATGAGACTACTCAGAGATTAATTTGAGAGCAGTAAGAGAAGCGACAACATCAAGAGAAGCAACAACAGTAATAACATCAACAACATGGTAAATTGATGGAGTATATGTGCTGACATGCAAATGGTTTAGGGATGGAATTCACTCCATCTAATTTAGTTCATTCCACACACTATTAGTGGATCTTTTATTATGTTCTTTCTTTGGGGCATTTTTTATATTATAAATGATTATATTTATTATTAAATTTAATTTATGGTTTTGTATTATTTAGTGATCATTATTGTTAGAATAGGTTAGGAAAATACCTTTATTATGAAAATTAGAAGCCCTTTTAAGATGGATCAAGATAGAACCCATTACATGAATGAATACCCAAAGACAACATGCCCTAAAAAACACAAGAAAATGGTAAATTGTAGTAAATCCAATCATCTCGAAGTCAAGTCCATATATACTGAAAGACTAAGGTTGAAAAACATAGAATTAGAATTGGATTGAAACCCCCCAATGTAGCTATATATTCATTCAACCACCGACCAAGACACCCAAACCATAGTATCCATCGGGATCTACTTGGAAGATAATCAGGGTGGATGGATCTGCTGATAATGGCAACAACCTATCTGAAAAATGACCATCCCCTACTAGAGAGGGTTCTTCTTCTCAGGTCATCGACCCATTCTTTGAGTAATTTTTGGCCCTCATTTCTATCACGCACCATCATACAAGGGTTTGAGTCATGCCTTCAGCTATCATGATAATCAGAGTCCTTCCTATCAACTAGCCCCAGTGTTTTCCTACCAACCCCAACCTTCGATAAGGAGTCCAGATCTTACCGTTGACCCATAAAATTAGATTACTTTAATTTTTTAGAAACTGTTATTTGAAATGAATATATATTAATATTGTTTTGGTATATTAGAACAATGTTCCACAAGTCATTCTTGATGTGTATTAATCATCCTCACCTCAATTTGATGAACAAGGTGACCGAAATGACTCCACATTTGTATATATGGCGTTTAACATCCCGAAAAACAAGTATTTACAACATTAAAAAAGTGTTATTATCATTGGTGCTATTAAAATGTGGTTCCCTTTATCATCTCTAAAAAAGTGATAATAAAGGCCCCATTTATCAGCACTGGTAAAATGGGTCATTTATCAGTGCTAAAAACTGATGAAAATATGACCTTTATCGATGCTTTTATAGTGATGATAAATTTGCGAAAAATAAATTTTTAAAAACATTTTTTTTTTGGAAAATGGGAGGGTGGGACCTCCCACTATTTATCAGTGCTTGATACACCCTTTTAACAATGCTAGTCTAGCATTACCACCCCATTATCAGGTCTAGAAATCCCCCCACCCTTTAGTAGTGCTAGGGACCTGCATCACCCACCCGTACACACCCTTGACATTACTGGGTTTCAAAACTGAGACCTCCCCCTCATAATCTCACACGTTTTTCACTCCCTTATATCGTATTATTCTGTATTTTATGATACATCTATATATTTTTATTTATTTCTTAATATTTATTTGTCCATATATTTATATATATATATATATATATATATATATATATTTTAATACATATATAAAATATGTTTCTGTGTCTGTGAATCTGTGTTTATAAATACATACATAAATATATATGTATATATAAATATATATATATTTGATTACATCTATAAATTTAGTTATATTCATTTATATTTATTTACAAATATTATATATTAATATTTATATACATATATTTAAATATATAGATAAATATATATCGGTTTGTCAATGCACACACAAATATATATTTACATATATAAACATTATATATACAAAAATTGTATATGTATATTATAATTTATTCATTTTGAATTTTAATAAAATGAATATTATTTTTTATTTATAAAAGTTTTATATATATATAAATATACATTACATGTAAATATGTTTACATGTATATTTATAAAATTAAATTATTATGTGTGAATATATAATAAATATGTATATATTTTTATATATTTGATTATAAATAAAACTAAATTTTGAAAATTGATAAAATGTAAAATGATTAATATCATTATGAATTTAATACTTGTGAAAATTTATTTCCCAACTAAATATTGGAAAAACACCCCCTTAAACGAGGATGAAAGTATATCGAATGTTAAAAAAATAGGAATCATCGACAAAAAACTCATTTTTAAAGTCCTTATATGGAATATTTGGGTCAATGAAAACTGAATAGGGGATTCCTACATATCAATAATATATAGATCTCATTTCAAGATTTGATTTGATATGTGGTAGAGCTCAAACAAACACTCAGATTAAAAGTTATGACTTTTTGAAATATGAGTTATGTTTTCAATTTATTTTAGATCTTTTATTTATTTTTTTAATTTTTTGTTTCTTCAAATTGTTAATAAATGACTCATAATCGATAATAATTAGAAATTTATTAACTAATAAAATTTTTTCAAATTTTTTTATAATCCATTTTCACAAAATATCTTATATTTTAAGTGTATATGTCTATTTAACCTTATCAAAAACATATTTAAAATATATATATTTTTTAAGAAATATGATATTTAATTTTGAAATATAAAATTTATCAGTGTTAGGAAAAAACACTGATAAAGCCCCCCCTTTATCAACGCTACTAAAAAATTGTTGATAAAGGGAGTCCCTTTATCATCGCTAGAAATCGTTGATAATGGGGTACCTTTATAAGCGCTAACAAATACAGATAAAGGGGTACTTTTATCAAATCTTTTTAGTATTATTAAAAGAACCTTTTAATTGTGGTTTTTTAGAGGTGATAAAGGTACCCCCTTTATCAATGAATTTTCTAGTGTTGTTAATGTGTGGCCCTGCATAATGGTGTTTCTTTAGTAGTGATCCACGTGTGCCCTTTTATTTAAAATTGTCATTTTAAAAATATATTATTTCATATTTATTTTTATTTTATTTACTTATATTATTTATAACATTATAATTGTTTTTTATATAGGTGAATTATTTTTCTCTTGTTGGGGTGGTTATTTTGGGAACTGATACTATGATGAGACTTTTTTGAAAGGGTATCGTAGGTGAAAAAGATAATTAAACATAGAAGTTTTTAAATGATTATGGATAGTAAATGCAAGTTTAATTATACTAAATATTGTTTTAAATGTATATAATATGTTTTTTTTTGTATTTTTATTCTATATTTTATTTTAATTAAATCATAAATTTTCAAACTGGTGCATTTTTATATAGGTGTATTTGGTAAAGTGTGTTGTTATTGAAACAACATAATGAAATACTAGGGAATTTATCAACATTAAGTAAATCATTACTAAATTGGGCCTCATTTTATGGATGTTGATGAGGAAATTTTTTTTAGTGCCATTAAATATCTTTGTGCGGTATTAAAAGGACTATATGTGGTTGTGGAAATTCATTTTTTTGTAGTGACATAGATATCCCTATACAAGCATAAAATGAAAAGGTTTTGAAGACATTGTGGTCGTAAAACCAGTGAGTACATGTTGCATCACTAGATGAGGAAGGAAGTAAATTCAGGATATAATGGGATTAAAACCATATATCACCATGGATTTCATGCAGTAGTGATGATCGGTTTTTTTAAAAATAAAAAATTATTTTAAAAATTATTAAAATTAAGAACAAAATTTATATTCCCCATAAATAATTTATAGAGTAAAAAATACGCCCAAAACTATTTTTCATAAAGATATATTCAACCAAAATTCTCTTTCAATGTTAGAAATATAATTTTTATTAAAAAAAATAAAAACTCATTTTTCATTAATAAAACTCAAATAAAAAATTTAAAATAAATCAAACATTAACTTAAAAAAAAATAATTAATTATTTTCCATATAAATAAAATAAAAAACTAAATTTCGTTTATGAAATGTTAGTAAAAAATACCATTTCCATTGTATGTAATAATAGAATCTCTATTCCAAATTTAAAAATATTTAATAAAAAATATTAATCCACTATAAAATTAAAACATATCCCATGTTTCAAATTAAAAAATTAATTAAAATTTATTATATTATTTTTAAAAAATATTCATTTTTATGATGTATTTGGAAATTAGAAATGCATTTTATTCTTTTATATTATGATAATTAATGAAATTACCATTTCATAAATGATCCTATTTTAAATTTTAAATATCAAAAAATCCCCATTATCCTGTTAACCAAAATAACAAATTTCATTTAAAAAAATTATAGTTAAAAAAGAAAACATCCTCATTTTCCCTTCAAAATTACTTTAGAAGAATGGTTATATATTTATTTTCTAACAAAGGCTTATTTTTTTATTTTCTTTTTATTTCTTATTTAAAGTATATTTGTTTATAATTTGTAATTGATTGATTTTATTTTAAGGAGATATTAGTTTTTTAATGTAAAATATAAAAAACTGTGATTTTTTTATGTAAAATGGGGATATTATTTTTTCAATAAACAATAATTTTTATATGGTTTTTCGAAGGAATTATTATTTTTTATTTTCTAAAAACGTACTAATAGACTAGGTTTTCATTAACATTAATTTATTTTAAAAAATTATTTCTTGATGAACTTTTTAAATAGAAAAAATTTAGTTGATCTTTTGATATGGGATAAGTCAAACTATTTTAAAAAAACTGGTCCTGGAGTGTTTTAATGATGTTTACAAAAACCACAATGCTGGTCAATAATCAAATAATAAGTTATTGGATAAATATTTTAACATTATTAATTTTTTAAAAAATAATTGTTTGATTACTGATAGTTATTTAAATTAAGTATTATGGATATGATTTGTCCTATATAATATGAAATTAATATTCTGTTTTTTGTAGAATTAATAAATATTAAGAGGTAATTTTGTATCTAAAATAATGCTAAAAATAAAAATCTCACTGAGAAATTGCATACATATATTAGTTTAAATTATATATATAGTTAGTTATATTTATATATTTATATTTATATCTATTTATATATATATATAGTTATATTTTTTATTTTTTATTTATTCATGTATTAATATATATTTATAATATTATTTTTAAATACATTAATAAAATATGTTTTTGTGCGTGTGTCTAAATAATAAAACAAACAAATAAATTCATATATACAACATATATATATATATATTATGTGTATCGGTAATTTAAATTATACACAATTACATATATTTACATATATTATATTTTAATATGTATATTCCTTTGTTAGGATATATAGATTATATATATCGGTTTGTTACACATACTAATATATATATATATATAGACACACACACACACATTATATAGGTATATAAATATTCATATATTTGTGTTTTAAATAAAATGGATAGTATTTTTTATTTAGATAAGGCTTATATATTGAGAAATATATTTTATATGTAAATATTTTTAATTATTTATTTATAAAATTAACTTTTTTGTATATTCCAATGTTAGGATATATAGATAATATATATTAGATTGTTAATACAAACACATTCTAATATATATATTTATATACATACAGACATTATATAGGAATATAGCTAATCATATATTTGTGTTTTAAATAAAATGGATATTAGTTTTTATTTAGATAAGGGTTATATATTGAGAAATATATTTTATATGTAAATATGATTAATTATCTTTTTATAAAATGAACTTTTTTTTTAATTCCATTGCAAATAATCTAGAATAAAATAATGTACAATGAAAAAAGTTCGATCATAAATAGTATTTATGATGGGTAAATAGTTTTTTCATAAATTGTATCACCCTAAGTTTAATTTCCACGTCCCTTCACAATTTCTATTATTTACGTCCTGATTTTCCATAATGGTTTGTTGTGATGAATTCCTATCAGAATTAACATTTTGCGGTTGGAATTCGTCATAAAAAACCTATTGCAAAATCCATTATTTTTATAGTGGTATATAAATATTATAACATAGTGATAGGAACTATATAAATAAAATATCCAACTATTTGTACATATAAACTATATAATTTAAAATTGGAATTCTTATTAAATAATTTTTTATTAGTAACATTATTTTCATTATTTATACAATAAAAAAATTTAAAAAATTATATTGATCAACAAAAATATATAATAATCGGGTTTTTATAGGATTTAAAATAAAAATCCAAGCACCATGACATCACTAATGAATGTCAGTCGCATAGCGTCCCCGCCCCGACCAAATTATGCCTCAGATATGACCGCACACCATGACTGAACTCTGCCCTTCCATTACCGCCCCGCACAAAGGATCCTCCATATCTCGCCTCAACCATGTTTTACCTCCACCATATCCTCTGAGAGCGATTGTACCGTGCTCCTCCCTATATGCCTACACATCCACATCCCGCCTCAACTGTGTTCCGCCTCCACTAGGACCTCCCGGAGCGACTACACCGTGCTCCACCTCGAACACCTACACATCCATATCAAGCCTCAACTATGTTCCACCTTCGCCAAGAGCTCTTGGAATGGTATGGCTTCTAGATTTCCTTGAGTCACCCCAGAGAAGTGCTTTGAAAATAATGGGAGGACTGGACACCTCCCTCCATTGTAAATATTCTCACAAATGCTGCCAATTGGAAAAGACTTTACCTTGTATTGGGTTCCCAGGGGGGGTTGGGGTAAATTCGGGATCCACTCACATGGGTTCCCCGGGGGTGTAGAGATTTCTTCTGTAATAGTTGGGGTGCATTCGTGATCCCCTAGATTGGGCCCCCCTTGGGCGTGTTCCCAGGCAAATGGGACGGCTGGAGACTGCCCACCATAATAGGAATCCACATGTGCCGTTACCCAAGGATTCTCTAGTGTCGTTGTCGGGATTGGGTCTGTTTTAGATCTTCTTACTTAGGTACCTGAGGTAAGTGTTCCCAGGAGAAGGGGACAGATAGACGGGGTCCCTCGTAGTCTTCCTCTATTATCCATCGGGACAGTATCGATGCATTGGTGATAACCTCTTCTATTGAAGTCCTTATTGTCGGCTTCATCAAGGGTCATGGGACTCCATGTGACTACTCAATATTTTTGAACTTTTCTAATGATATTCCACCAAAACATGACTTAAACAGGGTTCCAATAATCAATCTCTTTAAAATAATCATCTTCATCATTAGACGGTGAGGGGTTTCAGAGAAGAGGCAAATTCCAGTCAGAGGATTGTAGTTTGAAAACATAGCCTCCACCATTATATAGTACCATCTTCCTTTATTTTGGCCTCTACCTCCTTAAAAATTCCTCCTAATCCCATGAATGGTGGGATACACCAATCATTTATTTATAATGCCAATTAATATCAAGGAATTACCCAACCCTATTTATTTAATGTTAATTAATTTATTAACTGAATATTAAAAAGATAGTAAAACTATTTAATTTATTTATGGATTTTGACTATTATTTATATTAAATTTATAAATGAAATATAAATTCTAATCTAACTAAAATAATTGTTATTAACTGAATAATTTTTTTAAATGTGTTAATAAAATTATAAAATTTATTAGTTTTGTTTGATATAAATTTTTTTATTTACAATTAAATTTTATAATTAAAAATAAAATATGTCCCTTTAATTAAGTCGGTTTGGGTAGTTAAAATTTCATTTCAAAATATAATTTAATATAATTAAAAATAGTGTTTAAAAAAATAAATGGGTTATATATGTATTTGGCTTTGAAAAAAAATTAGTTTGGATTCGATTATACCAAATTTCATTAATATTTGACAGGTCGAAATCCCTAATGTGGGGTGAATTTTAATGAAAATTTAAAACCTAATTGTCAATGTTGTATATTTTAAAAATTTTGATGAATTTTAATTTAATAATTTGTAATTGATTTTGAGAATATTTGACTCGCATCAAATATTTAATGTTGATTTTAATTCAATAATCTAACATTGACTAGTATCAACCATTATACAACATTTAGTATATATATATATATATATATGTATGTATATATTTTCAATATTTTGATTTTTTATCTAACCATTCATAAGTGGAAATGTATTTTTATACAGATTACCCACAAGAGGTGGGAAAATAGGTGGTTAACAGAACTATTAATAAAAAAATGAATAAAAAATAACCGAATGGTAATACTAAAATGAGTATTGGTTTGTAAAAGTTTATTTGGTTAATAAAAGATTTTTTGGTCTAGATTATTAAATTTAATAACTAAAAAGTAATATAAAAACATAATTTGTAATTTTTTTTATTTCAGCATTAATTTAATATTTTAAATAAATTATAACACATATTATAAGAAAAAAAACAATACATTTTTTATAAATCTATATTTGTTTTCAAATAATTTTATTGTTTATAAAATTTATGGATTGATATATAATTTTGAGTAAATGTTCGACACAATTAAGGTGGTTTTTAAAAAAAAATTAGTTTTTTATATTTTAGAAGGCTTTCTCTGATGATCGACCTTTGTACAAAGGTTTTTCGACATAATAAAAACAATGATTATCTTAGTAAAGATTCATCAAAATTTAAAAAAAATTAAAATTTATTGATATATACTTCACATATGATAATTTATATTTTTAATAAATATATATATTAATGATGTCATTAGTTATAATACTAATTTTATTTTTATTTACTATATTGAAAATTTTAAATTAATTATTAATTAAAATTTTGAATTTTTATTAATAATTTTATTATGATTTATTAATTTAAATGTTAATTAATTATCTCTATAAATTATATTAACAGTTACTATATGTATTAATGATATCATTAGTTATTAATTTTTATAATTATTCAATTAATTGTTAATAATTATATAAATAAACTAAAATGTACCTTTTATAATAAAAACACATACATTGAGTCATACTAGTCACATCATATGTCGTATTGACATGGACTAAATTCCAACACATCATAAATGAGTTATGTATCCACTACTAGAAAATCATCGTTTAGGAGTGGTTATTTTTTGATTTGGTGGTAGTTTAAACCGCTGATAAAGTTGATGTCGGCAACATGCGGTGGATCCTACCATTCACTACCACATATTAGGGTAAGTGATGCATTAGGTTTTATCAGCACTAATAAGAAAGCACAAATAAATGGGGGGACATTATCAGTGCGGGATAAAACTGCTGATAAATCATCATTTTATCAGCGCTAAAAAAATGTCGATAAAGGTGTAACCTTTATCAGCCCTTTCTTTAGCACTGATAAAGGGGGACATTATTTTTTTTCAAAAAGACAATCCTAAAACCATAGATTTCAACCAAAGGCACAGTACATAATTCTGGAGGAAAAGAAAAAATCCATCAATTAGACACATAATGATTCCCAAAAGTAGCCAAAAAATGAACCACTCGATTTCCCTATCTCCAAGAAAAGGGAAAAAACAAGAAGAGAAAAAAGGAACCAAAGATCTGAAGATGTCAACAATGGAACCATAGGATTGGAGTTCACCTTCATCCTCCTTCAGTGTGTTTATAATAACATGACAATCATATTCGACCATAGCATCCTTCCAGGCAAGAGAAAAGATGAACTGCATACCCTTCCAAATAGCCATTGTCTCTACCACATGAGGAGACTAATATACAAAGTTCGAGGAATGATGAGCCGCAATAAGAGAGCCTGTGTGATCCTGTAGGACTATCCAAAGTCCAAAAAAACCATCCCCAGGGGTCTCTACATCAATATTATGTTTGAGAACAACCAAAGGGGGGAGCCATCTGATAGGTGGGGAATGAACTGGTGAAGGTGGATGATCCTCCTCAATATCCAACCACTAAGAGCCCCAGTTATGAATCTTTCAAATACAAACCATGTCATCTTTAATAATTATCTCAAAATGAAATCATTAAGGTGAAACCATATAATCTTGGAAAAATGCTATATTTAGCGCTGATAAATTGTTTTAAATAAAAATATTATTAATTTATATAAAAATATTAAATTTATATTAAAAAATAAATATTATTCGTATAAATTAAATAAAAGAACGCATGTTATTAATTAATATTTATTTATTAGTAATTAAAATATATATATAATTTTTTAAAAAAGTATTTATAAGTAATTATTAAATTAATATATATTTAAGTAATTATAATGTTATAATTAACTTTTAAATTATAAATATAATTATTATTTTTATTATTTTGATAAATATATATAATTCCTTTTTAAATATATTTATTTATAAATAAAATAATAATGAAATAAATATACATTAACATAAGTATATGCTTCTAATGAATTTGGTTAATAAATATATTGATGCCTGAGTATAATTGACATACAAATATGTTATGAATTCATCATGATTGTTCATTCATACATTATTAATGTTAAAACTCACAAGAATAGAGTTTTGATATTAGTTAATGGATTTGAAATGTTAAAACTATGTTAGTGAAAGTTTTAATGTTGGTTAGGATATAAGTGAAGCCAAAATGTGGGTTTCAACATCAGTTATCAAATAATTGTTCATCCCTCTCTCGTCATATGGATTCATCCCCCTCAGGGTATTATTAAATGTCATACTAATGCGAAAATTCCTTGTGATGCCCCTTTTGACCTTGTGGCGGTTCTCTAGGACCATATAGGATCTATTATTTCGTCTTGTCATTAATCATAAATTGCTTGTTGGTCTCCTCCTGTAGAAGTGGCCATGATTATCTAGAATTTTAGGAAATTCATTTTATCTCTCAACTTGTGCTCAAATCTGATTTTCATGTTATTATCGACACGATAGAGGAGGAAGAAATTTTCCACCATGTCTTTGGTTCTATTATCAACATCATTATATCATTGGTTCCTTTATTCTATTCATGTTGTTCTTCCTTTTTTGTGAGAGATGAATATTTTGATGCTCATTTTATAGCTATATTTGGAAGTTGTTGAGGGTCACATTGTGGTTCATCTAATTCATACACATCCCAACTAACTTTTGGATCTTTATCCTAAAATATCTAAAAAATCCAAATGTGTTTTCTCATTTTTGAGTAGGTCAATTTTCCATTTTAAAAAAATTGTTGTATATTTTAAATAAAAAAGATGCGCTTATTGCCATAATGGTGACAATGTGCCACATATTGAGGTGAAATAGATTACTATACATCCTAAATGGCTCATTATTTTTTACCCAAAAGTAGTAAAACAATATTAATGTGTTTTCTCATTTATCAGTATATCACTTGTTCATTTTTACAAAAATCAATGTCAATTTTAAATAAAAAGATGGACTTAGAGTCATACTAGTCACACCATGCATCAGATTGAGGTGAAACTGATTTCTACACATCCCAAATGACTTATGGATAATTGTAATAAAGTATAAAAACAATACAGATATATTTTTTGTTTTTATTTTGTCACTTCTCTATTTTAGTAAAATTTCATTATAAACTAGAAACATGCACTTTAACTAATACCACTCACATCTTGTATTAGATTGACATGAGAACAATTCATAAATGTAAAAAAACATTTATGAATCAATTAAATTAATTATTAATAAAATCTGAGTGTGTTTTATCAATTTTCATTGAGTGACATATTTTGAAGTAAAACGTTGATTTAAAATTGATAACAGACACTCTGAGTCATACTGGTCACACCATTTATTGGATTGGTGTGTGGCTGATTCTTACACATCTTAAATTACATATAGATCACTATACTAAGGTATAAAAACAATTTGAATTCCTTTTTTTGGTTTTGAGTTTGTGATTTTTATATTTTACTAATATTAATGTAAATTTTAAATAAAAAGACACACTTTGAGTCATACTGATCATGACATATGTCAGATTGAGGTGTTTTGAATTTCTAAATGTCCCAAATTCTCAAAAGAATCCTAAATTCCAAGGAATCCTCCAGTATAAGAAAAAAAATCTTATGAGGGTATTACTATAAAGAAATAAATTAATCATAAATATGAAACAATCCATTACTTCTATAGAAGTCACATCTTCATGTCATTTTTATACATTCCATGATCAGGTATGATGCCCATTTATTTCTAAGAAAAATCAAATCATCTTATAAATATTATTATTTTAGACCATCATAATATTACTAGAAAAATATAAATACACTAAAGATTAATAAATTTTTTAAATAATGTAGTAATTAACTATGAAAATACCTCTTTGGGGATGTGTTTTTTGATGGAATATGATCTCTCTCATAAATTTACAAACATAATAACCAAAATATTTTCCCATTGTTTATTTTATACTCTGTAGAAACATTGAGGAAAAGAACTAAATTTTTATATGTGTTTGGATAGTTAAATATTATTATATATACCTTGGTAAATATCCAATTGTAGAACTTGTATGGGTCCTTGTGCATAATGCTTGTCCTCATTCCATGATTTTAATGATATTTACACACCGCCCTATAAAAATAGAATCCTAATTAAAAAATAATATAATTATATAACTTGATGTTTAGTTCAAAAATGTTGGTTGTAGTGTATTACAAATTAAAAAATTATATCATGTGTGGATGGTTTGTTGGTAATCCAGGTAGTGAATCCAAAAAATATATATTTAGGGTATCCAAATTGATTGTAATGAAAATCTAGTGTTTTCTAAACACAAAAAAAGTAATAATTAATGAATTAAATGAAAAATATATTATATATGATTAAATATGTAGAATTTTATCCCGACATAATTTATATTAAGAATATTATTTCATCCACAAGTTTTCTTTTAAACGATTTTCCCAGGATTTCCACTCTTTTATTCATTTGTTTGGATTCTTTTTTGGTTTGGTCAACAGTGGTGACAAGAGGACTAACGATTCCAATTTTTTATGGTTAAATTCATAGAATTTGTATTGATATATATTCCTACAAAAATTATGAAATATATTTATTCATAATTAACATTGTATATCATCTTTTGTAAAATTAAATCACGAAAACGTACCTCATGTATACATTTATAATTGAGGCACCTATCCATTCACAGTTGATGATTTCATCAACATTATAAGAATAAATGTTGTCAGTAACATCCTCCCCACAAATTTTTTCATCAAAATCAACTACATGAATACTAGCACATTGTAAATTGGTATCCGTATATACATTTAATGTTAGTAAATGTGGATATTCAATGGGTGGGGTAAATGTTCTTTTGGAAGAACTTTTTAATCAGTTGGTTGATACTTTAAATGGTTTTGAGTCTAACATTCATTTCACCCCCATCCCATTGTCCATTTGTAATAGCATTGATCTGTTCAATCCTTTTTTCAATAATTATTAAATGTTTAGCATGAAAAATAAATAGGAAATGAATACCTCCTTGTCGATATTTTTGTTACAATATTGGACGGACGTGTGATGAATGTTCCAATAGTTGGTCAACCTTATGAATATAGTCATCATAAATTGGAATATGTTGATCAATGCTCAGATCATGGGCTATACAAATCGACACTCCCACAAGACCTATTGGAAGTGGTCTATTGTTTAACACATCGTTTTGGATATTGAACATTGTATCCCTCACTACAAGGTGATGGGTGGTTTTTCATAGATATAAATCACAATAATTATCATCCTGTATAATATCATCACCATTATAGTATTAGTTTATATATGATTAACATTTTATAGAAACAATTATTTGAACAATGATTACCTTTTCCAAGACATCTTTTTGAGGGGAATGGCTCATCTCAAAGCTTCTGGGTTTGGGGCGGGATATTCAAGAAATTGTTATTATTGAGTTCTTTTTTCCCTTCGCTTCACTCTATAAAAAATTCTAGTTACTCTATATTATCTTTGAATTTTTATTAATTTGTATCTATTATTTCATTCATCTATTTCATTTCTTCATCTTTATCCTCCTCTTGTTTTTTTTCAAAATATGTTTGTGTTGTCACCCCAAAACCCGCACCTCTAATGTGACCATATTGTTCTTTCCTCTATAAGGATGATAATAGTAGGTATTCATCTGATACAGCTGTTGATGATTCATGTGACTAAGCTGGATAGAAAATATAAAAAAATAAGTAATAATTTTTATGTAATATAAATTTAAAGAAAAACAAATTTTTATTATTTCATAATTATTCATGTTTCCCACCCTTTTTATGTATTTTCATCTATTAGTATCCCATATTTATTTTCACATGCCTCTTTCCACAACACATGGTGTATTTTTAAGTGTATTTAGATTTAGATTCATAAATCTGCATATACATAGAAGAACATAATTATTTTTTCATTTCATGTCACATAAAAGTGTTACGGTAGATTTAAAATATGTAGCATTTTTTTCAAGTGAATCATACCCTATCCTGCTTTACGGTAGAGGTATGTTGATTTTTATGCCCCTCCATTATTTTCAAAACTCAGTTTCTATTTCATAAATAAGAAATTTTCCCTCAAAGTGATGAATATCTTTATTTTCAGACAATATATTACTAGCCACAGTGTACTTGAAAAGACACATAGATATGAAGTCTAGTAATCAAATATCATGCTTATTCGTTTATCAGGTGTGCATACATAAGCAGTGGGTGTGGGTTTATTTTCCCTTCGACATATTTTAGACAATGACTCAGTATAATTGTGTGAAATCCACTATGAATCCTTATATAAATAATTAATACATATTTCTTGTGGTAATTATCTAATAGAAATTAAATCGCCAAGGGATAGTGAATAATAATTCATTGTTTCATGATTTTATTTTTTAGTAAAATAAAGAAATGATATCATAATTTTACTGTAATCTCTTCCCAAATCAGGGTCTTAAGCACTTGAACAACATGGTGCCGCAAAACTACACCAGTTTGCATGCATAACCATGTTATTATTCTAATGTAATTATAAAAATGACTTTGTTGGAGTTAACATGCTGGCCTCATACATTCCATCCAACCTCATATTTGATGGCTTTAATTTTTTTCCTTCATGATTTTTACTAACACCATCAAAATATAGAGAACCTATTTTTTCTACATCACTGGTCCTTCATCACCTAACATTTATTTAGATTCAACATCATTAATATGTTGTTTCTCTGGAGAAGTAGGATCATCATGTGATGTTGGTTGTTGAACCTCATCATTGGGGTCAAAAATAGATTGAAAAATCTATTATTCTTTATGATTGGGATTACCAGCACATGAAGAAGTTCATTGTTCCTCTACAATGAATGAATCAATAGGTTGAAAGACCTATTGTTCCCAGGATTGGGAGCACCAGTATGTGCATAATGCTGATTGATACTTCTTTTTTTTATTTTCAAATAAGTCAATTTTTGGGTTAATGAGAACCTATAGACATCAAACCAATCACCCACAATCCACAATCTGAAATCCAAAATCCAAAACCCAAAATAACCAGATCAATTAACAAATATCACCTCAAAAAGTCTTCACGAACACCTGAATTCTCCTCTTATGATGTCCCCAAACAACGCAAACACACCTGATCCAAGACCACATAATAAATCCTTCATCAGTTTCCAAATCCATGAATTCCATCACCAAAACATGGTCCTCCACCCAAATCATACCATCGCACAAATATGGTGGATGAAAATAGAAGAAAACTCATCACTAAAACAGAAATTTGTAATTAGACATCACCAAGAAAACCCAACACATATAGTCCATTCCGCCGCTACAACAACATCAGATCCGAACGAACCACAATACGAGAATCCAGAATCACCATGCTCCAAACATGGCTCAACCATGCTCACAGACAAGTCACAAGGGAAGAAAATCAAAAAAGATAACAAAACAACAAAGGAATATGTGATGCCCAGCTGCAAATCAGAGCCATGTCCTATTTCCACCTTTGCAAACTCACCCAGAATCCACATCTAACCACCGCACACGCCCCCATAAAAAACAAAATTGAAGCATCGACCCCCATCCAGGAGGAGCTGGATCTATGAATGCTGTCAACACCACACTACCAAAACAATATGCTAGAAAATGGTGGGAAAATCCCAGATGGTCACGCCCACTGAGGTACCTCGACACCACGCCTGGAAGAGGAACCACCACCATGAAAACACCGAGAAAGAGCTCCTAGGAGAGATCTGATGTCTATTTGAGGTGAGAAGAAGAGTCAGAGACAGGGGGAAACCCTAAGATGGAAGGTCCCCTTATGGGCTCATCCGCCTCCCCAATGATATAACCTATAAACCCTTGTAAAAAACCAAAACATGAGGGAACCCTTGGACTATTATTAACAACCAAGAATCAAGTACATGCATAATTCATTATCTACATAAGTTGTTTAACATTTAATTTTTATTACGTCAATACATCAACAATCATATAATTACATGAGGTAACAAAATGTATATTAAATAAATAACCTAATTATTAAACTCTTTTTTTGTGGCTGAAGAGATTTCACCCTTATATCGACTATTCAAATCCCTTCATTTTGGTCTCCTCTAATAAATAAAACACCATATACAGTAGGACAACTATTAAATTATTATGATGTCCTAATGAATGTGTCACCCTTAGTTGAATTTTCATCTAACCCTTTAGTGGTTTTGGTCGATAACATAACAATTGACAACTTTCAGTTTTTGGTATCTAGAACATAAAATACTTGTACTTCCTATGATTTCATTATAAATGGTTGGTCTTTTCACCCTTTCTTACTGATATATAACTTCTCTAACCCAAATTCATCTATTTTTACATCATTCATGTTATCAACCAACTATAATTGAAAAACAGGCACATATATTGTTGTATAATCCAACTCCCATATTTTTTTGATGATGCCAATGTATGATATATTCACGTCAATTGGATTTTTTTCCATAGTACCAGAAATATGCATCGCTTCAGCCACAAGTGTAACTCCAATATTTTTAACAGTATTTTATTCATTATGTCTATTTATATAGAACATATAACCCTTAATTACATAACCATTGTAAGATAATACATACACACATGGTACTCTAGCTAACCATCAATTTTGTTCTGATAATGGATTTGGATTTTTATCTGAATCGGTAAAAATATAGTCCCAAAACCATTCTATAAACTATTGTTTAAGTGTATTTGATATCCATATTTTAGCCTATGATAGAATCAAATGCATAAGAATTTCATTCTGGGTTTCAACATATGGGAAAACCTATAAAACATTATTCAAAACATAATGGTGGGCCTACTCATGATCTACAATATTTATTGTGACTACATCTCTTTCAGAAATTCCTCACCTGCTAGCCACCTACTGTGATGTGATTTCAGTAGACCAATTCTTTTCACACGTGAAATGAATTTCATACATAATTCAATGGCTTCCTCAAAAATATATCAATCCTCAATATAACCCTTTGATCAAATTTGATTTTTTATATACCCATTCAAAATCTGTATACATCATTCAATGGGGTACATCCATCTATAGTGTATAGAACCACGAAGTCTAATCCCTCTCACTAAGTGAACCATCAGATGAACCATTATATCAATGTATTCTAGTAGGAAGAAAATTTCTAAATGCCATAATATGATAATAATTTCTCTTTCTATAGTTTTCAATTTCACCAGATCCATAACTTTACTGCATATAGCTTTGTAGAAGAAACAAAGCTTGGTTAACTTATAAAAACATTCTTTGATAAAAAATTCAACGTAAAGCTATAAGAATTGGATCTCACCATAAAACATGATATTCATATGATTTTATAACCATTAACATTAATTCGTTTATTGAAACAATATTCTTTCTATACAATTAATACCCTTATATAACCATTATGTCATTAAATAAGTTGAAAAAATGATATCTCTCATACCTAAAAATACTGTAAGAAGAAGGAGGAAGAAAAGTCCATGTTTCCCTGAAGGATTAGATTTGATATGTAATAGAGCTCAAAAAGACAATTGGATCCAAATTTATCACCGTTTTAGGTTTGAGTTATGTTTTTAACTTATTTTAGATCTTTTATTATTTTATTATTGTTTTGGGTCATCAATTTTGTATTAAATGATTACTAATTGATAAGAATTAGAAAATTACTAATTATTAATATTTTTTAAAATATTTCATATGCTATTTTCTCTAAGAATATTATATATTAGGTGTAAATTTCTACCTATAATTATCTAAAATATATTAAAAAATATATATATTATATTTATTTCAATATCAATATATTTATATATTAATATATTAATATATTATTTTTAATGTTTTTTTGAAATATAACCTTTATCAGTACTAATAATTGGGGGACCTTTATCAATACAAAATATCGATGATAAAGGAGGTACCATTATCATTGCTAAAAAAAGAATTGATAAAGGTACCCCCCTTATCAACATTTTTTAGAGTTGCAAAAGGGTGTCTCTAAGAAAACCTATTTTTGTGGTAGTTTCACCACCAAAAATTCATTTATATTTTTCACTTACTGGAAAGAAGATACTTTCAGGAGGCTACCATATTATAGATAATATAATTGAGCATGGCTGGATGTCACACACAGAGTTGAGAGTCGTACTTTTAGTATAAATCCTTAAATGGTGGTAAATAATAATATTTAATATGATATATATATATATATGATAAATTAATATTTTTTGTGGTTGACCCATTTATTACATTTTTTGATGTGTTCAAGATGATATACACAGATAGTAGTATTGGGCAGATTACTAGTGAGAGATAGTAGCTAATTGTGGTTAGTGTTTTTTTATGTTTTTTAAATTAATATATTATAAATTTTTATCATTTTATTTATATTTTTGTAATTAGAGGGGATATATTAGATATAGATTTCTTATATAGTTGGTATTTAGGATATGAAATAAGGTCTTGTCAAGGCATCTTGCAAGAATGTTTTAATGAGAAAACATAGTTGTGGGCGGTGAAAAGTGGTATCTAGAAAGAGGTGGTGATTGAAATTTGTTTACAATCGACTTAGACTAGTTACTATAGAACTGAAGTGATGTAATCATTTAGCCAAAAAAATTAGGATTGTAAACAATTGACCAATCAATTACATGATAATTTCGAGATAGAAATAAAGGGAAAAAGTGAGGAAAAAACAATGGATGTAACAATGAAAAACCCCCAATTGAATGGGGTAAAAAACCACAAGAAAATAGAAGGATTTATCTATGAAAAAATGTGGGTATAAAATCTCTCTCTATCTCTCTCTCAATTTCAAGGAGAAAACATCCATGAAATTATCTCTTTGAAAATAAGTTTAATCACCTCACAAAATACTGCACTTAAGGATGAAGATATGTTGCATCTGAATCCGATGATAAAAGTATGTGGAGATGATCCCCTTTTATAGCAAGCCTTAACCTTCCTTTGGCATCCTCACTATTAAATTTCTATTACAAAATTAAATTGGGAATCAATGGTAGGGTGTCACCATGATGTTTTACCATGACGTTTCCAAATGAATGCGGTGACCACCATTAAAATTTTCTCTCTGCATAACATCTTCCAACATATCTCCCACTTGGATATTTGATTAAGTTCCAATCACATACCCACACATCCGTTCTATCTACCAAACTTACTACACATGTCTCTATAAGGTTTCTCAAGGAACAAAAACATCTAAAATTATTAGAACTAATCGTATTCACCATGAAATCATTCATATTTTCATTAGTGTGCATTTTCTAGAAGTTGAAACTTATTTCTTTCACAGTATCTCAAAAAATTGATATTGTAAACCAATGTTCTTCATCCTGGAAAGAAAATATAGATTCCTTACAATGTGAAAGGCACTCTGACTAACACAAAACAATGAAACATTATACTATTTGTGTCTGATCTCCTCCAAAAAACATTTCATCCAAATAACCTCATTTCATGACTATGTATAGGCCATGTACTTTTCCCCCATCATTGATAAATCCAGAACTGACAGTAACATTGAAATCCAGCTCATAGATCCTCCTATAAGAGTAAACACATAACCAGTAGCGGATTTTCTCCTGTCAGAATCACCTACAAAATTTGAATCAACATATCCTATGATAGTGAAATCTTATCCTCCAAAACATAATGCAACATCTGAGGTTTTCCTTATGTATATCAGGATCCTATTCAGCATGCTCCACTGATTTCGTCTAAGATTCTCCATGTACCTACTAACTTCTCCAACTGTATGTGCAATGTATGTTCAAGTACAAACGATGGGGAACATTAGAATCCCCACTCTTGATTCATACAACACTCGATAAATTTCTATCCTCTATTTTTCATTGTTAGGACTCATTGTAGAGGATAAATTTGAATTAATGGGAAGGGGGTTAGAAATTTTCTTATAGTATTTCATTTTGAATCGTTCCAAGACTTTCCACAAATAATTTTTTAGTGATATCCAAATATTCCCATTATTCTTTTCTCAGTAAATTTGTATCCCAATTGTCTTGTTTGCTGGTCCCAAGACCTTCATATCCAACTCTCTAAAAAATTGTGCCTTCACCTCCTAGATTTGATCACTTTTTGGGGACTGTATCCATCATTTCATCCATATACAATAGTATAATGATAAAATCAATAGCATATAGACCCTAGAAATATGAACAAGGATCTGAATTAAGTCTATTGTATCCATGAATCATGATATTGGAATAAAATCTCTTATAACAACACCTCAACACATGTTTTAGACCATAAAGAAAATTTTCAACCTAAAAACTAAGTTCTATTTACCTTATTCAGAAAAACCTTCTCATTAGAGAATAGTGATTTCACCATCAAGGTCACCATGGAGAATAGTGGTTTTCACATCTATCTACTCTAGATGTAGAGTGTATGCAGCACAAATCACCATCACCGACTGAATATTTTTTTAATCTAACAATAAAAGAAAATATTTCATTGAAATTGATACCTTATTTCTGAGCATATCCTTTGACCACTAGTCTCACACGATATCTTTCCACCTAGTCTGGTTCATCCCTCTTGATCTTGTAGACCCATTTGTTCCCAATATCATTACTCCCATGAAGTAATGGAACAAGATCCCATATCGTGGTCATGTTTAGGGATTCATGTTCCTCCTACATCTCCACCATCCATTATGATATATTTGGACTCTTGGTGTCCTCCAAAAGAGATGATAGCTCACCATCTACTATAAATACGAAATTTGAAACATTTCTCTCAGTGACATAATCTGGGTGCCATGTTGTCACTCTTTTCTCTCTATTTGGTAATTGTATTCTAGGATTTTCTAGTACATGATTACCATGCTTTGGTAATTCCTTTAAAAAAACAGGTTCTTCCTTTGTTTCATCCTTCAACTCGACGGTTTTAGTTTCTGTACTCTATTTCTATGTGTCTTTATCAATATTCAATTTCACTCTGCCTTCAAAAAAGATGACATCTCTAATGATGAAAATATTGTGGGCAATGGGATCCCGCAAACAATACCCCTTCACACCACCAATGTATCCCAAGAAGATACATTCCTTGGATCATGAGTCCAACTTCGATCATTCATGGCCATGAAACAGTGCATATACATGACGTCCAAAAGTATGTAATTGAGAATAATTATCGGGTTTACCATTCCATATCTCTATCAGCATCTTCATATCAATTTACACTAAAGGGGATTGATTGATCACATAGCAGGCAATATTTACTACTTCTTCCCAAAAAGTCCTGGTATCTCCTGTAGTATTTAGCATCACCCTTATTTTGTCAAAAAAGGTTATATTCAGCTACTCGACCACTCCATTCTGCTAAGTATTGTATGCCACCATGAACTACCACTTTATTAATTCTTGTTAACAACAAGAATAAAAATCGCCGCTTGTATATTCTCTACCATGGTTAGTCCTCAATCACATGATCTTATTTTTCAGATTCAATCACATTTTTCACATTGAATTTTTTGTAGACTTCGAAGGTATTCAATTTTCTCTTGATTCAAAAAAACCAAAATGTCCAGGAATAGTCATCAATGAAAGATGTAATGTACCTTACTCCTCCTAGGGACACAAACGGTCCTTGCCAAATATTGGAATGAATCAAATCCAAGATATAGTTACTCCTCATCGCTAACATTCCAAACTTCAAGCAGTGTTTCTTACTCAAAACACAATTATTAAGAAATAGTAAGGATTCCTTCATAATCCTTGGAAAAAACATATGATTCTCATGAATATTTAGGCTTCGTTCGGACATATGGCCATGATTCTGATTCCATAATGTCATTAACTCATCTATCAAGGTAGTTGATGAGATAACTATCTCTGCTTCCTTGTACATTTCACCCATAAGAATGTACAAGTTCTTTAATATATTCTCTGCCCTTATCAACACAATTTATCACTTCACAATATTCATCATCCCTTTCTCAGTGCGAGTCTTCCATCCGATGTCATAAAAATTTCCCAAGGAAAAAATGTTATTCTTGAGACCCTCCACATGGCATACTCCTTGGATTGTTTAGACTATGTTATCATGCATCTTATGTATGATGGTTCCTACTCCAACGATCTTGATATTTATTATCATTCCCCATTTACAAAAGCCCTTCTGGGATAGTTTCAAATTGGTCAAACCATTCCCGTAGAGATGTCATGTTCCATGTTCCTCCTGAGTTAATACTCCATGCGTCTTCAAGATGGTTTCTTCTTTCAATATTCATTTCTGTATCACTGACTAGTATGTCTCCATTTTCAGATGTACTCTCTGTAACGCCCCGACCCCAGCTACCCAGAGTCGGTGCATTACTTCGTAACATAGGCATGATCACAAAAGATCAAGTCTCGAAAGACCGATTAGTTTAGTAGCCTTGGAAACACTAGATACACTCATAAGTCTTACATTACATCATAAAGTGAAAAACTACAATAACAAAGTCTCCATAGTCCACACTCATATCCTCTTCCGACTATCCCTGCAGGTCATTCATAAAATACTTCTTCACATCCTGGAAAATATTAAAACATTGAAAGGGGTGAGCTCAGATGCTCAGTAAGGATAACAATAATGCGGAAGCTTTCATAAATAATCGTTAACAATTAAGGCAATGTATAAGTAAAACAAAAGCCTTTTAAACATGAACTTCAACATAATATGGCAAATGTAAAATGAGATAATGCCATTCACTTCTTCACATGGATATTCTACTGGTCGAATAATCACATGCAATAACAATAACCACTTTCATAATGAGGGAATGTATAATGCCGGACATTCTGAAACATTTTGTCAAGGCCTCGGCCAAGACATCTAAAATGATTAAGGCCTCGGCCAAAACCATAAATCAAATTGGGAAAGGGCCTCGGCCAATTCCACGTCTAGTTGTCTCATGAGACCTACCGATGCATCGAGGAGCTATAGCGGGCTCCACCCGTCACTTATTAAGTCCAATACATTCCTCATATGAATAGGTTTAAACATATCATAAACCATAACATAATCATATCACATAAAACATACATAAAGGAAACATAAAATTTCCACATTTCAATCACAAGATATCAATACAACACATTGATATAATAAAAACGCTTTCAAAACCATTTTCAATACCAAAATAAAAGATGGTTAAAACTTTGTATTTATTTTTCATTAAAAAAAATGATGGCTTGTATAGGAAGCCAAAACTCAAATAAAGGTCACGGCGGCGGAGAAGTCGTTGTCGCCGCATAAGTACGGAAATAAAAACATTCCCTTTTGTCGTTTAGTAAAACGCTTCATATAAAAAAGATTCCTTTTGAATAAACGTAAAAGTCAAAGGGGTTTATACACCGTATAAAAGTAAGTTGTGTATAAAACCAAATATGCCTCAATGAAAGGAGATTGAGACGAAGTCCGTAAAAAGATCATTTTTAAAATAAAATAGATCTATTATGTGTATTCACTATAGGTACACATACATAAAGTAAAAATACAAAATAGGACATAATAACATCATGACATAATTTGAAAGTAGGAGATTAACCCATAGAATGGAAGTTGGGTTAAGAAGTTCCCTTACCTTGTGTCCGACTTGACTCAACCGTTCTTTAACCTCCTGAATAATAAACTAGAGTTAATATCTACCTTATTAAGAACCATTTTAAATTTCATTATCCTATTTATATCACTTATTACAATGTTATGAACATTATGTAATTATTTAAGTTAATAACGGTCGTTTTGTCGATCTTTGGTACATGAGTCAACAATAAACTTCTTATAATTATAAGTTGTTCATGTGGTGAAATATCCATTATATCCAGAATTATATTAATGATGTAGATATCATATATATCATATATATACAGTATATACATTCATTTATAATATTACGTAACATTTAGAGGTAAGAAATGAAATGCACCGTTCATGGAGACGGTAAGCCGTACGTACGCATGAACGCTACTTTCATTTCTATTTCGTATTTAATGGAACGAAGTCATAATGATATAAATGTATAATATAATTCCAGTATAATATAGTGTATAATACCATTTACTCCATCCTTTATACATCCCACATATGGCATTAACGATTCAAATCACTTTGAGGGGGCGGTAGTCCGCACTTCCTAAAATGAAATTATCGCATTTTACCCATAATGGAAATCATAAAGTAAGCCATAAATGAAAAATACAGAATCATAAGTAAAACATAAACATATTATATATATAAAAATAGTGACATCTTAATGGCCACCTTTGAAGGTGTTATATGAGTGTTGAACAATCATCGTTTCGTGAGGCAGAAATTCGCCATCCACAGAAACCGTATGTTCTTTAACCATTGGATGTAGGTGTGTGTAAGTGTAGCTCGAATCCTTCTTATAACAACATCCTAGTATATTGAGGATACTGGTGTTGTTACAAAAGAAATGAATAAAAAGAGTTTAGGGGGTTGGAGAAGAAAAATAAAACAAAACAACATTAGAAAAGACATTACCTCAAAATCGGGTAACTCTTTTTGATTTGAGCTAAAGGCTTCCTTGGGAAGCGTTCTGCCCAATGTGAGGCTTCTATGAGTAAGGGAGGAATGTTGGGAGAGTATTTGGGCAGAGGTTGGACGAGACAAATGGCTTGAAAGTGTAAATGAGGTGGGAGAGGTGGGGGCCTTTTATAAGTGGAGAGGAGGGGCACTTTTGGAAAGATTGAAATGTTACATTATTTCACAATGCTTTTCGGATTCTAAAGGTCCCACACTTATATAATTCGAGGATAAGGTGATAAGGTTTCGAAATATCTTCATCCAATAGGCTTTGGACAAGTGTAAGCATTGGATTTTGTATTATCTTCTCATTTTATTTAAATCGTTAAATAATGAGGTCATCGCCACATCATAATGATGTCATAAATAATTTAATTTATTTAATGTCTAAAAATTATAAAAAAAATACTATGATGTAGGAAATCTTTTTAGCTTTCTAATGAATATTTATAGTCAAAATTTGGACTTGTGTAACCCTACTTAATAATTGTTTTAGTAAAACAATTTATGTTAGTGTCATTTTCACTTTAACATTAAATAAAAAGTAATTTATGTTATTTCCCAACAAAAGTGGATCCATGGGGTCCCCAAGTTGGGCCATGGCTTGTCTTGGTCGGCCATGACACAACCAATGAGGTTGGGACATGTTTCTAGGTCATTTCATATTATTAAAGTATTATTTATACCTTAAACCACACTAATTACCACTAATCGCGATTAAAAATTTAAAGTTACTATTTACCAAAAAATTATTTTGATCTCATTGAACCACATTTTACTTCTTAATGACAACCATGTATGTAGGATTTTTGAAAATCAAATCACAGAAGTGGTAATATTTCATTTAAACGAAAAATCAGTTATTTAACTACCACTTAGTGGTTTCACTATTCATCAAAAATTGAATTTTTTCAGAATAAGGCCAAAATTTCACCCTAAGCTATAATTGATATTCCGAATTCAAAAATGATGTCTATTTTACAAAATTCCAAACATATAAGTTGCATTAATTAATTTTACAATTAATTCCCGCTGTTACGACAAATAGCGTGTTTTTAAGAAACAATTTATATCAAAAGATTGGCAATTGTTTATGTCCAATTTCAATGTCAAATTAATTCTAATGACCACCATTGGATAAAATTGTAAAAATATATTCCAATTATACTTTAAAACCACTAAATAGTATAATTTATCACTATTAATTATTTTTATTAAAAAAGTTGTTTTAAGTATTTTTCACTATTCATAATAATTTGGAAGTTCTCGGAAAATTACAAAAAATTCAACATAGGCTAATTTCAATATTAGGAATACAAAAATGAAGTCCATTTTGAAATATAAAATTTCTATAAATTTAAAAGGTGGTTATTACTATTCATAACGACTACTTTGATTAGTCGCGGTGTTTTAGAACTCGAACATGCGTACAATGCAAGCTATTGCATTACTGAAAGAGAGGCGTATCGTGGAAGCTCGGGGTGTTACATTCTCCCCTCCTTCAATAAATTGCGTCCTCGCAATTTGAAATTCTTCTTTGAAAATAAAAGGTTGAAAAGAGAAAATACCTTTGAGGAAAACCCACATCGGAAATAAGGCAAATAAAATTTAGCCTTAATAAGAGGGAAATGGAAATAAGAAAGTCACCACCAAATCATGATCTCGATAAGGAGAACATTGGTGGAAATTAGAGACATATAATTGGAGGAAAAATGTAAATATTTGTAGGGATTGATTGAGGTCATCAATCACAATCAACTGTCAAATTGAGGGCCTCAAAGCCTTCAATCTATGTTGATTTAAAATATCATCAGTTCAACAAAACATAAGTTATTAGGATAACACATTTTTTTTGTTTTAATATCCCTTTACTAAAGTTTAAGAATTAATTTATTCATTGAATAAGAGATAGGTATATATATATATATTTATGCTTGACAATTAGAGTTTCAACCTTCAACTCATCTTTTACTCAAAAAGGTAATAGAACTCAAAAATATTATACTTATCCTAATTGTATAAGGTTCAAATGTTAACACATACCATTTAGATTAGTAAAATTATTTTGTAATAACCAGGGACTTCCTGTAGGCTAGTGGTAGGAAATAAAGGCCTGTCGCACTATGATTGTGGGTTCGATTCCTACAGCTTTGTCCGACGCGACGGGTTATTCCCCACCCTGCAGGTTGTCCTTTTCCTAAAAATATAGTACTATACTATTCCAAAAATAATCTTCATAAATGTTTTAACCTTAAACAATACTATCCACAGTTCAACTTAATCCACTCCAACCTTTATAGTTATCCAAAATACCTTCATCCAGACTTTCTCTAAAAGGTCTCTAAATTCCAAAATCAATTGTAACATCAGATTCCCCAAACAAAGAAAAGTTTCTCTTATTGTCACATACTAAAAATATGATTACCTTAATCATATTAAAACCTTACTGAAATCAAAAAGTACTGCAGTACAATCCATATATATATATTACATTATTCTTATAACCAGAATATAATCCTTGAGTCCAAAAGCACCAATACATTAGTTATTCTGCTTCAACCGTAGTAACAGCATAAGATTGTCCTTGATCCCTTATCCTTTTCTGAGGTAAGTTTCCCTGACGCTTAGGACATTCATTTGCATAATGACCCATTTCTCTACAATTGTAGCATTCAACTTTGACAGCCTCTTTCTTTCCCTTACAATCACGAGCCTGGTGACCCTTTTCTCCACATTTATAACAAACTCCCATTCCTTTTAGGCAAGTACCAGGGTGATTCTTCCCACAATTATCACATAATGGAAAATCCTTCTTTCCTTTTTTCCCTTTATCTGTCTCTTGTTCCACCGTTCTCTTCTTCTCTTGCTTTACTTTGTTGTCATAAGACTTAGAGAATTCCTTTTCTGTCTTGATAGCACACGAGACAATATCTTCGTATGATGAGAAGGATTGTGATACCAAAGCTCGACGGAGAAATGGTTTTAACCCATCAAAGAAACGATCAATCTTACTCCTTGGGTTACGTATATAGTCGGCAGCATGCCTCGCTAACCTTGTAAAGTTAGCCTCATACTTTGCGACATTCTCATCCTCCTTCTGCCTCAGACTCAGAAATTGCCTTTCCATATCTACTCGATGGTCACGAGGAAAGTATTTTTCTAAGAAAAGATCTTTGAACTCCCTCCATTCCATATTCGATACGTCATCATCTTCCTTTGTGTTTTGAATCAGCGACCACCACTGATCGGCATCTCCAGTGAGGCGGTAAACTGCCATGACAACCTTCTCCCTTTCACTACTCCCCAAGGCATGGAATATTTTCTCTAAGGAATTTATCCATTGCTCAGCTACTATAGGATTTGTACTCCCATTAAAGGTTGGTGGTTGTTGCCTCATGAAACGATCTAGGATTGATCCTCCACGTTGCGGATCAGGGTGCTCCATACGAGTAAGGTTATTATTCATAACCTGAGTGAGTTGTCCCAGTATGGTAATAAGTTGATCAGCACTAGTTGTATCTCCAGATCCACAATAATTATCTTGATCAGGAGGGCAATCCCTACACGGAGATCGTGCATTGATACGGTTTCCATTCCTTCCACTAGGTGCCATTTCTAAACAATGGCATAAACTAGGTTAGTTTATGAATCAAAATACATAATTCCATACTTGTAAAACACTTTACATAAATTGAACTATTTATGGATATAATCCATAATCATAAAAAGAAATGTTTTCATTGAGTAAGTATGTACTCATAACCCTTCATAGTGGTTTGTAAGTAAAATGAGAAATATCCTAAGCATATCCCCCGGGAGTGTCGTAACCAAGAGTGCAGCAAGGCCCGTTGTCGTGCACCAGTTCCCGTTCGAGTCTAGCTCAAAGCGGTGTTTTCGGGTTTTACCCCTAGGTACATCTGTGCCAGAGCCGCCTCTACCTGCTCGTATCCAGACAGGGATGTATTGCTCGGAAAACTCAAAAAATCTCTACAATAACAAAATTTTAGGAAGTTCATCTATACTAATCCTCAAAGTCTATCTTTGGGCTATGTGCTCTAATCAGAGTTTATCTAAATCTAGCTTCCAAGGTTAGTACTAAACTGCCTCTGATACCAACTGTAACGCCCCGACCCCAGCTACCCAGAGTCGGTGCATTACTTCGTAACATAGGCATGATCACAAAAGATCAAGTCTCGAAAGACCGATTAGTTTAGTAGCCTTGGAAACACTAGATACACTCATAAGTCTTACATTACATCATAAAGTGAAAAACTACAATAACAAAGTCTCCATAGTCCACACTCATATCCTCTTCCGACTATCCCTGCAGGTCATTCATAAAATACTTCTTCACATCCTGGAAAATATTAAAACATTGAAAGGGGTGAGCTCAGATGCTCAGTAAGGATAACAATAATGCGGAAGCTTTCATAAATAATCGTTAACAATTAAGGAAATGTATAAGTAAAACAAAAGCCTTTTAAACATGAACTTCAACATAATATGGCAAATGTAAAATGAGATAATGCCATTCACTTCTTCACATGGATATTCTACTGGTCGAATAATCACATGCAATAACAATAACCACTTTCATAATGAGGGAATGTATAATGCCGGACATTCTGAAACATTTTGTCAAGGCCTCGGCCAAGACATCTAAAATGATTAAGGCCTCGGCCAAAACCATAAATCAAATTGGGAAAGGGCCTCGGCCAATTCCACGTCTAGTTGTCTCATGAGACCTACCGATGCATCGAGGAGCTATAGCGGGCTCCACCCGTCACTTATTAAGTCCAATACATTCCTCATATGAATAGGTTTAAACATATCATAAACCATAACATAATCATATCACATAAAACATACATAAAGGAAACATAAAATTTCCACATTTCAATCACAAGATATCAATACAACACATTGATATAATAAAAACGCTTTCAAAACCATTTTCAATACCAAAATAAAAGATGGTTAAAACTTTGTATTTATTTTTCATTAAAAAAAATGATGGCTTGTATAGGAAGCCGAAACTCAAATAAAGGTCACGGCGGCGGAGAAGTCGTTGTCGCCGCATAAGTACGGAAATAAAAACATTCCCTTTTGTCGTTTAGTAAAACGCTTCATATAAAAAAGATTCCTTTTGAATAAACGTAAAAGTCAAAGGGGTTTATACACCGTATAAAAGTAAGTTGTGTATAAAACCAAATATGCCTCAATGAAAGGAGATTGAGACGAAGTCCGTAAAAAGATCATTTTTAAAATAAAATAGATCTATTATGTGTATTCACTATAGGTACACATACATAAAGTAAAAATACAAAATAGGACATAATAACATCATGACATAATTTGAAAGTAGGAGATTAACCCATAGAATGGAAGTTGGGTTAAGAAGTTCCCTTACCTTGTGTCCGACTTGACTCAACCGTTCTTTAACCTCCTGAATAATAAACTAGAGTTAATATCTACCTTATTAAGAACCATTTTAAATTTCATTATCCTTTTTATATCACTTATTACAATGTTATGAACATTATGTAATTATTTAAGTTAATAACGGTCGTTTTGTCGATCTTTGGTACATGAGTCAACAATAAACTTCTTATAATTATAAGTTGTTCATGTGGTGAAATATCCATTATATCCAGAATTATATTAATGATGTAGATATCATATATATCATATATATACAGTATATACATTCATTTATAATATTACGTAACATTTAGAGGTAAGAAATGAAATGCACCGTTCATGGAGACGGTAAGCCGTACGTACGCATGAACGCTACTTTCATTTCTATTTCGTATTTAATGGAACGAAGTCATAATGATATAAATGTATAATATAATTCCAGTATAATATAGTGTATAATACCATTTACTCCATCCTTTATACATCCCACATATGGCATTAACGATTCAAATCACTTTGAGGGGGCGGTAGTCCGCACTTCCTAAAATGAAATTATCGCATTTTACCCATAATGGAAATCATAAAGTAAGCCATAAATGAAAAATACAGAATCATAAGTAAAACATAAACATATTATATATATAACAATATTGACATCTTAATGGCCACCTTTGAAGGTGTTATATGAGTGTTGAACAATCATCGTTTCGTGAGGCAGAAATTCGCCATCCACAGAAACCGTATGTTCTTTAACCATTGGATGTAGGTGTGTGTAAGTGTAGCTCGAATCCTTCTTATAACAACATCCTAGTATATTGAGGATACTGGTGTTGTTACAAAAGAAATGAATAAAAAGAGTTTAGGGGGTTGGAGAAGAAAAATAAAACAAAACAACATTAGAAAAGACATTACCTCAAAATCGGGTAACTCTTTTTGATTTGAGCTAAAGGCTTCCTTGGGAAGCGTTCTGCCCAATGTGAGGCTTCTATGAGTAAGGTAGGAATGTTGGGAGAGTATTTGGGCAGAGGTTGTCCGAGACAAATGGCTTGAAAGTGTAAATGTGGTGGGAGAGGTGGGGGCCTTTTATAAGTGGAGAGGAGGGGCACTTTTGGAAAGATTGAAATGTTACATTATTTCACAATGCTTTTCGGATTCTAAAGGTCCCACACTTATATAATTCGAGGATAAGGTGATAAGGTTTCGAAATATCTTCATCCAATAGGCTTTGGACAAGTGTAAGCATTGGATTTTGTATTATCTTCTCATTTTATTTAAATCGTTAAATAATGAGGTCATCGCCACATCATAATGATGTCATAAATAATTTAATTTATTTAATGTCTAAAAATTATAAAAAAAATACTATGATGTAGGAAATCTTTTTAGCTTTCTAATGAATATTTATAGTCAAAATTTGGACTTGTGTAACCCTACTTAATAATTGTTTTAGTAAAACAATTTATGTTAGTGTCATTTTCACTTTAACATTAAATAAAAAGTAATTTATGTTATTTCCCAACAAAAGTGGATCCATAGGGTCCCCAAGTTAGGCCATGGCTTGTCTTGGTCGGCCATGACACAACCAATGAGGTTGGGACATGTGTCTAGGTCATTTCATATTATTAAAGTATTATTTATACCTTAAACCACACTAATTACCACTAATCGCGATTAAAAACTTAAAAGTTACTATTCACCAAAAAATTATTTTGATCTCATTGAACCACATTTTACTTCTTAATGACAACCATGTATGTCGGATTTTTGAAAATCAAATCACAGAAGTGGTAATATTTCATTTAAACGAAAAATCAGTTATTTAACTACCACTTAGTGGTTTCACTATTCATCAAAAATTGAAGTTTTTCAGAATAAGGCCAAAATTTCACCCTAAGCTATAATTGATATTCCGAATTCAAAAATGATGTCTATTTTACAAAATTCCAAACATATAAGTTGCATTAATTAATTTTACAATTAATTCCCGCTGTTACGACAAATAGCGTGTTTTTAAGAAACAATTTATATCAAAAGATTGGCAATTGTTTATGTCCAATTTCAATGTCAAATTAATTCTAATGACCACCATTGGATAAAATTGTAAAAATATATTCCAATTATACTTTAAAACCACTAAATAGTATAATTTATCACTATTAATTATTTTTATTAAAAAAGTTGTTTTAAGTATTTTTCACTATTCATAATAATTTGGAAGTTCTCGGAAAATTACAAAAAAATCAACATAGGCTAATTTCAATATTAGGAATACAAAAATGAAGTCCATTTTGAAATATAAAATTTCTATAAATTTAAAAGGTGGTTATTACTATTCATAACGACTACTTTGATTAGTCGCGGTGTTTTAGAACTCGAACATGCGTACAATGCAAGCTATTGCATTACTGAAAGAGAGGCGTATCGTGGAAGCTCGGGGTGTTACACTCTCCACATTTCCTTGAGGATTATTCTCAACACCCTTATTATTCCAATATTCTTTTCTGATATACCCCCTCTTACTGAAATTGTATCATTTTATGTTTTTCTTACTACTCCTTGATTTGGACCTTCCATGATTCTAGTTCTCACTGGAACCACACTCTACCATTCTTCTTCATTCCATTGAAAGAGACACCACTTGGGGTGAATTTGTATGATTTTACTCCTTTTTCTTGCACCAACTTTATTTTTCAATACCCATAGCTACAACATCAATAAAGGGAAATATATCCATTAGGAAATTATTTGTGTGGTTGATGATAAGTTTATCACATTAATATTCAAACCTTTTGGGTAGAATATATGCCTGTTTAGTATCCAAAATTATATAGATCTAAAATGTATGTTGAGAAAAAATGGTATTGAGGGTGTTGATGTGGTCAGTCACCGATGATGAATCTACCATTCGAAGAGTGTATAATTTTCTCTTCAAGAAAATTTTATTGTTGAATGACTTTTCCTTATACAACATTGTCAAAGTATCCCAAATTTCTTTTTTCCTTCTTTTTTTCCACAATTCTTGATAAGACCACATATGAAAAAGAAAAATGGTTGTTGGAAATAGCATTACTATCCATGTCACTACATTTTTCCACTATCACACCTGTTGATTTCTCTCCAATCACATGTAGGAATTTATCTTTCTGCAGAACCTATTTTATCTTTATTTTCCACAATGAAAAATTATTTCCATAGAATTTTTAGATCTTGTATTTCACCGCCATTTTGACACGTAGTTCGTCCATAATTTTATCAGGCCAAAACCTCATTCCAATGATACAACTTTTTAGGATCCTAAACAATTGGCCAATCTATTCAATGATAATTGTGATATAGAAATTAATTACAAAAGTACATAATTAAAAGAACACCAGATGTAACGTGGAATCCTTAAAAAATAAGGGGGTAAAACCACAAGAAAATAGAATTATTTCACTATGTTAAAATGTGGGTACAAACTCTCTCTCCCTCAATTAAAAGGATAAAACACACAAGAAATTCTGTCTTTGAAAATATGGATAAACACCTCACAAAATACTGAACTCAAGGATAAAGATCTGTTGTTTCTGCATCTGATGATAAAAACTGATTTTGGAGATCCCAATTTATATCCTACCATCACCATTCTTTGGCTTCCCCTTTATTAAATTTCTATTACCAAATTAAATGGGGAATCAATGGTAGGTTTTCACCATGATGTTTCACCACAACGTGTCCAAATGAATGCGGCAACCATCATTAATATTTTCTCTCTCCATAATATCTTCCAAAAAACATAGTGTGTATGAGATCATAATCCTTCACTTCTGTAGAGTATGAGGAAAGGCTATGAGATCAGGATGAGACTATTCAGATATTATTTAGAGAGTAGGAAGAGTATATACAACATCATGGGAATCAACGACAGTAGTTGCATCAACAATATGATCATATGATGGAGTAGATGTGATGACTTACAAACAGTTCAGGGATGAAGTTCCATCCATCTAATGGAGTCCATCCGCCACCTTCATAATGACACTATTATTAGGTTCTTTTTTTGTGAATTTTTTCTATATTATATTTTTTTATATTTTATATATTTTTTATTGGTTTTTTTTATTTTTTTAGTGAAATTTATTATTAGAAAAGGTTGGGAAAACCCCACTATTAAGAATAATAGAATCCGTTTTAAGCTGGATTGAGATATAACCCATTACAAGATTGAATCCCCAAATGAAACATGCCAAAAAAATACAAGGAAATTACAAATAGTAGTACATCCAATTGCTCAATGTCAAATCCATATATCATGAAAGACTAAGGTAGAGAAACCTAGAATTAGGTGTGGATTGAAATCCCCCAACGTATCCATCCTACCATTTTACTACTGACCCAGACACCCAAACCACAACATTCATTGGGAACCACTGGGAATATCATCGACGTGGATAGATCTACTAATAATGGCGATGACCCGCCTGAAAAATCATCATCCCCTACTAGAGAGGGTTCTTCCACTCATGTCATTTACACCTTCCTTGAGTAAGGATTGGCCCTCATTTCTAGCTCTCACCATCATTCTAGGGATTGATTCTTGTATTCAGTCACCTTGATGAATAGTGGACATCATTTTCCACTAGCCCTAGTGCAATCATACCAAACCCCACCATCGAGCAATAGTTCAGATCCTTCCATTGACCCCATATTTAGTTTACCTTATTTTTTTATCTACATTTATTTGAACTGAATATATATTCGGATTGTTTTTATACATTAGATAAATGTTCCAAAATTCATTTTTGATGTGTAGGATTCATCCCCACCTCAATCAGATGCATAGGGTAACCGGTATGACTCAACTACAATAGATATTGACTTTAACCGCGTGCAAAATGGGCATTTACATCTTTAAAAAACATTATTATCCTAGATGCTATTAAAAGGCGGTCTCTTTTATCATTAATAAAAAATAATAATAAATGCCCCTTTTATTAGCATTGATAATATATGACCTTTATCAGTTCTAAAAAAGTGGTGATAAATGGGACCTTAATCGACACTTTTTTAGCAACGAAGAAAGTCAAGAAAAATAATTTCATAAAAGGAATTTATTTTTCAATAAATTTGAGGGTTGGACATACACCCTTTTATCCGCACTCAATACCCCTTTTAATTGTGCTAGTATAGCCTCCCAACATTTTTAACAATTCTAGGAATCCCTCCTCCCTTTAACAACTCTAGGGACCTGCATCACTCATTTGTGTGCGCCCCTACCTTTGCTTGTTTTTGAAACTGAGATGTCCTCTCATAATCTCACTCCTTTTCCAATCCCCAATATCATTTTCGTATGTATTTTATGATATATCTATATATTTATTTTTATTTTTTTATTTTTTTATCCATATATATATATATATATATATTTAATTACATATAATCAATATGTTGTGTGTGTGTGTGTGTGTGTTTATAAATACATACATACATATATTTATTTATTTATATATGTGTGTGAATCTATAAATATAATTATACACAATTATATTTATTTAAATATATTATATATTAATATTTATATACTTATATTAGAGTATATAGAGAAATATATATCGATTTTTCAATGCACACACAAATATATTTATATATATATAAACATTATATATACAGAAATTGTATATGTATATTCATTTTTATATATGTTCATTTTAAATAAAATGGATATTTTTTTTTATTTAGATATGTTTTATTTAATTATAAATCTACATTAAATGTAAATAGGTTTACATATATATTTATAAAAATAAATTTTTATGTGTGAATATATACAAAATAAGTATATATTATTATATATTTGATTATAAATAAAACTAAAATCGGAAAAATGATAAAATTTCAAAACATTAATATCAATGTAAATGTAATCCTTGTGAATAAATTAACTCCCCATTGAAAATGAGAAAAAGCCTCTTAAACGAAGCTGGAAGTCCAATGAATGTTAAAAAATTTTGATACACCAACTAAAAAATCAGTTTTAAAGGCCTTATAGGGATTTTTTGGGCCTTGAAAAATGTAATTGGGGATTCTTCTGTATCATTAGTGTGAATATTTCATCGCAAGATTCAATTTGATATGTGGTATAGCTAAAATGGACACACTGATCAAAAGTTATGACCCTTTAAAATATGATTTACGTTTTCAAAATATTTTATATCTTTTATTAATTTTTAAATTTTTTGTATATTAAAATTGTTAATAAATGAATTTTAGTAAATAATAATTAGTAAGTTATTAATTAAAAAAATTAATTATTTTATAATCCATTTTCACTAAATATGTTATAGTTTAATTGTAAATGTCTATTTAGACTTATCTAAATCATATTTAAAAAAATATATATTATTTTTAATGAAATATTATATTTTTTTAAATATACAATTTATCAGTTCTGTCAGAAAAACACTGATAAATCCCCCTTTATCAGTTCTTCTAAAAAATCATTGATAAAGGGTGTCCCTTTACTAGTGCTAAAAGAATGTTGATAAAGGGGTATCATTATCATTACTAAAAATGCTGATACATGGGTACTTTTAATAATGTTTTTAGAACTGTTAAAATCTCCTTTAATCTCTAATTTTTTAGTGATGATAATGGTACCCCTTTATGAGAACATTTTTTATTATTGTTAATGGGTGGCACTATGTAAATTTGTTTCTGTGGTAGTGATACATGTGTGTCCTTTTAATTAAAATTGAAATTTTAAATATATATTCTTTGATATTTATGTTTAATTTATTTCTCTATAGTATTATTAAAATAAGAATTGTTTTCTTATTAAAGATAATTAATTTGCTCAGGTTGGGTGGTTTGATTGAAAAATAATACGATGGTCAGCATTTTTTGAGAGGGGGTCATAGGTGACAAATAAAATTAAACATTGATGTTTTTAAATGTTTGTGGGTAGTAAATTAAAATGTAATTTTAGATTTTTTTTTTAAATATACATATTTTATTATTTGTAATGAAAATTTTATTTCAAATAAATTATGAATTTTCATATTGGTTCATTTTCATACAGGTTTATTTGGTGCAGTGTGTTGTTATCCAATCAACACATTGCAACAGTAGGGCATTTATTAGTGTTAATGAAAACAATGATAAATGGGTTATCATTTTATTGACATTGATGATTTTTTTGCAATGTTAAATCTCTATGTGCTGTGTTAAAAGGTCTATCATTGGTAGTGGGATTTAAATTTTATTTGGAGTGACAATGATAACCTTATACAGGAATAAAATGAAAAGGATTTGAATACATTGTGTTCATAAAACCAATGAATATGTGTTGCATCTCTAGATGATGGAGTAAGTAAATTCATGGTATAATGGGATTACAACCATATATCACCATGGATTTCATGAAGGAGTGATGAACTGTTTTTTATAAAATAAAAAATTATTATTAAAATTGTGATAATTAAAAACAAAATTCATATTCTCCTTTAATAATTTAAAGATTAACAAACATGTAAAGAACTATTTTTCCTAAATATATATTTAACCAAAATTCTCTTTCAGTTTAAAAAATATAATTTTTATTAAAAAATATAAAAAATAAATCTTCATTAATGAAATTCGAAAAGTAAATTACAATAAATCAAACATTATATTAAAAAATAATATTTTTTAAAATAAAAAAATTAAATTTTATTTATGAAAAATTAATAAAAATGTCCCTTTTACATATAAAGTAGTAAAAAATATATATTCCTAATTAAAAAATATTATATAAAAAAATTTATCCCTTGTAAAATTTAAAAAAGAACGTCCCAATAATCCTCTTAAAAAATTAATGTAAATAAATTCTTTTATTTAAAAAAAATTAAATATCCATTGTGTATATGATGTATTTGGGAATTAAAAATGAATTTTATTCTTTTAAATAAAGAAAAAAATATTTACCTTTTCTAAATGATCCCATTTTATATTTAAAATAAAAGAACCCTTTTCCTTTCCACAAAAATTAAAAATTTCAATTGAAAAACATAAAATAAAAATAAAAATTCTCCATTTTCCCTTTAAAATTACATTATAATAATTGATATCTATTTATTTTTTAACAAATTCTATTTTTTTTTCTAAATTATTTTTATTAAATTAGATTTATTTTTAATTTTTAATTACTTGATTTTAGTTTAAGATGATTTTATTTTTTTAAAAGAAATTTAAAAAAAATGTGATTTTTTAAGTAAAAGGGGGATATTTTTTTTAACAAATAATAATTTTTTCCTATGATATTTTGAAGGAATTATTTTTATAAATATATATATATATATATATATATTATGTAATTTATTTCCCATTACTTCAATTTTATTGTAGAATTTTTGGTGCCATTTAATTTTTTATAATGAAAAAATGGAGTTGATTTGTTGATATGGGATAAGTAAAAATTCTTTTACAAAATCAGGTCCTAGAATATGTGAAGGATGTTCACAGAAGCCACACTATTAGTCAAAAAAATAAATAAGTTATTGTATAAATATTTTATCATTGTTAAATTATTTTAAAAATTGATAGGTTGATTTTTTATAGTGATTAAAATTAATTTTTATGTATATAAGATGTATTACATAATATATATTTAATAATATATATTTGGAAGTGTTAAAAAATTTTAAGAGGCGATTTTGTATCTAAAATGATGCTAAAAATAAAATAATGAAAAATAAATTGCATACATATTTTAGTTATAATTACATGTTTACTTTAAAAATAATAAATAGTGTCAACGCCGATGTTTAGAAGGTTTATCTATGATACATTCGGGGACATGAAAATATATATACACCAAAGGTCTTGGTGTGTTGGTGTGGTATCATCATGCACAACTACATGCCTATGTTTATATTAATAGGACTTCTTAACCCCAATCCATGAGGCAAGGGTTTCCCACATACATATATATAACACAACTGACCCCTTCATAATCGATGTAGGATTACCAAATAATATCTCTCTCACAACCACTAGTGCAATTAACATAGAATATTTTTCAGTGATCGGGAAATTCAATGTGCTCAAATGAAACTACACAACAATCACTACTATGAAACTGAGTTTTATCTACACTAAAAAAAATTATCAAAGCTTAAAAACCGTTGATAGTCGAGGTGATATTAAAAGGGGTCCCTTTTATCAACAGATAAAAAAGAGTTGATAAATGACCCTTTTATCAGTGCTAAAAAAATCACTGATATAATTAAAAAAAAATTAATCAAAGGGTAAACCCATCCCTTTTTAATATAAATCTACCCTCTTTCAATGGTGCTAGTAATCCCCACACGCGTGCACCACTACCACCCATTTAACTATGCTAGTCGCACACCCCACACCCTTTAACAGTGCAAGACCCTCTTATACAATCCAGCACACCATTAACTCCTTGTGGATTTGAGCCTGAGAAAAATATCATACACTGGACTGCAAAAGCCCAACTAACCCGCACACCAGCTTTGTCTCTGATTCAATTCCACGACTTCTATGACCGCATTGATGAAGGTCATCCGCATAGAATCACCACCACAACCACATTCTACATCTTCCTAGACTGCACATTGTGACCGCGCTCTGCCCCGCCATGACTGCCCCGCACGTCATATCATCCACATCCTGTCTCAACCACACTCTGCCTCCACTATGAAATCCTGGAGTGATTGTACCATGCTTTTCCCTCTACAATCACACATCCACATCCCTCCTCTAAAGCATTTGTACTATTCTATGACCTCACAGAGCAACCGTATTGTGCTTAAACACACACATCAACACATCCAAATCCCACCTCAACCACATTCCATCTCCAATAGGACCTCCCTGATTGGTATAACTTTCGCATCTCCTTATTCACCCCATGGGAGTGTTCCCATGTGAGGTGGAGGACTGGACACCACCCTCCATTGTAACCATTCTTAAAAACATGGCCTAAGGAAGAAACCTTTCTTATGATAATCGTTGGCCTATTAGAATATGTTGGATAAAATCCAGTATATTGCATGTTGGAGAGTTCATTCATGGATATTGGGTGCCCTGGGGGAGTTAGGGTATGTTTGGGTTCCCCTTTCTTGGGTACACATAGGGATTTTTGATTTTCGGTGTAGGAGTTATGGTACCTTCGATATTTCCTTGCTTGGGTACCACAGAGGATTATTCTGAGGTGACTAGGACAGTTGTCCACCGCCTTCCATAAAAATCATCCACAAGTGTCGTCACCTCGGGGTTATACAGTTATGGGGTTGGGGTACGTTTTAGATCTCCATTCTTAGGTACCCTGGGGAAGTTCTCCTAGGCTAAGGGGAAAGTTGGACAGGGTCCCTTGTAGGATTCCTCCGTTCTCTGATGGGATAAGATCAACACATTGGTGATAACCTTTTCTATTGAAGACCTCGTTGTCATCTTCTTCAGGGGTCATGGGACTCCAAGTGACTACCCTAGATTTTTTGACCTTTTCTAATGATATTCCTCCAAAACATGACTTCCACCAGGTTCCAATCATTCATCTCTGTAACATCATTATTTTCATCATCGGGGGGAGAGGGGTTTTAGTGAAAAGGGTAATCATGTCTGAGGCTTGGAGTTTGAAAACACACCATTCACCATTATATAGTAACATCTTCCTTTATATTTTCCTTTCCATCCATAAACATTCCTCCCGTACATTAATATCTAGAAAGGTGGGATAGACCAATGTTTTATTTATAACACCGATTGATATCTTGTAAGTAACAAAACCTATTTGTTTAATTATAATTAATTTATTGATTGAATATTAAAAACATAATAAAACTATCCAATTTATTTATGTATTTTCAGTATTGTTCATATTAAATTTGGAAACAAAATATAAATTCTAATTTATATTAAATTAATTATTGTAAACTGAAAAGTGATTAATTTTAAAATGTAAATAAAATTTAAAAAATATTTGTTTTCTTTTATATAAATTGATTTTTTATTTATAAATAATGTTTAAAATTAAAAATAATAAATGTCACTTTAATTAAACTGTTTTGGGTATATTTCAAAATATAATTGAATATATTTAAAAATAATGAGTTTAAAAATAAATGGGTTATAAATGGTTTAGGGATTGAAAAAAATTATATGATTTGGGATTTAATTCTCCCAAATTTCATGGGTACATGACGAGTGAAAATCCCTAATTTTGGGTGATTTTTAATGAACATTTTCAACCTGACTATCAATGGTGTAGATTTTTATAATTTTATTGAATTTGTATTTATTAGTATATAATAGATTTTTTGAATATTTGACTAGCATATTATATTTAATATTGATTTTAATTCAATAATATTACATTTCACTCACATCAACATTTATACAATATTTAATATATATATATATATATATTTGCAATCCTGTAATTTTTTATCTAACCAGTCGTAAATAAAAATAATGTTTTGTACAAATTACCCCCCCCCAATCTATAAAGGTGCTTATGGGTGGTAAAATAAGTGGTTAACAAAACAATTAATTGAAAACCTAATAAAGAAGAACCAAACTGTTATACTAAAATGATTATTTGTTAGTAAAAAATAATTGGTTATTAACCAATTATTTGTTGGTTTTTTTTATCAATTTTAATAACTAAAGTTGATAAAATAACTAAATTTATAATATTTAATTTTTCTTATTTCAATATATTAAATAATTTATTAGACATATTATAAAAAATACTACATTTTTGTTTATAAATTTATATTTTTTTTTCAATTAATTGGTCTTTTTATAAAATATAAGGATTAATATATATTTTTTAGTTTGTGTTCAAAATAAATAGGGTGTAATTTTTTAAAAATTTAAGGTTTTATTTAAATTAGTATGCTTCCTCCAATGATAAACCTATGTACAAAATTCTTTCCACCCGATAAAACCAATTTTTATCTTAGTAGCAGTTCATAAAAAATAGAATTTTTTTAATTTAAATGTTATATAATCCACATATGATAATTTATATTGTTAATTACTATATATATTAATTATATTATCAGTTATACTACTAATTTAATTATTAATGAATAAAATTTAGAATTTAAATTAATTATTAATTTTTAATTATATTTTTAATTAATATTTATATTGTGAATAATTAAATACACTGTTAATTAAATATTGTTATAAATTATATTAGAAATTACTGAATATATTAATGATATTATCAGTTATTAATTTTCTTAATTATTTAACTAATTGTAAATAATTATATCATTAAACTAAAATGACAATTTTATATTGAAAACACAAACATTGTATCACACTAGTCACATAATGTGTTGGATTGACATGGAGTCAATTCGTAGACATCATAAATGAGTTATGTATCGACTATAAGAAAATAATCGTTTAGAGATAGTTATTTTTTTTATTTTACGACGGTTTAAACCGCTGCTAAAGTTGGTGTCGGAATCCAACACATTGTGATTCCTTCCATTCACTACCACAGATCTGGGAAAGTGATGCACTTGGTTTTCTCAGTGAAAAGCAGAAAGCGCTAATAATAGGGGGCCTTTTTAAGCATTGTATAAAAGCGCTGATAAATCTACCCTCTATCAGTGCTAACCAAAATGATGATAAAGGTGTACCCTTTATCAATGGTTTATTTAGTGATGATAAAGGGGTGAATTTATTTATTTTTTTAACTAAAATACTCAAACCTTAGATATCATCCAAATCCAAATTACATAATTCCAATGGAAAAGATGAAATCCATCAATTAGGTACCCAATGATTCTCAGCAGCAGCAAAAAAAAGAGCCAATTGATTGCCTTATCTTCTTATAATGGAAAAAACCAAGAGAAAAAAGGAACCAACGATTTGATGATGTCAATAATGGACCCATAGGCTTGGCGGCCACTTCCATAATCCTTTAGTTCATTGATGGTAACTTAATAATCAAATTAGACCACATCATATATCCATCTAAGAGACAAGATGAACTGCAAACCCTTCCAAATATTCATAGCCTTTTCCAAAGGTGGAGACCAACCAACAATGTATGAGGAATGACGAGCAGCAATAATAGAGCCAACATGATCCCGGAGGATTTCCCTATGGTCAACAAAACCATCCCATGGTGTCTTCGCATTAATATTAAATTTGAGATAACTGAATGTGGGGGATTCATCTAAAAAGATGGTAATGAACAAGTGAAGGTGGACGTGCCTCCTCAACATCCACCACTGAGAGCCCTAGTTATGAATCTTGGAAAGCCAGACCCAGTCATCTTTACCAATGTTCTAAAAAATGAATTGATTATGATGAATCCATATAATCTAGGCACAACTCTATTATTAAGGCTTATAATGTTTTTAATAATAAATATTATTATTTTATATAAAAGAATTATATTTATATTCCAAAAAAAAATTTATTTGTATACGTTAAATAAAAAATGTATCTTTATAATTAATATATTTTTTTTATAATTCAAATATATATATATAAATTTTTAAAAAATATTTATAAATTTGTAATTAAATAATTATATATTTAAATAATTATAATATTAAAATAATTTTTTAAATAATAAATATATTTATTATATTCATTATTTTAATTATATTTATTAATATAAATAAATACTTTTTAAATTTTCATATTTAGAATTACAATTATAAATAAATATATATATATTTAAAAAATATATGTTTCCAATGAATTTGGTCAATAAATATATTAATGCATGAGTATAATTGACATATATATATGTTATTTATTCATCATGAATGTTCATTTATACATTAATAATGTTAAAACTAACATTAAATGAGTTCTAACATACGTTAATGGATAATCATTGTTAAAGCTATGTTAGTGTGAGTTTTCATACATCATTTGTGAAATAAGAGACTTCAAAATGTCCGTTTTAACATCAATTATCAAATAATTTTTCATCCCCCTCATATGAGATGTATTCCTCCCCCTTAGTGTGTTTTCAAACTTAATACTGACATAGTGATTTCTGGTTATGGATTCGTTGACCATGTGGGTGTTCTCCAGGACCATGAAGACTATATTATTGTGTCTCGTTATTCCTCAAACATTGATTATTTGTCTCATACCGTAGCATTGGACATGTCTATCTTGATGGGTATGAAGTTCATTTTGTCTCTTATCTGGAAGGACATTTTGGTCGAATCTGATTGTCAGGTTATTATCAATGTGATGGAGGAGGATGAAGGTGGCCACCAAGCCTTTGTGTCTACTATCGACATCATCATATCATTAGTTCATTTTTTCTCATCTTGTTGTTTTTCCTTTATTGGGAGTGAGGAAAATAGTGCAAATCATTTTAGAGATGCTTTTGGGAGTTGTTGAGGGTCAAATAGTTGAATTTCATCTTTTCGCTTATAGTTATGTACTTTGTATTTGGATGATATCTATGTTGAGGATTCATTTCAAAAGAAACCTTAAAACCTTTTATAAAATAGAAAATATATGAGTTTCTCTTTTTGACTCATTATTTTGATTCCTATTCTCTTGAAACCCTAACATGCATGAAACATGCTTATGCTACATGTCCTTCCTTCAACAATATTTCTACACCTTTTTCATCCCTTCCCCTTCTTTTTGTCATGTTCTCCCTGATTCACTCACATTCCACCATGATTGTCTGCATTTCTCTCACAAAAGTTTCATGCCTTTTATCTCACTGAAGTTCTACCATTATCATCCTTTAATATCTATTTTCATTTAAACCAATTTTTCATTTCTTAAAATCTGAAAATTTCCTATCTCAATTTTGGCTCTATTATTCATGGATCTTCTACCAGAATCTATATCATTTAAAATTTAATCTTTTATTTTTTATGGTTAGTATATTTATTCATTATTTTTTTCTATAAAATTTATTCATTCATTTATTTTTTCATACACACATATTTATTGGTTATAAAATTTCATGATTGTAATTAATGTTTTGTTATAATTTATTTCTGATTATAAATTTCATATCGTTATAATTTGATTATGGTTATAATTTTTTTTAGTTACACTACTAAAAATATGATCTTTGACATCGTGAAAAAATAATTTTAAAAATTATAAAAAAATTGTTAACTGTAGCGCTTTTAAAGGGGTCCCCTTTATTAGCGATAGTTTATCATTGATAAAGGCCCCATCTACTACATTGTGTTGTTGGTATAAAAACAACCCTAAAAAATCACTTGTACAAAAAAACTGAACACCACAACCTCATATACAGAAAATATATAATTTAATTTAAATACATTTAACATCATAATTAAAAAATACACTAATATATACATTTCAAACAATGTTTTGTATAATTACATTTACAATTACTATCTGCAAACAATTTAAATCAATAATTTTTATCTTTGGAACCCGTGATCCAATCTCGAAAAGGTCCACCCATGGTATCTGTTCTGAACAAATCACCTCAACCAGGTCAAAATATTCCACTTATATAATAAAACTAATATTATGTTAGTAATATTATAACGAAATAAATTAAACATTATTATGAATTAATACATTATAAAAATTAAAAAATTAAATAAAAAACACACTTTGAGTTATACTGGTAACACCATGAATTATACTGAGGTTCATCTGATTCCAAAATGTCTCCAATGAGTTAAAGATAATTATACAAAAGTATCAAAACAATTGAAACACATTTTCTCAGTTTTGAGTATGTCACTTGTTATTTTTAATTAAATTAATGTAAAATTTAAATGATGACTCATTTGTAGTTATACCGATCACACTGTGTGTGGGATTTAGGTACAGTTGATTCTTTAATATCAAAAATTACTTAAGGATAATTTTCCTAATGTATCAAAGTAATCTTAATACATTTGGTGGGTTTTTAGTATGTTATTTGTGCTTTCTACTAAATTGCTATTTCAAACTGGAAACATGTACTTTGAGTCATACAGGTCACATCATTTGTTTTTTTACATGATAATTTTTCATAAATGTCAAAAATGACTTATTAATTGATTTCCTAAATTATCAATACAATCGGAGCTCATTTTCATGGTTTTCTGTTAGTGGTATACGTTTTGAACTAAAATGTCAATTTTAAACTATTAACAGACACATTGAGTCATACCAGTCACACCGTGCATTGTATTGAGATGCAGGTTATTCCTAAAAAACCATAATAACTCATGTATCAATTCCCTAATGTATCAAAACAATCTAGATTCTTTTTCTTGATTTTCATTACATCACTTCTTCCTTCTTACTAAAAAATGATGTCAATATTAAATTAAAAGATGCACTTAGAGTCATACTAGTCACATCGTGCCTCACAGTGAGGTGTTGATACTTCTTTCACATCCCAAATAACTCATGAATTGTGTATCTAATGTATCAAAACATTACAAATGAATTTTCTTAGTTTTCAGTAAGAAACATCTTCCTTATTCTAAAATTGACATCAATTTTAAATAAAAATATATACTTATAGTCATAAAAGTTACACCGTGCATCATATTCAGGTGAGGATGATTAATACAATTATAAAATGTGTCATGGGTCATTTTCCTAAATAATCAAAACATATCAAATGTGTTTTCCCAGTTTTGAGTAGGTCAGTTGTCTTTATTACTAAAATTGATGTAAATTGAAAATGAAAAAGATGCACTTGGATTCATAGTTGTTACATTGTGCCTCATATTGAGGTTTGACTAATTAATACATGTTCCAAATGGTTCATGTATCATTTAAAAAAATTAAAAAAATAATAGGATTTAATTTTCTTGGTTTTCAATACCACACATGTTTTTTTTACTAAACATGATGTCAATTTTAAATAAATATACGCACATAGAGTAATACCGATCACACTGTGACTCGGATTGAGGCGTAGTTGAGTCATATACATCCCAAATAACTCATGGATCATTTTATTATAGTATAAAAACAATAAAAATTATTCTTCTCAATTTTTAGTAATACACTTCTTCATTTAACTAAAATTGATATCAATTTTAAATAAAAAGACGCACTTGTAGTCATATTGGTCACACCGTGAGTCAGATTAAGATTTGGATAATTCTTAAAAATCTATAATGACTCTTGAATTTTTTTACTAATGTATAAAAACAATTCAAATTCATTCTCATGGTTTTGAGTAGGTTAGTTTTACTTTTTACTAAAATTGATGTTAATTTTAAATAATAATGACGCACATGGAGTCATACCGGTCACACCATGCCTCAGATTGCGGTTCAGAGGATTTTTACATGTCCAATATGACTGATGTATCATTTCCATAATGTATCAAAACAATATTAATGAGTTTTATCAGTTTTAAATATATCACATGCACATTTTTACTAAGAAATTATGTCAGTTTTAAATAAAAAGATGGACTTAGAGTTATACCGATCACACCATGTCTATGATTGTTTTTAATCTAATTCATACACATTTCAACTAACTCATGGATCATTTTTGAACAATAAATAATCAATTAGAATCCATTTTTTTGGTTTTGATTAATTCAATTTTACTTTTTACAAAAATTGATGTATATTTTAAATAAAAAAGACGCACTTATAGTCATACCGGTTACATCATGCCTCAGATTGAGGTGTGAAAAATTCCTATAGATCCTAAAACACTCATGGATTGTTTCCCTAAACTTCAAGACAATGCAAATGTTTTTTTATCATTTTTTATTATGCATCTTGTTCCATTTTACTAAAATTGATGTCAATTTTAAATAAAAAGATGCACTTGGAGTCATACCAATCACATCGGACGTCATATTGAGGTGTGAATTATTTTTACACGTCCTAAAGGACTCATGTATCATTTTACAAAACTATCAGAACAATAAAAATATTTTTTCATGGATTTCAGTATGACCCTTGTCTTTTTTACTAAAATTTAAATTCAAACTGGAAACACACACTTTGAATCATACTGGTCACGTCGTGTACCATTTTTACATGAGACCAATTCCTACACATCACAAATGGTTTACGAATAAATTTCCTAAATTATAAAGAATATATGATGGGGTTTTGTTTATTTTTAGTGAGTGACATATTTTAAAGTAAAATGTCTATTTTAAACTGGAAACAAACACTTTGATTCATACTGGTCACAACATGTGTCAGAATGAGATGCAGTTGATTCCTTGAGGTATTAAATGTATTATGGATCATTGTACTAATGTATCAAAACGATATGAAATATTTTTTCAGTTTTTAGTATGTTAGTTGTATATTGTACTAAAATTAATGTCAATTTTGAATAAAAATACACACCTGGATTCATTCCAATCACACCATGTGTCATATTGAGACATTGTTGATTCATACATGAGCCAAAGTTTCAAAACAATCTAAACATCCAAGGAATCCTATAGAATGAGAAAAAAATTCTTATGTAAGAAATTCTAAAAATATATAAATTAAACATAAATATGAATCAATCCATTACTTCTTTAGAAGTCACATCTTCATGTTATTTGTATACATTCAGTGATCAGGTATGATGCCAATTTGTTTCTAAGAATATGTATATCATCTTCTGAATATGATGTTTTTCAAAAGTTATAATATTACTAAAAAAATATAAATACAAAAAATATTAATAAACAGTTTAAATGAAGTAGTAAATATCTTTGAAAATATCAATTCAGGGATGTTTGTTTTTTGATGGAATATGATCTCTCTCATAAATTTACAATCAGAATAATCACAATATTTTCCATTTTCTTATTTCGCACACTGTAGAAATATTGAGGAAAATAATTAATTTGGTTTTATTATGTTTATGTATAGTGCAATATTATTATATATACCCTAATACTTATGATGTTTTAGAAAATTTCAGCATCCTTGTATGAAATGTTAGTCTTCATTCCATGATTTAGACAATATTTACACACCACCCTACAATAAATGAATCATAATTAAAACATAATATAAATTACATAACATGGATTCTATTTCTAAAATGTTTTATATAGTGTATTAAAAATTGAAAAATGTCATCACATGTGGTCGGTTTGTTGGTAATACATGGAGTGAATCCAAGAAATAAATATTTTGAGTATCTAATCTGAACATAATGAGCATCCAATGATTCCTAAAAAATAATAATTAATTAAATAATTGAATAATGAGTGTGATATAATTAAATTAGAGAGTTTTATCCATTAATCAATGGTATTAAGAAGAGTATTTCATTACCATGTTTTATTTCACACTATTTTCCTAGGTTTTCCTATATTTAATCCATTTGTTTGGATTTTATTTTTGTGTGGTCTATAGTGGTAATTTGAGGACTAACGAGTCAATTTTTATGGGTAAATCCCTAGAATTTGTATTGATATATACACCTAAAAAAATATGAAATTTATTTAGTCAAAATTAACATCATACGTCATATTTTGGAAAATTAAATCATGAAAACATACCTCATGTATAAATTTACTACTGAGGCTCCTCGACATTCATAGTTGAGGATTTCATCTATATTTCTAGAAGAAATGTAGTTAGTAACTTCCTCTCTATACATTTTTTCTTCAAAATAAACTATGTGGCTACTACCACATTGTAACTTTTCAACCGCATGAACTATCAATGTTAGTAAATATGAATATTCAACGGACAGGGTAAATGTTCTTTTAGAAGATCTTTTTTATCGGTTAGTTGATACTATAGATGTTTTTTCAGTCGACCTTTTCTTTCATCCCATTTCCTTTGTTTTTATGTAATAATATTAATCGTTTTAGACCTAGTTTCATTAATTGTTAATGTTTTAGTATGAAAAATAAATTGGAAATGAATACCTCCTCATAGACATGTTTTTTTACAAGATGTGAGGTACAAGAAATTAATGTTCCAACAGTTTGGACAACCTTATGAATGCCTTTCTCATAAATTGGAATATGTAGCTCAGTGCTCAACTAATGGTATATCCTAGTCAACACTCTCACATAAAATATTTGAATTTTTCTATTATGTAGCATGTCATTTTGAATATTGAACTCTGTATCCCTCTCTACAGAGAAATGGGTGGGTGTTGATATATATAAATCATAGTCATTATCAACCAATATAATATTAGTACAGGAAAGGTATCAGTGTCTATATGATTTACATTTAATATAAAAAGATATTAGATCATTTATTACCATGGACAAGTCAACTCGTTGAGGTGAATGGCTCACCTCAATGATGGTGGGGGTGGGGCAGGATATTCAAGAAATGATTGTTCATGAGTTATTTTTTACTCTTTTCTTAACCCCATAAATGATTCTAGTAACTCTCTTTACCATTTTAATTTTTCATCAAGTATAACTAGACTTTTTTCTTATATTTAATTTCATTAACATTATCCTCATAATTTTTTTATCAAAATATATTCGGGGTGTCACCCTAAAACTCACACCTATGGCGTGACCATAATGTTCTGTCTACTTCAAGGACACTGATAGTAGGTTTTCATCTGGTACAGGTGTTGATGATTTCTAGGAATAATTAATATATAAAATATAGGAAAATAAAAAATCATTTTGATGTAATAGGGATTTAAATCAAAAAATTATTATGTCATATATACACATGTTTCCCACCCTTTTGTGTATTTTCATATATTAGTATCCCATCTTTATTTACACATTCCTCCTTCCAAAACACATGGCATGAGATGGAAATTAGTTGTTATTTGTTTTCATCAATCTTCATATAAATAGAGTGACATAATTATTTTTTGTTTCATGACATATAAAAGGGTTACAATGGATTTTAAATACATAACAATTGTTTCATGTGAAGCATAACCCATCCTTACTTTATGGTAGGGGTAAACTGGTTTTTCTGCTCGTCCCTAATTTTCATCACTCAGTTTATATTTAATAAATAATAAAATTTGATCAATGTGATGAATATATGTATTGCCAATAAATGTGTTACTATCCACAATGTAGCTGGAAAGACACAACTGCACTGTGTCCAATAAACACATCCCAAGCATCTTGAGTTATCAGGTGTGCATACATAAGCTATAGATGTGGTTTTATTTTCCAGTCAGTATCATTAAGATTATGTCTCATTAGAATTTTGTCAAAGCCTCTATAAATCATTCCAAAAATCATTAATACATATTTATTATGCTAATAATATTATATAAATTCACACATCAAGGGATCGTGAAAATTAATTCTATGATTTATTTTTTTATTTTTTAAAAAAATAAATAAATTATGTCACATAGTTATCGTACTATCGTCCCTTATCAATGTATTAATAATAGTTTCAACATGGTGTCATGAATCTACTTCAATTGGAACACATTATTGAGTGATGATTCTAATGTAACCAATGAATATGGCCTTTTAGGGGTTAACATGATGTCCCCGTGCATTCCATGTGACCTCATATTTGATGTATTTTATTTTCACCTTAATGATTTTTTCTAACACCATCAAACTATGAAACTCTTATTTTTTCTGCATCATTGTTCCTTCATCACCTACCATTTCTTTGGTTTCAAACTCATCAATATATTATTTGTATGGATCAGTATCATCATAATGTGAATATGGTCATTGAACCTATGCACATAGAGTAAAAACATGATGAGAAACCTATTATTCCTTTCGATTGGGAGCACCATCACATACAGAAGGTCGTCGTTCCTCTATACTATGACCAACATTAGATTGAAAGACATATTGTTCCTTAGAATTGGGAGCACCAAAATGTGTAGAACTCATTATCTATAGAATTTGTTTAACATTTAATTTAGACAACATAAATACAATAGCGAATAGAAAATAACATGAGGTAACACAATGTATATTACAAAAAATATAACTTGATTATTGAACTCCCATTTTTTAATGGATGAAGGGATATGACCCATTTATCGACTATCAAAATCCCTCCATTGTGGTCTCCTCTAACATAAAAAAATACTCTACATTGGGACCACTCTAAAATGATTACAAAGTCCAAATGAATGTTTCAATACTCTGTTAATTTTTATCTGACCCTTCAATTGTTTTGGTCAATAACAAAAAAATTGACCACTTTCACTTTACAGGATCTAGAACATAGAATACATGTACATCCTATGATTCTATTATAAATGGTTCATCTATGTACCCTTCCCTACTAAAATCAACATTCATGAATCTCAATTCATCTATTTTAAAAGCACACCTATTATCAACCCACATGAATTGAAAAATCAGTACTTGGAAATGCTGTATAATCCAACTCCCAGATTTGTTTTATGATGCCAATATATGACATATTCATGTAAATTATATTTTATTCCTTAGTATTAGAAAAATTCATTACTTCATCCACAAGTGTAACTCCACTATTTTTCATGTAATTGTCTTCATAATATCCATTTTTATAGAATGTATATCCCTTATTTACATAACCACTTTAATATAATACATACACACTTGGTCCTCTGATAACCATCTAATTCTTTCAAAAATTAAATACGGATTTTTATCTGACTCATTAAAAATATAGTCCTAAAACAATTTTATAAACTATGGATTATGTGTATTTGGTTTCTATCTTTCATCTGTTGATGGATTAAAATTCCTAATAATTTTATTTTGTATTTCAACATATGGTAGAACCTCTAAACCATTATGAAAAATGTAATGGTTGTTCTGCTTCTGATCTATATTATTGATTTTGACAATATCTCTTCCAAGAATTATTTCACCCCCAAGCTTCCCTGTGTGATGAGATTTTGGTAGACAAAATCATTCCACACCTGATATGTATTTTGTAAATAATTCAATGGCTTCCTCAAAAATATATCGCACTACAATAAAACCCTCGGTTTAAATTCTGTTTTATATATACCCTTTAAAAAACATCATTTACCATTCAATGGGGTACATTAATCTATAGTGTATAGGGCCACATAGTCTAATATCACTCACTAAGTGAACCATAAGGTGATCCCTTATATCAAATAATTTTTACGGGATTAACATTTCCAATTCACATTATATGATGATAATTTATCTTTCCATAGTCGGAAATTTCATCAGATCTATAACTTTTCTTGGATATAGCTTTGAAGAAGAAAAAAATCTGGGTTAATGTATGAAGGGTGTTATTGGAAATAATTAAACTTAAATCTATAGTAATTAGTTCTTGCAAAAAAATATGACATTCATGTGATTTCAGACCCTTTAACTAGAAATTGTTTATTGACCCAATATTTTTGATATTCAATGAATACCTATATGGAACCTTTACGTTATTTAAGAAGTTGAAAAACCGATATCTCTCTTACCTGGAAAGAGTGTAAGGAGGTAGTGGAAGAAAAATTCATTTTTCACCCTTTGTAGGCACCAAATCATCTCATATTCCCATGTGATCCATCTCCAACCTAGCCTTAATTCCATCCCTTTTTTTTCTCGGTGCATTTAGAAACTTACCGATGAAACTATCACAGAATTTGTTTTTCAAAATGAATAACATCAAAAAAATGTCAGGTGTACCGAAAATTCTAGAATAATAAGTCAAACAAAAAACTGATCACATTTTCCAACCGGTTATCATAATGTTTTTCAAAAATGGTTTACCAAAAGTATTGTCCATATCATTCACTTTCTCAAATAGTTGATCAACTATTATGGGAGATGGTGTTGTAAGTTCTTATGAACATCCATAAAATGATGTCACCTAATATAGGTAATTATTTTTTGGGGGTATAAATATAAAATATTATAGAAACACAATCTTTGATGAATGTTTCTACATAATTTATTGTCTACCTTTTTGAAAAACAGGATACTCTTTAGTTCCTTTAATGCTATATCCTAAAAAGTATCCCTAATCTGGAAAGTAATTTATCATCCCTCACAACATGGATATCAACGTGAAATATTTATTTTTGTAAGAATCATAAAACATAACATCTAAATCATCCCCACCACAATACGATGCATGGTGTGTCTGGTATAGCTCAAAGTGCCTCTTTAAATTTAAAATTTACATAAATTTAAGTAAAAACAAAAACTGACATACTAATAACTGAGAAAACGTATTTTTATTGTTTTGATAATTTAGTAAAATTAACCATGATTCATTTGTGAGGTGTGGGATTCAATTTCACCTCAATAAGATGCATGGTGTGACAGGTATGACTCAAAGTGTGTCTTTTTATTTAAAATTGATATTAATTTGTATAAAAAGAATAAGTGACATAATGAAAACTGAGAAAAAAAATTCATATTATTTGTATACATAATTAAAATGATAAATTAGTCATTTATGATATGTAGGACTCAACCAAACATTAATATGATTCACGATTTTTCCGTTATAACTCAATGTGTCACTTTTTATTTAAAATTGCTATGAATTTAAGTAAAAACAAACAATGACATACTAAAAACCAAGAAAATACATTTTTATAGATTTGGTATTTTAGGAAAATGATATATTAGTCATTTTTGATTTGAATGGATAAATATCTTCTCAATATGACACATAGTATGATATGAATCACTCAAAGTGTCTCTTTTTACTTAAAATTAACATTAATTGAAGTAAAAACAATATGTGGCCTAATGAAAATTGAGCAAACACATTCATATTGTTTTGATATTTTACGAAAATGATATATTAGTTAGTTGTGATGTGTAGGGATCACCCAAACCTCAATAGGATTCATGGTGTGGTCGGTATGACTCAATGTGTCTATTTCTATTTAAAATTTACATTAATTTAAGTAAAAAACAACACGTGACATACCGAAAACTGATAAAATACTTTCAGATTGTTTTGATACTTTATTCCAATTATCCATGTGTAATTTGTGACATGTAAGAGTCAACCAAACCTCAATCTAATTCCTGGTGTTATTGGCATGACTAAAAGTGTCTCTTATCAATTTAAAATTTACATTTTAGTTCAAAATGTGTCACTCACTAAAAACCAAGAAAACATGCTTTGACTTTCATGATAACTTTGTAAAATGATTCATAAGTAATTTTTGATTTCTATGAAGTAGTCTCAAATCAAACTGACTCACGATATGACTAGTATGAATATAAATGCATGTTTCCAGATAGAAATGATATATTAGTAAAAAAACACAATGGACATACTGAAATCCAAGAAAATGAATTCATATTGTTTTGATATTTCATAAAAATTATCCATTAATAATTTATGACTGGAATGAATTATCTACACCTCAATACGACACATGGTGTGGACAAAATAACTCTAAATGTTTCATTGTTTAAAATTAAAATTAATTTTAGTAAAAGAAAATGTGACATATTCAAATCCGAGAAAACACATTCGTATTGTGTTGATATTTTAGTAAAATTATCCATAACTCATTTCAATGTATAGGTATCAACCTCGTCTTAATAAGACAAATGATATGACTGGTATGACTCCAGAAGATTCATTTTTATTAAATATGGACATTTTATATATGTGTTATTTCATATTAATGTTTAATTTATTTATTTATAGTATTAATAACTTAATATTTTTTTATTATATAGTTGGAATATTTTTCTCAGGTTGAGTTGATTTTTTTGGAAACTGATACCATTGGTGGATATTTTTGAGAGGGGATTATGGGCATCAAAATATGAAACATTAATGTTTTTGAATGTTTCTTGGACAATTGTACATGTAATTATATAAATAATTTGTTGGAAATTTAAATATGAGTGTTTTATCTAAATACCATGGGTGGACATTTTTATATTGATGATATCAATTTAATGTATATAGATTCTTTGCTTCTGGGTGTGTTTTTTAATCTAAAAATTTTATTCTGGGTGTGTTGTTATATAAAATTAACACTATATAAGGGTAGGATTTTATCAGTGCTAAAAAAAGCATTGTTAAAGGCTCCCCTTATCATATCTATGATTTACAATGATTTTTTAGCACTGTTAAAGTCCATTTTTAATGGTGTGAATGGGTATATGTGTATTAGTGTTTACCACTCATCAATCTTGTTTTCTTCTCCATTTAATGTTATATTTATATATATATAGTTATATTTATTCATAAATTAATTTTGGTATATATATATTCATATATACATATATATATTAATAGATATAGTTAGTTATATTTATATATTTATATTTAAATCTACTTATTTATATATATATTTATAATTTTTTATCCGTATATTTATTTGTACATTAAAATATGTTTATAAGATTATTTTTAAATACATTTATAAAATATGTTTTTGTGTGTGTAAAAAAATAAATAAATACATATATACAACACACACACACACAAATATATATATTATGTGTATCTATTAGTATAATTATATATATATATATGTATATTCACAAATATTATATATTCATATGTATATTCATATGTTAGAATATATAGATAATATATATCAGTTTGTTAATACAGACACACAGTAATATATATATATATATCACTACTAGAAAAATAGGCTATAGCCATGGTTTGGAACCGTGGCTATTATCCCACAAACTATGGATATAGGTTATAGCCACAGTTCATTGAACTGTGGATCGTATTGTCGTGGATATATGGCCAAACCTATAGACATGGTTTCGAGTCGTGGCTATAGCCCTATAGCCGTGGATTCGAACCATGACTATAGCCCTATAGCCACAGTTTCAATTGTGACTATAGACCTATAGCCAATGTTTCAAACCGTGGATATAGCCCTATATCCAGGGTTTCAAACCCTAGATGTAGCCCTATATCCACCATTTCAAAAGGTGGCTATAGGTTTCGCCCTATATCCATGACAATACCAGCCACATTTCAATGAACCGTGGCTAAAACCCTTCCAATTTCATTAAAAAAACAACCCCCTAGACAGCAGCCACCCCCCCCCCCCACACATCCCTTGCAACCCTTGCACCCCATTGTACCCCCCTTTCCCCCCTACTGGACCCCCTTGGACATAAGCCACCCCACCCCCTTTACTGGACCCCCTGGACAACACCCCCCCTTCCTGGACCCCCCTAGACAACAGCCCCCCCTCTGCTGGACCCCCCTGGATAGCAGCCCCCCACCCCCTATTGGACCCCCAAGAGAGAAGCCCCACTACTAGACCCCCTAGAGAGCAGCCCCCCATACTGGACCCCATTGTACCACCCCTACTGGACACCCACCCCCAGGACAAACAACCCCCCCCCCCCCCCACATCTCTTTCACCCCTTGCACACCCCCTTGAACCCCCCTTGAACACCCCTTCCACCCCCTACTGGACCCCCCTCGACAGCAGCCCCATCCCCCTTGGACAACACCCCCCCTCCACTGGACACCCCACCTGCTAGACCCCCATGTATAGAACCAGCCCCCTACTGGACCCCCCTCGACAGAACCCCCCTGATGGACCCCCTTGTACCACCCCTACTGGACACCCCCCCTTGCAACCCATCTAGACACCCACCCTTGCACCCCCCTAGACACCACCCAAACAAACACACATCCCTTGCACTCCTTGCACACACTCCTTTTCACCCCCTTGCACACCCCTTGCCCCCTACTAGACCCACATGGATAGAATCCCCCACCCCCTGTTAGACCACCCTAAATAACATCTCACCCTCATTAGACCCCCCTGAACACCCCCCCTACTGGACCCCCTGGACATCAGCAGCCCCCTACTGGACCCCCCTGGACAGTAGCAACCCCCTACTGACCCCCCCTGGACAGCAACCCACCATGCTGGACCCCCTGTACGAAATCCACCCCCCACTATTGGACCCCCTGGACGCAGCCCCCCCCCCCCCCCCCCCGCTGGACTCCCCTTGCACCACCCCTGCTAGACACCCCCTTGCACCCCTGATCCCCCCCCCCCCCTCGCACCCCCTAGGACAGGATCCCCCCCCCCACACACAACCCTTTCACCCCTTTCATAGACACCCTTGAACCCCCATTGCACACCCCTTTTCACCCATGCTGGACCCCCTAGACAACATCCCCCTCTAGACAACAGCCCCATCCCCCCTGGACAATAGCCCCCTGTTGGACCCCGCTGGACGCCCCAGCCCCCCCCCCCCCCCCCTACAGGACCCCCTAGACAACATCCCACCATTCTTGACCACCTGGACACAATCCCCCCAGCTGGACCCCCCTGGAAAGAACCCCCCTATTGGACCCCCTGGACAGAATCCCTCTTGCAGGACCCCCTGGACAGCCCCCCTGGAGGACAAAAGACCCCCTACACATCCCTTTCTCATGTCATAAGGGATCCTTAGTTAAGCATATTTACTAAGAAGGTGAGATATAGTCTTTTCCCATAGATGTACCTACCAAATCATAACCTGTAGAGGCATCTTTACATGGTGTGCAGAGATTTGTTCCCCCAGTACCTTCAGATATTGAATCCATAGTATATTTAGAATATTTCCGAGAAATAATTATTTTAGATTTCTGTGGAATTTAGAGTTATTAGGAACCTCCTATTAGTGAATCTACATCTAGTGCTCCACCTCCCTCTGATTTAGTTGATGTTGATTAGATCTAGTCTATAGTCAAATAATATCTCCATGTTGTTTTAGGTTATATGAATTCATCTCATCATGATTAATTGAGGCAGATTCTATAGAATGGGTTTTTAAGGATTAGGTTGACCAGTTGATTGTGATGAAAAATCTACTCCAGCTATTCATGGAGGAGAAGAACTCTTTAGTATTATGGAGAGATGGGGAAATATTATTATAAAATTTTTCAATCATATAAGGCTTTTCCTATATGTATCCAATACTCTAGTGGCTGTCGGCTGAAACTCAAAAGTGCAACAGTAATGTGAACTCCAAAGTCTGCACTGCTACAGTGGTCAATGTTGCTACAATTCTTGAAAATTTAGACCATGGCCTTCATCCCCCGAACCCCTGGAGTAGGGGTACGTTGCCCCCTTATACCCTCAATGATCTCACCATGGAACTCGACCCGCGACAGTTGCAGGCCACAAGCATTCGCCCCAACCGGATTGGGCTACACCAATCCAACAACCTCCCTTGTTGCATCCCTTGATGAGAAAGAGGTCAAGAGTTCCCTTTTTCTCTAAATCTTGATAGTGTGGCCGGTCATGATGGGTTAAAAAATTAATTATTTATGTTACACCGGGACATAGTTTGTGATGATCTCTGTAATGCTTTGAGGGAGTTCTTTAACCATGCCTTAGTGCCAAATGGAATCAACAACAATTTTATGGTCCTGGTCCCAATGAAGGTAAATTTTGGGGATGTAAATGATTTAAGACCTATTGCTATTGCAATTACCATTCCAAAATTCATTATCAAAATTATATCTAGGAGGTTGGGTACCGTTGCTTATGGGTTTATCTTTTCAAATCTGCCCTCCGAACAACCCTTGGACTCCCCCACGGACATCCCCCCTAGACACCCCACCTGCACCCTGCCCCCTTCCGTACAGACCCCCTCCCCCCCCGAAACCCCCCCCGGATAGCCCTTGGACACCCCCCCTGGACATCCCCTCCTATACACCCCACCTGTACCCTCCCCCCTTCCCTACAGACCCCTCGACACCCTCCCCAGACATCCCTTGGACACCCCTACTACACCCTTCCCTAGAGACCCCTGGACATCCCTTAGAGACCCCCTGGACAACCCCTTTTTAGACACCCCACTTGCACCCCCTTCCTTGCAGACCCCCCGGCACCCCCTCCGGGATAGCCCTTGGACACCCCACCTAGACATCCCCTCCTAGAAAATTTTATAGCCCTCGGTACTTTCACTTCATTATGAAATAATTCTAAATGAAAAATGCCATGAAACGTTTCTAAAAATATTCTTTTTATGGATTAGTCTAAATAATAGACTACCAACACTTATAACTCAGACCCTCTAGTAGTATGGTTACAAAAATAACTATAAGAGACTTATAAATCTAAAGCTGGATTGAAAAATTCTCAATCTTCAGTACCAAACCAATTCATTCTAAGAATATTTTTACCCATAAATTATTTTGGGGATACCATCTTAATTATCGGGTTCCTAGGTGTGCCTTCAAGATCGATTTTTTAAAGGATTTTGATTTCTTTAGGTGGGAATTTTTATGGGATGCTTTGGTTCTGCTCAGCTTTCCGGATTTGTTCTCATCTTAGGTTAAAATATGAATCTCTACCACAATGTTCTCAGTGAATAGTAATGGAAGTTTACATGGACACTTTTCGGGGAAAAGAGGGATCAGAAAAGAGGATCCTCTTTCACCTTTCCTTTTTGTGATTTGCATGGAGTTTTTCTCACGCATCCTAGAATGCAGGAGGATGGGGGCTAGTGCGATGGCTGGTACGGGATGGAGTGGCTGGTTCTGTCAAGAAGGTAGGCGGTAGGGGGATGGTAGGGGCTGGTGTAGGCTGGAATAGGTGGCAGGGGGCTGGTGTGAACTAAATTGCTGGTGGCTGGGGGTTGTTGGTCATGTGTCAGGGGCAGGTGCGGGCTGGGATGTAGGAGGTTGGGGGCTGGTGAGGGATGGAACTGGTGGATGGGGTTGTTTTGTAGGTGGTAGAGGGTTGGCATGACTGTTTTGTAGGAGGATGGGGTGTGGTGGCTGGTGGGGTGGAAAGTTTGGGCTGGATTGCAGGTGGTTGGGGGCTGGTGAAGGCTCGAATGCAGGTGGAAGGGGGCTGAATGATGGTGGAAGGGGGACAGGTTGTAGGTGCTGGGGGGATGGTGCAGGCTGATTTGAAGGTGGCAGAGGGGTTGTTGCTGGCTGGAATGCTGGTGGCTGTGGGCTAAAATGAAGGTGGAAGGGGGCTGATGTGGGAATGATGTGGCTGATATAGGGCCAAATCACAGCATTACCGCGGCCTGACCATGGCGTGACCGCGTCGTGACTGTGGTGTGACTGCAGCGTGACCGCGGCCTGACCTCAGCGTGACCATGACATGTTGGCCCGGTCCAATGACATTCGTGGGTTAGCATCTTTCGACCAAGAGCGAAGTGAGTGGGATGAGGTGGGGAAACATTCTGGCCGTCGCCATGTCGGCAGAAATTGTGATTAGTTAGTCTCAACCTTGATCACAAGACTCATGGAATACTATCAATGCAAACAACTACAGGGTGTCATCCTGGAGCATGGCCAAATCACGGCATTACCGTGGTGTGACTACGACGTGATCGCGGCATGACCGCGGTGTGACTGCAGCGTGTCCGTAGCATGTTGGCCCAGTCCAACAACATCTGCGGGGCAGTATCGTCCGGCCAAGTGTGAAGGGAGTGGGAGGTGGCAGGGCAATAATCTGGTCATCACCCCACCTGCAGAAATTGTGATTAGTCTGTCTCAAGATTGATCACAAGACTCATGGAATACTATCATTGTGATCTGTCATGGGATGTCATCCTGGAGAAGGGCCAAATCACGGTGTGACCGCGCTGTGACCGTAGAATGACCGACGTGTGACCGTTGTGTGACCATGGCATGAACACGGCGTGACCGCGGTGTGTTGGCCCTGTCCAGCTACATCCACGGGGCAACATCTTCCATCCATGAGCGAAGGGAGCAGGAGGAGGCCGGGAAAAATTCTTTTGGTTTCCCCACCGGCAGAAATTGTGATTAGTCAGTCTCAACATTGATCACAAAACTCATGGAATAATATCACTGTGAACCACCACAGGGTGTCATCCTGGAGCAGGGCCAAATCATGGCATTACTACGGCGTGACCTTGTTTTGACTGCAATGTGACTGCGGCGTGACCGCGGTGTGACCGCAGCATGATCGGGGCATGACCGCGGTGTGACCGCGGAGTGTTGGCCCGGTCTAACGACATATGTGGGGTAGCATCTTCCATCTAGGAGTGAAGGGAGCGGGAGGAGGTGGGGTAACATTCCGACCGTCTCCCCCACTGGAAAATGATAGAACAAATAAACTATTTAATATGATATAACAATGGATCACCAGAGAAGGTTATAGTAAGCGGCACAATGACACAACTTCTAAAGGTCAACAAAATGGAAAAAAATAATCATAAACCCTACACAAACCATTAAAAAATTCATTCACATTTTCTAAACATGTAAATTTTATTTATAATATTCAAATCATGAAAAGGAATGTGTCATGGTCAAGGAATATGTCTACTCTAGAAAAGTCATTTGAGTTAAATGATTATGATAAGCCAATTTATATTATTCAAAGAAAACAAAAACTAACTTTCCACAAAACAAACACCAACAAGAGGAATATGAAAGACTAAATCCAAATATAAACATGATACCAATAATTATCACTACTCTTTGGTTTAGAAGACAGCGCACCTCCATTGGAGGGGTTTTATTATAAAGTCATGGAATTGATTTATCACAGAATTCATTTATTTATTTTTAACAATTATTCTAAACCTCATTCAGAACAAATAAAATGAAATAATTTAAGCAAATAGATCATCATAACTATCACTGTGAGTTTTCACAGATAGTGCACCTCTGTTGGAGGGGTTTATTTATAAATAAATGAATTTATTTACCAAATGAAAGAATTGTATTAATGAAAACATATTAAAGATATCGAATTCAATATAATTAAGCCGAATTAAGAAATAATCTAAATTCAATTTAATGTATTCCTGAATTAAAGATGCTAGAAGAGGGATCCTACCTCAAGGTGGAACCAAACCATCCACATCAGCTCTTGGAGCTTTCTAACTAAAATTTCTTGCTCCCCCACTGGGTATACGCTCCTTCACACACATGAAAGGACACATAGCCCCTATGCACACACCCTCATGGCCATGATCATGTGCAAGGGGATCCTTGCACATATTCATATATGCGTATACCAGTCTCCACTCACCTATGTATGAATTTATATATATAAATGGGCACACATATCCCCATACGTGCATAATCACTGCCATGGTTGACTATACACGTAACAGAGGAACCCACATACATATACTTTCTTACCTATGCACACACAGGCAAGTCGCCCTTAACTCGGATACTCGAAACCATGGAGTAGGGATCAACACACTACAAAACGGATATGAGGAACATTAAAACACATAAAGGATGATACATAACTAGTGAGAAACAAACTAATGACATTAAATCCTTACCTCGATTAGGAGAACCAAATCCACCTGAACCAACACAAAATGATCCAACTCCATACGCAAAACATAATATGGAGTCAAAAACACTAAAATCCCCAAATACATGTGGTGGGAGAACATATAAAAAAAGTATGCATTATATAACACTTTATAATTTAATAAAATATGGTTACCCATTCAACTTCCCTTTGCCCCCTCCCCCCCCCCCCTCCACCCTACGCCCCTCCACCCACCGCCTGCCCCTGCCCACTGCCCCCAGCTATGCAGACCTCTCCCCTGCCCATTGTCCCCTTCCCCCTACCCCCTCCACCCTCCACCTTTCCCCTGCCCCAGCCCCCTCCACCTATCCCCCTATCCTACACTACCCCCCTAAACAACCCCCACCCCCTAGCCTGCACCATTCCCCCTAGCATGCACCACCCCTAGCCTGCACTAGCCCCCTATCCTGCACACCCCCTGTGAGTCAAAAAAGTCTTTGGAGATTCATGTGGTGTCTCAAATGAGAGGAGTAAGGATTAAAATGGAAAACATAAATGAAATAATTTCAACAACTCTATATAAGAATAAACTACCACAAGAGGATACTTATATATATTCTTACATGCATAAGCATGGGCTTCGTTTTGTTGCTAGTTATCTACGTAGCATGCATCCCTATCCACAGAAACAACCTATCATGATAAATCATACACACAAGAAAAGAAGTTCTTGTGAAGACATTGAGTCAAATAAAACCTCATAAATATATATTCGGAATGAGTTATAATAATAAATGGATTAAAAGAATGTTTAGGGAGGATGCCGTTTCAAAAGGACCATCAGTATTTGAGAAATAATATTGAAAAAATGAGGTCCAATGGAAATGTACTCCAAAACATTTTACTAAAAAGTCTAGCATAGTGGTTATCGAACTAAAGGACCAAAATTAGCATTGTGTCGGAATTTATTGTAATTACCTCTCAATGTAATCAAGGATTATGATGCTTAGTTGTGACTTATAGGCATCCTCAAATACCTGAAATGAACAGGTGATAAAATAAATAAAAGTATCCAGTATACAAGTTGAAAATTCAATAATCATAAACAAATGGATGGATGGGTGTACCATAGGTGAATCTTTTAATTCATTAAGCATGTTGTGGTTGAGGGGGAGAGTATGATTTGAACTAGCAGGGGGTTCTGATCTCCCTTATACAGTGAACATCTATTTTTCTAAGGCTAGGGAGGCTGTGGAATTTATTTGTAGGAAGATGTTTAAGGAGGTTCCATAAACATATGAGGTTTTATCCTACTCAGACCCCCCCTGCCCCTCCCCCCTACACAACCCCCCTACAGACCCCATTCCCCCCCTGCAGACCCTCCTAGACACCCCACTGCCAGTCCCCCAATGTAGGGTCTTTGATATTTATTTTTTTAATGTGGAACTATAGATTATAGATCATCCTTTGCCATTTTTTTGTTGGTATTATTTATTTCTACTCATAGTGGTTGACCAGTGTATTGATAACCCTCTACTAAATGATCTTTATAAGGGAAATCGGGTGAGGGCGATAGTAGTCATTTAATCAGAATAGAGGTATGAAATTTCAATTTTTGGGTGACCATGGGTTTTAGTATAATCATGGGAACTTATTCTACCCCTACACCTATTAGGAGTGGTTGGGGAACCTCAACTATCCAAGCTAATTCTTGGAATTCTATAAGATAATTTGAATCAAATTTTGAGTGTTTTTTATGATTATGATGACTAATATGCCCTATGTTACTCATTATATCATTTTTTAAGGATATGAAATTGATAACGTGTTCACCATGCCCTGAAGTTGAAGCCCAGTGATTCTAATCCTCTATAGGCTCACCTGAGGTATTTTAGGCTCATCCCCATATGAACACGAGGCTCATCCCCCAAGGAATTTCATGCTCATCGCATGAGGAAGGATGTGATTATGAATCATTAAGAAAGGTGAATCATCATATTCTTATAAAATAATAAATCTTATACTTTTCAATAATTCATGTTCTGACATCTCTATAAGTATAAGATCACATCACTAGTAAAATGGATTCCCATGACTTCAAGAGAATTATTTCTCATGTTTTAACCAATGATTCAGATTCCTAAAACTTGGGTACTCAGAATTTATTGATCCATATTCATACTAAAACAATATTCTATTCAAAATTAAAATCATTTCACCTTTATGGGATTTAATTATGTAGGAGAGTGATCCTTGGTTCTCAAATATTTATCAGTATAATCCTATGAATCATTAATATAATTATACTAAATTTATTCATAATTATTTTTAGGTTTCTTGCAGAATATATGTGCTCATTATCAATGGCTATATTCATATTCATCCTTGAAAAAAGATATTGTTTATTATATTATTATTATTTAAAATAATAAAGAAATTATTGAAAAAAGTTTTTAAAACAATTAGGAGGTTATAGAATTAAAATTAAAGGTTTAGGCAGAGGGAACCTACATCAACCTCAAGACCCGTTGCTTTTGATGATGACAACTCGAATCATCCTTTTTTCTACTTGCAGCATATGCAACTTCACATATATATTAGGACACCTAGCCCCTATGTACATATTTTCATGGCCAAATATTCATAAGGTGGCCCTTAGATATATTTTTATACGTGCATATACCCCTTTACACTTACACATATATGCATTTTTCATATGGGTTTGATTTTTATATAACATTCTAAAACATGTTCCTCTATTTTTGGACACATTCTTAGAATATAGAAAAAGAAAATTTTTATCTCCCTACACATGAGTCTTATCTATGTTTTGAATCTCATATTATTGCAATAAAAAATCTTGGATGGTGTAATTACCATAATAAATATCAGTAAAATCCATTCATCCTAAAACATTAGTGTAATTTGGTCGTATAAGGCCTTAAACTCTTAAATATTCGAGTATTTATCACGTTACCATTATTATAATCTTAAAATTATAATATTTAGACATTCTGACAAGAAAATATGTATAATCCATTTTTTCAATTAAAATTTTAATTGAATGTTGTAACAAAGGGACATATGATTGAGAGCATAAAATATTCCATTCATTGAAAAAACTATAGTGGAGTATCCACATCCTAGAGTCTCTATTGACCTTATTAGGAAATGAAATGGAAATTATGTGACTATAGTGAAATTCTACATACCTAATTCAATAGATCTGGTAACTTATAACAAAATGTGTTAATGGCCTACTCGATATTGGTTATATGAATAACTCCATCATTTTATAGAGTATGTTTTTTTTGTAATAAAGGGGTTTACCTCTTGTATTTTATATTTTATGGATTCTATACCTATGTTTTTTTATAATAGTGGTACCTTTATTATTTCCATGTGAGCCAAATATTCATGCATATCTACAGTCTGTATAGAAATAAAATCATAAAGTTTCACTACCTCTATATTTAAGAGATTTGAATCAATAGTTTTATCCTTTAAATATATTTTATCGTGGATGGAAAAATAAACTTGACGAGATCATATTCATGGGTGGCTAAATCCTCTCAATAAATGAGAACATTATGAACAAGGATGATCCATCGTCGATAATAAAACACACCTACAACTAGGCCATGGAACGTTGTTGAAGGTTGTCATCTATAACAGAAATTTTCTCTAATGGATTATATATGATGATAGTTTAATCCATGAACCAAGCCCACTTTCATTAAACCTGGTTCTAGATGAAAATATTGGGAACCAGACTCTGTTCACCTTCCACTATAGGTATATAATCTAGAATTTTCTTTTTCATGGACATATCTTCTTTAAATTGTGTCATAGTTGTAAGAATTTCCTCCATCATTGCCTCATGTTTAACTTTAGGGATTGAACTTGATAGTTAATCATTGATCAGATGAATACATAGCATTGTTCCACTGGGAAAAATCTAATTAGGTTTTCCAAAACTATTATTCAAACATGTGGAGTCTTCACCAATGTCAAAAAATATCATGAGGATAAAAGTCACTCAAAATTATTAGATTATTGGGATATAATTCTATTCCCCCAAATAAATTATAAGGATAGTATGACATAAAACGATCTTTGAGAATACAATTTTTTATACACCCATCAAACTGTTTTTCCCAATACCCCATCGGTATTGTATTCAAACCATTACATGGAATGACCCCATGAAAATTTATTTGGACCATTCTCAAGATGTAATGAAATTTCTATGTCAGAATCCCCATGCATCATCATCGACAAAATTTCATAAAGGAAAAATGGGTTATATTTTCTGTAAATATTTATTAGAGGTAAATATGTAACCTTTTTTAAATGACCAAATTAACATGAGAACCTATAAGGATCAAAAAGATCTAAAATTGTCACACCATCTATAAAATCATCCAAAATCCCATCTCACAACAAGATAATGTTTTAAATTTATTCTAAATTCCCCCTAACATTATCTACCACTAAACCAAAACGTGTTGAATAAGGAATGAACCCAAAATGGGAAACATCCTTTAACAAATAAATAGGACCATCGATTCATTAATTGAAAATGAACAATACCATATACCATAGCTTTGAAGTTCACTCCACATCAAGTATTAGTTTCAAATTCAAGAAAAAACTAGAGAAATCAAACAAATTTTCAAATACCTTGATGATATGGTGTGGGGGGTGTAGACCACAGTGTCCAGGGTATTGTGGGTTGTGGGGGATAGCTGTCGGGAAAGAAGGGAGGAGGAGGGGAGGCCGCTCGGAGCAGCTTCACTAGAGGAGGAGGATCGTGGGAAGGAGGGTTGCGGTGAGGAGGTGTCGTGGGTATTGAGGGCTATTGGTGAGGAGGTTTCGGGGAGGAGGCGTCGGGGAGGGGTCGGGAAGGAAGAGAGAAGGTTGGGATGCAACTCGGAGCAACTTCTCTGGATGAGGAGTTTCGCGGCTAGGAAGAGTCAGGGTGGGCGTCGAGCTGTTGAGGGGTTTTATGGAGGATGGATCGAGCGGAAGGAAGAATAAATGAATTGGTCGGGGTATTCAACCACAGATTTGTGGATAATTGTGGGGGTGTAGCAATGGATTTTTTAATCTGTGGCTTTATAGGCGTGGTTATAGCTTAATTTCATACTATTATATATATATACACATACACACATATTATATAAGTATATAAGTATTCATATATTTGTGTTCGAAATAAAATGGACATTATTTTTTATTTGGATAAGGCTTATGTACTGAGAAATATATTTTATATGTAAATATGTTTAATTATTTATTTATAAAAATAATTTTTTATCTGTGAATATATAAAAACAATATGTATATATTATTACATATTTGGTTATAAATAACATTACATGATAAATAATGATTAAAATTAAAATCCAAAATAATAATATGAAATTAATACCTATGAATAAATTCAGTCCCCAGTGAAAAGTGGAAAAAAGAACCTCTTAAACAAGGCTGAAATTCCATAGAATGTTAAACAAAATTGGGTATCCCGACTAAAAACACAGTTTTTGAGGGATTTTGCGTCTTTTTCTTCCTAAAATTTTTTTATTGAGGGTTGTCTTATGTCACCAGTATGTAGAGCTAGTCGTAATCTTCGATTTGATATGTATTAGATCTCAAACGGACACCCAAATCAAAATTTATGTTTGTTTGAAGTTTGAGTTACGTTTTCAAATTATATTAGATCGTTTATTATATTTTTTATTTTTTGTGTCTTCAAATTATTAATAAATGATTATTACTTGATAATAATTATTAAATTATTAATTAATAATATTTTTAAAGTATTTTATAAGATATTTTTACTTGACATCATATATATTAGGTGTAAATTTATCTCTATAATTATCTAAAAAATATTTAAAAAATATATATTATATTTATGTCAATATAAATATATTTATATATATTAATATTTTATATTTTATAATAATTATTTCTTTATGGTTTTTTATTTGTTTTGTGAACATTATTATTATAATAGGTTTGGAAAACACCTCTTTTATGAAAAGCAGATGCCCTTTTAAGATGGATTCAGATATAACCCATTGCATGACTGAATCCCCAATCATAAGATTCCCCAAAAAGAGACATGAAAATTTTAAATGGAACTAAATCTAATTACCTCAATGTTGAATCCATATAGCCTGAAATACTATGGTAGAGAAACCTATAATTAGATTTTTTTTGAAATCCCCAAAGGTATCTATCCATCCATTTGAACACCAACCTAAAAACTCATACCATATCTTCTATTGGGAACTATGGGGAAGATCATCATGGTGGATGGATCTGCTGATAATAGAGACGATCTGCCTGAAATATCACCATACCCAACTAGAGTGGATTCTTCCTCTCATGTCATCGTCCCATTTCTCGAGTAACGTTTGACCCTCAATATTATCCCTCACCATCACACCTAGGTTTGAGTCATTCCTTTAGTCACCATGATGACTAGAGGACTTCCTTTTACACTAGCCCTGGCGCTTTCCTACCAACCCCCACCACCGATTAGGATTTCAGATCATTCCATTGACCCCTACATTAAGTTTACTTTAATTTGTTTTATCTTCAGTTATTTGAAATTAATATATATTCATATTGTTTCCATACTTTAGAAAAATCTGCCATAAGTCATTTGTGATGTGTACGAATCCTCCCCACCTCAATCTGATACATGGGGTGAGTGGTATGACTCCACTACTATAGATATGGCCATTAACTGCTCATAAAACAGGCATTTACAGTGTTAAATGGAATTATTATCCCCAGAACAATTAAAAGGGGTCATTTTTTTCATCGCTAAAAAACTACTAAAAAAGACTCTTTTATCAGTGTTAAAAAAATCAATGATTAAAGGGACCATTATTGAAGATTTTTTAGCACAGATAAAAGTCATAAAAAATTAAAAAAATTCTATAAATTGGAGGCTGGGACCTCCCCCCTTTTATCTGCACTCGATCCCCCCTTTTAATAGTGTTTTATCTAGCCTCATACACCTCGAATGGCTTGGAACCCCCCCCCCCCCCACCCCCTCCACATCCATTTAATAGTACTAGGGACCTACATTGCCCACCCGCACATACCCCTTAGTTGGGTTTCGAAATAATGACCCCCCCTCATAATCTCCCTTATTTTCTGCTCCCATATGTCATTTAATTTTGTATTTTATGATACATCTATATATTTATATTTATTTCATTATATTTCTTATCTATATATTTATATATATAGATTTATATATATATAAATACAAATGTAAAATACGTGTTTGTGTGTGTGTGTGTTTATAAATATATATATATATATATATATATTTACATATGTGTGTGCATATATAAATATAATTTTACTTATTTGTATTAAGTTAAATATATTATATGTTAATTTTTATATACATACATTATAATATATAGATTAATATATATAGGTTTGTCAATGCGCACAAAAATATATTTATTTACATACATACAATATATATATACTAATTATATATATATATAAATATTTATTTTACAGAAAATGGATATAATTTTTTATTTAGATAAGGTTTATATATTTTGAAATATACATTATATGTAAATATTTTTACATATATATTTATAAAATTAAATTTTTATGTGTGAATATATACAAAATATGTATATATTTTTATAAATTTTATTATAAATAAAACTAAATTATGAAAAATGATTAAATTTCATAACGTTAATTTCAAAATTAATGTAATACATGTGAATAAATTCATTCCCCACTGAAAATGGGGAAATGGCCCCCCTTAAATGAGGGAAAAAATAGATTGAATGTAAAAAATTAGGATACACCGACTAAAATCTCAGTTTTAAATCCCTTCTAGGGACATTTTGGGCTTCAGAAGACATAATAGTGGATTCCATGATCATTAGTGTGTAGATATTGGCAGAAGATTAAATTTTATATGCGGTACATCTCAAACACACACTCGAATCGAATGTTATGACCTTTTGAAATCTGAATTTCGTTTTCAATTTATTTTAGATATTTTATTAATTTTTTTTTTGTTTCTTCAAATTGTTAATAAATGACAGTTACTCAATAATAACTAGAAATTTATTATTTAATAATTTTATTTTATTTATTTTATAAGGAATTTTCACTAATTGTCTTATATTTTATGTGTTAATGTATATTTAACAATAAAAATAACATATTTTAAAAAATATATATTATTTTTAAGGAAAAATATTTTTTTATAAAACATACTATTTATCAGTTCTAGGTAAAAAACACTGATAAATCCCCCCTTTATAAGTTCTACTAAAAAAACACTGATAAAGGGAGTACTATTAATAGTCTAAAAAACAATGATAAAGAGGTACCTTTTTCAGTTCTAAAACACTAATAAAGGGGTTACTTTTAACAGCCTTCTTTAGCGCTGATAAACGAATATTTTATCAGCATTGTTTTAGCACTGATAAAGGTACCCCCTTTATCAACATAATTTTTAGCATTGTTAACGGGTGGCCCTGTGTAAAGTTGTTTTTTTGGTAGTGATCCATGTGTGTCATTTTATTTAAAAATGGCCATTTAAAACTATATTCTAACATATTTATGTTTAATTTTTTTATAGTATTGTTAAAAAATTGTGTTCTTATATAGGTGAATTCTTCTGGTCCAGTTGGGGTGGGTTTTTAGTAACTGATACCATGATTAGGCTTTTTTGAGAGGGGGTCTTTGGTGCCAAATACAATTAAACATTGATGTTTTTAAATGTCTATAGATATTAAATTCAAATGTAATTATACCAAATATTGTTTGAAAAGTATATAATATTATTTTTTGTATTTTTATATAAATTTTATTTCAATTAAATTATAAATTTTCATACAGGTTCATATCTATACAGGTGTATTTGGCGCAATGTGTTTTTATTCAAACAATACATAGCAATAGTAGGGCAGTTATCAGTGTTAATGAAAACAATGATAATGGGGTCCTCATTTTAATGACACTGGTGACGATAGTGTTTTTTTAGCACCATTAAATCTCTCTGCAATGTGCTAAAAGGTCTATCTGTGGTTGTGGAAATTCAATTTTTTGTAGTGACAATGATATCCTTATATAGGCATAAAATGAAAAGGACTTGAATACATTGTGGTTATAAAACTAATAAGTAATCATTGCATCACTAGATCTGGGAGGAGGAGAATTCATGATATAATGGGATTACAACCATATATCACCATTTATTTCATGCAGGAACGATGACCAGATTTTTAAAAAACAAATAATTATTTTTAAAATTATGGAAATTTAAAAAAAAATCATATTTCCTATTAATAATTTATTGTGTAAAAAAAAGTAAAAAGCTATTTTTCATAAGGATATATTCAAACAAAATTATATTTCAATTTAAATAATATCAACTTTTATTAAAAAAAAATATAAACACTCATTTTTTATTATGAAATTTAAATAATTTTTTTTAAGAAATAAGATATTCACTTAAAAAATAAAAAAAAATCATTATTTTTCCTAAAAATAAAAGAATAAACCAAATTTATAACTATGATAAATTAATAAAAACTCCATTTTCCATATGAAGTAATACAAAAATATATATTCCATATTAAAAAATATTTTATCCATAAAATACTTATCCCTTATAAAATTTAAAAAATATCCTAATTTTCATCTTAAAAAATTAATTAAAATAAATTATTTTATTTTTAAAAAAAAAATAAATATTCCTTTTGTTTATGATGTATTTGGAAATTAAAAATGAATTTTCTTCTTTCATATTAAGATAAATTAAAATTTAACCTTTTTCTAAATTATCCCATTTTAAATTTAAAATATAAAAAAATCCCCCTTTTAATTTTAAAAAAATGATAAAATTTAAGTCGAAAATGTAATGATAAATGTAAAAATTATACGTTTTTCATTTAATATTACTTTGGAATAATGGTTATCTATTTAGTTTTTAACAAAAGATATTTTTTAAAAATTTATTTTTAATTAAGGTAGATTTATTTATAAATTGTCATTGATTGATTTTATTTTACGAGAATTTTAGTTTTTATCACAAAATAAAAAAGATATGTTTTATTTAGTGAAACATGGATATTAAATTTTCAATAAACAATGTTTTTTTCTATGATTTTTCAAATGATGTATTTTTTATTATATTTTAAAAACGTAGTAATGAACTTTATTTTCATTCACATTAATTTATTTTTTAAAATTGAGTTATCATTGAATTATATAATAGGAAAAATTGGAGTTGATTTGTTGATATGGGATAAGTCAATATATTTTTACTAAACTAGGTCCTGGCATGTGTGAACGATGTTCACATAAGCCACTATGCTAGTCAAAAAATAATCAATAAGTTATTGTATAAATATTTTAACAATATATTTTTAAAAAAAATAATTGTTTTATTAGTTATAGTAATATAAATTAATTTTGATGGATATGAGATTTCAAATATAATATGAAATTAATATTATGTTTTTGGAAGAATTAGAAAACATTAAAAGGTAATTTTTGTATCCAAAATGATGTTAAAAATAAAAATATCACAAAGTAATTACATACCTAAATTAGTTTCACTTACATGTTTAATGTAAAAATAATAAATGACTTCACCGTTGATGTTTAGGAGGATTCTTTATGGCACATCCACGCATATGAATACATATCTACACCATAGGTCTTGGTGTGTGTGGAATCTGCATGCACAACTACATGCCTGGGTAAATGTTATTAGGACTTCTTAACCCCAAAACAGGAGGCAAGGGTTTCCCTCATACACATATTTAACACACTAGACCCCCCACATAATTGATGCACGATAACCCAATAATCTCCCCTCACAACCACAAGGGTGATGAACAGAGAAGATTTTTTGGTGATCGGGAAATTCAATGTGCTCAAATGCAACTCTACAACAATCACTACTAAAAAACATAGTTTTCCTTAAAAACATCTATCATCGATAAAAAAGTGTTGATAGTTGAGGCTATATTAAATAGGGTGCCTTTTATTAGCGCTCAAATAAGCGATTCTAAATTTCCCTTTTATCAGCACAAAAAAAGAGTTGATAAATGTAAAAAAATATTAATTTCCTTTGTTAATTAGAGGCTATAGACCTCTTTTTAATAGAACATTTTCAATGACGCTAGGAATCCTCGCCCGCGTGCACCACCGCCACCAATTTAATAGTTCTATGCACACATCCCCGACCCCTTAAAAACGTTAATCACCCCCTACAGCAACCTACGCACCCCTGCCTCTGCGTGGATTTGAACCTGAGACCTCTCCCTTGAGCGTCTGCACAATTACCACTCACCCAGCTTGTTTGATTCTCCCTTTAATGATATATCTATTTAAAACACACCCTACACCCTTATATAGTACCATCATCCATTATTTTTGCGATACTTGACTCATTTATTTATAACACCTATTAATATGAGGAATTACACAACCCTATTTATTGAATGTTAATTAATTTATTAACTGAATATTAAAAAGATAGTAAAACTAACCAATTTATTTATCAATTTTGAGTATTGTTCATATTAAATTTATAAATGAAATATAAATTCTAATCTAATTAAATTAATTATTATTAACTGCATAATTATTTTTTTGAAATGTTAATAAAATAGTAAAATTTATTTTATTTCTATGATATCAATTGGTTTTTGATTTATAAATAAAATTAAAAATTATAAATAATAGATGCCTCTTTAATTAAGCCGGTTTGGGAAGATAAAAGTGTGTTTCAAAATATAATAGAATATATTTAAAAATTGTGTTTTAAAAAATAAATTTGTTATAAATGGATTTGGGTTTGAAAAAATAAAACGAGTTATAATTCGATTATCCCAAATTTCATGCATACTTGACGGGTTAACCTCCATAATGTTGGGTCATTTTTAATGAAAATTTAACCCCAATTATCAAAGTTGCAGATTTTCATAATTTTGATGAATTTTAATTTAATAATTTAGAATTGATTTTGAGAATATTTGACTCGCATCTAATATTTAATGTTGGTTTTAATTCAATAATCTAACATTGACATGTATTAACCTTTATACATTAATTATTATATATATATATATATATATATATATATTTTAAATCTTATGATTTTTTATCTAAGCATTCATAAATGGAAATATATTTTTGTAGAGATTACCCCCATGGGGTGGGCAAAGAGGTGGTCTACGGAACTACTATTTGGAAACCAAATAAAAAAGAACCAAAGGGTTATACTAAATCGTGTATTGGTAGTAAAAATTATTTTGGTTAACTGATTTTTCTGGTCTTGATTATTAATTCTAATAACCAAAAACTAATAAAATAACTGAATTTATAATTTTTTATTTCGTTATTAATTTAATATTTTAAATAATGTATAACACATATTATAAAAAAAATTTGTTTAAAAATTTATATTTGATTTCAAATAATTTGTTTTTTTATAAAATTTAAGCATTTATATATAATTTTTAGTTTTTGTTCTACACAATTAGGGTATATATTTTTTTAAATTTAAGGTTTTTTTAGTAGGCTTTCTCTGATGATCAACCTTTTTAAAAAGTTTTGTCCACCCGATAAAAACAATGTTTATCTTAGTAGAAGTTCATTAAAAAAATAAAAAAAATTAATATTTAGTGATATATAATTCACATATGATTATTTATATTGTTAAATATTCTATATATTAATTATATTATAAGTCATACAACTAATTTTATTATTATTTATTATTTTAATCATTTTAAATTAATTATAAATTAAAATTTCAAATGTTTATTAATAATTTTATTTTAAATTCTTAATGACAATGTTAATTAACTATCTTTGTAAATTATATTAACAATTACCGAATATATTAATGATATTATGAGTTATTAATTTTCTTAATTATTTAACTAATTTTTAATAATTATATCATTAAACTAAAATGTCCCTTTTATATTGAAAACACAAACATTGAGTCATATCAATCACATCATATTTCCAATTGAAATGTAGTCAATTCCTACCCATCATAAATTAGTTATGTATCCACTACTAGAAAATAAACATTTAGAGGTGGCTATTTTTTGAGTTGGTGGCAGTTTAAACAACCACTAAAGTTGATGTCAGCTTCCAACATGCGGCGAATCCTCCCATTCACAACCACAGATCGAAGCAAGGAATGCGTCAGGTTTTATCAGAGCTAACAAGAATGAACTAATAAGTGGGGGGGGGGGGAATTATCACCGCTAGCTAAAAGTGCTGATAATTCTTCCCTTTATATATTCTAAAGAAAGGTTGATAAAGGTGTAACCTTTATCAGCACTTTCCTAATCACTGATAAAGGGGGCCCTTTTTATTCAAATGAAAACAATCCTCAAACCCTAGAAATCACCCAAAGGAAAAGTACATAATTCTAGAGGAAAATATGAAGTCCATCAAGTAGACCACCATTGATTCCCAAAAGTAGCCAAAATCTGAACTGCTCGATTTCCCTATCTCCTAGCAAAGGGAATACAATAGGAAGAGAACAAAGGAACCAAATATCTGATGATATCGATAATGGAACCATAGGCTTGGAGTCCACCTTTATCCTCCTTCAGTGCGTTGATATGTACTTGACAATCAGATTCATCCATAACATCCTTCCAGACAAGAGACAATATGGGCTGCATACACTTCCAAATTGCCATGGCCTCTGCCACAGAATGAGACTAGCCCGCAATGTCCGAGGAATGATGAGAAGCAATAAGAGAGACAACGTGATCCAATTTTTTTTTCTAAAGGCCAAATAAACATCCCTAGGGGTCTTAACATCAGTATTAAGTTTAAGAACACCCAAAGGGGGGAGAGACATCTGATAGGAAGGGAATGAACATGTGAAGGTGGACGAGCCTCCTCAATATCCAACCACTACGAGCCCTAGTTTTGAATCATTGAAGGCCAGACCCTGTGGTCATTAACAATGATCTTGAAAATGAAAGCGTTTTGGTGAAACCATATAATCCAAACACAATTCTATTATTAGCACTAATAAATTTTTTAAATAAAAAATATTATAAATTTAAAAATAATTATTATATTTATATTAAAAAATAATTTTTAGTTGTATAAATTAAATAAAATACACAAGTTGATAATTAATATATATTTATTAATAATTAAAATATATATATAATGTTTTATAAATGTATTTATAAGTAATAATTAAATAAATATATATTTAAAAAATTATATGATTATAATTAATTTTTAAATAATAAATATATTTATTATTTATATTTTTTTATAAATATATATAAATACTTTTTAAATATACATAATTATAATGAAATATATATATATATAAATAAATATATGTTTCCAGTGAATTTTTTCAATAAATATTTTGATGTGTGAGTATAATTGACATAAAAATATGTTATGAATTCATCACGATTGTTCATTTGTACATTACAAATGTTAAAACTCACACGAATAGAGTTTTGGAATAAGTTAGTGGATAACCGATGATAAAACCATGTCAGTGAGAGTTTTAATTTCGGTTATGCAATAAGTAATGTCAAAATTTGGGTTTCAACATTAGTTATCAAACAATTGTCCATCCCCCTCTTGTCAGATGGCTTCATCCCCCTCAGGGTATTTTCAAACTTTATACTGATGCGGCGATTCCTTGTGATGGCTATGTTGACCTTATGGCAGTTCTTTAGGACCATGTAGTCTCTATCATTGTGACTCGTCATTCCTCGGAAATTTCTTGTTGGTATCCTCTCTTAGTAGCGGGAATGACTATCAGGAAATGTATGCAATTCATTTCATCTCTCGGCTGGAAGGATATTATGGTCGAATCTGATTTTCATGTTATTATCGACGTGCTGGAGGTGGATGAAGGTGGCCAACAATAATTTTGGTCTATTATCAATATCATAATATCATTGGTGTTGTTATTCTATTATTTGTGTTCTTCCTTTTTTGGGAGAGGGAAATCATATAGATCCTTTTATAGCTACATTTGGGATTTGTTGAGGGTCACGTTATGGTGTAGTTGATTCATACACATCCCAACTAACTCATGGATCATTTTACTACAATATCAAAATAATCCAAATTCATTTTCTCATTTTTGATTAGGTCAATTTTCCATTTTCCTAAAATTAATGTATATTTTTAATAAAAAAGAGGCACTTGTAGTCATACCGGTCACACTATGCCTCATATTGAGGTGAAAAATAATCCATGGAATCCAAAATGACTCATGTATTTTTACCCAAATGTATCAAAACAATCCAAATGTGTTTGCTCATTTTTTAGTATCACTACTGGAAATATGGGCTATAGACCCGGACCTATAGCCATGGTTTTATAGGTCCATGGCTATTGCCATTATATTTCCACGGTTAAATTGGATTTTCCTGGCTAAATCAGTTTTGTCGTTTTTTTTCCCGATCTTTATCGGGCTCCACCTCCTCCTCCCCCGATTAGCACAACACTCAGCCCTCCTCCTCCACTGATTCGCACACCACCCAACCCTCCTCCCCAACGGCGTATTCTCCTCCCCGCAGCCCTCCTCATCCTCCCCTAGATCGCAACCATATCACCGTGCATCCCTCCTCTGCGATAAGGTATCCTCCTCCCGACGATCTCCCCGACGATCTCACCATGCATCCCTCTCTCACAACGGCGCCCTCCTCCCCGACGAACTCCCCCACAACAGCGCCCTCCTCCCTGACAAACTCTCACACAACAGCACACCATGTACAAAAGGGATGTCACTTTTAATTTTTCTTTCATTTTTCACTCATTATCATTCCGCACCCTCTCCCCAAACTCGAATTTCATCAAGTATTTTCATTTTTTTAACTTAATAGATGCACTGTGGATCGATTTTAATGAAGTTATTCTTCCATTTTTTTCATCTCAGACACTATTATATGTGCATTCATTTAATATATCATCAATATTCATCGAATCAGTGTTGTACTCATTCTCAATATTATTTAAAATATGATGTTGATTGAAATTGGTCTTGGTCTGATATATACATTTCATATTCTCAATTGAATGTTGATTAATTTTTTAATCATAATAATTACATGACTTTTAGTCATTTAATCGGAGTATTTGATTCCATGTAAAATATGCTTTCAATTTCTCGCCAATTTGTGATCGATTATACCATGACTAACTAAACTTCTTTGGGTAGTGATCAAGACTAGGGGTTTTTGAATCTTATTAATCATTAATTATAATCCTTTTAATATTATGGAATTGTAATTAGGTTAAATAAAATTTTTAAATTACATTAGATTAAGAAACCATGACCATATTATATTTAAATGAATTAACCTGACCTAATTGATGTAGAATAGGATATTACCTGTATACTATGAAAAATTATACCATATAATCCTTTATTAATGAATTTATTATGTAGTTATCTCTAGAACACAAAATAACATCCTCAATGATAAATATACATGTTTTTACCATGATAAACTAGTGACGTCTTCTTTCTTTACAGCACAAACCTTGAGAACATACTGATTTATAATGAAGATCATATTTTTTCATGACCCCAAAAATTGATCTTGAAAACTTCCTTATCTCTGATCCAAAACCCATTCATCATTGAGTTACTTTTCCCAAAGAAAATCATCTTGAGAGGACTAATGTCCCGAAGGGTTATATAATTAGATCATGTCTTCCACCTCATTCCCCCTACAGGATCGACCCTGCACTGTCAAAACACTACGCCTTGATAGAAAATGTAGTTTTAGAAACAATAAATCTAATATGACCATAGCCTATATGAATTAAACTATGTGTGAAGCAACGTAATTTTGAAAACCATGTAATTTTTAATAAAAACACATCTTGTTTAGTAATAGTAGTAGCTACTTCTAATTCACTTAAGCTAAAATATCTTACATTAACGGTGAATCTACTGACTTGTAAATTACTTTTTCATAAAACCCCAATAAAATACTTATTTATTTTCAATGACTAATATTTGGATCATATCATGGGTTATCTATAAATTAATTTTACAAAAACATTATTAAATTTTCAATTACTTATCTTCTAATATTGATTATTTTAAAAATAATGAAAACATGAATAATATATGTTATTTGTGAAGGAACAAATAAATAATATTTGACAATTAATAGTATTGAAAAAATTGGGTATAACAAACTAAATGTGCAATAATTAAATTAAAATAAAGGTTATTGGGAAATAATATAATCACATGGCCATATATGTGTGAGTCCAAACCCCATGGAAAAGATAATATCATGTTATTACGTTCAATTTTTTCTAAAACACATTTATAATATTTATGTATGATTTAAATCAGCAGATATCCTATGATATAAGATTCTATCATTTTTTAATGCTGGAACATCTATTTTGTTATGAATACAATCTTTTAATTTTTTTTGGATTAGTGGATTAGTTTTTTAGTTTGATTAAATATTATATACTATCTTAAGAGTAAATAATTTCCTAATTTTAGGGATAATGTATGCTGTGTAATAGAAAATTTGGTGATTTGATATATAACAACATTAATATTTGGCCATGATGCTTTGAATTAGTAATTGGACATACAAAAATGAGGGACAAATTCCCAGAGTGTTTCTATATATATAATGATATTGTATGGATTATATTCTTTTAAAAGTATTCTTTTGTGGTTTGAATCTAAAGAAAGTATATATCATATTGTTTGTTATATCAAATATCATTGCAGATTGCATAATATAAAAGTATCAGTTAGTATTTTAAAACCTTTAGGCTATATCATATAAACATCCACAACTAAATTCCCAACATGTAAAGTTGTTTAGAAATATTTTTGATATATCTCATAATCAATGTGAGTATATGTGATATATATGAATATAAAATATCATAAAAATATGTTAAATAGTTTCTTTATTGTAAATACTATTAATTATATTGTATCCTTTTACAATTAGTTATTATTTATATATAGAGAAACTACAATTCTTGTCAGTTCTCATTTAGAAATCACAATTTCATATAAATGTTCTCACCCTTTCATGTTCATCTAATAAGTTCCAAAATTGGTTAATTTAAAAAGAATATTTTTTAAATTCCATATCATTTTACCATTTCATAGCATTCCAGCCCGCAACAGCCCTGCTGCCACCTTCGAATCAGCCCGAACCATCACCCCAGCACCTGCAACCTGCCCCCTTCCACCAGCATTCCAGCCCCTTTTTACCTGCATTCAAGCCCTCACTTAATTAGGTAGATCGTGGGTTATCAAATCCTCTAGTCATCATATATTAGCATTCATTTCTTTTAATATTCTGAGAAAACATCCTCATATGCCATCCATATCATCCTATTTGAAACTAAGTGGAAGATGCTTCCGTGCGGATGTTGCTGGACCAGGATAACACGTTGTGGTGACGCCGCGGTCATGCTATGATCACGCAGCGGTCACGCCGCATTAATGCCGTGATTTGGACCTACTCCATCCACTTCCAGCCCACACCAGCCCCCTTCCACCTTCATTTCAGCCCACTTCCACAAGCATTCCATCCCGCAACAGCCCCCCTACCACCTTCGAATCAGCCCGCACCGTCCCCTTAGAACTTGCAACCAGCCCCATTCAACCAACATTCCAGCCCTCTTCCACCTGCATTTGAGCCCTCAATGAATTAGGTATATCAGGGGTCATCTTATCCTCCAGTCATCACAAATTATCATTCATTTCTTTAAATATTCTGAGAAAACATCCTCTAATTCCATCCATATCATCCAATTTGAAACTAAGTGGAAGATGATACCTGCAGATGTCTCTAGACCGGGCCAACACGATGCGGTCATGCCCCGGTCACACAGCGGTGACGCTGAGGTCACGCCGCTGTCACGCCGTCGTAATGCCGCATTCACGCCGCGTTCATGCCGCAGTAATGCCATGATTTGGACCTACACCTGCCACATCCAACCCACACTAACCCCCTTCCACCTTCATTTCAGCCCACTGCCACCAGCATTCCAGCCTGCAACAACCCCCCTGCCACCTCTGAATCATCCCGCACCATCCCCCAGGCACCTTCTACCAGCCCCCTTCCTCTAGCATTCCAGCCCCTTCCACCTGCATTCGATCCATCACTGATTTAGGTATATCAGTGGTCATCTAATACTCTAGACATCACAGATTAGCATTCAGTTCATTAAATATTATGAGAAAACATCATCTCATGCCATCCATATCATCCTATTTGAAACTAAGTTGAAGATTCTGCCCTGTGGATGTCACTGGACCGGGAAAACAAGCTGAGGTCACGCCGTGGTCTTGTCGCGGTCACGCCGCAATCATGTCGCGGTCACGCCGCAATTTGGCCCTACTTCAGCCACATCCATCCCACACCAGTCCCCATCCACCTTCATTTCAGCCCGCTGTCACCATCATTCTAGCCCGCAACAGCCCCCTGCCACCTTTGAATCAGCTCGCACCATCCACCTAGCAGATGCAACCAGCCCCCTTCCACTAGCATTCCATCACCATTCCCCCTGCATTTGAGCCCTCTCTAGCCCCCAGCCAACTGCAATCCAACTTGCACCATTTAGTTCATTCCCTTAGGATTAAACAAAGATGACACTACATACAAACACCACACACATTAGATGTACTTTCTCTAAGATGATTTCCATTTGGAATTTGGGGTCGTGTGTTATAAACCACAACCTTCACATATGTGATCCCACATAGGAGTCCTCATATTTTCTTCAGAATATGTTTATGAGTTTTTTTATGTTTGAAATTTATATGTTTCTTCCTTGAAGTGAACTTTTGAATGGTTTAATGATCTCCAATCAGAACAATGATATGATCTTGGTCCTATTATTCATTGTTCACCAGAATACACCATTGATCCTTATGAATGGGAGTAGTAATATGTGAAAACTCATAATTATTTCTTTAATCATGTTAATAAACTACTTAAAAGTAGGTGGGAGGAATATAGTTATCTCCCCTACTGATCGTCGGGAGATGGAAATAGTTTCCATTCACAGCTACTGCCAAAATACACAGATAGTCCCACAATGCTTGAGTGGGGATATAATTATACACTTAAATTGGTTACAGGATTTGATAATATAATTCTTTGATAGGAACAAGAATCTATTAATGTTCATTAATACGATTTGGGATATAATATTATCATTTTCTTCCAATTTTCTAAGGATATGTCGACTGGCTTCATATGCAGGGGATGTAGAATGTGTCAACCCCTATTTGTTTTTGGTATCTATATGAACAATTATTCATATATTTCCATTGTATCGTGTCAAGATTCATGTATTATTCTAATATTTAGTTATGAATTTTATAGTTGTTAAGTAGTTTACGGTATTACAGAAGTGAAGGGCTACACTTGTCATCGGTTTAATGAACGGTACTGATTGACGATGGTCCCTATTATTTTTTCATGCTGCAAATCTAGCTTGGGAAGCTCTCTCAAAGTCTCTATAGTCAGGTATGTCCTGTAATTGCAATCTGTTAAATACATCAGCTTCAAGAATCAATTTTTCTTCTTTTTTTAAGATGATTTAATCTTTGGAAAATCTGTATAATTACCTCAAGAGTATACAATGCGTCCTTTTTTCTTTCTACTGTAATTTATTGTTTTTGCACCATATTAAACACGATAATAGAGGCAGTTTTCCACCTTATTAAATCTATGTTGTTTTCTGTTATTTTCTCTATTAAGGTATCACCTATTAATGGATGTGGTGGAAGTGGAATTTCCAATACTTGTGTCTTGATGAACATGCTGGGTTTTTGTTTTCTGCAAGTTTGTGAGCTCGAGGTGGAGTGGAGTGGATTGTTTTTATTGTGGCTGTAGGCAAGGGGAAGGGGTCCTGTCTGGGTTGGGATGGACTACAGGGCATACCGGTGGGGTGCATGAGGGTGAGGGGGTATACAAGGGAGAGGTGCATGGGGGAGTTTATTGTTTCTAACATTAATGTGGTTCGAGAGAAGACCATGTGATATATTTTCCATAAATAGTGTGCAGTGTTTTGTGACTAATCTGGGTGTAGTACCAAAGGATTTCACACATGAGAATTAGTGATTATGTGAGGCTAAAACAACAGGAGAATAAATAATATTTTTATGATCATTGTTTCCCTTACCCAATTGATCATACACAAGTGATTAAATCAGTATGAGGGATCAAATATGGGGTTCCACATTCCCCAAGCCTCTTCATTATGGTTCATGAAGCACTCTCCAGATGCATGTGCTAGTAGTGATTAATGTGCCCAATGGAACTGGCTTCTCTCTTTCGAAGGAATAATTAACCTTTTCTAACACCATCATCACATCAATACTGATGCCTGTGCTAGTAGTGATTAAAGTTACCAAAGGAACTCTCACCAGAATTGAGAAAATCCTAAATAATTTCATCTAGTACAATAATATGGAGGGTAAGTACCACTGAGATTCCTAGAAAAGGCTATTGAACCTAATTATTAAAGGATGATTAAATTTGAGAAATGTAACTGACCCAATTTAAATATTGAAAACCAAAATAACATTATATGTTATTTTTGGGAACTCTATTTGAGTTTTATGAAATATAGCTATTGGAATTACTGGAGATGTTTGAAAAAGAACAAAATCAGGCACTTGATCTTGCCCTACTGCATGGATAATTATTTTGGTTTACTGGATAAAAAAATTATTTAACTTGTCAGGAGGGGGATATCATGGTTTGGAAGGAAAACTGGGTGGCACAATATCTATACATTCCAAGAATCCAAACCCCAGACATTTTGTTTAAAAGTGCACGTAAAGACCCTATTATCATTAGTACCATTCTCAATGATGCACAAAAGAACGTGAATTCAAGCATACAACTAGAGGATACCCATAATTATTGAATATTCATATAAACATATTAATGGATTTATAATATGAATATATTCTATGTTTCTCATAATAATAAAAATATATTTGGATTTAATATGAATAGATTCAATCCCTTAATCCACCATACTAGGAAACCAATGAATGGGAGGACCGATTATACTGCAAGGAGATAACCACCAAACGTAACATCCTTATCTGGATAATTAGAATTAAGGTACTATCAGTGGAAGAAATATGAAAAGGAAATGAATCCACCTTGCCTAATTTTTTTTGTGCATAAATAGTTTAAACATGGAGACGTATAGACAACTATTCTTAGAATATGAGTGGGCCTGGTTCTGTTGGGAGCTTGTTGGTCAGTGCCATAGTATTCTGTTATAGAGAGGATCCACCATGGACTTTATCGCCTCTTTGTTTTAGAGGGTGGAGTATAAGGGTAATGAAATTAAATATCATAGAATTTGTTTTAAAGTTATGTGATAAGTTATTTGTAAGACCAATAATAAAAACATTAAGGGATCCAATTGCCCCCTTCCTCAAAACCCAATTCATGTCCTATGTCTGATTGCAGTTTTGGGGATTTCTTTTTGGGTGGATGCTTCATGACATCCAATGAAGGCATGATATCAGGGAGAAAAATATCTTCTTGATTTAATAGAGATGTTATCCAAGAAAGTTGGATCAAATAGATCTCACCATACATGGGGATCAAACTCAATATTCAGGGGTCATGTGTTCAAGGTGAGATGCAAGGAGGTGATATGGTTCATAATGGAAGGGGATAAATGCTTCTTAGTTTATCACCTATTACTGGGGAGGAAAACCATATAATTAAAAGTAAGTTCCCTTCACAATGCCCTCTCCTTTTACAGACTGTTTAAAATATGCATTGCTGTAATGGAATTGAATTCCAAAATTCTTGTGGACACTCATGTAAAAGTGTACAGATCCTTAGTACCTACCTTATATCATCGGGAAATCTAGTCTCGTCATTGATCATGGTATGAAGGTTATTCACAGATGGATGGAGGTAAATATGGAAGCATACATATTGGATATATAAGGAGACACCCATGCTTCACTTACCCTTTACAATGGTATTGGTTCTTTGCCTAAGGATTGTAACATTTTTGTTAAATGATATGCTCTAGCCCTTTATTATTTCAACCCCCCATGAGAACCTATCTATTCTATTAGTGAAGTATGAATGAATTAAATATATTCATTATGTTTAAATAAAATAGGGATCTTAATATTCCATATAAAATAATTCATGGCGTGCAACATCAAACATGTCCTAGGGAGTTGAAAATGAAAAAAATATACCCATACAAAATTTTTAATTTCTTATTAAAAACCCCAGGAAACAAAAAAAATTATAATTTAAAACTAAAGAAACTTGGAATTAGATCAATTAAAATGATGCCTTTTTCTGTACAGGGGGTGTCCAGGAGGGATGGGGGGCTGTTTAAGGGGGTCTGTCAGGGAGGGGGGTATGTCCAGGAAGGGGAGGGGGTGTCCAAGAGGGGGGGGGGTCTGTCCAAAAAGGAGGGGGGATTGTCCAGGGGGTGGGGGCTTTCCAAGGGGGAATGTGGTGTCTAGGAGGGATGGGGGGCTATAGAAAAAACCTCTAGTCCTTGTGAGTTGAAAAATTATGTATGAAACGATATTTTAAGCCAAAAAACTTGTTTGTTATGTGTCACTCACCTCTTTGACCTACCACATGATTAAATGGCCTATTATGTAAGTGTTTATGCATCTTTTTTCCCTCCCTTTCGTCAATAATTCATGTATTATTCTAATATTTAGTTATTATTTGTCTAGTTATTAAGTAGTTTATGGTATTCCAGAAGTGAAGGGATACACTCGTCATCGGTTTTAGGAACGTTACTGATTGAGGATGGTCCCTATTATTTTTTCATGTTGAAAATCCTTCTTGGGAAGCTCTCTCAAAGTCTGTATAGTCAGGTATGTCCTTTAATTGCAGGATGTTTAATGCAGAAGCTTCAAGAATCCATTTTCGTAAAAAAAAATTGATGATTTTGATGTGGTAGTAGGCAAGGGGCAGCGGTCCTGTATGGGTTTGGGGGGATCTTTCCATGCAGGTGGGGAACTAGTTGTGTGGAGGTTGAGGGATAGTAGTGGGGAGGAGGGCAGTGGGGGGGGGGGGGGGTTGACGGGGGGTCTGCAGGGCATAGGGGCGGGGTGTAGGAGGGCAGGGGGGGGGCTGTAGGGGAGTGGTGCAGGAGGGATGGGGTGAACTGTTCATGGGAGATGGTGCATGAGTGTAGGGGGGGTTTCAATAGGGCAGTGGGGAGGAGTGAAGGGGGGAGTGGTGGTCTGCAAGGGAGAGGTGTAGGAGGGCAGGGGGGAACAGTCAGGGGGAGATGGTGCTGGGGGGAAGGGGGTGTCTTTAGGGCTGTTGGAAGGAGGGAAGGGGGGAGGGGTTTGCAAGACAGTGGGGAGGGGTGCAAGGGGGGGGGGCTCTACAGGGAATAGGGGACGGGTGAAGGAGGGCATGGGGGGTCTGCAGGGGAGAGGTAAAGGAGAGCAGGGGGGAGGGTCTTCGCTATCTTCTTTATTTTCATATTGAGTTGTTCTTGAGCTTTTTCTATAGTTACCACTTCTTCTGTACAGTAAAAAGTACTCTAATGCTCCTTTTATTTCTTTACATCTTTTATCCCACAAATCACAGTGGAAGAGGCTTGATATATCCTGGACTTCCTTGTGTACAATTATTTTTATAAAATGTTGTTGATTGTTTATTACGTTTTAATAAAAATTCATGGTATTGACTTATGGTTAAGTGGAGAGGACTAAGCTCCAATTTAATTTAACCTCTTGTTTAATTCCATTCCGTGTTTCATTTTGTTTTCAATTCTTGATTTATATTTACTTGAAAGCTATTTTATTTTTCAACAAGTGTATTTAAACTGTGAATGAAAAATGTACTTTGATTGTTAGTATTTTCAAGTGATATACATATTGTGTTTGATATGAGTAGTATTTTCGAAGCTAAAATAATTTCAGTTATTTAAACTAGGTTTTGATTGAACTTTTTAGAAAGTTTTTAAAACATCAAATTATATATACCTAATTCTTTTACATTGGCTAGTATTTCAAATTGAAGGGATTTAAATTTATAATATTTAATGAATAAACTTTTATTGGAAGCTCAATTTATCCTTCTTGAGAATTCCTCTCAGACCAACAAAATCCTCTTAGCCTTCTGAGCTAGCTCAGTGTAGGAAACAAGTGTTTAACCCCTATAAGATTGTCCATCTCACCCACTCAATTCATTATGTCTAAGGTCACTTCACCCTTCCTTTTTCCCAACAATCGTGTGATCTAAACCAAACTCACACCAAATTGTTATTAAATAAACTGTAAAGAATAAAGGGTGTGTGACATTCCACTTTTATCATGAATTGGTACCATTTGTAAACACAAAATTGGAAATTCCACTTGACTCCCATGTTATCCATATTCTCACATGTTCATTCAACCAAGAAAGAAGTTGAACATATTTTAAAACTTCATCTCCAATTTCTGTTTAATATCAACATTCTTTGAAGCATTGTTCAGTTTTTGGGGACATCACTTTTTGAGAAATAGTTCCCTCTGAGTTGCAGTAAAGAGTGTCCTAGAAAATACTGCTGATACTAAGAGTTTAGAATAAAATTAGATATGCACGAGATTTAGAATCTTGCTGCCACTTCAGGGTTTATTACAACACACATCAAGGCCTGGTTACCACTGTTTTTTCCATAGCAGCATACAAGGACATATTCATCTTTTCTCAATATGTAATTTTAGTGGACTGGTTTTACTAAACACATATCTTTAGAAGAAGCGTCTGGCCTGATTCCACACTAGACCTTAAATACCTCAAACACCACTTTCTACATGAAACTTCCATCTTTAAACCAGATCTGTTTCCTGCTCTAAAATATATTCTTTATGGTCACACTTACCCCATGGATTGTGTCTCCACATCTTTATATTTGTTCTCTTCTTCACAACCCAAAACACAACATGTTTTTCCTTAGACAACATTACCACAAAGGATTTTTTTTCACTATAGGTTGATTTTTCTTTCTCCAAATAACCTTTCTACTTGGACCATCCCTGCAAGCATTTTAAGTAAATAACATTCCTAGGGGCACCCCTTTCACATGAATCCTTCTAGTTTTAGGATCATGTGAGTTCATATCATGCTTCCATGCTCTTTTTTTGTCTTTCCAGGAGGTTTGTTCTTTAGAACTAGTCTTGGAGTTTCTCTTAACATTACTCTCAGCATATGAGTTTTCTACATGGATCCCCAGAAATCTGTTCCTCAAAGGAACATATTTGTCATTGTATTCATGTTTATTTCTTCCATTATTCCCTGCTGAATGTTTGTGCCCCGCAACTTCCGCAAATGAGGATTTTGTTGGATTGGTGTTGCCCGATCTAGTTGGGTCGAATGCTTGTGGCCTGCAACTATAGAAATGCTGACCGACCGACACCAACATGCCACTGTAGCAATGCTGAATAATGTTCTCCGACAAGAGGAGAAAACTGGGGATAACATCAATAGGATGGATTCTTCTAACTTTCTTTCTTACATTGACACTTTTGGGCTAGTATATGTGACCACTATGAGGGTGATTACACCTGGAGTAGGTACACCATGAATTGGAGGAAAACCATCAATATTGATAGATTCTTGGCCCGCATCGATGAAGGGAATGAGGCATTGATTATTTCTAGACTCATCGTATGAAAGCATCACTTTGATCATAATCCCATCATGATTGATGTATGTGCTAGAAATGTGAGGTCTTATCCTTTTCCTTTCAGACATAACAACTCGTGGATTGTGTGTAGGGGTCAAGGTGATGGGGCAGGGTGGTTTACTGAGGGCAGGGGGGTTTGTAGTGGGTAGGGGGGAAGTGCAGTGGGTAGGGGGAAGTGCAGTGGGCAGGGGGTGTGCTAGGGGCAGAGTGTGTGTGCAGGTGGGGCATGCAGTGGGCTGTGGGGGAGGTGCAGTGGGTAGGGGGCAGGGGTGTGTGCAGTGGGTTTTGGGGAGTGCAGGGGGAAGTTCTGTGGAAGGGGGAATGTGGGGGATATTTTTTATGGAATGGGGAGAAATATAGCCATGGTTTAAAACCGTGGAAAAAGGCCTATAGCCACGATATGAAAACGTGGCAATAGGCCTCTGGAAACGGTTTAAAACCTTGGCTTTATATTTTCCAGACATAGGATTCTGCTACAGTTTGAAAATCGTGGCTATAGGAAGTTTCCATGGTTCAAACCGTGGCTATTGGGATATAGAAACGGCTCAAACCGTGGAAAGAGGGCTATAGCCACAGTTTTCAACCTTGGCTATAGGTTTTACACTATATACATGCGAATACCATCCACAGTTTATAAACCATTCCCTATAACCTATAGCCCCGTATTTTGGGCCCATAGCCATGGTCCAAAACTGTGTCTATAGCTTTATTTAGTAGTAGTGTATGTCACTTGTTACTTTTTAGTAAAATTAATGTCACTTTTAAATAAAAAGATGGTCTTAAAGTCATACAGGTTACACTGTTCGTCAGATTGTGGTAAAATTAATTTCTACACATCCCAAATTACTTATGGATAGTTTTACTAAAGTATCAAAACAATACAAATATTTTTTTTGGTATTTTAGTATGTCACTTGTCTTTTTTAGAAAAAATTCATTATAAACAAGAAACCCACACGTTGACTAATACCGGTCACATAGAGTATTAGTTTGACATGAGAACAATTCTTACACATAAAAAATGATTTATGAGTTGATTTATAAAATTATTAAGAAAATATGAGTGTGTTTTCTCGGTTTTTAGTGAGTGATGTATTTTGAAGTAAAATGTCGATTTTAAACTGATAACGGACACATTGAGTCATACTGGTCACACTGTTTTTTGGATTGACGTGTAGCTGATTCATACATATCTTTAATGACTTATAGATCTTTATACTAAAGTAGAAACACAATTTTAATTCCATTTTGTGTTGTGAGTTTTAAGTTGTATATTTTACTAAAATTATGATCAATTTTAAATAAAAAGACTTACTTGGAGTCTTACCGATCATTTAGTATGTCAGATTGAGGTGTTGTTGATTCCTATATGTCCCAAATTATTAAAAAAATCCTAAATTCCAAGGAATACAATAGTGAAAAAAATCAAATGCGATTAATACTAAAAATAAATAAATTAAACATAAATATGAAACAATCCAATACTTCTATAGAAGTCACATCTTCATACCATTGGTGTATATTCTATGATCCGGTATGATGCCCATTTCTTTCTAAGAAAATTTATATTATTTTATAAATAAATTTTTTTTGAATGTCATAATAGTAATAGAAAAATATAAATATACAAAGTATTAATAAATATTTTAAATAAAGTATTAATTGACTTTGAAAATACCTCTTAGGGGATGTGTGTTTTTTTATGGAATATGGTCTCTCTCATAAATTTACTAACACAATGACTATAATAATTTCCATTTGATTATTGTAGACACTGTAGAAACATTAAAGAAAATAAGTTATTTTTTTATATTTGTATGGATAGATAAATCTTATTATATATACCTTGATACTTATCCAGTTTTAGAACTTTTTTGGGTCCTTGTGTGAAATGCTTGTCCTCATGAAATGATTTAGACGATATTTACACACCACCCTATAATAAAAAATCCAAATAAAAACATAATATAATTATATAACTTGAAGCATAGTTCTAAAATTTTGGGTGTAGTTTAATACAAATTAAAAAATGTTATCATGTGTGGTCGATTTTTTTGTAATCTATGTATTGAATCCATGAAATAAATATTTAGAGTATCCAAATTGATCGTAATGAGAATACGAGGTTTATTAAAAAAATGGAATAAGTTAAGAACGAAATGAAAAATATATTAAATATGATTAAATTTCAGCATTTGATCCTGAAATCATTTGTATTAAGAAAATTATTTCATCCCCAAGTTTTCATTCAAACGATTTTCCAATGTTTGCCACTCTTTCATCTATTTTTTGGATTTTATTTTTGTTTTGTCTGTAGAGGTGATGTGAGGACTTAGGAGTCCAATTTTATTATGGGAAAATCCATTGAATTGGTATTGATATATATGACTTCAAAAAATATTAAATGTATTTAGTCATAATTAACTTGGTTTATCATCTTTTGGAAAATAGAATCACGAAAATGTACCTCATGTATACATTTACAACTGAGACCCCTAGCCATTCATAGTTGAATATTTCATCTACATTATCAAAAGCAATGTATTCAATAAAATCCTATCAACACATTTTTTCATCAAAATCAATTATTTGACTACTACCACTTTGTATCTTTCCATCCGCATAAACCATTAATGTTCGTAATTTGGATATTCAATGGGCAGGGTAAATGTGCTTTTGGACGATCTTTTCAATCAGTTTTTTGATCCATTAGATGTTTTATGTCAACCTTTCATTTCACCCCAATCCCTTTGTCTATTTTTAATATCATTTTCCAGTTTAGAACTGTTTTCATTAATTATTAAATGTTTATCATAAAAAATAAATAGTAAATGAATACATCCTTGTTGAAATATTTTTTTTACACGATTTAATGGCCATGCGATGAATGTTACAATTGTTAGTAAACCTTATGAATATCTTCCTCATCAATTGGAATAGGTCGATCAGCCCTCAGATCTTGGGATATGATAATAGACACAATCACAAGACCTATTGGAAGTGGTATATTGTTTAACACATCATTTTGGATATTGAACATTGTATCCCTCACTACAAGGCGATGGGTGGGTGTTGATATATATAAATCACAGTCTTTATTATCCTGTATAATATCAGTACCAGAGAGGTATTAGTGTCTATCTGATTCACATTTTATAGAAACAGTTATTAGAACATTGATTACCTTGCCCAAGACATCTTATTGAGGGGTATAGCTCACCTCAAAGCTAGTGGGTGTGGGGATGGATATTTAGGAAATGGTTGTTCTTGAGTTCTTTTTTCTCTTTTCTTATCCCTATTAACGTTTCTAGTAACTATATCTGCTATGGAAATTTTTATTAAAGTGTATATAGTATTTCTTTCGTCTATTTCATTTATTTATCTTTATCCTCCTCTTGTTTTTTTTTATAAAAACATGTTTTCGGTTGTCACCCCAAAACCCGCACCTCTGATGTGACTATAATGTTATGTCCGCTTCAAGGACACTAATAGTAGGTGTTCATCTGATACAGGTGTTGATGATTTATTTGACTAATATGGATATAAAATATAGGAAAATAAGTAATCATTGTTATGTAATTTTGATTTAAATAAAAATAAATTTTTATTATTTCATAATTACACATGTTTCCCACCCTTTTTGTGTATTTTCATCTATTAGTTTCCCATCATTATTTACACATTCCTCTTTTCTGAAAACATGGTTTATATGAAATTGGACATAGATTTGGATTCATTAATCTACATATAAATAGTGGAAAATAATTATTTTTTCATTTCATGTCATATAAAAGTGTTACGGTAGATTTAAAATACATACCATTTTTTTCAAGTGAAGTGTACCCAATCCTTGCTTTACGGTAGGGGTATGTTGCTTTTGTTTCCCCTCCACTATTTTCAACACTCTGTTTCTATTTCATAAATAAAAATTTTTCACTCAAAGTGATGAATATATGTATTTTCAAACATCATATTACTAGCCACAATGTACTTGAAAAGACACATCAGTAATACTTCTAGTAAACAAATCTCATGTTTTTTCAGTTATCAGGTGTGCATACATAAGCAGTAGGTGTGGGGTTATTTTCCCTTCGGCTTATTTTAGATGATGAATCAATAGACTTCTGTGAAAGCCTCATTGAATCATTCTATAAATAATCAATACATATTTATTATGGGATTCATCAACTATAAATGAAATATTCATGGGATGGTGAATAATAATTCATTGTTTCATTATTTTATTTTTTAGTAAAATAATTAAATGATATCATATTGTTATTTTAATGTCTTCCCACATCAGTGTATCACTACTACAAATATGGCTTTTATCAGTGCTAAAAATGGCCTTTAACATTGCTAGAAAAGCGTTGTTAAAGACGAAGAAGATAGGGGTCCCCTTTATGAGCGCTCCAAAAAGCGTTGATAAAGGCCCATTTTATTATCTCTAAAAAAGAACTAACAAAAGGGGTATTTTATCAGTTCTAAAACAAAGTGCTGATAAAAGGGTCCTTTATCAGCAATTTGTTTTTAGTGCTGATAAAAGTTAACAAATTAAAAAAAATGTAAAAAAATTATGCAAATCGGGGGGGGCTTTTATAGCCCTTGAGCCCCCCTTTACAGCACTTTTCTGCCCACCTCCAGCACCCTTATGCACCCCTCCACCCTTTATCATCACTAGCCGCAGATTCACCCATGCACAAGCATCCATGCCTCCACCCAGATTTGATCTAGAGACCCCCCATGAGTGCCTAAATCCTTTACCACTCCCCTATATTGATTTGTTCTAGGATTAGTGATATATTTATTTATTTATATATATTTAGTAATATATATTTGTATAGTAATATATATTTATATTAAAATATATATAGTTATATTAATATATATATATAGTTATATTTATATAAATATATAGTTATATTAAAAAATATATTTATAGTGATATTAATATATATATTTATAGTTATATTAATATATATATGTAGTTATATAAATATAAATATATATATATATATTAATATATAGGTATATAAATATTCATTTATTTTAATTTTAAATAGAATCGATATTAGTTATTATTAAAATAAATATAATATATTTTATATGTAAATATATTTTATTATTTATATTTATAATTAAGTTTTTATGTGTGAATATATACAAAATATGTATATATTTTTATATATTTGATTATAAATAGCAGTGCATTATAAAAAAAGATAACATTTCAAAGACATAATATCAATATGAATGTAATACCATGGAATAAATTCAGTCCCCACAAAAAAATCCAATAATACCCCCTTAAATGAGGCTAAAAATCCACAAAATGTTAAAAAATCAGGGTACCCCAAGTAAAAACTCAGTTTTGGAGTCCTTATGGGCCTTTTTTGGACTCAAAAAAACCTTGACATAGGTCCCCCATAATTAAAGTGATATAGACCTCGTCGCAAGCTTCGATTTGATATGTGGTAGAGCTCAAACTGACACCTGAATCAAATCTTATGGTCGTTTGATGTTCGAGATGCATTTTCAACATATTTTGGATCTTATTTTAATTTATTATAATTTTTTTAGTCTTCAAATTTTTATTAAATGACTGTTAATCCATAATAATTAGCAAATTATTTATTAAAAATATTTTTTTGATTTTTTTATAAGCCATTTTCACTAAATATATTTTATATTAAGTGAAACTGTATATTTATACTTATCAAAAATATATATAAATTTATATTTAAAAACTATATATTATATTTATATAAATATAACTATATCTATATATTTAAATATTAATATATTATTTTTAATAATTTGTTTTAGGAAGTAGACCCTTTATCAGCACTTTAAAAAAAGTGATGATAAAGACCTCCCTTTATCAGCGATACTAAAATAAGCGCTGATAAAGGGGTAGCGTTTTACAGTGCTAAAAAGGCACTATTAAAGGGGGTACCTTTATCAGCACTAAAAACAGCATTAATAAAGGGGTACTTTTATCAGCGCTTTTTTTGGGCTGATAAAATTACCCTTTAACAGTGCTTTTTTAGCACTGATAAAGTTACCCCCCCATTTATTAGAACTTATTTGTTAGTATTGATGAAGGGTGGCGATGGCCTTTCCCAGTTTTGTGGTAATGTATTAAGCACTGGAACAACATGGTGCCACAAAACTACACTAGCTGGCTTGCATAAAAAAGTGATGATTCCAATTTAACTACAAAAAATGACCTTATTGGGGTTATCATGCTGGCCCGTTCATTCCATCCGACCTCATATTTGATGCCTTTGATTTTTTCCTTCATGATTTATTCCAACACCATCAAACTATAGAGCACCTATTTTATTTTCATCATTGGTCCTTCATCGCCTAACATTGCCTTGGATTCAACATCGTCAATATGTTGTTTCTGTAGAGCAGTAGCATCATCATTTTATGATCGTTGTTGAACCTCAACATCAGGGGCACCACTAGATTGAAAAACCTATTATTCCTTGGGATTGTGATTACCAACACATGAATAAGTTCATTGTTCCTCTACAATGCAGGCAACCATAGGTTAATACATAGTGTGCTCTGTATGACTCATAGTGTTTGTTTTTAGTTTATAATATTATTTGATCCATTAATATTTATGTCTTTTGAACTACCATTATTTTATCCATGACTCATGATTATGATCTATGATATGCACACTCGTGAAAAAACGTTTAACATGTCTGCATTTTTCACATTGGTTCTATATAACTGATGTGTAAAGCTATAAAAATTTGTTTATCATGTCTGTTATAAAATAACTCACATGGTAAATCAACATGAATTGGTTTTTTTACATTTTTTATAAAATAAATTATGTAAAAAATACCGAGATTAGATTTATCACATCGGTTATTTCATAACCAGCATGAAGGATCAAATCTGGGTGATTTATTGTGTCCATTATTTTATAACAGACGTGATAAATCAAATCCTGGATATTTATCATCTCCATTATAATATAATCGACCTGATAAAGGATTTTATACATCGGTTATTAAATAAATAACGTTATAAAAATAAAAATAGTTTATCATGTCAGTTATTAAAAAACCAATGTGATAAATCTTTTAAAAGATTTATCACACCCTGTATTCTGTCATTCTATTTTATTCGATCGGGTGACCTACAATTCAGCTCTCTCGCATAGAAAACATAGAAAGGATTCTTCAAAGTTGTACCCTCTAACCTAGTTCTATCCACATCATTCATCATCCTTATTATCACCATATCTATCAGGTTGACTCGCAACAGACATGTAAGCCTCACACGCCTCAATATCATTTTTTATTTTTCACGATTCCCTAAACATGTATAATGAGAAGTTATTTTAATATCATTTTTATTTCTATCATGGTAAGTGTCATAGTGTTCTTTTATACCATGATAAATTCTTTTCTTGTAAAACAAACCATGGTAGTGATATCATGCATGTTCTACGATTTTTTTGTTACTATGTGTGTTTTATCATGTGTGTGTGTGGGTACATTCATGTGTGTGGGGTGGGGGTGTCTAGGGGGTGGGGGTGTCCAGGGGTGGGGGCTATCCAGGGCTTGGGGGTTTTCCAAGGAGGTTGTGGTATCTAGGAGTTTCTAATGGGGTGGGGATGCGGTCCAGTGCTTTAAGGGGGATTTCCAAGGGGGTAGGTAGTGTCCATGGGGGTGGTGTCCAGGGGTGAGGGGGTTATCCAAGGGGTTAGGGGTATCCAGAGGGTGGGGGTGTCTAGAGGCGGGGGTTTTCCAATGGGGTGGGGGTGTCCAAGGGGGTCCAAGGGGGTGGGGGTGGTGTCCAGGGAGTGAGGGGGTGAGGGGGATTTCGATGGGGGTAGGGGTGTCTATGGATGGGGTGGTGTCCATGGGGGTGTGGGGGTTGTCCAATGGGGTATAGGGTGTCCATGGGGTTGGGGATGGTGTCTAGGGGTGAGGGGTTGTTTAAGGGGGTGGGGGTGTCCAGTGGGTGGGGGTGTCATGGGGCTGGGGGTGTCCTGGGGTTGGGGGATGTCCAGGGTTTGGGGGGTTGTCTAGGGGGGTGGGGGTGTCTATGGGTGAGGGTGTACAGGGGTGGGGGTGTCTACCGTGTGGGGATGTCGAAGGGGTGAGGGTGTCTAGGGGTGTACAAGGGGGTGGGGGTGGTGTCCAAGGGATGAGGGGGTTGTCCAAGGGGGTATGGGTGTCCAGGGGGTGGGGTGGTATCCAGGGGTGAGTGGTTGTCCAAGGGGGTAGTGATGTCTAGGGGGTGGGGGTGTCTAGGGGTGGGGATGTCCAGGGGGTTGGGGTGTTGTCTAGGGTGTGGGGGGATATCCAAATGGGGTGTACAAGGGGTTTCCAAGGATTGGGGGTGATGTCTATGGGTGATGGGGATTTTCAAGGGGTTCGGGTGTCTAGGGGGATGGGGTTGGTGTTCAGGGTGTGAGGGGGCTGTCCAAGGGGGTAGGGGTGTCTAGAGGTGGGGGTGTCTAGGGGTGGGGCTGTTCAGGGGATGGGGGTTTTCCAGGGGGTTGGGTGTTTAGGCGGTGGGGTGTCTAGGTGGTGGGGGTTTCCCAAGGGTGTGGAGGTGTTTATGGGGTGGGGATATCCAAGTGTTGGGGGTGTCTAGGGGGTTGGGGGTTGTCCCTGGGGGTGTGGGTGTCTAGGGGGTGGGTGTGTTAAGGGGGTGGGGGCTCTCTAGGGGGGTGGAGGTGCCTAGGTGGTGGGGGCTGTCCAAGGGGGTGGGGTGTCCAAGGGGATGGGGGTGGTGTCTACGGGTGTGAGGGGTTGTCCAATGGGTTAGGGGTGTCTAGGGGTGGGGTTTCAATCCAGGGGTGATGGGGCTTTCCAAGGGGGTATGGGGTGTCTAGGGGTGGTGGTGTCCAGGTGGTGGGGGTTGTCCAGGGGTTGGGGGGGAGGGTTGTCCCAATGATGTATGAAACCGTTGGGATATTCTATCCCAATGATTTGAAGGGATATTCCAATGGTTTTAAATCGTTGGGATATGTTGAATTTTCAGTAGTGAATGTATACATATTTTAATATTTATACATCATTTTTCTTGTTTATAGAAGGGTGATTTTGGTATCCAGTTGCACTAGGATCTATTCTTTGTATACCATAAGAAGAAAGGATCCAAGATGAATTTATTCTAATATATCGTGATCCATATGAGATAGATGTAATCCTAAAATGATTTTCATATAAATATAAAACTATTATATCTAACTATATTTAATTTTTGAAATCATTTTCATGCATATATTTTTCAAATAAGAATATATTTGATTTATATTCAAAAATTGTTTTACATTCAAATTATTATATTTACCATATAAATATAAAATTTTATTATCTTAACAAGATATATATTTTTTATATTTTTTATATTTAATATTGATTCAATGTTAAATTATGACACATCGGATGAGTAATGAATATGAGGAAGGTTTTGATGCCATTTTGAAATTTTCTAAATGAAATGTTCCAAGCAGCGACATTTTTTTCTGCCCTTTCCTGAAATGTTTGAATATGAATAAGTTTCAAAGTACAGTGATCAAATATCATTTTATTTATCATGGTTTTATTCCAAGTTACAGCCCATTTATTTGGCATGGTGATACTAGAAAGAATGTCAGATCTACTGATAATGATTATTTTCAAGATGGTAACTTCGATGGAATTGAATATATGATTCGTGATACTGTAGCAATAAATATTGAGATAGAAATGGTTGTTTCACGTCTATATGGTGATGATGAAAAACCATTGTATCCTGGTTTTATGTATTTTACAGTTTTTTCGACGGTGTTAAGATTGATTAACCTGAGGGTGAAACATGGATGGAGTGACAAAAATTTTACATAGATTCTATAACAGTTGAAATAAATTCTTCCAAAATGAAATGATCTTCTAGATTAACATTATAATGCCATGAAAATATTATGCACAATGGTATTTGAATATAGAAAAATACATGCATTCCCGAATGATTGTATGATATATAGGAACGAAAATGAATTATTTTCATAGTGTCTTAAATGTGGACATCATGGTATAAGTTGAAAGAAAAATTATAGGCTCATATAGAGATTACAGAGATCCATGACATGGTATTTTGGTATCCTATTATAATTCATCAATTGAAACATTTATCTTCTAATTCACATGATGCAAAAAGGTTAAGATGCCATTATTTGTAATTTACAACCTCTCACCTGAATTTTTTATGAAGTTAAAATATGTCATGATGAACATAATGATCTCTTGCCTGAAAAAACTTAGAAATTATACTGATTTTTCTTTTCACCGTTGATTGATGATTTGAAAATTTTATGGGAGAATGGTATGAGGGTGTATGATTCTTATAAAATGGAATATTTTAAACTTCATGCAATGATTATGTTCACTATAAATGACTTCCCAACGTATGGAAATTTGTTTGTATATAGTGTTAAGGGGAATAATGCATGTACAATTTGCGAACAATAGACTTCACATTGTAAATTTCATCGTCGGAGGGAAACAATATACATGGTTCATCGAAAGTTTTTTCTATGGATCACCCTTATAGAAGGATAAAAAAGGTAATCAATGGCTCACAAGAATTTGATATTTCATCAGAACCATCATCATCAGATGTGTATTTTGAGAGGGTGTGAATATTTTATGTGACATTGTTAAATAAACATAAATATGGTAATGATATACATATTTGGAAGAAAATTTCAATATTTTTTGTGTTACCATAATAGAGATATCATGAAGTGAAAAATAATATTGATGTCATGCATGTGGAGAATAATATCTATGACTGTTTAATTGGAATATTGTAAGTTATTAAATGAATGAGTAAAGATGGTTTTAATGCATGATTAGACTTACTATCAATGGGAATACATTTGGAGTTAGATACCACTCCTAATAAAATAAAATCATATCTTCCTCTCTCTTTTCATACATTATCCAAGAGGGAGAAAAATAGATTTTTTCAATTTTTTCGTGATATCAAAGTTTCTCAAGTTTATTCTTGAAATGTAAATAAATTTTCCTCTTTGAAGGAATTAAAGTTGATAGGTATGAAATATCATGATTGTCACATCATGATGCAACAAATTATACCAGTTTCATTGCGTGAAATACGTTCCATTCATGTTAGAAATCCTATAAAGAAGTTGTGTTATTTTTTCAATTCAATTTGTAATAAGGTCATTGAAGTGAATGCTATGAACATTTTGTAAAAGGATGCAATTTATATACTTTTTCAATTGGAAATGTATTTTCCTCTATCTTTTTTTTGATATAATAGTCTATTTAATGGTTTATCTGGTTTGAGAAATATATCTTTATGGACCTTTATATATTCATTGGATGTATCCTTTGGAACGGTATATGAAAATATTGAAGGGGTTTGTTATGAATCCATAAAGACCTGAAGCCTCAATTATTGAAAACTATATTTCTTAGGAGGTTGCAAAGTTTTGTACGTGCTACATGTCTAAGGCGCAACACATAGATTCTCCTCTATCTCAGTGTGAACGAGTTAATAATGAGGGAAAGAGGATTTGTGGCTTGAAATTCAAATCATTATCTGCTAAACAGATGAAGAAGGTGGAATTATACATCTTGAATAACAGAACTGATTCTAATCTTTATATCACATTTCATATTAAAGTGTTGAAATAATGTCATCCAAAGAAGAAAGAAATATGGATTTTGAATAAGCATAATAAAGCATTTCTTCCATGGTTTAAAAAGACCATACTTGGTAGATCAGATGTATCAAAGACATTAAGATGGATAGTGGGTGGTCCATGTTTAAATATGATAACATGGTCTGGGAATGACAAAAACCCAATTTCTGAATCATGTTCATTTTATGGAATCATTTAAGAAAAATGGTAAGTTTATTACATTAAAATTAAAGTTCATGTTTTTACCTGAAAATGGTTTATCGGTAAAAACATTGTAAAAAATAATGAATTTTGAATGACAGTTGTTAATATGAATATATTAGAAGGCACAAAAGATTCTTTTATAATGAAAACACATGAAAAATAGATTTTCTATGTAGTTGATCAATGAGATATGTAGTGTTATATTATTTTATAAGGGAAAAACAATATGTTGGTGAGGATAAACTTGATGAAGATTTTGATTTATGTGAGATCACTACTTCAATGGAATGATTTACAGAAAATAATAATGATCATATTGAAGACATGGTGTGTGCCATAAGGAATGATCATGATGATGGAATTTGGGAAGACAATCCATTTTTTTATTCCTAATATTATAGGTATCATATTTTTATTTCTTGTTTCCATTTATTATTTTCATAATATGTTAGATATTGTAATTTTTTTCTTTATTTAAATGTGTATTAAAACAAATAAGTAGAAAATTTTGTTTATTTTAATTTTTTTTAGTTTATATTATCATGTTTACCATTACATAACGTGTATATTTATTGATTTTTTTAATGAAAATTACTTTACCATGTTTACCATATTTACCATGTTTCCCATGTTTACCATGTTTACCATAGATTACAATATTTTAACTTTATGTAACTTATATATTTATTTATTTTTTTGATTGAAAATTACACTACCATGTTTACCATGTTTACCATATTTACCATTGTTTAACATGATTACCATATTTACCATGTTAACTATTATATAACATAGTTCATTTTCCATTTTTTGTTTACATTAGTATTATAATATTTGAATTTGTATATTTGTGAAATAATGTTTTCTTTTTTGATTTGATGTATAATGACATATCCATCATTTGATCAACCACATGATTTTGGAGATGATCACCATGATCATACTTATGCGGAGGAACATTCACATGCTCTTCTGGATGTTCCCAAATATTCCTCATGTTCTCCCATAACGACAAGGAAGAGTTCAAGAGTTTGTAAACGTGGCTGCACCCGTTTACCAAAATTATCACTTTCCCATAGCCAGGACCAGAGGATACTCATTGAGTTTGATGAGAATGATATTACTAGAGGTCGAAATGCAAAATATTTTAAGAGTTTTTTATCAACTCAGGGTAAAAACAAAGTAAGCATTTTGTATGATGATTGGAGAAGTGTGGAAAAAAGTAATAATATCTTAGTTTTGGGAGACAATTTTGTTATGATCTTTTTCTATTATTTGACTATTCTTTAAATGTTTCTAGTATAATATGTTTTACTTATTCATTATCAGATGACATTTGATATTCCTAACACTGGAGAAGTCAGGAGGATATTTTTTTCGATGGCTTATATGATTTGGTGGGATTTTAAATCAACCCTCACATCTGATTTTATTTTTGGTCATAGGAATCTTGACAGTCAATGTTATAAATATCATTTAATAAACGAATACACATGGAGACAATTTTTTTAAAGTAGAAGAAAAGATTCATTTTTGTAAGGGAAATGAAATGTTTTATAAGATTTATTGTATAAATGATATTATTAATGTTTTATTAATGATTTTGTATTCTTAATTTACAACAAACAATGATATCTCAACAGAATATTCAATCTAAAAATGTATACCCTCATAGTTTATCTCGGGGAGAGTATACATTATTGGATGAACAAATGATGGTGAAAAAATTACAAAAACTGAGAGCTGAGTCTTAAATATCTGGAGAGCTTTTCCCTCCATCCCATCCATTTAAAGATGAAAAATGTAAGAGATCATGGTTGGGGAAAATGGGTAATATCTCTCAGAATAATCGAGAATCGTAGCTAAGAGTACTGTATGATATTTATTTTATTTATTTAAGATAATTATAATCTTTATTTAATTTGAATCATTATATAATTGTTAAATTAATTAATACAGGATTCTCTTGAGGAGTAGAGCTCATAGGGGTTATTTACAGCTACTGAGAGGAAAGATATTTTAGCTACATCATTGGGAAATCCCGAACACCCTGGTCATGTATGAGGATTTTTGATGAGTGTATAGGTAATAAATGTGTTTCCATATTCTTCAACTAATTCCATTTAGGGTGTTTATAAAAAATAGATTAATTGGAGTCTGATATTCATAATATTAATGAGATGATGGAGGAAAATATTAGATAGTAAGTAAATTCTATGTTTGTAGACATGCAGAGACAATTTTAGAATGCTACTCCCACTCCTCTACATCCCCTTACAGACCCCACTATTTATCATCCACCTCCGCCAGTATCTCCCACTCCCCCACCTCAACTTGCGGACCCCATTTTTTATCAAACTCCTCCAACACATCTTCCTACTTATTGTGAGATGTATGTTGATTATCCTCACCACCATGTAATTTCATATGGGATGGTATATTGTATAAGAGATATTGTTCATCATAAACAGTTATTTTTAGAGAATTATAGGGTTACTATATATGATATTTTAGATAGATCATCTCATGTGCCATTACCTACAGATGAGGTGATGACAGTTGGACATAGTATCAGTCACTTTTTAGTTTGACCATCCAAACTTATGTGACTCATTACCATATAGGTATGTATGTTATATATATTATTTTATTTTTTTTATTAATATTGATTTAACATTTGAAAACTAATATATTTTTATATTTATTTATAGTAATAATTCAACTGTAAAGAAATATTGTATATACAAAAAAAATTAAAAATGGATATGACTTCAGATAAATATTCTAGTATTCTTGAAAGATTGTCAAGATATTCAAATATGTTGGCAGATCATTTATATTCTCCAATGGATGCTCATGTTTGTGGACATGTAATAAATGTGTGGATTGTGAAAAATGATTTCATGTATCTTGTTACTAGAGAAAAGTTGGGCATCAATGTGGTGAATATTTTTTCCATATATGTCTTAACACCTTTACCTGCATTATATTTGTTAACAATTTATACATATGTCTGTTTTTTATTAGGTATCTTTATAACATGTATTATAAGAATGAGTGAACATATGTATATGGATTCATGGACCTGCATATGATTTCCCCTAAATCACAATCTTTTGATGAGGAACAAAGAACACTTTATATTGCCGATATATTTGATCAGAATATTATCACATAATGTTGGATGATGCCTTTTTGTGAGAGTTATGAAATATATATCTCAAAATTTATTCTTTATATTTTAATATGAAAAACCACAAACCACAAATTCTCTTTTATCTAAGTGATCATTAGATATTAGGTGTTTTTTTCACAGGAGAAAACACTTTATTGGATAAGATCTGTCCATGGCGATGGGCGGGGAAGTTTTAAGAATATGTTGTAAAAGAAATATTCAATTTATAAATAGTTATTTGTATTATAATAAATTTTAAATTTACCCAAATCATATTATTTTCTAACACGGTATGGGCATACTTTATAAAAAATACAAATAAAATGAGTTGCAAAATTAAATATATAAAATTAAATGAAAATATTCATTTATAATTTGTAATTTTTTATGTATTACATAAAAATGATATTTTGAAATGACACTCATATAAATGAAATTTTCATGAAATATAAGGCATCATCGAATGAGGATATTATATGTTAAGATTTATAAATGAAATAATTATGACTGGAATAATAATAAACATTGACCAGATTAGATTTCTTTATAAACATTTCCATAATATTTCATTAGATTTATTCATTTTACATGTTAACTAATTTCCTTTTAATTTTCAGATATTTTATAACCCCCAAAGCAATAGTTCTCAAGAGTTCAAACACATACAAGTGAAATAGTGAAATTAATTTATAGGTTTTATTGGATTTTAGTTTGTTTGTAGTGTAAAATGTAATTTTGAATATTTTAATTATAATTTTTTATTTGGTAGTAGTTTTGGTTAGATAAATTTTTTAGTTGAAATTGTATATTTTTAATGCTAGATATGTGAATATTTAATTTTTCTTGGGTTCTTATTATTTTGGACTAGTTATAATGTTTTTCTGTTATAGATTCTGACCAGGTTTTGGTTTTCTTTTGGTCTAGTTTCTACTTATTTCAGGTCTACATTGGAAAATCATAGTAATGGTATTGCAGTTTTATTAAAAAAAATTGTTTTTTCATCTGTTATTTTATAACTGACATATTAAATTAATGGGTATATTTCATTACGTTGGTTATTACATAATGAACATCGTATATCATTTTCTACATCAGTTATTTAGGAACCGACGTGAAAAAAACTTCAGAGGTTCGATTTATCATGGTGGTTATTTAATAACATACATGAAAAAATATATACCATGCCAGTTATTAAATAACTGACGTGATAAATCGAGCCTCTTAAGGGTTATTCACATCGGTTATTTAGGAACTATCATGAGAAACTATTCTGATTTATGCTTTTTACGTCAGTTTTAAAATAATTGACATAAGAAAATATTTATAATGTCTCTTTTAATAACGTCTTCTAAAATATGATGTACAAAATAATAAATAACCGACATAAAAAAACATTTTTGCACTAGTGGATATGTATGAATTTATAATGCTAATATCTCCTTCTAACATCTTTATTCTCATGTTATCCTTATATTATAATTGATATCTCCTTTTTTACACTTGTTGAACATCTATGATCACCATTTATTATGTTTCATATCATTATGTCTAAGAAGGTTTCTAGTAAATAAAAACTTAATGAGAGACTCTTTTGAACTAGTTCTTTATGTTTTCATATTTCCAAAAGAATTAGTCCGAAACTATTTTGGAATGGATCATTAATTTTTTTAAGGAATATTAATCTACTAAGATGTGATATATATGTATGAAATATCTGGGTAAATATAGTTGGTATTAGAGAAACTAGAATACTTAAAATTGAGAAAAAAATATAAGTGATCAGTATCACTCAAAGTGTGTCTTTTTATTTTAAATTCACATTATACTACTTGAAATACAATCTTTCCCAACGGTTCTGAACCATTGGGAAAGGCTGCAGAACTGTTGGTATATTTCATACCAACGGTTCTGCAAACTGTAGGGATGTAAGACGTTGGGAAATCATTTTCGAATGGTTTACAGTGAACCATTGGGATAGGGTGGGGATAATCAACCTATCCCAACGGTTGTGCCAAACCGTTGGGATTGGTTTTTCCCAACAGTTTGGATTATACCATTGGGAAATCCCAAGGACTCTCCTCTTTCCCAATGGTTTCTAAACCATTGGGAAACGTTTTTTGCCAACGGTTCATTAAACTGTTGGTAAAAAATCAGAGATGTTATGCCAACGGTTTGAAACCATTGGCATAGCATATCCTGTGCAAATTGCACAGCAGCCTGCAATTTTCACAGGAACTCTGCAATTGGCAATGCAGGCCTCATTTTGTGCATTCCCTCTCAGTTTCAATCCAATTATTATACCTGCAATAAACTAACACATATATATACAATTATTGTAGCTGCAATAACAAACTAACACATACATATAGAGAAAAAATAATCATACACATTTTACATATAATGCATCCTGGAATTATACACATTCATAATTAAATTAGAATTCATAACATAATTATAATTGTACACAATTCATTTAGAATTAAATTTAATATTTAGACTACAATTAGATGTGGAATCCGGAATTCAATTCATAATTTGATCGGTTTTTTGTATACCATATATTTTTAACTAAAATGATGTCCATTTTAAACATTATACATACACCTGGAGAGATACCAAACACACCGTGCCTCAGATTGAGGAGAGGTTAACTCGTACATGTCACAGATGACCCATCGATCATTTTCCTAAAGTATCAACATATTCCAAAAGCGTTTGATCAGTTTCCGTATGCCAGTTGAGGTTTTTCACGTAAAATGATGTCCTTATGAAACAAAAGACAGAAACTTTGATTGGTGCCAGCCACACCACATCTCAGATTGAGGCGAGGTTGATTCGTACGCATCACATATGACCCATGGATTGTTGTGCTAATTTATCAACACAATCAAAATCATTTTGGTCAGTTTTACGTATGCATTTAAAATGCTGTCCATTTTAAACAAAAGAGAGCCATTTAGAGTGATCCCGGACACACCATGCCTCCGATTAAGTCAGGAATGACTTGTACACATCACATATGAACCATGGATCGTTTTCCTAAAGCATCAACACATTTTGAATGTATTTGGTCAGTTTTTCGTATGTCAGTTGTTGTTTTCACTTAAATTGATGTCCATTTTAAACAAAAGATAGACACTATGAATATTGTCAGCTATGCCACATCTCAGATTGAGGAATGTTTTACTCTTAAATGTCAAATATTACCCATGGGTCATTGTTATAGAGTATCAACACAATCAGAATCCGTTTGGTTGGTTTTCTGTAAGCTAGTTTTTGTTTTCCCTTAAAATGAAGTCAATTTAAAAAAAAAGAGACACATTGAGTGGTGTCGGCCACAACAGACCTCGGATTGAGGTGAGGATAACTCTTACACGTCACATATGTCCCATTGTTCGTTCTCCTAATGTTTCAACGGAAACCAAATGTGTTTGGTAAGTTTTCTGTATGTACTTAAAATGTTTTCCATTTTAAACAAAAGAGAGACACATAGACTGATCTTGGCCACACTGCGACTTAGATTGATCCCGGGTTGTCCCATACATGTCCCATATGCCCCATGGATCATTGTGATAAATTATCAACATATTCGAAATGTGTTTGTTGGGTTTTCCGTATGCCAGTTGTTCTTTTCACTTATAATCATGTCCATTTTAAACAAAAGTGACACAATTAGAGTGGTGCCGGCCACACCGCATCTTGGATTTAAATAGAGTTGACTCAAACACATCTCAAATTACCCATGATTCTATGTCCTAAAGTATCAACACAATCCAAATGTGTTTGGTTGGTTTTCAGTATGCCAGTTGATGTTTTTCACTTAAAATGATGTCCTTTCGAAACAAAAGATAGACACATTGAGAGGTGTCGGCCACACCACATCTCAGATTGAGGAGGGGTTGATTCTTACACATCCCATATGACCCATGGATAGTTCTCCTATTTTTTCAATAGAAACCGAATGCGTTTGGTTGGTTTTCCATGTGTACTTATAATGTTGTCAATTTTTAACAAAAGAGAGCCACTTAGAGTGATTTCGGTCACACCGTGCCTCGAATTAAGGTGGGGTAGACTCGTACACATCACATATGACCAATGGATCATTTTCCTAAAGCATCAATAAATTTTTAATGAGTTTGGCTGGTTTTTCGTATGCCAGTTGTTCTTTTCACTTATAATCCTGTCCATTTTAAACAAAAGAGACACATTTAGAGTGGTGCTGGCCACACCACATCTCGTATTTATATGGGGTTTACTTGTACATGTCACATATGACCCATGGATCATTGTGATAATGTATCGACACAATCTGAATGCGTTTGGTCGGATTTCATATGCCAGTTGAAGTTTTTCACTTAAAATTATGTCCTTTTGAAACAAAAGAGAGACACTTTGAGTGGTTCCGGCCACAAAACATCTCAGATTGTAGCGTGGTTGATTCTTACATGTCACATATGACCCATGGATAGTTCTTCTAAAGTTTCAATGGAAACTGAATGCATTTGGTCGGTTTTCCATATGTACTTATATTGTTGTCCATTTTAAAAACAAAAGAGTGACACCTAGACAGATCCTGGCCACACCGGGACTCGTATTGACCCGGGTTGGCTCATACATGTCACATATGACCCATGGATTGTTGTGCTAATGTATCAACACAATCAGAATCTATTTGGTCAGTTTTCCATATGTACATAAAATGTTATCCATTTAAAACAAAAAAGAGCCCCTTAGAGTGATCCCGACCACACCGGGACTCAGATTGATGCGATGTTGACTTGTACATGTTAAATATGACCCATGGAACGTTTTGATAAATTATAAATAGATTCTGAATGTGTTTGGTAGTTTTTCCGTATTCCAGTTGTTCTTTTCACTTATAATCCTGTCCATTTAAAAAAAAGAAACCGTTAGAGTGGTGCCGGCCACACTGCGTCTCGGATTTAGATGGGGATGACTCTTACAAATCTCAAATGACCCATGGATCATTTTCATAAAGTATAAACACAATTCGAATGCATTTGATCAGTTTTCCATATGCCATTTGTTGTTTTTCACTAAAAATGATGTCCTTTATAAAGAAAAGACAGACACTTTGAGTGGTGACAGACACACCGATTCTCCGATTGAGGCGAGGTTGATTCGTACAGGTCACAAATGACCCATGGATCATCTCCTAATGTTTCAATGGAAACCGAATGTGGTTGGTCAGTTTTCCATATGTACTTAAACTGATTTCCATTTAAAAAAAAAGAGAGACACTTTGACTGATCCTGGCCACACTGTGACTCAGATTGAGCTCGGGTTGGCTCGTACACGTAACATATCACCCATGGATCGTTGTGAAAAATTATCGACATATTCTGAATTTTTTAGGTCTGTTTTCTGTATGCCAGTTGTTCTTTTCACTTATAATACTGTCCATTTTAAACAAAAGAGACACAGTTCGAGTGGTTTCGGCCACACACCGCGCCTCGTATTGAGGCGGGGTTGACTCGTACACGTCACATATGACCCATGGATCGTTTTTTTAAAGTATCGCCACTATCCAAATGCGTTTGTTTAGTTTTCCATATTCCAGTTGATGTTTTCACTTAAAATGATGTCCTTTTGAAACAAAAGACAAACACTTTGAGTGGTGCCAGCCACATCACATCTCAGATTGAGGCAGGGATGATTCATACACGTCACATATGAACCATGGATCATTCTCCTAATGTTTCAATGAAAACAGAATCTGTTTATTCGGTTTTCCATATGTACTTAAAATGCTGTTCATTTTAAACAAAAGAGAGACACATAGACTAATCTCGGCCACACCGCGACTCAGATTGAGCCAGGGATATCTTTTACACGTGACATATGACCCATGGATTGTTGTGAAAAAATATCAAAATATTCCAAATGCGTTTGGCCATTTTTCCGTATGCCAATTTTTCTTTTCACTTATAATCCTGTCCATTTTAAACAATAGAGACATATTTAGAGTGGTGTCGGCCACACCGTTTCTCGTATTGAGGCGGGGTTGACTCGTACATGTCACATATTACCCATGGATAGGTGTTCTAAATTATCGACACAATCCGAATGTGTTTGGTCATTTTTATGTATACCAGTTGATGTGTTTCTCTTAAAATTATTTCCTTTTGAAACGAAAGACATACACTTTGACTGGTGTTGGCCACACCGCATCTTATATTGAGGTGGTGTTTATTCTTACACATCACATATGACCAATGTATCATTCTCCTAATGTTTCAACAGAAACAGAATGTGTTTGGTTGGTTTTCCGTATGTACTTAAAATGTTGTCCATTTTAAACAAAAAAAAAGACACTTAGACTGATCCCGGCCACACTGCAACTCGGATTGATCCTAGGTTGGCTCGTGCACGTCACATATGACCCATAGATTGTTGTACAAATGTATCAACACAATCAGAATCTGTTTGGTCAGTTTTCCGTATGCCATATTTTCTTTTCACTTATAATCCTGTCCATTTTAAACAAAAGAGACACAGTTAGAGTGGTGGCGGCCACACCGCATCTCGTATTGCGGCGGGGTTGACTCATACACGTCACATATGACCCACGGATCATTGTTCTGAAGTATCAACACATACTGAATGCGTTTGTTCCGTTTTTAGTATGCCAATTGATGTTTTCACTTAAAATGTTGTCCATTTTAAACAAAAGAGAGACACTTAGACTGATCCAGGCCACACCACGACTCAGATTGAGCCCGGGTTCGATCATTCACATCACATATGTCCCATGTATCATTTTGATAAATTATCAATAGATTCCTAATTTGTATGTTCAGTTTTCCGTATGGCAGTTGTTTTTTCACTTATAATCCAGTCGATTTTAAACAAAAGAGAGACACTATGAATGATGTCGGCCACACTGCGCCTCAGATTGAGGCGATGTTGACTTGTAAATGTCACATATGACCCATGGATTTTTTCCTATAACATAAACACATTTCAAATGAGTTTGGTCGTATTTCCGTATGTACATAAAATGATTCCCATTTTAATCAAAAGAGAGACACTTAGACTTATCTCGACCACAATGCGACTCGTATTGAGACCAGGTTGGCTCGTACACATCACATATGACCCATGGATTTTTGTAATGAATTATTAAAATAATCGGAATGCATTTGGTCAGTTCTCCATATGTCAATTATTCTTTTCACTTATAATCCAGTCCATTTAAAACAAAAAGAGAGACAATTAGAGTGGTATGTTAGTTGTTTATTCACATTATTCAAATACACTATTTAACTAGGGGTATTTTAATTAATTTATTTATGAAAAATTTACATTTAAAATGAGAATATCAGAAAACTAATAGAAGATAAAACTTTTCCTAAAAATCATTGTGGAAATATTATGATAATCATGATTTATGAAGAATCCTCATGTGTCTATTAGTGGAATGGTATTTACTTAAAACCATGTTTAAATTTATATAGAATATTTTTATATCATTCTTAGTAAGGATTAAATTTTAGTTTTTTCATGCTATGAAACATTTCAGGGAAAACATTGCCATGGCCAATGAATACATCCCTTTTATAACATACTAAGAATCTATGATACTGATTAGATTTGTAAATGTGATTTACATTGATTATCATGATGATAATGAATAAAATATATATTATAGATTTTCTAGTATTAAATGAAATCAAGGAGGGTGGGGGATGTTTGGGGGGGTTGTCTGGGGGGGCTGTCTGGGGGGCTGTCTGGGGGGCTGTCCGGTGGGTGTCCGGGGGGCTGTCTGGGTGGTGTTCGGGGTGTTTTCCGGGGTCCGAGGAGGGTGGGGGCTATCTGGGGGGCTGTTTGAGGGGCTGTATGTGGTCCAGGGAGGAGGGTGGGGGCTGTCTGGGGTCTGTCCGAGAGGGTGTCCGGGGGGCTGTTTGGCGGGATATCCGGGGATTGTGGAGGATGGTGGGGGGCTGTCCAGGGGGCTTTTTGCGGGCTGTCTGGTGTCCAAGGAGGTTGGTGGGGGTTGTCTGAGAGGGTTGTTCGGGGTCCAGGGAGGAGGGTGGGGGCTATCTGGGGGGTCCGGGGAACTTTCCGAGGACCAAGGTGGATGGTGGGGGGCTATCCGGGGGGCTGTTCGGGGGGCTGTCCGGGGTCCAAGGAGGATGGTGGGGGGTTGTCTAGGGTCTAGGAAGGAAGGTGTTGTCCAGGGAGTTCACAAACACACAACCACTAATATATATCAATATCCATTAAAACATGCAATATAATAAAATAACTCAACTACAATACTATTCTACATATCTGGATAAAACCAACAACTAGAATTTATTAAACATCAAATCTTAGTAGTATTAGTCAAAAATTTAACAAATCAACTGGTCCCACATCACAATCACAATCACCATCATCACCATCATCAAAATCATCACCCTCATCCTAGTCCCCATCACCATTCTCACCCTCCTCGCCCTCACCCCCCACCTCGCCCTCTCCATCAACCTCACCCTCCTCATCTCCCTCCTCTTTCACATCAGAATCATCACCATCATCATCGTCAACCTAGAAATCGTCCTGACCACCACTATAACTCCCACCTGGTTCTCCATATATAGAAATAATCGACAACATATATTCATCAAAATATGGGATGGCCTCTGGTGGAAGTGGCAGATATAGAACTTCAATAAATGTCATAAATGCACTGTTTTCCCTAGCTGAATATTTTTCCATCTCTGTGGCCCTTTTGTCAGCCTATTCTTCATGTGCCCTAACTTTATTGAATCTCGTTGGAACTACAAATCGTACCTGAGGAGGGCCAAAACCTTTTTGGGTCTATCCTTGGCCAGCAACGTACTCTTCCAGGATGCTCCTCTCCCAAAACCTGATTTAAGTGATCAGTTGGCCAAAAATTGTCTGGTTCTTTTGCATCGAGGGCCTCTAAAGAATCCTGTTACAAATATAAATATATTATTAAGTACCAAAATAGATATTAAAATATAAATTCAACAGATTAAAACTTACAATATGTTGCTGAGTCGCTTCGTTGACGGCAATTTCATCTTTTTTCTGTTAACTCGAGAAAAATAGTTTTGCTCGAGGCACACATCCTTCAATATTTTGTATTTTCCTCTACAATGAAATTGAATACTAAAGTTATATTAAAACTTTAGCAAAATATTAAATAATTAAGGAATCAAAATAATGTGTATGTTGTAAAGAAATCTTATAAACAATTGTCATTCCTGCTTCCTCCCATGATCATGCATCATAGTGCGTCCCAATGTGTGGAGGTATTTTTTTGCATCAATGTTGTTTTTATTTTTTCTAGATGATTCCTAAATAAAATTCGAAAATGAAACAGATAGTATTAATGAAAAACATGAATGTTATTATTTAAATACTTCAAATGTAATTTATACCTTAAACTGGGTACTCGTCTAATGAGTAATCATCTGATGATACTGATCTATAGGACAATCATCCTCCACTGGTACCGCCTCTAACTCAGTGCCAACTCTACCAACCTAGCCAATATACAACCTATGCTTTTAGGCTCTCCAAATCTCGCCTAAATCCTTTAGACGTTCCGGTCCTACACCCTCCCCATCAGGAAAATTAAATCGAAGCTGACATAAAAATATTAATTCATATAAATAAAAATATAATTCATGGCATTAAATAGAACATATTTTTTACCCATATCTCTGCCCAAGCTCTATCCTTGACCTCATTTGGCATATGTTTCCATGATAGCGGGCTGACGGGAATGATGTCAGAGTATTTGGCAAGCGTCACCAAAAAACATCAACATTGCTGCTCTGTTTTCTCAACCACTTGGTTGTATTCATTATCCATAACCTATGTGTGGTGGTTCCACACCGAACGCATACATGTATGCCCCCACCCACACCTCCTATTAGTAGTTATATATGTCATTAAAGAAAAAAAATATTTTTTCAAAACATGTTATAATGAATATAAATATTTCTATAAAAAATTATTAGGGATCTATAAATATACATGTGTCGGTCTGATCGCTAAGGGTCGTTGGATCCACAGAAACTGATGGATCACCCTGTGGTGGAACAGGAGTCGAATACGGAGGAATTTTGAAGCTCGGAGTGATAGAAGTAGAAGGAAAAGAAGATGGGACAGCTGTCTGACCGGATTCTGACTGTGGAGTGGGAATTATCATGGGAAGTGAAAATGATGGGCCAGAAGATGTAGAAGGTAGCAAAAGCATGTGAGGCGTAAATATCTCGTGTGTCCCTAACGACACACCAGGATCAGAATGTGGGAAAGATGACATGTCATTATGGGGGACAGGGTCTAGTCGGGTACACAGAGCTTCTCATCCACCTCTGGTACAAACCATCCTTGTACCACCGGCCTGAGTACTAGGACTAGTATTAGGCTCCTCGTCGAATAACTTTCGACATATAGGTGGATCCTACAAAAATGATTACAAAAAAATTAATCACATGAAATTATATATTCCTTAAATATATCAATTTGAAATAAATTACTAACTACTGGCACTAATGATGGAATTCCCAACTCCGATATTCGACGATTGTTCTCCATCATTTTTTTCCTTCGTCTCTATTCAATTGGCTGCATTTCCGGCTTTTGAAAACAAATATGTAATTAATTAGAAAAAGGAAAATAATATGTAACCCAAAAACAAAATATATGAAGGAATAGGTGGGTTCATTTGTAATTTAGATATTAATTTTTTAGAAGAACTTGAATGGAATTAATAAATCATACAAGTTGTAATGTTCACCAAGTTAGAAATATTGTTTGACTAGGATTGGATACAATTCAATTCCAAATTAGAAAATGAAATTCAAATAAAACTGCATCCAATAAACATTGAAAATTCACATAACGGTCAAGTTAGCTAAAACATATTTGTGATCAATACTAAACCAATTTGAATATTACCAAACATAAAAACCCAACTCGAGGTAAACCAATTGAATTGAGAACATGGATAAATGATTCTATATATTTTCAACCAAAACATTAGGTTCACAATCAACTCTGATAATTGAGCTATTAGAGTCATCAAAAGAAATAAATGGATTGGTTCCAATGGAACTAGGGACAGTGTCAATTCCATCATCACCATCATAAAAAATATGGCTTGGAATTACCTCAACTATGACACCAAATTAATTTCGAAGTTGGTCTTTGAAAAAAAAACATGTTTAGCAATTATTTCCAATACATATGGTTCTTCAGTAGCCAGAGTGCGAGTCATTTTAATTATTTGAAATCCACAATCATCAATAAATGTTCCATGTCTCTTCATCAAATCAAACCAATGTCATTTCATCATTGTGACTCATCCATGAGAGTAAAAATCTAGTAATATTATTTTCTCAACAACTCCATAATAACCCACATTTTCAAATTGCGGTCTACAATATGATGCACTGGCATAACAGTCTGTTGTGGCGGTAACCATAACACCATCATGTTGTGGTATCATGTTCTTTTCTCTTTTAGTGAAAATAAATTTGTACCCATTGATAACAATTAATTTACAGCCACGAACCACAGTATTAGGTCCAAAAAAACAAAGCTCATATTTTCCTAAGAGACAGAGTCAGCAGACAAACTCAATACCTACTATATAAATGACTATTAAAGTTTATTAAATATTGATATAATTATTTCAAACAGTAATATTTTAACCTTCAATTCTAACCGAGCAGAAAACTCTTTGCTATGAAAAGTCTCTCTCTTTCTCAAAGATAAATAAGGATGCCTCCTATTTACCATTGTTTTATGTTCCCTGTAGATAAAAAATATGAATAGATTAACATATGTATATTTAAGATATTCATAATCAATTTAGTTACTTGATAGTCATCGAACATATCACAGTTGAAAAAAACTGTGTGATATACCATCTCCCGCTCTTCATGGGTTAATTTATTCAACGTATATGATCCAGGAATTCATCCTGTTTGAGGAAGTGATGGAAAAATGGGTTCAATTTGCTCATAATATTCTTCTTTATTTTTCATTGGTCTGTTCAATCATGTAGTAAGATCAGACAAATACATCGAGCCGAAATCTATACATTCGTGAGCCAAGTAACCGTTCACGATAGAACCTTCGAAATGATTTCTGTTTCGGGCATAAGTCTTTAATTTGAACATATTTTATTCAGTTGGATACATCCAATGAAAAGAAACAGATCCTCTGAGAAGTATTTCGGTGGGAATATGGACAGTCAGATGCAGTATGCATCTGAAAAATGATGGAGGAAATATTTTCTCTAACTCACACAAAATTAATGGGGTATCTGTCAACATTTTTTGCATGAATGAAATGGAAAAATTCTTACACAAAGTTCTCTATAAAAATGGTACAACTAAATAATAAACAACCTTACATTATTGGACAAAAGAATATAGATTTCTATTGGAAGCAACTCATGTAGTAGAACATGATAATCATTAGTCTTCAATGATTTTAGATTCAACTATCTTTTGTTGACCCGTTTAGATATGTTGCTTGAATAGCCATCAGGAAATCAAATAGTATCTAATATATTCAGAAATTTATTTTTTTTCTGTAGGTTTTATCACATAAGAATCACATGGACGTTGCCATTTATTTTCACTGATATGCACAGGATGCTATTCTGTTGTGATGCCCCAATCCTCCTTGTCACGCCGAGATCGTAAATCATATTTTGTCGTCCCCTTGACATTTAGAAGAACCGAAATCAACATTTCACATATATTCTTTTCAATATGAATTTTGTATAAGCAATGAAGTAATAAATTTGTTGACCAATAAGGAAAATATAAGAAGATACTACTCTTCCTCCAATTGTAAAAGGTTTCAGTGGAAACATTCTTTTCTTTCCAGATTTTATATGACCCTTCCCAAATAAAAAACTAAAATATTCCAATTCATTAAGCACATCAGTTCCAGACATATGCTGATGTGGATCATCGGCCTCTATGTTATTATCAAATCATCGACGATTCATTCTAAATGGATGATCCTTTGGAAGGAATTGTCATTGTCCCATAAAACTGAAACTACAATGATGTTTCAGTCTTTTGGATCGTGTATTCTTCATACAAACAGGACATGACAATTCTTCCTTCATGCTGAATCCCGACATCATTGCATAAGCTGGAAAATCATTGATCTTCCACATAAGCGCATCACGCATCTGAAATATGTCTTTCGAATATGCATCGTATGTGCGCACACCCACATCCCAATGATGTTTCAACTCTTTTTTTAAAGGTTTCATGTATACATCAATATCAATGTCGGCATAAGAAGGTCCAGATAGGAGTATACTCATGAAAGTGAAAGGTTTTTTCATACACAACCATGGGGGATGGTTATAAATATGTATAAAAACTTGCCATGTGTTGTGTAAAGTAAGCATCCGGCCAAACAGTTTAAAACCACTGCATGAAAGTCCCACCCTCACATTATGCACATCAGCGGCAAAATCAGAATGTCGAGCATCAAATCGCTGCCACGCAAATCCATCTACAGGATGAACCAACCTATCATTACTCTTCTTTCTCTCAGTATCGTGCCATCTCATTTTTATTGATATGTCATCAGATATAAAAAGATTCTGGAGTCTGAGGAACAATGGAAAATGCCACATTAATTTATGTGGAACGCGGGATGGTGTTCCATCATATTTTGACTTCCAGTGGGATGTGCCACATTTTATACAATCTTTTCATTCAGCGGTTTACTCCCAGAATAAACTGTAATCTTTCGGGCTAGCATGATTTTTGTTTTTTGAAAATCCAAGTTCCTCAACTAACTTCCCTTCCATATAGTGGTTTTAGGGAATATCTGCATCATATGGAAGTAAATCCTTCAATAGGGTAAGAATGAAATTGATTGCTTTATTAGAAATACAATACTTAGTTTTCCTAAGAATCAATCAGATTAACAATTCTAGCTTTTCCATTTTACCGCATTGCCGATATACTGGAGTCGGGGCAACATCATTCAATTTTTTTACCCTATCAATATCATCATTTTCACTAGATGCATCAGCTGTCCTCATATCGAAGTCTTATTGAGTCTTAATCCTTTCTTTTTAATGATGATGAATAAATGGAAACTGATCATCTAACAAATTATCCATTCTGGTCCATTCATTTCGATCATCATCAATTTGAGATTCCATTTTCTCCCCATTGTGATACCACAAAAAGTAGTTTTCTTGAAAATAATTTTTGGTTATGTGGTAGCTGACATCTTCAAAGCTCAACTAAGTTCTACCAACACAATTTGAACATGAGCAATGTATGCGACCACTATCTGAAGCATTGTGAAATGAAAAATCAATAAAGCATTACAAATTGTTTTGAAAATTTCTTGAGATCTGATTGGTTTCATACATCCAACTTCTGTCCATTCTGTAAAAAACAATTATATAGGTCATTTTGTCAATAATTCAATAGGATTTAACTTTAATAGAAAATAAATAAAATTAAACAATAAAGGATGAAAATAATAAAGGTATCAACTACACATGTGAAAAAAACATAATTATGTGTTATTGAAAAAATGTAAAACCAACAAGAACATAATGTGTTATCACATCACAACATGCCTCATCACATAACCATATTAGTAGGGTATCATGAACATGAATACCATCAACAGTGTGCCATTATCCAACCCTAAATGACCCCAACAACATACCACACCTTATTATAGCCTTATCACATCACACCTCACCTGAAAACACTAGGGAAATAATTGCACATCTAACCTAAAGACACATGGACAATCACATCACATATTTCCTAAAAACACATGGTCAATAACTTATGAAGGAGGAGTAGGGAAGACATGGTAGCTATCCAACCATATAAACACCATCCTTGATATTAGAAAAAATACCCATAACTCAAAACCCCTGATCGTTGGTAAGTTTATCCAACTCTGGTTGGGATTGTGTAGAAATTACATAAAATACATGATATATAGATAACAAAAAACACCCAACCTATGGATTCACATTAATTAAATAATCTCACACTTCAATAATAACATACAACACATAAACCATCACAACCACTTTCACCACTATATGCAACACACCACACCACCACCACACAAGACACATAGAATTTCCCACATTTCATTATAAGCGACTTCATTAAAACATACATTGTCCATTCATTTAATGTTAAATTAATTATATCCATCTTACACACATCCATTTCTATTCCATCTCATTTATTTACTATCTTTTTTTAACAGCATAATTTATTCCATAGATAACTTGGAAACTAATAAAACCACCACACAACAACTCACAATCTCTCAATAACCATCATCGCCATGTTTCATCATCCAACCATCTCACCAAAAAAACCACATATGACAGCAAAAATATTGCACATCACAAACCACCGCACAACCAAAACCACCTCACCACATCATACAAAAAAATATCATCACACAATACCTCCAAACGGCACAACACCACCACACATCATCACAATCACACAACTTCACATGTCACATACATGCCCACTAACCATCACATTACAACCCCACATATCACAAAGCCCAACTGGTCACCTCAATCACCATACAACAACCTATAATATACAATGAAACACAACAAAAAACCTCTCATAGAAGCAACATAATCAAATAAACACAATTTATTCAAGGTATTCAATTAAATTACCCCTTTATTTAGCATGGACATTATAACACAAATGATTTTCCATGGGAAACTAATTAATTAACAAAATATTAGTTTATTTCCCTATTTTTTAGGGTGAAATCACAACAAAATCAAAACTTAAAACTAAAATATTAGATCAATAACAATAAAAAACAAGGTAGAATATGTGTATAAAGAATAAAATACCTGATTTGAGATGATTCAGAAGGATTTTCACCTATTTGGATGGGGGAGTTCAAGAGAGTATATGAGCGCTCGATTGATTTTAGGGTTCGGTCGTGACTGAGGGAGAGCAGCAGCATGATAGTATTTGGGGAAAAGATTTATCAACAGTTTTTAAAACCCATTGGGAAAGGGGTGTTCAGGGTACCCTTTCCGAAATGGTTCATTAGAACTGTTGGGAAAGGGTAACGTGAACAACCCTTTGCCAATGGTTTTATGGAACCATTGGAAAAGGGGAACCCTTTCCCAACAGTTTTACTGAACCATTGGGAAAGGGTTTCCTAGCCCTTCATTACCGACGATTTATGTAAACTGTTGGTAAACAACTGTGGGAAAAACAACATTTCCAGTAGTGTTACTTTTAGTAAAAAGAATAAGTGACATACTAAAATCCGAGTAAACACATTCAGATTGTTTTGATATTTTTGGACAATAATAATTGAGTCATTTATGACATTTAAAAATTAACTACACCACAATATGATGTGTGTCGGGGCCTATATTACTTAAAGTGTGTATTTTAATATTAAATTGACATTAAATTGAAAAAAAGAAAACGTGACATATTGAAAACCAATAAAATTAACTCGTATTGTTTTGATACTTTAGAAAAACTATCCATGAGTCATTTTTGAATTGTAGGAATCAAACACACCTCAATTCAATGCATGATGTGAATAATATGACTAAAAGTGCCCGTTATCATTTTAAAATTGACATTTTAGTTCAAAATGTGTCACTCATTAAAAACAATGAAAACACAATGTGATTGTATTTATAATTTAGGAAAGTGATTCATAAGTAATTTTTGATATGTATGAAGTAGACTCACATAAAACTAATGAATGATCTGACCGGTAGGACTCAAAATGTGTACTTCTAGTTTGAAATGAAATTTTAGTTAAAAAATAACTTACATAGATAAAATCCAGAAAATATATTCATATTCTTTTTTTACTCAAAAAAATTTATCTATAATTCATTTTTCACATGTAGGAATCAGCCTCACCTCATTACGATCCATGGTACGGGTGGTATAAGTCAAATTGTCTCTTATTATTTAAAATGGACCTCAATTTAAGTTAAAACAATAAGGGGAAAACTAAGAACCGAGAAAATATATTTTTAATTGTTTTTTTAATAAAATGATCCATGAGTAATTTTTGATGTGTTGGATTAAACTGAACCTCAATATGATACATGGTGTTTCTAGTATGACTCCAAGTGTGTATATTTATTTAAAATTGACATTAATTTATGTGAAAATAACATCTGACGTACTAAAAACAGATAAAACGCATTCATATTATTTTGATACATTAGTTAATGTATCCATGATTCATTTTTGACATGTAAGACTCAATCATACTTAATTACAATGCATGGTTTATCTAGTATAACTCAATGTGTATCTTTTTATTTAAAAATGAAATTAATTTAACAAAAAAAAGTGCCCTACTGAACACAAATTAAGCGCATTTGGATTATTTTTATATATTAATAAAATGATCTATTATACATTTGTGACATATAAGAATCATCCGCACCTCAATATGACTTACGGTGTGGCTGGTATCAATCCAGATGTCTCTTTTTGTATAAAATTGAGATTAATTTAACTAATAACAGCATGTCACATACTAAAAACTGATAAAATTCATTCATATGGTTTTTTATTTTAGGAAAACAATCTACTAGTGATTTATGATGTGTAGGGATAATTCAGACCACAATACGACACATGGTGTGGCTGGTATATCTCTAAGTTTCTCTTTTTATTTAAAATGACATTAATTTAAATAAAAACAACATGTGACATATTCAAAACCAAAAAAACTGCATTCGGATTGTTTTTATTGTTTAAGAAAATGATCCATGGTTTATCTGTGATGTGTAGGAGTCAATTTAACCTCAATCTGATGCACAGTGTTACCGGTATGACCAAACGATTCTGTTATTTGTTTAAAATGGAAATTTTAGTTCAAAATTTTTCATTCACTGAAAACCAAGAAAACACACTCTAATTGTCTTGATAATTTAGGACAGAAAATCATAAGTCATTCATGATGTGTATGAAGCAGTATAACATCAAACCGACACACGATATGAACAGTATGACTCAAAATGTGTGTTTCTAGTCTAAAATGATATTTTAGTAAAAAAACACAACGAACATACTGAAAGCTAAAAAAAGAATTCAGATTGTTTTGTTACTTTAAGAAAATGATCCACCAGTAATTTTTGATAGTTATGAATCATTTTTACCCCAATACGACACATGGTGTGGCCGATATAACTCCAAATATTTCATTATTTAAAATTTACATTAATTTTAGTAAAAGAACAAGTAACATACTTAAAACTAAGAAAATGCATTCTGATTGTTTTAATATTTTAGGAAGATGATCACTAACTCATTTCTAATGTCAAGGAATCTACCCCACCTCAATAGGGCACACAGAATGATTAGTATATCTCTAAATGTGTCATTTTTAGTAAATAGTGTAATTTTATTAATATTTTTTTTCATATTAATATTTAATTTATTTTTTTATACTATTATGAACATAATATTTTTTTCTTATATAGGTGGAATATTTTTCTCGGGTTGAGATGATTTGTTCGACAACTAATACCATGGTAGGACATTATTGAGAGGGGATCACAATCATTAAAATATGAAATATTAATGTTTTAGAATGTTTGGTAGACCATTGTAAAAGTAATTTTAAAAAAAAATTCTTTGAAATGTAAATATCATATTTTTTTCTATATATTGTTGGTGGGAATTTTTGTATTGATGATGTCAATCAAATATATATAGCTGGTTTGATTCTGGGTGTACAATTTTAATTGTAGGTTTGATTTTGGGGGTGTTGTTATATAAACAAAACACTGCATGGGGCTACGCCTTTATCAGCACTAAAAAAGAAATGATAAACGGCCCCACTTATCATCGTTGTGATTAACATCACTTTTTTAGCCTTGTTAAAGGCCATTTTGCGCATTGTGAAAGGCCATATCTGTAGTAGTTGTTACGACTCATTCATCTTGTATGGTTCTTCCTTTAATGATATATCTATTTATTTATATAAATATTTAGTTATATTTATTCGTATATTAATATATATTTATATTATTATATATTAATATATAAATATATACAAATATTAATTTATATATAAATATAGTTATGTTTATATTTATATTTACATCTAATTGTATATATATATATTTAGTTATATTTTTTTATCTGTAAATTTATTTGTATTTTAATATATATTTATAAGATAATTTTAAAATTTGTTTTTAAAATAATTTTTTTGTGTAAAAATAATGAAATATATACATATATACAACACACGCACACACATATACTATATGAGTTTTTGTAAGTATAATTATACATGTTTATATATATTTACATATAATATATATTAATATGATTATTCATATGTTAGAATATATAATTAATATATATCTGTTTGTTAATACAGACACACACTAATATATATATATTTATATATAGACACACACACTGTATAGGTATATAAATATTCCTATATTTGTGTTTTAAATAAAATGTATGTTAGTTTTTATTTAGATAAAGATTATATGTTGATAAATATATTCTCTATGTAAATATATTTAATTATTTATTTATAAAATTAAATTTTTTTGTGTGAATATATAAAAAATTTGTATATATTATTATGTATTTAGTTATAAATAAAAGTAAAATGTAAAAATGAAAAAATTTTAAATCCATTATATCAATATGAATGTAATCCCTATGAATAAATTCAATCCCAATAGAAAAAGGGAAAAAGGACCCTCTTAAACGAGGCTAAAATTCCATCGAATGTTAAAATATTTGGGTATCCCGACTAAAAACTCAGTTTTGGAGGCCTTTTGAGCTTTTTTTGGCCTAGAAAAATGTGAAAGAGGGTTCTCAAATAGAACTAGTCCATAGATCTCATTTTAGGATTCGATTTGATATGTAGTTTATCTCAGACAAACAATCAGATCAAAAGTTATTGTCGTTTGAGGTTTGAGTTAAATAATCAACATATTTTAGATATTTTAATAATCTATTGATTTAATGTTTCTTAAAATTGTTATTAAATGATTATTACATCATAATAATTAGAAAATTATTAATTAATAATAGTCTGTTATATATTTAATAATTTATTTCACTAAACATCTTATATATTAGGTGTAAATTTTATCATTACATATCTGAAACATATTTAATATATATATATATATATTATGTATATATATATATATTTATATATTCATATATATAATTTTTAATATTTTTTTTTTGAAATATACCCTTTATGAGCAGTAGTAATAAAAGCACAGATAAAGACCCCCCATTATTATCACTACTAAAAAAGACTCATAAATGGGGTCCCTTTAAAAGTGTTAAAAATCACTGATAAAAGGGTACTTTTAACAACACATTTTTAGCACTGTTAAAAGTAACTTTTATCAGTTCTTTTTTTATCGTTGATAATGATACCCCATTTATCAATGTTTTTTAGGGATGCTAGAGGGTGGCACTGCAAAAACCTATTCTTATGGTAGTGTCCCCAACTAGGCTTCATTAGTATTTTTAACTTACTGGATATATGATACTTTCAAGAGGCTATCATCTTATAGTTAATTGAATTGGGGCTGGCAGGATGTCACACATAGAGTTGAGGGTCTTAATTTTAGAATACATCATCAAAAGTTGGTAAATAACATTATTTAATATGATATGTGTATGATACATTCATATTGTTTATGTTCTTTCCACCTATTACATAGTTTGATGTGTACATGTGGATGTACAATGATAGTAGTATTGGAAAGATTGCTGGTGAGAGAAAGTAACCGATTATGGTTAGTGTTTTTTTAAGATTTTTAGATTAATATTATTTAATTTTTTTATCATATTATTTATATTTTTATAAATATATGAGATATATAAGAAAAATATTTGTCATATGTTTGGGAGTTAGAGTAATACTGATGGTGGGGACAAAGCCTCATGCGGGCATGTTTTGATGAGACAAATTTGTTGTTGGTAGTGAAAAGTTGTATTTAGAAAGGAATGGTGATTGACATTGGTTTAGGATCAACTCTGACTATTTACTATGGAATTGAATTCATTTCATAATTTATCACAAAATGTAGTTTGTTTGAGATCAAAATCTTTCTAATCTCTAGAGTACGACGCAAGGCAGTGAGCTCAGGATGAAACTATTCAGTGATTATTTATAGAGCAGGAAGAGTAGCGACAACATCAGGATTAGAAACGTCAGTAGGAGTCTCAACAACATGATCATATGATGGAGTATATGTGGTGCATTACACAACGTTTAGGTACGGATTTACCTCCATCTAATGGAGTTAACCCACACCCTCTTAGTGACACTATTATTATGTTCTTTCTTGTAAACTTTTTTTATATTATAAATGAATATATTTTATTGTAATTTTTGTTTCTTGGTATTTTATTTTTTACTGGAAAGTATTTTTAGAATAATTTGGGAAAAACCTATATTAAGAAAATTATTATCCCTTTTAATTTGGATTGAAATAGAACCCATTACATGACTTAATCCCAAAACACAACATGCCCCAAATAACGACAAGAAAATTATAAATGTTAGAAAATCTAATTAGCTAATAGTAAAATGCATATAGCCTGAAATACTATGGTAGAGAAACCTAGAATTAGGGTTTGATTTAAAACCCCCCAACGTAGCCATCCATCCATTTAACCGCTGACCCGGTCACCCAAACCATAGCTTCATTTGGGCACTATTGGGAAGATCATCAGGGTGGACGGATCTGCTAATAATGTCGGCGACCTGCCTGGAAAATCACCATACCCAACTAAAGTGGGTTCTTCCCCTAATTTCATCAAACCCTTCCTCGAGTAAGGATTGATCCTCATTATTATCCCTCACTATCACGCCTGGGTTTGAGTCTTTCCTTCGACAGCCATGATGAGTAGAGGCCTTCCTTTTCCACTATCCCAAGTGCTTTAATACAAACCGCCACCATCGATTAGGTGTTTAGATCTCACCATTGACCCCATATTTTTACCATAATTTAATTATTGTTTATATTTATTTGCAATGAATATATATTGTTATTTTTTTGAAACTTTATAACAATGGTCCATAAGTAATTTGTGATCTGTAAAATTCATTCCCAACTCAATCTTATGTATGGGGTTATATGTATGACTTCACTACTGTAGATATGACCTTTAACAGTACGAGAAATGGTCATTTACTGTGTTAAAAAGTGTTATTATTAGTGGTGTTATTAAAAGGGGGTCCCTTTTATCAATGCTAAAAACTCATTTATAAAGGCCCCTATAAAATCATTGAAAAAGGGGTCCTTTATCTAATCAAAAAAATGATGATAAAAGGGACCTTTATTAATGATTTTTTAGAACTGATAAAAGTCAAAAATAATTTAAAAAAAATTCCAAATTTAAGGGTGGGACCTTCCCCCATTTATCTAGGTTCGACGCTCCTTTTAACAGTGATAGTCTATCCTCCCCATTCCTTTAACAGTTCTAGGTGTCCCCCCACGTTTTAACAGTACTAGGGACATGCATCACCCACCTGCATGCGACCCAATCTCAGCTTGGTTTCAAAACTAAGACATCCCTCATAATATCACTCCTTTTACACTCCCCTATATCGTTTTCTTATGTATTTTATGATATATCTATATATTTATATTTATTTCATTTTATTTTATTTTTTTATCCTTATATATATATATATTTAAATAGATATATAAAATATATATTTTTTTGTTTATGTGTTTTTATAAATACATATATATATATATATATATATGTATGTTCATCTATAATAATAATTTTACATATTTATATTTATCTACATATATTATATATTAATATGTATATAAATATATTAGAATATATAGATAAATATATATCAGTTCTTCAATGCAGAAATAAATATATTTATATATATAAACATTATATATACATTAATTTTATATTCATATAAATATTTTTACATTTTTATTTTAAATAAAATGGATATTATTTTTCATTTAGATGTGGTTTATATATTTAGAAATATACATGACATATAAATATGTTTACATATATATTTATAAAATTAAATTTTTATGTGTGAATATATATGAAATATGCATATATTTTTATATATTTGATTGTAAATAAAACGACATTATGAAAAATGATAAAACATCAAAAAATTAATATCAATATTTTTTAAATAAATAAAGGATATATTGTTGATCAATTGAACTATACAAGAAAATCCAATCAGGAAATTGATCAACCCAAAAGTGGTTATCCCAAGACTTCCTATAGATCGCAAGCCGGTGGGCTTCAAGATTAACCCCATACAAGATAAAAGAGAATTTTTATATTGAGATTGAATTATAATGAGACCATATTTTCCTTAGAAAAATCCTAAAGATGAATTCTCTCCTTTTTTGACAAATCATTAACGGATTCAAGGCAATCAGACTCAAGAACCACCTAATTCCATCCTTTATCCTAGGAATGGAGGATACCTTGAAGAATTGAAGATGCTTCCTCGAAAACCGGGATCCAACATCCATGGAAAACCATGAACCGAGAATCAATCACCTGGCCATTATGTTGTCGGGCAATGAGCACCACCCCAATTCGAGATTATATCGATACAATCGCTTCTACATTGATTTTAATGATTAATTCAGGAGGGGAAGCCAGTAAGTTTGAGTTTTCTGTGATTAGAGAACTGATTTCCACTCGTTGTTCGACATCCACCATTTCATCCATTCATAGCATTATACACTCAAATTTGATCAAGTGTGGACTTCTCTTCGAAAACCCATTCATTCTTATGAGACCAAATAAGTCAAGAAAAAGTTCACACTAACCCCACAGCCTTTAGTTCCAAAGAGGGAACCCAATCATTGAAAACATGGGCCATATCCAAAGATGGGACTAGAGACTCCTTACACCATGGGGACCATTAATTCCACACTCCCGCCAGTCCATGTATGATAATAATAGTATGCAATGGAGTTTAAATCTGTTGAAATCACAGGGGTAACACATCATCCTCCCCCATGTGTCATAGAGTAAGAATGTTGAACATCAGTAGGACACCCTATAAAACATACAACCATAAAAAATTGAATTGGGATGGGGGTAGAGAGTGCCCAAATATTCCTCCAACGTTCTTCTGGATGAGCCTGAGTAGACCCATGAAACAAATTGATGTACCCCAACCAAAAAGTGTACTTCCTAGAAGCATCCCAAAACCAGCAGATTTGGTTACCACCCACTCCAAATGTAATCGGGATGCTAAAGATAAGACATCGATATGTTTCATTTAACAAACCACAAACTCATTCCCAATCTCGCTCCTCTAAATAATCATGAATGAGGTCATGAAGGTTTGCATATTTGAACACTGTAATGACAGGTGAAGAGACTCTAATGGTGACCCCCTTGACCAACCACTGGTCTCCCCATACATTCACCTTAATACCATCAGCAGTCCTCCAAACACTGCCATACTTGATCAGAAGGATATAACCACAGAAGAATCTATGCATAAATATAGTATTGGGTCCAATAGAAGCATGTAGGAAGTCAGACTTTTGGAAATACATTGCTGGAAAGACAGTAGAGAAATGGGAATTAGTACAGGACATGAGGCGCCACCCTTGTTTTTCCAAAAGAGAATCATTGAATCATTGAAGGTTATTAATACTAAGGTCCCCACATGTCTTGGAAACAAACATCTTATCCCACATGATATAGTGGGTGTTTTGTTTTCCATTAACATAACCCCACCATAGGTTTTCCATCCGAGAATGAATTTGGTCAAAAAAGGGTAACTGGGAACTTGAAAAAAGAAATTGCGTATGAGGGGACAACTTGGGACACATATTTAACTATCACTTCATTCCCGGCTTTGGATATTTTTCTACTAGACCAAACGCTGATCAAATTATCAACATTGACCATGGTTGACACAAAAAATGTTTCTTTGATCTTCTAATAGAAGATGGGAGCCCCAGGTATTTATAATATTTCTTGACCATAAGAAACCTGCATAATCTCTTATTATCTTGTTGCATCATCATTGGAACCCCTTTGTGGAAGGATAGTTCAAATTTATAGGCATTAATACATTTCCTAGTATCATTATCAAAAAGGTTTAAAATCTTCATGATTGAGTAAAACTCTAGGGTAGTAGCCTAATTAGACAGAAGGAAATCATCTGAAAAGAAAAGATGAGAAACATTGAAACATACCTTAAAACCATTAATAGAACTATGCTCCATCACCTTTAAAAGTATATGAGAAAAAACATTCTCTACAAGATTGAAAATATAGGGATAGATTAGTCCCCCTTATCCTAAACCTCTTGATGGTGTGAAACTAGAAAAATACTCCCCATTAATGTTGATTCTATATGAAACTGAAGTAACATAGTTCATAATGTTAAGCATCCATTTAGCTCCAAACCCCAGTTTTGATAGTGCATGATTGAGAAATGGACATTCAGCTATGTTATAGTCTTTCATAATATCTACTTTCAAGGCCAGGAATCCTTCGTTTCTATGGAGAGGGTCATCATGTAGTGGGATATCTCATAGGAAATGGATGAATTATCATTAATGGTTATTCGTGAGACAAAATAACTTTTATCTTAAAACACTAGACGGGGGAGAAAAACTCTTAACCTAGAAACCAAAATCCTGGAGTAAATTTTTTATATAACATTGCAGAGGATGATTGGATGGAACTCTGTAATCATCTAGGGGAATTTAGATTTTGGGATGAGGGTAATAATAGTCTCGTGAATAATTTCAAAGTAATTCATACCTTCCTAGAAATCCTTCATCTTCTTGATCATGTCCAGACCAAAAATGTTCCAAACCCATTTAATGAAAATGGCATAAAACCCGTCATGACCAAAAAATATCATAGAATGAAAATGGTGATGATCCCTTCACATTTCTTCATCAGAATTTTCCCTCTCTAGAGAACTGTTCATATCATCATAAAAAATTATTGGGATGTATCTTGTGAACTAAGAGGGATTTCAATGTAGTCTTCCTTGAAAATATTTCCAAATAATTCCAGAATAATTCAATGAATTCTAACAGCATCCTACATCACCCTACCATGAAAATATTTAAGGTGGGAGATATGGGGTTATCACCTTCTCTTTTTATCTCTTTGGTGGAATAAAGTAGTGTTATGGTCACCTTCATTAATGATAGATTATATTACCTAGATGAATGGGTATATTTCATTTTCCATAATCACAATATTCAAATACCTCTCAAGGTTTGAGAAATCCATAATCATAGAGTCAGAAAAATTCTGGGCATAGAGAAATTTTAACCACCGTTCTGCCCTATAAATGTGTCTATCTATGGGCCTAATCCATGTTGAACTCTAATTCTTTAGCCTGATACTATCATTTTGGGATTGAGAGCTAAAGAATTATATCAGGCCCCCCCCCCCAAATAGCATGAATGGCCTCCTCACAACTCCCATCGTAGAACCATAGACTCTCAAACCTAAACGTAAACCCACCTCTACATTGATTCCTTTGGGGTCATGTTGAAAGAAGGATCAGAGAGTGGTCAGAGGCAACAAGGGCCATGTCTTCAATATAATATGCACAAAAGATAGATTTCTAGTCATCTGTCCCAGAAAATTTTTCAAGTCTTTCAGTGATGCATCCCTCTATTGATGTATCCATTTTCCAAGTGAATGGAGCCTAAAAAACCTAGATCATGGAGGGAGTTCAAAAGTAGGGATTTCTTAAAATCCATTATTGTTTCATCACTCCTTAATAAGCCACTTTATTTTTTTCAAATATGACAAAAATATCACTGAAATTACCCCTAATGAGAAGAGAACCATAAAAGTACTCACAAATCCTATATTACATGATCCATGATTTTCCCTAATCATGAAAGGAAGGCCACCCAAAGAACTCAATGAATAAAAAAGAAGGGGAACTCAGGGCTTCAAACATAACAGCAGTGTAGTTACTTGAGTATTTTGAGATTTTAATAACAAAAAAGCATCCTTCAAAATAAGACAACGACACACTACATGTCCCTACCTCCCAACATAATACACTTTATTATTAAAGGAAAAAAGAACCACCTAAATGAGGTTAAAAGTCTATTGAATGTTAAAAACTCAGGATACACCAACTAAAAACCCAGTTTTAATGGTCTTATAAGAAATTGTGGGCCTTGGAAAATGTAATAGTGGAATCTTCTCTATCATTAGTGTGTAGATATTGTCTCAAGGTTTTATTTGATATATGGTAGAGCTCAAACGGACACTTAGATCAAAAGTTCTACCCTATTGAAATTCAAGTTACATTTTTTATTTATTTTAGATCTTTTATTAATTGTTTTATATTTTATTTCCTAAAATTGTTAATAAATGACTATTACTCAATATTCATTCCAAATTTATTAATTAATAATAGTATTTGAATTATTTTATAATCCATTTTCACTAAATATCTTATATTTTATGTGTAAATGTCTAGTTAGCCTTATCTAAAATATATTTTATTTTTAATGAAATATGTTATATCTTTTTATATATCATTTATCAACGCCAGTAAAATAATATTGATAAATCCCCCATTATTAACGCCACTAAAAAAGTGATGATAAATGGAGTCCCTTTAACAGTGAAAAAAATGGTGATAAAGGGGTGCCTTTGTTAGTGAAAAAAACACTGATAAAGGGGTACTTTTAACATCATTTTTAGCACTATTAAAATAAATTTTTATCAGTAGATTTTTTAGCATGGATATAGGTACACCCCTTTATCAAGGCATTTTTTATCATTGTTAATTGGTCGCACTTCATAAATTTTCTTCTCTGGTAGTGATCCATGTGTATCCTTTTATTTAAAATTGACATATTAAAAATATATTATTTTATATTTATGATTAATTTATATCTTTATAGTATTATTTATATAATAATTTTTTTATTATATGAGTGAATTAATTTTCTCTGGTTGGGGTGGTTTGTTTGGAAAATGATACAATAATTTTTTTTGAAAGGGGGTTGCAGGTGCCAAAGAAAATTAAACATTGGTCTTTTAAAATGATTGTGGACAGTAAATGCAAGTTTATTTATACAAAATATTGTTTAAAATGTATATAATATTATTTTTAAGTATTTTCAATGTAACTATTATTTCAATTAAATTATTAATTTTCATGTTGTTGCATTTTCATACAGGTGTATTTGGTGTAGGGTATTTTTATTCAAACAACACATTGTAGTAGTAGGGTATTTATCAAACATAATGAAAACAATGATAAATGGGTCCTCATTTTAATGATGTTGACGAAAATATTGTTTTTTAGCGCGGTTAAATCTATTTTTGTGGTGGAAAAAGGTATAGTTGTAGTTGTGGAAATTCAATTTTTTAGTAGTGAAAATGATATCTATTTGCAGACATAAAATGAAATGTTATTGAAGACATTGTTGTCGTAAATCCAATGAGTATATGTTGCCCTTCTAGATGAGGAAGTAGGTAAATTCAGGATATAATGGGATTACAACCATATATCACCATGGATTTCATGAAGGAGCGATGATCAGTTTTTTTAAAAATAAGTACAAAACTTTTTTCATAAAGATATTTTAAACCAAATTTCTCTTTTAATACAAAATTTATAATTTTTTATTAAAAAAATATAAAAAATCATTTTTCATTAATTAAATTAAAATAAAAAATTCAAAATAAAGTAAGAATTACCTTAAAAATTAAAATTAATTTTTCATTATTCTTAACAATAAAATAATTAACTAAATTTTATTTAAGGACAATTAATAAAAAATACCTTTTCCATATGAAATAATAAACATTTATATATTCCAAATTAAAATATATTTTATAAATAAAAATTTTTCCTTTATAAAATTTTAAAAAATATCTCAATTTTAATATTAAAATCTTTATTAAAAAATATTTTACTTTAAAAAATATATATATAGATTTTTTATTATTTATTTTGAAACTAAAAATTAATTTTCATCATTTATGTTAAGATATATAAAAAATTTACCTTTATCTAAATGATCTCATTTAAAATTTAAAATACCTAAAAAATCCAACTTATCCTTTAAAAAATATTATAAATTTCAATTAAAATACATAAAGGCAAAAGTAAAACTTCTTTATTTTACCTTTAAAAATACATTAAAAGAAATGTTATCTATATATTTTTTAACAAAGGCTATTTTTTTAATTTTTAAAATTATTTTAAATTGAATTAGATTTCGTTTTATTTGGAAATTTTTTGATTTTATAAGAAGAAAATATTGTGTTTAACAGAAAATAAAAAATCTATAATTTTAAAGTGAATGGTTGATATTATTGTTTTAATAAACAATAATTTTTTTATATGCTTTTTCGAAGGATGTATTTTTATTATTATTTTCTGAAAACATAGCAATGGACTTTATTTTCATTTAATTTAATTTATTTTTAAATAAATATTTTTTTGTTTAATTTTTAAAAAGGAAATAATGGATTTTATTTCATGATATGGGATTTGTCAAAATATTTTTCCACAACCGGGTCCTAGAATGCATTAACGATGTTCATTGAATCCACACGTCTAGTATAAAAATAATGAATAAGTAATTGCATAAATATTTTAACATTATTAATTTTGTTTAAAAATAATAATAGTTTGATTATTGATACTTATTTAAATTAAGTTTCATATATTAAAGATGTTTTATATAATATGAAATTAATATAATGTTTTTGAAAGAATTAAAAAAATTAGGAGGCCATTTCCTAATTAAAATGATGCTAAAAAATCACACAAATAAATTTCATACAAATCTTAGGAGGTTTCTTTATGTCGCATATGGGAATATGAATACATATCTAAACCATATGTCTTGGTGTGTTGGTGTGGAATCTTCATGCACAATTGTAGGCCTATGTAAATGTTATTGGGGCTTCTTAAACCCAGCACATGAGGCAAGGGTTTCCCTCGTACATAAATTTAACACACTAGATCCCTTAATAATCGATGTAGGATAAACAAGTAATCTCCCTCTCATAAACACTAGGGCGATGAACAGAGAATATTTTTTGATGATCAAGAAATTCAAATTGCTCAAATGCAACTATAAAACAATCACTACTAAAAAACAGAGTTTTAGGAGCACTATAAAAGCCTTTATCAGTTATATAAAAGCACTGATAGGCAAGGTGTTATTAAAAGGGGTCCCTTTTATTATTGCTGAAAAAATCACTAATAAATGCATCTTTTATCAGCGCTAAAAAAAGGGTTGATAATAGTTAAAAAATATATTAAAAAATTGCGATATTTCTTCACATATTAATATATATATAGTTAGTTATATTTATATATTTATTTTTATATATTTTTATTTATGTTGTGATTTTCCAGGGTGTTTTTTTGTGATGAATTCCAATAACAATTAACTCTCTACGGTGGGAATCCATCATAAAAAACATGTCACAAAAGCCATTGTTTTTATAGGGATATATAAATATTATAACATAGTGATATGAGCTATATAAATAAATATACCAATACATTAAATATAGATTATAATTAAATTTATATATTTGTCTCATATAATATAATTTATAGTATACTTATATATTTATAATCATATGTCTGTGTTTACATATATATATGTGTGTGTGTTTGATTATATATTATAATATATATAAATAATATATCAAAATGTTTTTACATAAAAATAATATATTTTAAAATTACAATTCATATTAAAAAAAGAGTTATTATAAACCTTATTTTTGATATTTATATAATATAAAAATTAGCAAACGGAAATTGATCAATAAAAATATATAATAATTGGTTTTTTCTTGGATTTTCAATAAGAATCCACATGCCAACCATAGAGGTGAAGACTTGCAGCCCCACACACCACCTCCGACTCTACCTCGATTTTGCCACCTATATTATTGCGCCGATGAATTCCAGTCGCAAATCATCCATTCCTCGACTGCGTTCCACGTCCTTCATGAACACATTACACGACCGCACACCGCCCCACCATGACCGCCTCAAACGTCGGCACATTTACATTCCACCTCATCCACATTCTGCCTCTAACATGACCTTCCGGAGTGACCGTACCGTGCTCTGCCCCACACATTGGCACATCCACATCCCACCTCAATGTTGGGTGATTTTTAATGAACATTATAAACCTAATTATCGAAGTCGTATATTTTAATAATTCCGTTGATTTTTAATTTAATAATGTAGAATATATTTTGAGAATGTTTGACTCATATGTAACATTTGATGTTGATTTTAATTCAATAATCGAACATAGGAATCGTATCAACCATTATACAACATTTAATATATATATATACATATATATATATACATATATATATCTATACATATATATATAGATCTATATATATATATATGTGTACATATCTATATATTTATACATATATATATATATATATTTCTCTCTATATATTTGTAATCTTTTTAATTTTTATCTAACCACTGATAAATGGAAATATATTTTCGTACAGCTTACCTCCCAATCTCCAATTGTACCTAGGTGTGGGAAAATAGGTGGTTGATAAAACAGTTAATTTAAAACCGAATAAAAAAAGGGATGGTTTATACTAAAATTATTATTGGTTAGTGAAAAAATTATTTGGTTAATAAAATATTTTATATTGGGTTTGATTATTAATTTTAATAACTGAAAACTGATAATATAACTGAAATTATAATTTTTTTATTTTGTCATTAATTAAATATTTTAAATAACTTCAGAGATAGATTATAGCAAAAAACAATAAATAATTGTTTATAAATTTATATTTTTTTTCAAATAAATTTTTTTACTTTAGGATTTATTTATAATTTTGAGGTTTTTTAAACAATTAGGGTAGATTTATTTTAATCTAAGGATTTTCTTATCATTAGTATGATTTTTCCGATGATCAACATTCCTACAAAGGTTTTCCCACCTAATAAAACCAATGTTTATCTTAGTAGCATTTCCTAAAAAATAAACAAATTTTAATTTAAATGTTATATAATTCACATATGATTATTTATATTGTTAGTTATAATATATATTAATTATATTATCAGTTATACTACTAATTTTATTATTAATGGTTATATTGTAAATTTTAAATTAGTTATTAATTATTATATTTCATTTTTAATAATAAGTATAATATAAATTATTAATTCCATTGTTAATTAATTATCTCTATAAATTATATTGTCTATTACTTCATATACTAATAATATTATCAGTTAATAGTTTTCTTAATTTCTTAAATAATTGTTAATAATAATATCATTAAAATAAAATGACACTTTTATATTGAACACACAAACATTGAGTCATACCAGTCACAAAATATTTTTGATTGACGTGTAGTCGATTCCTACACATCATAAATGAGTTATGTATCCATTACAAGAAAAGTGTCATTTAGTGGTGGTTATTTTTTGATTTGGAAGTAGTTTAAACTACCGCTAAAGTTGATATATGTATACAACATGCAGTGGTTCCTCCCATTAAATACCACAGAACCATGAATGAGATGCCTTTTATTTAATCATCACTAAGCCAAAAGCGCTAATAAAAGCGGGGCCTTTTTCAGTAATGGGTAATGGCGTTAATAAATCTACCCTTTATAAGCACTACAAAAATTTGATAAATGTGTACCCTTTATCAGTTCTTTCTTTATCACTGATTAATGGGGGTATTTATTTTTTTCAAAAATATAATCCTCCAACCTAAGATATCATCCAATTCAAATGTAAATAATTTTGGAGGAAAAGATGAAATCCATCAATTAGATCCCCCGATGATTCCCAAAAGAAGCTAAAAAATGAGCCACACCATTTTCCTCTCTCCTAATAAAGGAAAAAAAACAGGAAGAGAACAAATGCACCAAATATATGATGATATCGATAATGGACCCATAGGATTTGAGGACACCTTCATCATCCTTCAGTGCATTGATAATAACTTAGCAATTAGATTCAACCACAAAATCCTTCCAGCCTAGAGTCAAGATGAAATGCATACCCTTCCAAATATCCATAGCCTCTTCTAGAATAGGAGACCAACCCACAATGTTTTAGGAATGATAAATCAAAATAAGAGAGTAAACGTGATCCCAGAGGACTGCCCCAAGGCCAACAAAACCATCCCCATGGGTGGAAACATAAGTATTAACTTTGAGAACACCCAAAGGGGGAGGCATCTACCAGGAGGGGAATGAACAAGTGAAGGTGGATGAGCATCCTCAATATCTATCCACTGAGAGCCCTATATATGAATCATGTAAATCCAAAACCTATTATCTTTAAAAATGTCCTACAAAATGAAAGTGTTATAGAAAACCCATATAATCCAGGAAAAAATCTATTATTAGCACAGATAAATGTTTTTAATAAAAATAATATTTATTTACGTAAAATTATTATATTTATATCCAAAAATAATGTTTATTTTTATACATTAATTAAAAAATGCATGTGTATGATTAATATATATTTTTTAATAATTGAAATATTTATATAATGTTTAAAAAAATTATTTATAAAATTATAATTAATTAAATATACATTTAAATAATTATAATATTATAATTAATTTTTAAATAATTAATATATTTTTTATATTTATCATATTTATAAATGTATTTAAATACATTTAATATATATATATATATAATTATAATTATAATTAAATAAATATATATTTAAATAAATATATGTTTCCAATGAATTGGGTCAATAAATATATTGATGTGTGATTATAATTGACATACATATATGTTATGTATTCATCATGATTGTTCATTTATACGTTACAAAAGTTAAAACTCACATGGATTGAGTTTTAACATCGGTTAATGGATAACCAACGTTAAAACAATTTTAGTGTGAGTTTTAACATCGGTTATGCAATAAGTGACGTGAAAATGTTGTTTTTAACATTAGTCATTAAATAAATCTTCATCCCCTCATATTAGTTGTTTTACTCCCCCTCAGGTTGATTTTAAAATTAATAATGCTGCATCTATTCCTAGTGGTGGCTCTGTTGGCCTTGTGGCCGTTATCTAGGACCATGGAGGCTCTATTTTTGTGGCATATAATTCCTCATAAATTTTTTCCTTTTCTCCTCCGATAGTAGAGGCCATGACTATATAGAAGGGTATTTAGTTCATTTTTTCTCTTAGCTCAATGGATATTGTGGTCGAATCTAATTATCAATTTATTATTGATGCACTGGATGAGGAAGAAGGTGGCCACCAGGCCTTTGGTTCTATTATCGACATCATCATATCATTAGTGCTTTTATTCTCTTCTTGTATTTTTTCCTTTGTTAGGAGAGAAGATAATGATGTGGCTCATTTTATAGCTAATTTTGGCAGTTGTTGAGGGTCAAATTGTGGTGCATCTAATTCATAAACATCTCAACTAACTCATAGATCATTATCCTACAATATAAAAACAATCCAATTTTTTTTTCTTAGATTTGATTTGGTCAATTCTCCTTTTCAATAAAATTGATGTATCTTTTAAATAAATAAGATGCACATGTAGTCATGCCATTCACACTATGCATTATATTGAGGTGTGGAAGATTCCTATATGCCCAAAATGACTCATGGATTTTTATCCCTAAAATATATATAAAATCTGAATTTGTTTCCTCATTTTTTTAGTACACCAATTGTTCCTTTTAACTAAAATTGAGGTCAATTTTAAATAAAAAGACGTAAATTGAGTTTTACCCGTCACACCGTGTGTCGGATTGAGGTTTGACTGTTTTCTACACCTCCCAAATCAATCATGGATTGTTTTCTTAATTTATTAAAACAATCCAAATATTGTTTCTTGGTTTTCAGTATATCACACATCTTTTTTACTAAAATTTCATTTTAAACTAGAAACACACACTTTAACTCATATTGATCACATCATTAATTGGTTTGAAATGAGACCAATTTGTACACATCAGAAGTGATTTATAAATTTATTTACTAAATTATCAAGAAAATATGACTGTGTTTTCTCAAATTTTAATGAGTGACATATTTTGAAGTAAAATATCGATTTAAAACTGATAACAGACACTTTGTGTCATACTAGTCACACCATTTTTTGGATTGAGGTGCAGCTGATTTCTAAACATTGAAAATGACTTATGTATAATTTTCCTAAAGTGTCAAAACAATTTGAATTATTTTTTTGGGTTTTGAGTATGTTATTTTTATATTTTACTAAAATTAATGTCAATCTTAAAAAAAAGACACACCTGAAGTCATATCGATCACATCGTATGTCGGATTGAGGTGTTGTTGATTCCTACGTGTCCCAAAGTCTGAAAACAATCCTAACATCCAAGGAATCCTCCAGTATAAGAAAACTATTCTCATGTGATTAATACTAAAAATAAAAAAAATTAAACATAAATATGAAATAATCCATTACATATATATAATTCTTATCTTCACGCTATTTTGTACATTCTACTATCAGGTATGATGCCCATTTGTTTCTAATAAAATGTATATATTCTTATAAATATGTTTTTTTTCAGTATTAATAAAAGTATTGGAAAATTATAAATACACAAAGGATTAATAAATATTTTAAATTAAGTAGTAATTAACTTTAAAAATACCTCTTTGGGGATGTGTGTTTTTTGATGGAATATGATCTCTCTCATAAATTTACAGACATAATAACCAAAATATTTTCCATTTTTTTCATACACTATATAAACAATATGGAATATAAATATTTTGTTTTGATATGTGTTTGGATAGATAAATCTTATAATATATACCATGATAATTAACCATTTTTAGAACTTTTCAGGGTCCTTGTATGCAATACATGACCTCATGCCATAATTTAAACGATATTTACACACTCCCCTATAATAATAGAATCCTAATTAAAACATTATATAATTTATATAATTATATATTTATTTCTAATCTTTTGGATGTAGTGAATTAAAAATTGAAAAACATCACCATGTGTGGTCAGTTTGTTGAAAATCCATGTAGTGAATCTAATAAATAAATATTTAGAGTATCCAAATTGATTGTAATGAGCATCCAATGTATCATAAAAATAGAAAAAGGAATAATTAATGAATGAAATGAAAAATATATTATATATGTTAAAATATTATCAATTTTCCCCTGCATCATTGTTATTAAGATGATTATTTCAGGACCATGTTTAATTTCAAACGATATTCCCAAGTTTTCCACTATTTCTTCAATTTGTTTGGATTCATTTTTTTTTGTCTTTAGAGGTGACATAAGGACTAATGAGTCCTTTTTTATTGTGAAATCCATTGAATTGGTTTTGATATACATACAAAAGAAAAATATGAAATTTATTTAGTCATAATTAACACAATATATCATATTTTGGAAAATTAAATTAAAAAAACATAACTCATGTATACATATACAACTGAGGCTCCATGAAATTAATAGTTGAGGATTTCATCTACATTCTTAGAATAAATGTAGTCAGTAACTTCCTCTCCATAAATTTTTTTCTTCAATATTCACTATGTGACTACTAACACTTTGAAACTTTATATCCTCATGAACCTTCAATGTTTGTAAATGCGGATATTCAATGAGTGGGGTTAATGTGATTTTGGAAGATCTTTTTTGATTGGTTGGTTGATACATTAGATGGTTTTGAGTTTACATATCATTTAAACCCGTTAAATTTGTCTGGCTATAATATCATTGGTCAAATCGTACATTTTTCAGTAATTTTTAAAGTTTTAGCATGAAAAATAAATTGGAAATGAATACCTCGTGTCGACATATTTTTTTACAAGATGTGGAGGCCATGTGATGGATATTTTAAATGCTTGGTCACCCTTATGAATATCTTCCTCATCAATTAGAATTGGTAGATCAGAACTTGGATCATGGGATATGATATTATACACTCTAACAAGATATGTTGGAAGTGTTCTATTATATATCACATTATTTTGGATATTGAACATTATATCCCTCTATACAAGGCAATGGGTGGGTGTTGATAGATATAAATCTTAGTCATTATAACCCTTTAGAATATCAATATTGGAAAGGTATAACTATTCATCTGATTCACATTTTATAGAATCAATTATTAGAACATTTATTAACTTTTCCAAGTATCTCTTTAAGGGGAATGGCTCATCTCAATGATGGTTTTGGTGGGGCAGGATATTCACATAATGGTTGTTCATGGGGTATTTTTCACTTTAATTTCCCCCATTAATGTTTCTAGTAACTCTCTATGACATTGTAGTTGTTCTACAAGGGTAGATAGTCTTTCATTCATTTGGTTCATTTCTTTATCTATATCCTCCTCATGTTTTTTATAAAAATATATTTGGGGTGTCACCCCAAAGCCCACACCTCTGACTTGACCATATTATTCTAGCCACTTCAAGGCCACTGATAGTAGGTGTTCATATGGTACGGGAATTGATGATTCCTGTTACTATGTAATATAGAAAATATAAGAAAATAATTAATCATTGTTATGTAATATAGATTTAAATAAACAAAAATAATTATGTCATACTTACACATATTTCCCACCCTGTTTATGTGTTTTAGTCTATTAGTATCCCATGTTTATTTACACATACATCGTTCCAAAAAACAAGGTGTAGGATCGAAGTAGATTTAGATTTGGAATAATTAATCTACATATAAATAAAGGATCATAATTATGTTGTTGTTTCATATCATATAAAAATGTTACGGTAGATTTATAATAAGTTCCATTTTTTAAGTGAAGCATACCCCATCCCTGTTTTATAGTAAGGCTACGTTGGTTTTGTTGTCCGTCCCTTATTTTCAACACTCTGTTTCTATTTCATAAATAAAAAATTTTCGATCAATGTGATGAATATATGTATTTTAAAACAACATATTACTATACAAGGTGTACTTGAAAAGACATATCTGCACGATGTCCAATAAATTCGTCCCATGCTTCATGGGTTCTCAAGATTGCATACATTATAAGTGGGTGCATGTTTATTTTTCATTCAGCATATTTATGATGATGCCTCGTTATAAGTGCATGAAAATAGCTGTGATTCCTTCCAACAAGAATTAATACACATTTCTTATGGGAATCACATGCTATAAATAAACTCTTCTAGGGATGGTGAAGAGTAATTCAATGTTTCGTTATTTTTTTTAAACAAATAAATGTTATTGTAATGTTATTTTAATATCTTACAACATCAGTGTATTAAGCGTGATCACAACAGGGTGCCACAAATCTACATCAATCAACACGCTTTATTAAGTTATTATGCAATGTAAATATTGAACAAGTATTTTTAGGGTTTAACATGTTTGGACCTTTCATTCTATACAACCCCATATTTGACGCCAAATATTTTCACCGTAACGATTTTTTCTAACACCCTAAAACTATGGCATTACTTTTCTTTCTTCATCTCAGGTCCTTAATAACCTACCATTTCCTTGGATTCAACACTGCCAATATGTTGTTTCTCTAGAGCGGTAGCATCATCACGTGCAGATGGTCTTTGAACTTCTGCACCAGGAGAAGCAATTGGTTGAGAAACCAATTATTCTATAAGAATGGGATTACCACCACAAGTAGAAGGACATTGTTCATCTTCACTGCGAGCACTAGTAGGTTGAAATACATGTTGTTACATAGTATTTTGAGCACCAATATGTTCAGAATTCATTATATATATAACTGGTTTAACATTTTATTTAGATTAAATAAATACAACAACGAATAAATAATAACATGCGGTAACCCAATATATATTAAAAAAATTATATAACCTGGTTATTGAAATCTCTTTTCTTAATAGTTGAAGAGATTTTACCCCTCTATCAATTATCTAAATCCTTTCATAATGGTCTCATCTGAAATTCAAAACACCATCTACATTGGGAACACTATTAAATGATTGTGACATCCTAATGAAAGTGTCATCACCAGTTAAATTTTTTTCTTCCCCTTCAGTTTTATTGGTCGATAACATAACAATTGAACACTTTTAGTTTGCGGTATCTTGAACATAATATACGTGTACTACATATTATTCCATTGTAAATGGTTCATCTTTGTACCATTCCTTAATGAATTCAACTTTCATGAATCCCAATTCATTTATTTTAACATCCCTCTTGTTATCAAACCAATTGAACTGAAAAAGCGGCACTTGTGATGTTGTATAATCCAAATCCCATATTTTCTTGATGATGTCAATGTATGACATATTCAAAATAAAATGGATTTCATTCTTTAGTACCAAAAACATGCATTTCTTCAAACACAAGTGTAACTCCACTATTTTTAACGGTGTTGTCTTCATCTTATCTATTTGTATATAATTTAAAACCCTTAATTACATTACCATTGTAAGAAAATACATGCACACTTGGTCTTCTAGCTATCCAACTAAGTTGTTCTCATTTTCAATCAGAATTTTTATTTGACTCATTAATAATATAGTCCTGAAACCATTTTATAAATTTTTTATTATGCATATTTGATATCTATATTTCATCCCTTGATGGATTTAAATGCCTAATAATTTATTTTTGGGTTTCAAAATATGTTGAAACCTTTGAACTACAATGAAAATTTTAAATGTGGTCCTGTTTCTAATCTACAATATTGATTTGGACAATATCACTTCCAGAAATTCTTTTACCCACAAGAATCCCAGTGTGATGAGATTTCGGTAAAATAATGATTTCTACACCAGATAGGTATTAGATATAGAATTCAATGGATTTATAAGAAATATATTTCTCTATAATACAACCCTCTGATAAAATTTTATTTTTGACATACCATTTCAAAATATTCATATACCGTTCAAAGGGGTACATCCATCTATAGTCTATAGGACCACATAGTCTAATAACTCTCACTAAGTGAACAATAAAGTGAACCATTATATCAAAGAATTATAGAAGACATAAAATTTCCAATTTATATAATATGATGACAAGTATTCTTTACATAGCCATAAATTTGGCCAAATATATTACATTACCAGATATAGATTTGAAGAAGAAACAAAACATGGTTAATGAATGAAGGAAATTCTTGGATAAAATGCAACGTAATGCTATAGGAATTAGATCTTTCATGAAAACATGACAAACATGTGATTTAATACCCTTTAACTTTAAATTAGGTTTTGACATGAGATTATTGATATTTGTTGAATACCATTCTCAAACACATACTTCATTGATGAAGATTCAAAACAAATATATATTCTTCCTGTAAAGAGTGTAAGCAGCTAGAGGAAGAAAATTTCATTTTTCACCCTTCACTAGAACCAACTCTTCTTATATTCTCATGTGATCTATGTCCAACCTAACCTTACTATCCTCCTTTATTTTTTCAGGAGAATTACAGAATGAACTGATGGAACTATCACATATATTTTTTTCAACATGCCTATCATCAAGAAAATTCCTGACATACATATAATTCTAGTATGATAATTCAAAAAAACTAGTCACTTTTTTCAATTGGTTTTAGTACGGATTTTCAAAAACTATTTACCAAAAGTTGTATCCACATCTATTATTTTCTCAAACAGTTGATCACCTATTTGTGGAGACACTATTGTATGTTCTTTTGAACTTCAATCAAATGATGTCATCCATGATAGGTACTTATCCCATTGAGGTAGAAATCTACAATGTCCTAAAATCAATGTCATTGATGAATATTTTAACCTAATTAACTATGTACCTTATTCACAAACGAGACACCCTTTAGTTATTTTAATGCTATATTCTTTAAAATTTCCAAAATTAGGAACATCATTTATCATCCCATACAACATGTCTCTCAATAAGAAATATTAATTTGTGTAATCATCAAACATCGTAACACATGAATCATCTGCACCTCAATACAATTTATAGTTTGGATGGTATAACTCAAAGTGTCTCTTTTTTATTTAAAATTGACATTGATTTAAGTAAAAACAACAAGTGACATATTGAGAACTGAAAAAATGTATTTTTTATTTTTTTTTATTCTAGGTAAATGATCCATGAGACATTTTTTATGTGTAAGATTCAACCAAACCTCAATATGAAGCACGGTGTGACCAGTATGATACCAACTATGTCTTTTTATTTAAAATTGACATTAATTTATGTAAAAAAGAAATATTTAAATACTGAAAACTGAGAAAACGCATTCATATTAATTTTACAATTTAGGAAAATGAACCATGAGTCATTTGTGACATGTAACTAAATATAATTCACAGTGTGGCTGTTATAACTCAATGTGGCACTTTTAATTTATAATAGAGATGAATTTAATTAAAAACAACAACTGGTTTACAAAAAACAGATAAAACACATTCAGATTGTTTTGATATTTTTTGAAAACAATATAGTAGTCACTTCTGACATGTAGGGATAATCCTCACCTCAATACGACACATAGTGTGTCTAGTATCGCACAATTTGTCTCTTTTTTATATAAAATTGACATTAATTTAAATAAAAAAGTGACATACTAAAAATGGAGCAAAAACATTTGGATTATTTTTATTTTTTAGGACAATGATCTATTAGTGATTTAAAACATGCATGGATCATCCAAACCTCAATATGAATCACTGTCTGGTCGGTAAAACTCAATGTGTCTATTTTTATTTAAAATTGACATAAATTTAAGAAAAAACAAAAAGTGACATACTAAAAACTAAGAAAACAAATTTGGATTGTTTTTATACTATAGGAAAATGATCCATGAGTCATTTTTTGACATCTAGTAGTCAACCATACCTCAATCGAATGCATGGTGTGACCAGTATGACTAAAAGTGTTTGTTATCAGTTTAAAATTGATACTTTTGTTCAAAACGTTTCACTCACTGGAAACCATGAAAATACAAACCAATTGTATTAATAACTTATAACATCAATTCATAAATCATTTTTCATGTGTATAATGTTGTCTCACATCAAACTGACACACGATAGGACCGGTATGACTCAAAATGCATGTTTCTAGTTTGAAATGATATTTTTTTTAAAAAGCACAACTAACATACTAAAACCCAAGAAAACAAAATCATATTGTTTTGATACATTAGGAAAACAATCCAGCAACAATTTGTGATCGGTAAGAATCTTCTGCACCTCAATACGATGCATGGTTTGGGCAGTATAACTCCAAATGTGTCATTATTTAAAATTGACATTAATTTTAGTAAAAGAAAAAGTGACATAATCAAATTTGAGCCAACACATTCGGATTATATTGACATTTTAGGAAAACAATCCATAACACATTTGTAACATGTAGGAATCAACCCCACCTCAATAGGATGCACGATATGACCAGTATAACTCCAAATGTTTTATTCATATTAAATATTGATATTTAATTCATATGTTATTTCATATTAATTTTTAATATATTTATTTATAGTATAAGTAACATAATATTTGTTTTTTTATATATATGGAATTTTTTTCTCATGTTGAGATAATTTGATCAGTACCTAATACCATGGGAGGAAATTTTTTAGAGGGTATCATGGGCGTCAAAAGATGATTTATTAATGTTTTAGAAAGTTTGTTGGACATTTGTAAATGTGATTATATAAGACATTGTGATTAAAATATAAATAGAATTGTAATTTTTTTTATATACCATGGGTGGAAATTTTAATATTGATGATGTCAATTAAATGTATATAGAAGATTTTCTTCTGATTATGTTGTTTATGTTGTTGGTTTTATTCTAGGTGTGTTGTTATATAAATAGAACACTATTGAAAAATAGGCCTTTATCAGCACTAAAAGCACTTATGTAACGTCCCAGTTCCGGGTGCCACTCAACGGGTGCCCCGAACCCGGTTCACCACATGACCTCAAGTGCATTTCCCCAAACGCAAGAGGCTACCGACAATCTGTGAGGGCCCAGGTCTGATAGTAGGGAAATTATGCCCTCATTTTTCAATGTGTAGCGCAGAAGAATAAAGAAAAACATAAAAAACAGCGGAAGCAATAAACTGTACAAAACATAATAAAAAACAACAGTGGATATAACCAGCATAATATAAATTTTGATGCTACATGTCTCGCGTTCTAGGAAAACAGCCAGAACTTGTTATACATTAATACAATACGACAAAAACAGAGTACATCGAAACAAATCAAATTAGCTGGTAGCGGCATCATGAGCCTAGGCTCAGTCCAATTCCCTACTACTCCTTAGCAGCAATCATGTACCTATATAAGGACTCATTCCCCTATCCACACCTAGAGAAATGTATTCTTTTTGGGTCGAAAATCATGACCCAAATTTGCTGTGAGAAATAAATTCCCAATAGGCACCCACCAAAGGTCCATGTCCAACTGTGTGAAAGCATGCAATAGCAGTGTGCATTAATAAAATGCAATATTGTAATAAGTAATGAATGTAACTAATGTATCCGATTATATTTCCATTTTAATTTCCATTTTAATCATTAAATTTTAAAATATCACCGCAGTGAATATTCTATATAACCGCTGAAAGTCCACAGATGCATAAAACCCTATCATCAGGTAAAGAGTATCCAACATAAGAATCATCCCTCAGGCATAACAGAATTTTCCCTCAGGTGTAGGTAGTGTCACCCTCAGGCACAGAATCAGTTACCCACAGGCACAGAAGAAGTTTCCCTCAGGGTGAAATAACTACAGCCCTCGGGCTAAACAGTGCAGTGCCCATGGGCTAATCAGAACAACGCCCTCCGGCTAAACAGGTAATCGGGCCATTCCCAACATGTAAAAAGAAGTAAAAAAGTAATTCCTCTCAAGGAAATTCTACAATTACTACATTAATGGAATACCCGTGGGTATCCTGGCCAAATGGATAAACATTGGAACACCCCCCGGGTGGATCCAAATCCATGCAACGATCCAAAACAGCAGTTTTACAAATAATTCAATTACCTTTACAGTTCTATGTTGTTAATATAGCCACGGACTCAGCCACACGACACCCCAATATGGGTTCGTGGCACAAAAACGCACAAAACACGTGACTGTTTGGAAAATTAACACAAATCCACTTACATTATATGCCAACGAGCGCTATACACGATCATCGACATCATAAACGCCGAAGAACGATGTAGATCTGAGCTAAGAAAACATTCATTCAACCTAAAATAACTCCCTCTAGGGAAATAATTGGTAAGAAACACTCCAAGAGAAGAGTGGGATTACCCACGCGATTCCATCGAAATCATCCGAGGCAGAATCAGATTCTAGACGAACACCAAGCAGATCATCAATGGTTCGGCCGTCCCCTCCCGCTCCTTCCTCCGGTTCCAAGCCTTCCCTATGAACATGGGAGACTACTGCCCGGTTTAAGAAAAAAACAATGTACACGGAATTTACATCCAATTACACGATGTATACTTCATTCATATAATTGTTCCTCTGGCGGCACCGCCATACTGTTCACTCGTCGACATGAGTACACGACATGTACTTCTGAGTACACGGCGTGTACTGTCAACCAGTTGGCGGCTGCTCCACCAGCTTACTATTTTGGCATGCCTACTGACTAAACGGCGTGTAAAGGACCACTACACGGCATATAGTTGGTTCCAACACCCTTCGTCGCTCACATGTCTACACGCCCCGTGTACTCATCCCTACACAGCCTGATGTACACGGCGTGTGGAAAAAGTACACGGCGTGTACTTCCAAAATCAAGGATTTTCCCCATTTTCCATATGTTATTAAAAAACATAAGGAAAAGAGAAACGAAGAATCCCTTACCTCAAAGATAAGAACATGGTTCTTACAAACTTCCCCCCTTATATCAATTCATCCCCGAATTGTCCTTCCAAGGTTGGAGAAGATATTACAGTGAAAAATTGTAGCCACTGAGCATGTACGTTGGCCTCCCACTCCTAGGTCTCGTCCTGCACTCGGCCATACTGCCATAGCACCCGTACGAGAGGAACTGATCGGCCTCAGAGAACATTCATGTTACTGTTATCGAAACGAATCAAATGCTTTTCAAAGGATGCATCTGCCTCAAGCTCAACCTCCTCAGGCTAAAAGACGTGAGAGGGTATGAATGATAGCGACACAACTGAGATACGTGGAAGGCATTGTGCATGGGTCGGTACCACTACGGTAACCTCAATTGATAAGAAACCAGACCGACTATCTCCGGAATCTCAAATGGTCCAACATACTGCGATGAATGTTTACTCTGTCTCATGATCTGATTGTGTCCCAGCCTCGGTGAAACATGTAGAAAAACCAGATCCATGACCACGGACTCCAAAGGTCTTCTACGGTGATCATTATAAGACTTCTGAAAAGACTGTCCAGTAGCCATCCACTTTTGAATCAACTGGACCTGCTCAGATGTCTACTGCACGAGTTGTGGTCCCAGTAAAGCCGCCTCACCTACCTATAACCAGCACAAAGGTGACTGCAATGGTCTACCATATAAATCCTTGTATGATGCCATCCGAATAGTCTCCTTGAAACAAATGTTATAGGAAAACTCGACTAAAGGTATATGCTTCTCCCAAAAGACCCCAAAGTCTAGGACACATGCACGCAGCATGTCCTCTAGCACATGTATCGTACCCTCTAACTATCAATCTATCTAAGGGTGGTAAGTTGTGCTCAGAAGCACTTGTGTACCAAGTGCCCTCTGAAAACTCTTCCAAAAACAAGACGTAAAGCAAGAATCCATATCTGTAACGATCGAAAGAGGGACCCCATGAAGACGTACGACCTCTCGGATATACAATTTCCCAAGCTCGTCAACACTGAAGGTCTCCTTGATCGGCAAGATGTGAGCTACCTTCGTGGGTCTGTCAACAACAACCCACACGACATCATTTCCACGAGGAGACCTCGGCAATCGAGTCATGAAATCCATCGCGACATCATCCCATTCCCACTCCGGAATGGGTAACTGTTGTAATAGTCTGGCTTGCCTTTGATGCTCTGCCTTCACCTACTGACAGGTGGAACTCCGCCTAACAAAACCAACTACAACTCTCTTCATGCCCGACCACCAGTACCGATGTCTTAGGTCACGGTACATCTTGAAAACCCTGGGATGAAATGCCCATGCTGAAGCATGAAACTTATGCATCATCTCCTCATGTATATCCCCTGTAACCCACACACGTACATGGGAACACAAAACATCATCATCACCTATCATCCAACCAGGAGGAGGGTCGTCACTTTCCACCGACTCCCTTAGAACAAGGCCTTCTGAATTAGATATTTGTCTCATTCTCACTATATCCAGGAGGGTAGAAGTCACAGCTAAAGAGGAAAGATAAATCTTCCCCCGACTATCGTGCACCTTCAGATGCATCTAAGAGAACAATGCCATGAGCTGCCACTTGCCACTGGCCTCCTGCACTGACTGTATATGAGTCTTCCTACTCAGTGCATCAACTACTGCATTACCTTTACTAGGTGTATATGAATGCTCAAAATCGAAGGATTATAGGTATTCGACCCACCGTCGCTGCCTCAAATTCATGTCACGCTGAGTAAAGATATACATGAAACTTTTGTGGTTGATGGAAGCCAAAAAATATTCTCCCAACGTATAATGTCTCCAACAGCGCCACACATGAACAACTGCTGCCAACTTGAGATCATGTGTCGTGTAATTCCTCTCATGTGGCCTCAACTACCGAGACCCATACGCCACAACTCGGTCACCCTAAATCAACACTACTCCCAGCCCAATACCTGATGCATCATAGTAAACTATATAGCTCTTCCCTGACTCTAGGAGTATCATGATCGGTGATGATGTTATCCTTCCCTTCAGGTCCTGAAAAGCTATCTCGCAAGCTTCCGACTAGACGAACTTCACACCCTTCTTAGTCAAACCTGTCAATAATGTTGATAATCGGTAGAAGTTCTATATGAAACGTCTGTAGTATCCATACATGTAAAGACCCGTAAAATTCAAGGAAATTTTTATTCATAATTTTCATTGGAATTTATCAAGAACAAAGTTTCTGACGGCACCTGATTCCGAGGCCCGGTGAGCCCAAAATCATTATTGAAGTTTGGCTTGGGTAAGTTCAGTGAACGAATGAGCGGGTTTTTCTACCTTCTGAACTGGTACTCGGAATCGAACTCCGAAGGCACCGATGGAATCGCAACACCGGTATTTGCTTAGAAAAGCCTTTTCCAGAGTTGTGTTTGCTTGGGTGTGGTTTTTAATATTTGGGGTTATCTGAAGAAAATAAAATAAAGTGTTGCGACAACTTTATTTTATTTCACATAAATCAACATAAAGCCACTTAAAGCCACATAATCTAAGTTGAAGCGGATATGGTGAAACCCAAAATATCCTACCCTCTTGGTAGGATATTTGTGAGGTGGGGCCCGCACGAGCCCCACCGTTTCTTTTCCTCTAAGTAATGCACCCGCGAAAACACCTCTTTAATGAAAGTCAACTAGTGAATTTCCAAAAACTCCTAACGCTCCTATTAATTGGACAGTTAAGACGTTACCATTAATTAACCGAATTAATGGTTCGTTTCTTAACTTGTTTTTCAAATTTGTTGGCATGTAAATAAAATAAGACCAACGCATGTCTTTATTGATGATTGCACGTTGAAAGGATTTGGAGAAGACTCTAAGGCTTGAGATCTTAATCCCCCTTCGCAAATAATGTGAGGAACACAAAGAACTCGAAGAACGCTGAACCCTCGGAGATCGACGACGCGACATCGTGTTCTGCGACACTGACGATTCTCCTTCCTTGATGTTTCTTCCCCGAAACAATATCTGATCATCAACTTCTTGAGGTAGGGCATTACGATTCTCTATTTACATGTGGATTTTATCCTCAACTTGGGTTTAAACGTTCAGTTAAAATTTGTGTGTTTATGACCCTCAGAGATCGTCGATGCGACGCCATGTACCGCGACGACAGCGACGCCCCTTTCGCGACGCGATGATCCTCTCCTTCCACGATGGCCAATTCCGCGACGAACTCACATCCGACGAAAATGATGAGGTAGGGGTTTGATTCTTTTAAATCTTTGATTTATATACCCAGTTGTTAAAATTGTTGTGAGACTTTTAAAAACGCTAACGTGGTGGGTGCGGACTAACGAACAAGTCCGAACCTGCCGCTCTATTCGTTCTTGGTGTGTGAAATGGTGGACATCGACAAATTGGGCCTCATGGGCAATGCAAGGTCCTCGCAGTGATGAATGGACCCCGGGAGGACCATTGGCGAAGAGGGCACGAAGTTCCGACCACCAGAACTTGTCTGGTGGTCCGCGGAGTAGCCCACAGGTGTGCCGCCAGAAGGAGCTATGACGGCTGAAGCCGTGAAGGCACTAGTGCGGTCCCGAAGCTCTGCGGGACTGGAGTGAGCAGGATGCGGCCGGATGCCACGTCCGCTGGAAAGGGCGGCCCCACGTGGGGCCGCTACTCTTCACGCGGGGGCAACACCCCTCGCACGGTTCGGTCGTTCGGCTGAACCCCCGACCGAGCCGGGCTCGCATGGGAAGACTGGACCGGGCCGCGCCCTGCCTGACTGGGTTGCGCTATCTGGGTCAGACCCAGACCCGGGTCGGGTCGACCAGGGGGTGTTGGGCTGGGTCGGTCCGGGCCCAGACCCCCCGTTTTCGGAACTTTTCGGTCTTTTGCTCATAACGTGAGCTAAGAGCCTCCAATCAACGCACCGTCATCTGCGATGTGATCCTTGGATTGAGATGGTCATTTTGGTATATCGCACTCAAGTTTACAGAATACATGGAGTTTGGCTGGGTTGGTTCGTACACAAAACCAATCGGGCCGGCGGAGCGGAAAGGCATATATTTTAAACACCGGACGTCCGATTGATGTGTCGTCGACTTTGTTGGATTCCTCTTAGTGAGATGGATCTTTTGTCTTACTCCGCCCGAAGTTTGGACGCAGGTGGAGTACAGTCGGATTGGATTTGCCATAAAAACCAACCGGGAACCTAGAACGAAAAAGCCAATATCTCTCAGACCGGTTGTCCGATTGATGCGCCGTCTGTGACATTGAGTTCCTGTTGATGATACAAAACTTTTGGATACATCAACTCTGGACTATGTGTTAGTTGGTGTATCAGCCTCTCGGCTCGTAGAGAGGACCCTCCCCAACGAGCTTTCTGTGTGCCGGAACCCTAGAGCTGGGTGCGACTACGATGACGACGACTTTGCAGAGATCCTAAGTGGATTAGACGACCACTACAACACTCAGTGATACTACATGAATCGGTGATACAGATCATGTGTGGGTCTGATCCTGTGTGGGTCAGTGCTCTGCAGTCCTGTGTGCGCCAGTGCCTACAGATCCTGTGTGGGTCTTTGCGGGGGTTAGTTACCTATCGATCATGTGTGGGTCATTGTGGGGGTTAGTTACCTTTGGATCCTGTGTGGGTCAAATCCTTTGTGGGTCATTGCGGGGGTTAGTACCTATCGATCCTTTGTGGGCCTCACAGCTTAGATGAATCTGTGGCAATATCTGATCATCTCTATCATTTTACGAGGAAGTATAAATGTGTGAGCTGAATCATGTTTTCTTTCCTATGTGGATTGTGTTGTGTTATCCTGTGTGGATTTGCGTTTTTCTTTCCTGTGTGGACTGGGTTGTACTTGAGCTAGGATGTTGGAGTGTACTGGAATATTTGACTTAGGTATATGTATGGGCATATACCTAAGATGTGTTGGATGTTACTTCTTGATTGTATCTTTCCTTTGTGTATTATCCTTTGAGGATTCTGGGAGACCTTCAGGGGTCTCGGGGTCCCTACTGAGTAGCTTATACTCACCCCTGCATGGGCTATGGGCGCACTATGTTTTGTTGGTTGCAGACGACGGACAGTGCTGATCGGGGTGGAGGCTTACGGAGTAGGACGGTACCTGGAGGTGGACCACTGGGCGAGCCGTACTCGGAGAGGACGGCTGGACCCGAGTAGCTGTGGAGGCTATCTGTACACACCCTTCAGGTGGGACTTCTAGTGGACGACTTGATGTTGCGGCTTTACATTCAGTTTCTGTTTTTCCCTTTCGAGTTGTACTTTACTTTCATTTTGGGTTTGTATTCTGGCCCACATACTTTTCCTCACTTACTGTTGTACTCAATTTTTACATAGTGTTTACTTCTGCTAGCTTTCTCCATGGTGTTTGTGGTTTACTTTACAAAGGCAATGAATTCCCTTTTTACCGGGATTTACGCCTTGGTGCTAGTCGCCAGCCCCTGGCCTATGGAAGGAGGGCTTGGGGTAGTCACGACATGGGCCCCGAGGATGGGTCGTGACAAGTTGGTATCAGAGGAGTTCGGTTCTACCATAGAACATGGGACTCTGATGTTTTTCCATGTGGAGCAATAGTGTTAAGAATATTGGGTGTGGTTATCAGTTCAGGGAGTCCATTGTTGATGCGGCGGCCGACGTATCCGTACACCAGGACCCTGACTTCTGATTTCAGTCTTAATGCACGAAAACATTGATTGCATTTGTGTTTCATCTTTTCTTTGTGATTACATTGTGTCAGCTCACCAGGTATACTGTTCCGACAGTGGCGCACATGTATCCTTTTCAGGATGGCCCCACGATGGCAGCCATGTAGGGTTCCGAGATTTGAGCGTGACGACATCCCACTGAGTGACAAGGCCTCGGTACAAGGCACGTTGACAGCAGAGGAACCGGTGGTACCTCTACCCACCGAGCCACCGATGATTCCATCCCCAACCACTGACGAAGCATGTCGCCTTAGTACACTACATGAGTTCCAGCGCCAGCGACCGCCAAGGATCCATAGGGAGACGGACCCCCAGGTAGCCGAGGACTGTCTGGAGGCAGTGGTACGAGTTTTCCGATTAGTGAGGACACCAGCAGAACTCATGGTGGTCCTCGTTGCGAGCCTACTGCACGCGGCAGTGGGCCGATGGTGGAGCCTGATGCTCCAGGTGCACGATGATTCATCGCTTCTCTGGATAGACATTGAGAGCCTCTTCTGCTCATAGATCATCCCAGACACCCTCTGTGTGGTGCGCATCCAGGAGCTTCTTCAGCTACGGAAGGGTAGCTTGACGGTCACCAAGTACTTGTCGAGATTTACCGATCTCTCGTGCTACTCAACAGACATGGTACAAGACAAATTCGTCCGGGCCCAGACCGTTGAGCAGGGATTGAGGCATGAGATCAGGGCATCGCTGATCTCCCTCAGTATTCCAACTCAGGCAGGAGTACTGAAGAGAGCCCTTTTGATCAAGAGATTTCTTGCTGAGTCTACACCAGCGGCGATACCCACCGCACAACGGCACGTAGCAGAGTCTTCTACAGTAGGCAGTCGAAAGATGACTCATGGGTCTAGGCAGACCAGACCCTCAGGCAGATGACCTCACGACACGGGCTCAACAGTTCAGGGCACTCAGCACGGAGCCAGTCTTTCGAGAGGCAGGCAGTGCTACAATGTGGCGGGGAGGGCCACATGGCTCGTGACTGCCCGACCCACCGTGCCGAGGAGCAGTAGACGGTTGTGGGGCCACCCAGGCATAGGTAGAGGGTTGACTATGGTGGTCTGTAGGGAGTAGGCGGACGAGGTAGAGGATCTGGCTGAGTGGCAGGTGGTGGGCGACGCTTTGATGCTCTACCACCACCACCACCAGGAGGTCCACCCTGACCACCGGGAGCAGGCGGACAGGGACAGGCAGAGCTCCAGGCAGCGGAGGCATACAACCACTCGCGCTCGAGATGATTCAAGGTACTATATGTGTCTATTCCACCTTTGCTGTAGTTCTTATAGACATAGGAGCGAGTCACTCTTTCATAGTTTCTACCCTTGTTCGGAGCTCGTAGATTCCCACTAAGCTGTTGGCTCGATCCCTATGGATAGAGACTCCTACAAGAGCAGACTCGATGATTACGCACTGGTGCCGATAGTGTGAGCTTACCCTAGGAGGTGGGAGCATTGGCTGGGATCTTCTTGTAGCGGCGTCGAGGCCTTACAACGTCATCTTGGGCATGGATTGGTTATCTACAGTCCATGCACAAATTGACTGTATTAGGCGCAAGGTGCGATGTGTACGCACCGACGGGAGCAGGTTCACCTTCATTGGCGAGAAGGGAGCCTTCGCAGCATAAAATGGACTTCTACAGAGGAGAGTACAACCCTTTACTCATTAGTTGGCTAGCCTCATCCTAGGTGCAGTTGACGTGCGGAGTCCTAGTTTTCCTGTAGTGGTGGATCAGTATGTGGACGTCTTTCCCGAAGACGTTTCGGGACTACCTCCATGCAGAGAGGTAGACTTTTATATTGACCTATAGCCCGTGATAGCCCCAATAACGACTCCATCATATCGTATGGCTCACGCTGAGCTTCGAGAGCTACAAGTACAGTTGGAGGACTTGAAGGGAAAGGGTTTCATCAGACCCAGTGTTTCACCCTGGGCTTCCCTGATATTGTTCGCCAAGAAGGTGGATGGGAGGTTTTTGACTTTGTGTCGACTATCGTCACCTATACTAGGTGTCAGTGAGGAACAAGTATCAGCTATCTAGGATTGATGACCTCTTCGATCAGCTCAAGGGAGCACGGTGGTTCTCGAAGATAGACCTTGTGTCAGGCTATAATCAGCTCAGAGTTCGGGACGAGGACGTGCTGAAGACGACCTTCAGATGTCGGTATGGCCACAATGAGTTCTTGGTTATTCCATTTGGCATAACCAATGCTCCAGTGGTGTTCATGGGCCTCATAAACAGTATCTTTCAGCCATACCTCGATCGATTTGTTGTGGTCTTCATCAACGCCATTTTGATATACTCGACGACTGAGGAGGAGCACACCTACCACTTGCGTGTTGTACTAGACACACTCCGAGAGAACCAGCTTTATGGAAAGCTCTAGAAGTGTCAGTTCTGGATACATGAGGTCCACTTCTTGGGACACGTCATCTTTGAGGCAGGAGTTGTGGTGGATCCTGTGAAGATCGAGGCAGTGCTAGCTTGGGAGACACCCTAGAGCATGACAGAGGTGCGGAGTTTCATGGGACTAGCTGGATACTACCAGAGATTTGTTCCAGACTTCTCTAGAGTTGCGGCACCACTCTCATCTTTGAAAAATAAGGGCAAACCCTTTTTTTGGTCAGAAAGATGTTAGAAGAGCTTCAAGGAGTTGAGACAGAGATTTACCAGCGCACCTATCTTGACATTGTTGGAGGAAGGAGTATGGTACATAGTCTACTGCGATGCATCAAGGAACGGACTCGGATGTGTCTTGATGTAGTAGCCGGCGTTGATTGCCTTTGGATCACATCAGTTGAGGCCACGCGAGCAGAACTACGCTACCCATGACTTGGAGTTAGCATCAGTGGACTTCGCTCTGAAGACATGGCAACACTACCTGATGGGAGAGTGCTTTACAGTCTTTTCTGACCATCATAGTCTCAGGTACATCTTCTCTCAGAAGGAACTAAACCTGAGACAGTGGATATGGCTCGAGTTCCTCCAGGACTATGAATTTGAGATAGTCTATACTCCTGGGAAGGTGAACGTAGTAGCTGATGCTCTCAGTAGGAGGACGAGCATTCAGTTTCTTGAGGAGGCGACATAGCAGCTAGCTTCTTTGCAGATATCCTTCGTGGATAGGAATGGAGCAGCCTTTCCTTCAGTCTCTCACAGTCACCCCTCCACTACTGCAGTGCGTCAGAGAGGCACAGCATGGGGACATTGACTGTGAGACGCGGCTTGCCCAGATATCCTCAAGACAGGCACCTGATGGTTTATCCTTTGGAGTAGAGCACGACGTCCTTTTTGGAGGTCGTACATTAGTACCCGTTTCTTTATGGGAGGAGGTGCTGAGGGAGTTTCACACTTCACCATTGGTGGTACATCCTGGAGTGGAGAAGATGTACCAGGATCTCAGACGATAGCACTGGTGGCCGGGCATGAAGAAGACTGTGGTAGAGTTCGTTTCTCAATTCCTCACCTGCCAGCAGGTGAAGACAGAGCATCAGGTAACAGTTGTATTGGTACATCCCTTGGAGTTCCCAGAGTGGATGTGGGACGGATTATCTATGGAATTCGTGAATGGACTTCCACGCCCTTCCAGAGGTCACGACTCCATTTGGGTGATTGTCGACCGACTCACCAAGTCGGCTCATTTCTTACCCATCAGAGAGAAGGGCTCAGTGGAGAGCATGGGGCGTCTATACGTTCATGAGATCGTATGGCTTCACAGTGTGTCATCATCTATCATCTCCGATCAAGATGCTCGCTTTACTTCCTGGCTTTGGAAGGTGTTGCAGGAGTCGTTCCGGACGCAGCTACGTCTGAGCTCCACCTTTCACCCTCAGACAGATGGTCAGATAGAGAGGACCATTCTGACTCTCGAGGACATGCTCCGCGAATGTGTTCTCTACATTGGACATAGCTGGGAGGACCACCTACCGTTGGTAGAGTTCGCATACAACAACAGCTACCACTCCACCATCGGGACGACAACATACAAGGCATTGTACGGCCGACCTTGCAGATCTCCTTTGTGCTAGACAAACCTTGGGGAGTCAGCACTTGTGTTACCGGAGATGGTCCATGCCATGACAGAGAAGGTCTAGATCATCCAGGAGTGGATGAGGACTACTCAGAACCGACAGAAGTCCTATGATGACAGGAGGCGGAGGCCACTAGAGTTCGAGGATGGAGACCATGTCTTCTTGCGTGTCTCACCTCGACGTGGATTACGGAGATTTGGCCGCGGTGGCAAGTTGTCTCCATGCATCATCTGACCGTTCCAGTTCCGCAGCAGGATTGGTGAGGTAGCTTATCACCTAGCTCTGCCTCCTCAATTGCACCGGTTGCACGACGTCTTTCACGTATCTGAGCTGAGGATATACATGCATGACCCGACACATATCATTGACCATGGGGAGATAGACGTTGATGATGGGGTGAATTTTGCGGAGATCCCAGTAGAGATCGAGGATCGACAGGAGCAGGTCCTATGTGGACGGTCGATTCCTCTAGTGCACATCAGGTGGCAGCACATGAACCTCCAAGAGTGCACTTGGGAGCGGAAGGCTCAGATGAGTGCTCAGCACCCACATTTGTTTCCCTAGTTTATGAAGTATCTTTATATGAACGTAAAGAACTGATGTGGGAGTGATGTAAAGACCCGTAAAATTCATGGAAAGTTTTTTCTTAATTTTCTTTTGAATTTAAAAAGAACGTAGTTTATGACCGCACCTGATTCTGAGGCCCGGTGTGCCCTGAATCATTTTCCGAAATTTGGCTCAGGTACGTTCAGTGAACCAACGAGCATGTTTTTTAACTTCTAAACTGGTACTCGGAATCGAATTCCAAAGGAACTGATGGAATCACAGCGCCGATATTTTCTTAGAAACGCATTTTCCGGAGTTGAGTTTGCCCGGGTGTAGTTTTTAATATTTGGGGTTAAGTTAAGAAAATAAAATAAAGTGTTGTGACAACTTTATATTATTTCACTTAAAGCCACTTAAAGCCACTTAAGCTAAGTTGAAGCAGATAGGGTGGAACCCAAAATATTCTACTCTCTTGGTAGGATATTTGTGAGGTGGGGCCCGCACGAGCCCCACCATTTCTTTTCCTCTAAGTAACACACCCGCAAAAACTCCCTTTAATTAAAGTCAACTGGTGCTTTTTCTAAAACTCTTAATGCTACTATTAATTGAACATTTATGCCGTTACCATTAATTCACCGAATTAATGTTTTGTTTCTTAACTTGTTTTTCAAATTTTTTCGAATGTAAATAAAATAAAACCAACGCATGTATTTAATGATGATTGCTCGTTGAGAGGATTTGGAGAAGACTCTATGGATTGAGATCTTCATCCTCCTTCATGAAGAACGTGACGAACGCGAAGAATTCAAAGAACACCGAACCCTCAGAGATCGACGACGCGATGTCTTGTACCGCGACGCTGATGATTCTCTTTCCGCGACACATCATCCACTATGTTTCTTCCTCGAAACAATCTTCGATCATCAACTGCTTGAGGTAGGGGATTACGGTTCACTAATTCATTGTGGATTTTATCCACAACGTGGGTTTAAATGTGAAATTAAAATCTGTGTGTTTATGACCCTCGGAGATTGTCGACGTGACGCCATGTACCGTGATGACAACGACGCCCCTTCCATGACGCGAAGATCCTATCCTTCCGCGACGGCCAATTCCGCGATTAACTCATGTTTGACAACAACGACGAGGTAGGGGTTTTATTCTTTTAAATCATTTCGATTTATATCCCTGGTTGTTAAAATTGTTGTGCGACTTTTAAAACTGCTAAAATGGTGGGTTCAGACTGAAGATCAATTCTGAACCCACCGCTCCTTTCGTTCTTAGTGTGTGAAATGGTGGAAGTCGACAAAGAAGGCCGCACGGGCGATGCGAGGTCCTCGCAGTGAAGAACGGACAACAAGAGGACCTTTGGCAAAGACGACGCGAAGTTCCGACCACCAGAACTCGTCTAGTGGTCCACGGAGCAGCCCACCGGCACGCTGCCGGAAAGAGCCACCGGGTCTGAAGCCACTGTAGCAGAAGCGTGGTCCCACTTCCGTGCGGGACCGGAGGGAGGCGGGACGCGGCCGGCTGCCGCGTCCGCTGTCAAGGGCGGCTCCACACGGGCCCACGACTCTTCACACGGGGGCATCACCCTCCGCACGGTTCGACCGTTTGGCCGAACCCCCGGCCGAGACGGGCCGGATTGGGCAGACCAAGACGGACCGTGCCCAGCCGGGTCGGGTCGGGCCAGCCGGGTCGGACCCGGACCCGGGTCGGTTCGACCCGGTTCGGGCCGACCTAGGGGGGTTGGGCCCGGTCAGTCCGGGCCCAAACCCCCCGTTTTCGGACCTTTTCGGTAAATTGCTCATAACATGAGCTACGGGGCTCTGATCGACGCACCGTCAGTGGTGATGTGATACTTGGATCGAAATGGTCGTTTTGGTATATCGCACTCATGGTTTCAAAATACATGGGTTTTGGCTGGGTTGGTTCGTACACAAAACCAACAGGGCACTCGGAGCGGAATGGCTTATATCATAAACTCCTGACGTCCAATTGACGTTCCGTAAAATTTGTTGGATTCCTCTTAGTGAGATGGATATTTTGTCTTACTCTTCCCTTTGATTGGACATAGGTGGAGTACAGTCGGGTTGGTTTTTCCTTACAACCCAACCAGGCCCTTGGGACGAAAAAGCCAATAACTCTCAGATCGAGCGTCCGATTGACGTGCCGTTTGTGACGTTGAGTTCCTATTTACGATATGGAACTTGTGGATACATCAACCCTGGACTATGTGTCAGTTGATGTATCAGACTCTCTGCTCGTGGAGAGGACCCTCCCGAACAAGCTTGATGTGTGCAGGAACCCTAGAGCTGGCTGCGACTGCGACGACGATGACTGTGCAGAGATCCTCAGTGGATTCGACGATGACTACAACAATCAGTGATCCTACATGGATCAGTTCTATAGATACTGTGTGGGTCCGATCCTGTGTCAGTCATCGCTCAACGGTCCTGTGTGGGCCAGCGCCTACAGATCCTCTGTGGGTCCGATCCTGTGTGGGTCTTTGCGGGGGTTAGTTACCTATCGATCATGTGTGGGTCAGATTCATTGTGGGTCATTGCGGGGGTTAGTTAACTATCGATCCTGTGTGGGTCAGATCCTTTGTGGGTCATTGCGGGGGTTAGTACCTATCGATCCTTTGTGGGTCCGACGGCTTAGATGAATCAGTGCCAATATATGATCATCTCTATCGTCTTATGAAGAAGTATACCTGTGTGAGCTGAATCCTGTTTTCTTTTCTATGTGGATTGTGTTGTGCTATCCTTTGTGGATTTACGTTTTTCTTTCCTATGTGGATTGGGTTGTACGTGAGCTCGGATGTTGGATCGTACTAGAATTTATGAGTTAGGTATATGTATGGACATATACCTAAGCAGTGTTGGATGTTACCTCATGATTGTATCTTTCCTTTGTGGGTTATCCTTTGTGGATTCTGGGAGACCTTTGGGGTTCTCGGGGTCCCTACTAAGTAGCTTATACACACCCCTGCATGGGATATGCCCGCACTGTGTTGTGTTGGTACTAGAAGATGGACAACGTTGATTGGGGTGGACGCTTGTGGAGCAGGACGGTACCTGGAGGTGGACCACTGGGCGAGACGTACTCGGAGCGGACAGCAGGACCCGAGGAGCTATGGAGTCTATATGTACTCACCCTTCAGGTGGGACTTCCAGTGGACGACTGGACGTTGTAGCATAACTTTCATTTGCTGTTTTTCTCTTTCGAGTTGTACTTTATTTTCAGTTTGGGCTTGTATTCTGTCCCACATACTTTTCCGCATTTACTGCTATACTCAGTTTTTACATAGTGTTTAATTCTTCTTTCTTTCTCTGTGGTGTTTATGGTTTACTTTACAAAGGCAATGGCTTCCCTTTTTACCGGTATTTACGCCTTGGTGCTAGTCGCGAGCCCCTGGCCTATGGAATGCGGGCTTGGAGTAGTCACGAAACGGGCCCCGAGGATGGGTCGTGGCAAGCCAGACCTACGAAAATCTGTATCTAGAACATGTTCTTAGGCTGCTCCTTGGAAACCCCTGCTCTCACCTTTTTTGGGTCTATTGAAACTCTTTCCATAGAGATGATATGACCCATGAAGTGAATCTGGTCCATCCAAAAGTGGCACATTGAGAGCTTAGCATTAAGCTGATGCTCCCTTAGTGTACTCAATATGATCTCAAGATTGGTGGCATGGTTGTTTCGAGTGTGAGAGTACACCAAGATGTCGTCCACAAATACTACCACAAAATAATCAAGATACGGATGGAACATATGATTCACCAAATCCATGAAGACTACTGGGACGTTCATTAGTCCGAACGACATAACCATATACTCATATAGACCATACCTACTCTTGAAATCCGTGAGAGGTATATCAGATGGTCTCACGCGTAGCTGATGATATCATGATCTCAGGTCAATCTTCGAGAACTCTCGTGCTCCACGAAGGCGATCAAAAAGATCATCAATCCTTGGTAAGGGATATCGGTTCTTAACTGTCAACTAATTCAGCTTCCGATAATCCACGAAATGTCTAAGGGTTTCATCCGCCTTCATGGCAAAAAGGACTAGAGAACCTCATGGAGAAGTACCGGGTCGGATAAATCCCTTTGCTTGCAACTCCTACAACTACCTCTTCAGCTCCTCCAACATAGGTGTAGCCATCCTATAATGAGTAATGGACACCGGTGCTGCTCCTGGAACAAGCCCAATGGAGAAATGCACCACTCACTCCGGAGGTAGACCTGAAAATTCGTCCGGGAAGACATCCATGAAATGATCATCAACTGGAGGGAAATCCGCCTGAAAAGTCCCCTGATCATCCTTATATAAGCTCGCAATCTGGACTGGGACTCCACCTCTCCCATGATTCTCTGGTCCAGCTCGATTGGTCTAAACATCCCACTCACCCTTGTATAAAAACACTCCGCCCTCTGGTGACGTGATACTCACCCTACAACAATAGCAGTCTACAAAGGCTCGGAAGGGAAGCAGCCAGTCCATCCTCAGAATGATGTCATATCTCATAATATCTAGGACATAGAGGTCCCAAAGTAAGTGACACCCACCAAACTAAAGGGGGTAATCCTTGCACTATCGCACACCTTTCGTTCTAGTTCCCAATGGAGTGACTAGCGTCATAATATAAGAAGACGAAGAAACACGGAGCCCAAGGCTCTCCACAACTAGTACAGATATAAAACTATGTGTAGCACCCGTATGAAGAATTATTAAAGAAAAGACAGAAGCTAATAAAATAGTACCTCCAACTATAGAAGGTCCTGGATCCTGCTCATGCTTGGTCTGGTGCACCGTATATGCCTGCCCGGTGCCACGGCCCTTCGACACAGCCTGGCTACCCTAAGCTATCCCACCCTGCTCCCTCTGAGATCTTGGTGTCTGGCTACTGCGGCCATGACCACCATCTCCCCCTGTACACCCTGACCTGTTCCAATTCTCCGACTAGTAAGGAGCTGACGGTCCTACTCCCGCACGTGGAATCTGCACAGAACCCCTCTCACTAGCCACTGGTGAAAACGCCCTACAAAAGCACTACAGATGACCCATCTTGCCGCATGCTCGACACTCCACTGGATCACGTGGACACTGTGGCCTCTTGTTCCCCTCTCTACCACACTGGTAGCAAATGACTTGGCCACCTGAAACATTCTTCTGGCTGGTACTGCAGCCCTGAGAGAAGTCTGCATGTATCTTCCTCTTGTAAACAGCAAAAGTACTTGTAACTGGTGTTGAACCACACTGGAAGACACCACTAGATTCTCGAAGGATCCTCTATGTGATCATCACCTGGTTCACAATAGCGTGTACATTAGGCAACCTGAAGACATTCAAAATCCCTTGTATGTCATACCAATGACCATCCTCAAAATGTCTGGATCTTAACGTCTCATCACCCACTGGCATGTGTATAATGCGCTGATGCACTGTGAAACGTGCAGAATAGTCTATCCCCGACATAACGCCCTACTTCAGATTCAAGAACACTCAAGCTCTATCCTCCCTCAGCATCTCGGGAAGGAAGAAGTCATAGAAGACTGCCTGAAAATCCTCCCACGCAATTTCCATGTGATGCTCTAACTGAGTGGTAACATCCCACCACCATTTGGCGGAATCACATAGAATATATGTCACGAGCTTGACCCTCCACCCAGGAGGCGTCTCAAGATGATCAAAAATAGTCTGCATTGACGCTAACCAAGACTCCGCAACCTGTGGTCTGCCATCCCCTAAAAACTAAGGTGGATGCTACTGCTGGAAGATACGTGTCAGCTAAGCCATAGATTTGGCAGCCGGCGGTGCTCCCTGAAAGGTCTGCATGAACCTCATAAATCATTCACGGAACTGTGCCTCCGCACATGTGTCTGGTATAATGGTGGGCGCCATATCTGGCTCTGCGGGAGGATCCACTGGTAGCCCATGGCCCACCATTTCTGGAGTATACTCGTTGCCGCTTTCCTGTTGAACAACGCGCGGTCGTCTAGGAATCATGACACTACGTGGTCAAAAACATGATTTAGAACAAGATTATCATAGACCGAAGATGAAGAAACCCCAAAGGCAACATGACGTGTATACTGACTACACAGCGTGTGCTTAACTTCCATTCCCATGCCTGGGTCCTTCTGCATGGCTAAGCCACACTGCTTCCGTTGGAAAAAAAACTACACGACGTTTATTTCATATACAAGAAGTGTATGGTGTTATTTCCAACTTCATGCTTCGTCTGTTACACGACCGACTACTCGGCATGACACTACAAGGCGTGTTACACCCGCACACGTTGTGTACACCACCATGTTTTCTAGTCACACGCCCAAGTCCACACGACCTGTCATTGGACAAGACTACACGGAGTGTCCCAAAGGTACATGGCGTGTTTAAGGAACGGTGACATCGACCCGTGTTTTTAGTTACACGGCCGAGTCCTCAGGTCACACTACACGACATGTTCATCATTGACACGGCATGATCTGTAAAGGAGTTCACTGACCTGTGTTATTAGTTACATGTCCAGACTTCGTGTCAACCCTACACGGATTATAAATTTGAAACACGACATGTTCCCCCCATGGTTTTCCCTTCCCTTTGTCACCGCTAACACGGTTTACGACATGGTATGATACTACACGGCGTGTAATCTGGGTACACGACGTGTACTAAAAAAGTGAATTTTTCATCCCGAAAAGAAGGCCATACAAGGCAAGTTTAATGTTTTACATGGTGTGCATACTGGGTTTCCAGATAGTGCCTCAGAAACTTCACCAGAACCTAGAAAAAACAAAAAAACAACACCTAAGTGTCAAATTCCCACCAGTGACGGCCCATACTCCCCACGAATCAACATTTGACATCTTATTTGTATTATTACAATGTAAAAAGTCAATGATCCGCCAAATTTTGGTAAATGGGGACCATACTCCACAAAAATAAAATTGTGGTGTTCATTCAATAAACCGGCTATTACTAAACTACCATATCACATAGCAGGTAATTATCAATCAACAATCACAACAACATGCTTTACTATCACAACAACTATCACAACAACATGCAATTTCTAATGCACCTACATGGAAGGGAAACTATGCATGGCATGTGATATCTATCATGTGTATATATTATGCATGAGATGGAATACCCTCATCTCATCGGGTTACAACTAAATAGAACCCATTGATAATACATAACAGCATAATCCCAAGTGTGTCACCCTACGATGAAATCATATCAACTATAATATCACAAAATTATTAAAATTTTAGTAACATGTAAATTGGCATTTCCCTGTACACAGGTTAGCTACGCCCGGGCACCGCTTATTACAAAAAATTGTTCCTGTCCTATCCCTTACTAAGGCTCCAAATAGTAATTCAATGATAAGAACCCCTCTAATACCACATTGTGACATCCCTGTTCCATGTGCCTCTCAACGGGCGCCCTGAACCTGGTTCACCACGTGACCTCAAGCGCATTTCCCCAAATGCCAGAGGCTGCCGACTAGCCGCGAGGGCCCAGATCTGATAGTGGGGAAACTATGCCCTCATTTGTCAAAGTGTAGCGCAGCCGAATAAAGTAAAACATACAAAAACAACTAAAGCACTAAACCATACACAATGGAATAAACAACACCAGTGGATATAACAAAAAATATATAAATAATGATGCTACATGTCTCATGTTCTAAGAAAATAGCCACAACATGTTATAAATGAATATAGTACAACAAAAACATTGTATATTGAAACAAAGCAAAACAACTGGTAGCAGCATCGTGAGCCTAGGCTCAATCCCCTACCCTCATACTCCTCAGCAGCAATCATGTACCTATATATGGACTCTTGCTCATATCCACACCTGCAGAAATGTAATATTAATGGGCTGAAAAGCATGACCCAAACCGGGGGTGAGAAATAAATTCTGAGTAGGCACCCACCAAAGGCATGTGCCCAACTATGTGAAAGCTTGCAACAATAGTGTGTAGTACTAAAATGATATAATGAAACAGTACTGAAAGTAACTAACTTAACCAGTTATATTTCCATTTTGATATCCATTTTAATCAAATAATTTTAAAATATCACAACAGTGAATATTCTAAGTAACCGCTAAAAGTATATAGATGTGTAAACCCCTACCCTCAGGTAAACAGTTTCCAACACATAAATATTCCATTAGGTATAACAGATTTTGCCCTCAGGAGTAGGTAGTGTCACCCTCAAACACAGAATTAGTTTCTCACAGGCATGGAAGAAGTTGCCCTTAGGCCGAAATAACTACTACCCTCGGGCTAAACAGTGTAGTGTCCACGGGCTAATCATAACAAACCCCTCAGGCTAAACAGCTAACCGGGCCATGCACAACATGTAAACAAGATGTAAAAATGAAATTCCTCACAAGGAAATTCTACAATTACTACTTTAAAGGCATACCCTCAGGTATCCTGACCAAACCGCTAAACAGTGTAACACACCCCCAGGGTGGTTCCAGATCCAAGAAACATTCCCAATCATCAATTTTACAAATTATTCAATTACCATTATAGTTATAGGTAGTTAATATAGCCATGACCTCATCCACACGACACCCCAAGATGGGTTTGTGGAACAAAAATGCACAAAACACACGACAGTTGGAAAAATTAAAACAAAGCCACTTACTTTATACGCCAACGAGCGTTATACACAAAGGTCGACTTCAGAAATGACAAAGAACGATGTAGATATGAGCTACGAAAACATTCATTCAACCTCAAATTACTCCCGCTAGGGAAAGAATTGGTAAGAAACACTCCAGAAGAAGAGAGAGAGCTTACCCGTGCGTTTCTAAAGAGATCGATCGAGGCGGAATCAGATTCCAGACGAACACCTGGAGGATCATCAAATGTTCGATTGTCCCCTCCCGATACTTCCTCCGGTTCTAAGCCTTCCATGTGAACAGGGGAGGCTACTGCCCGATTTAAGCAAAAAAAACAAGGACACGGTGTGAACTATCTTAATTTTACTGTTACTCTTGCGACACCTCCATACTATTCACATGTTGACATGAGTAGATGGAATGTACTTCTGAGTACATGGTGTGTATTGTCGCCCAGCTACCGACTGCTCCACCGCCTTACTATTTAGGCCTACCGACGGACTACATGACGTGTAAATGACGACTACACGGCATGTAGTCGGTTCCTACACCCTTCGTCGCCGACATGGCTACCTTCCCCATGTACTTATCCCTACACGACCATAAGTACAAGGCGTGTGGAAAATGTACATGACATGTACTTCCGAAATTTAGGATTTTTCCCAATTTTCCATAATTTATTAAAAACCATTAAGGAAATGAGAAGAGAAGAAACCCATACTTCAAAGATAAGAACTGGGTTCTTACATGTGATAAAGTCCCCCCTTATCATTTTTGCAATTAACAATGCTTTTTTAGTGCTGTTAAAATCCATTTTACATGTTGTGAAAGACCATATGTGTAGTATTGTTTACCACTCATCCATCTTGTTTGGTTCTCCCTTTAATGATCTATCTATTTATTTATATATATATTTTGTAATATTTATTCATATATTAATATATATTTATATTAATATATATATGTATATTTATTAATATATTAATATATATATATATATATTAATATGTATATTTAGTTATATTTATATCTACTTATATATATATATATATATAGTTATATTTTTTTATTCGGATATTTATTCATATATATATATAAGATTATTTTCAAATTAATTTATAAACTACGTTTTTGTGTGCGTGTAAATAAATAAATAAATACCTACATACATATATACAACATACACAAACAGACATATATATTTATATATATATATTATATGTGTATCTGTAAATATAATTATACATATTTATAAATATTCACATATATTATAAATTAATATGTACATGAATATGTTAAAATATATTCATAATATATATCAGTTTATTAATATAAACACACAATAATATATATATATATAGACACACACACAATATATAAGTATATAAATATTCATATATTTGTGTTTCAAATAAAATAGTTATTAGTTTATAATTATATATGGATTGTATATTTGGAAATATCTTTCATATGTTAATATGTTTAATTATTTATTTATAAAATTAATTTTTTATGTCTGAATATATAAACAAATATGTAAATATTGTTATATATTTGGTTATATATAATATTAAATTGTGAAAAATGATAAAATTTCAAATCCATAATATCAATATGAATGTAATATGAAGGAATAAATTCAATCCCTACTGAAAATGGGAAAAATACCCTCTTTAATGAGGCTGAAATTTCATCGAATGATAAAAAGTTTGGGTATCCCAAATAAAAACTCAGTTTTGTTGGTGTATATATCAATGTACCGATGAAACTATCACATTAATTTTTTTAACATGAATAACATCAAGAAAATTTATGACGTACAAAAAATTCATTTATGACAATTCAAAAAAAACTGATCACTTTTTTCAACCGATTTTCATAAGGTCTTTATAAAATGTTTTACCAAAAGCAGTTTCTACATCTTTTACATTCTCAAATAGTTGATCACCTATTATTGGATATGGTGTTGTACATTCATCTGAACTTTTATTGATTGATGTAATCCTAATAGGAACTTATCATATCAGGGTAGAAATCTACAATGACCTAGAAACATTGTCTTGGGTGAATGTTTAAACCTAATTGATTGTGCAACTTGTTGGAAAATGAGAAATGATTTAGTTCCATTAATGTTATATGCTATCAAATTTCAATAAGTAGGAATGTCATTTATCATCCCTTATAACATGTCTCTCAATTTGTAGTCTTCATTTATGTAATCATCATAGCACATAACACTTGAATCATCCACACCATAATATGAAACATCGTGTTTCCAGTATAACTCAAAGTGTCTCTTTTTATTTAAAATTGACCTAAATTTAAGTAAAAACAACAAGTGACATACTGAGAACTGATAAAACATATTTGTATTGTTTTTATATTATATTAAAATGATCCATGAGTCATTTGTGATGTGTAGGATTCAACCACATCTCAATACGACACATACTGTGATTGGTATGACTCCAAGTGTATCTTTTTATTTAAAAATGACATTAATTTATGTAAAAAAAAGTTTCATTCTAATAACCAAGAAAATGAATTCATATTATTTTTATATGTAAGTAAAATGATTAATGGGTCACTTGGGACATGTAGCAATCAGTCTTACCTCAATACGACGGACTTTAACATCCTATGGTTTTCTAAAAATAAATTGAAAATGCTTGAAATTTTGTTTAAGGAATATATTTATAAGTATCCTTTAAACAGAATTTTATTTCTTCTATGTTTTGAATTTCAAGAAACTGTCATCTACAATTATGTTCAGTATGTTATTTAGAGTTTGATGAAACAAACTTGTTTTTTTGTGAATAGTGACATACCATAATGAATATTAATAAGAATAGTAATATGACATCATGAATAGTAAATAATAATATTATTTTATTTTCCCAAGCCCATATGATAATGGGATCATATTTAATTTTCCAATGTCACATGAAACTAATTCCACTTCAATATTTTTATTTTTCGAATTAACTGTGAACTTATTTAAAAAATTAATTTATAATATTTATAAAATTATTTTTGAAAAATGGAGTTCATTTTTGAATTATACAAGTCGAAAAATTGTTGGTGTAAACTTTTGGTATTTTTCTGAAACTCTTGAAATTTCTGTGAATAGTGAAATACGATAAAATACTGTATAATCAAATTATCAATAAAAATGCACTATTTATGACATCATAAGTGATGAAAGGCCATATGATTCGAACTCACATGATATTATCACTATTCAGGGCCACATGATTTGAGATTATTCATAGTCATGATAAAAATATTATAATAATGATTAAAATAATCTAAAATACCTCCCCTCCTCCATAATAAATACCACCCTCACTCCCCTCTTCCTCCCACACCTCTCAAGCCTTGAGCATTGTCTAATTTCTGCCAATTTCCCTCCCCAATCTTATTCCCCACTTCCTAGAGCAGCTGGTCTCACCAAAAAGACCAAAATCAAAGCCCTTAAGAAGGATCTCAAGGAGAAGAGGTCAAGAGGTAAACAACCTTTTTTATTTTCATTCTTTTCATTCATTTTATATTATTCTATTCATTTCCCTTTGTATTTTGTTTTGATATTTCATTAAATATTCACCCTTACTATCCATATTTTGTATGTCTGATGAGATATTCCATTCCTCTCATCAATCATGTTTTTATGAAATTTTAAGAGACGTTGTTAGGCTGCTGAATATTCGTGAGAAATTTCTCTAGATTTTCTTTTATTTCATGAATCATTTTTCTTCTTTCTTCACTCCATCTTATCCAGGAGGAATGAAATCTCCAGAATCATGTATATTAATTATGTTCTCATGATTATGGAAAATTACTCATTAGTATTCTTCTCCTCTTCCACTTATTTAAAAAATCAAAAAACACTGTCCATTTGTGTCGAATTACCGACATCATGGACGTTGTATTTTCAAATTCCATTAATTCATTCAAGTCTGGTCATGAAACCATTTATATGGTTGAACCAGGTTATTTTATATGTTTTATGAATCATATATTGTTCTGGAATTCTTTTGTACTCATGGTTCTAATATATAAGACTGAATGAGGATGTTATTATCAATGAACCACTAAAATGGTCTAAACGAACATCATTAATGTTTTAACATATAAGTCATTCTCATATAAATGATAAAAGTGATAAATGGTATAAATTATGGTACTAGAAATATGTTAATACTACTCCATTCCAATTCTTGACTTTCACTTCAAATCAACATGAACGATTCATCATGAATCGATTGTGAAAATCACAAATGAACTCACCCAAAATAATGCAATGAACAAAATTCTGACAATTAAGGGGTGAAATGAGGTTATGAAATGACCATATAAGATGTTATAAACATGAACATGTTTCTGTAAAATACTAATGACACTATTTTAACCATTATACAAGAATTTTAAACATGTTTTAAGTAAGACAAGACTAAGGTAAGGGAATTCTTAACCCGATATCCATTCTTTCGGATAACATTATACTTCGTTAATTATGTGGTATTGGAATTGTTTTTGTGATGAATTATGATTATAATATGTTTAATAATGTGTATTTATAGATTATATACATATTCCATCCACTCTATTAAGTCACACTTCACGTATATGATGTTTATAAGGGACTTTTCTTCTAAAATCATCTTTTAAAATTCTGTTTTACAATATTCAAAAGCAATGTTTTTATGCTCTTATTTATGTTGTATGATTATGTTTTGGTTATTGGGAATTGTTTATGATTAAGGGTGGGACATATATTTCCCTCAAATGCATTGGATATGAGTAAGTTAGATTTTGGCCTTATGGTTACTCCAAGTGTAACTACAACGGTTGCACAATGTAATGTAGCCGTGAGGGATAAAAATTTTAAGGTATCCAAGATGGTTACAAGATTTTGTATGTGATGCCCCAAGATACCTCTATGATTATATTTATGTTTTCATGGATCTTGTGTAAATCTCATTTCACATGATGTAAGTATTTATTGGTGAAAAGCATGTCTTTTGAAAAAAATTTCATAAGAAACACTCCAGGAGAAGAGAGAGCTTACCTGTGTGTTTCCAACGAGATCAATCGAGGCGGAATCAGATTCCAGATGAACACCCGGCGGATCATAAAATGTTCGACTATCCCCTCCCGCTACTTCCTCCGGTTCTAATCCTTCAATGTGAACAGTGGAGGATACTGCCCGATTTATGCAAAATAAAACAAGGTACATGGCGTGTACATCCTTCATTTAATTGTTCCTCTTGCGGCACAACCATACTGTTCACCTGGAGACATGAGTAGACAACATGTACTTGTGATTTCATGGTGTGTAATGTCGCCTATCTACCAGCTGCTCCACCGCCTTACTATTTTGGCCTACCAACGGACTACACGACATGTAAATGACCACTACACGGCGTGTAGTCGGTTCCTACACCCTTCGTCGCCGACATGGCTACATGCCCCATGTACTCATCCCTACACTGCCAGAAGTACACGGCGTGTGGAAAAAGTACATGACATGTATTTATGAAATTTAGGATTTTTCCCAATTTTCAATATTTTATTAAAACCCATTAAGGAAATGAGAAAAGAAGAATCCCATACTTCAAAGATAAGAACTGGGTTCTTACATGTGATAAAGTCCCCCCTTATCATTTTTGCAATTAACAATGCTTTTTTAGTGCTGTTAAAATCCATTTTACATGGTTTGAAAGACCATATGTGTAGTATTGTTTACCACTCATCCATCTTGTTTGGTTCTCCCTTTAATGATCTATCTATTTATTTATATATATATTTCGTAATATTTATTCATATATTAATATATATTTATATTAATATATATATGTGTGTTTATTCATATATTAATATATATATATATATATATATTAATATGTATAGTTAGTTATATTTATATCTACTTATTTATATATTTATATTGTTATATTTTTTATTCGGATATTTATTCATATATATATATATGATTATTTTCAAATTAATTATATGTGTATCTGTAAACATAATTATAAATAATTATCTATATTCACATATATTATAAATTAATATGTATATGAATATGTTAAAATATATTGATAATATATTTCAGTTTATTAATATAAACACAAACTAATATATATATATATATATATATATAGACACAGACTCATTATATAAGTATATAAATATTCATATATTTTTGTTTCAAATTAAAAAGTTATTAGTTTTTATTTAGATAAGGCTTTTATATTTGGAAATATCTTTTATATATAAATATGTTAAATTATTTATTTATAAAATTAAATTTTTATGTGTAAATATATAATAAAATTTGTATATATTGTTATATATTTGGTTATATATAATAGTAAATTTTGAAAAATGATAAAATTTAAAATCCATAATATCAAATGAATGTAATCCGTATGAATAAATTCAATCCCTACAGAAAAGCCAAAAAAATACCCTCTTAAATGAGGCTGAAAATTCATTGAATGTTAAAAAGTTTGGGTATACAAACTAAAAACTAAATTTTGTTGGTGTATATAGAAATTCATCAATGCATTTTCTAGTGTTGTTAATGGGTGGCCCTGCATAATGTTTTTTCTGTGGTAGTGATCCACGTGTGTCCTTTTATTTAAAATCTACATCTTAAAAAAAATATTATCTCATATTGATGTTTAATTTATTTACATATAGTATTTATAACATACTAATTGTTTTTTATATAGGTGAATTATTTTTCTCTGGATGGGGTGGTTTTTTTGGCAACTGATACCATGATTAGACTTTTTTGAGAGGGGGTCGTAGTTGAAAAAGATAATTAAACATTGATGTTTTTAAATGATTATGGATAATAAATGAAAGTTTAATTATACTAAATATTGTTTGAAATGTATATAATATGTTTTTTTTTTTGTATTTTTAATCAAAATTTTATTTTAATTAAATTATGAATTTTTATACAAGGGCATTTGTATATAGATGTATTTGGTAAAGTGTGTTGTTATTGAAACAACAGAATTAAATAGTAGGGAATTTATCAACATTAAGTAAAAACATTGATAAATGGGTCCTCATTTTAAGGACATTGATGAGGACAATGTTTTTTTAGTGCCATTAAATCTCTTTGTGAGGTGATAAAAGGTCTATTTGTGGTTTTGGAAATTCATTTTTTTTGCAGTGACAGTGATATCCTTATACACGCATAAAATGAAAATTTTTAGAAGACATTGTGGTCGTAAAACCAATGAGTACATGTTGCCTCACTAGATGAGGGAGGAAGTAAATTCAGGATATAATGGGATTACAACTATATATCACCATGGATTTCATACTAGAGTGATGATCAGTTTTTTAAAAAATAAAAAATTAATTTTAAAATTATTAAAATTAGGAACAAAATTCATATTCCCCATAAATAATTTAAAGAGTAAAAAATAAGTCGAAACGATTTTTTATAATGATATATTCAACCAAAATTATTTTTCAATATGAATAATATCATTTTTTATTAAAAAGTATAAAAAATCATTTTTCATTAATAAAATTAAAATAAAAAAATTAAAATAAATCAAACATTCTCTTAAAAAAATTATTTAATTATTTTCCTTAAAAATAAAATAAAAAACTACATTTCATTCATTAAAAATTAGTAAAAAATGCGCTTTTTATTAGAAGTAATAATAAAATATATATTCCAAATTTTAAAATATTTTATCAAAAAAATATTAATCCACTATAAAATTAAAAAATATCCCAATTTTCAAATTTAAAAAATAACTAAAATTAATTATATTATTTTAACAAATAAAAATTAAATTTTCATTTTTTTTGATGTATTTGGAAAATAAAAATGAATTTTATTCTTTTATATTATGATAATTAAAGAATTTAAATTTTTTTAAATGATCATATTTTAAATTTAAAATATCAAAATATCCCACTTATCCATTCAAACAAAATAAAAAATTTCAATTAAAAAAAATAAAGTTACAAAAGAAAACTTCTTCATTTTCCTTACAAAATTACTATAGAAGAAAAGTTATGTATTTATTTTTTAATAAAGTATTAATTTTTTTATTATATTTTTATTTTTTAATTAAATTAGTTTTGTTTTTAATTTGTAATTTCTTGATTTTATTTTAAAGAAATATTAGTGTTTTAATGTAAAATATAAAATACAGGGATTTTTTAAGTGAAATGGGGATATTATTTTTTCAATAAACAATATTTTTTATGGTGTTTCGAAGGAATTATTTTTTTATTATTTTCTAAAAATGTAGTAATTGTCTTTTTTTCATTCACATTAATGAATTTTAAAAAATGAGTTCTTGATGAAATTTTTAAAAGGAAAAAATGAAGTTGATTTGTTAATATGGGATAATTTAAAATATTTTAAAAAAATAGGTCATAGAGTGTGTGAACGATGTTCACAAAAACAAGACTGCTAGTCAAAAAACAATTAATAAGTTGTTGGATAAATATTTTAACATTATTAATTTTATAAAAAATAATTGTTTGATTATTGATAGTTATTTAAATTATGATTGATGGATATGATATGCCGTATATAATATGAAATTAATATTTGTTTTTGGTAGAATTAATAAATATTAAGTGGTAATTTTGTATCTAAAATGTTGCTAAAAATAAAAATCTCACAGAGAAATTGCATATATATATTAGTTTTAATTAAATATATAGTTAGTTATATTTATATATTTTTTTATATCTATTTATTTATATATGTATATATATTTATATTTTTTATATTTTTATTTATTCATGTATTAATATATATTTATAAGATTATTTTTAAATATATATATAATATATGTTTTTGTGTGTGTGTATAAATAATCAAACAAACAAACAAATACATATATACAACATATATATATATATATATTATGTGTATCTGTAATATAAATTAAACACAATTACATATATTTACATATATTATATCTTAATATGTATATTCCTTTGTTATGATATATAGATAATATATATCAATTTTTTACACATACTAATATATATATATAGACAGACACATGTTATATAGTTATATAAATATTCATATATTTGTGTTTTAAATAAAATGTATATTACTAATATAGATAAGGCATATATATTGAGAAATATTTTTTATATGTAAATATGTTTAATTATTTATTTATAAAATTAACTTTTTTGTATATTACTATGTTATGGTATATAGATAATATATATTAGATTATTAATATAGACACATACTAATATATATATATATATATACATACACAAATTATATAGGTATATAAATATTCATATATTTGTGTTTTAAATAAAATAAATGCTATTTTTTATTTAGATAAGGCTTATATATTGAGAAATATATTTTATATGTAAATATGTTTAATTATTTTTTAATAAAATTTACTTTTTTTGTATTTCCATTGCAAATAATCTAGAATAAAATAATGTGCAATGAAAAAAAGTTCGATTGTAAATAGTATTTATGATGGATAAATAGTTTTGTCATAAATTGTATCACCCTAAGGTTAATTTCCACGTCCCTTAACAATTTCTATTATTTGCGTCCTGAATTTCCATGATGGTTTGTTGTGATGAATTCCTATCACAATTAAATTTTTTCAGTTGGAATTCGTCGTAAAAAACCTATCACAAAAGCCATTATTTTTATAGTGGTATATAAATATTATAACATAGTGATATGAACTATATAAATAACATATCTAAATATTTGTGCATATGAACTATATAATTTAAAATTGAAATTAATATTAAATAATGTTTTATTATTAACTTTATTTTCATTATTTATACAATAAAAAATTTAAAAGTTGACAATCATCAACAAAAATATTTAATAATTCATTTTTTATAGTATTTTAAAAGAAAACCCCCGCACCATGACAGCGCTAATGAATGTCAGTCGCAAAGCATCCCCGCCTCGACCATATTCCGCCTCAGAAATGACAGCACTCCAAGACTGCATTCTTCCCCGCCATGACAGCCACGCACATCAGAACCTCCATATCTCACCTCAACCATGTTTTACCTCCACCATAACCTCCCATATCGACTGTACCCTGCTCCTCCCTTTATTCCTACACATCCATATCCTACCTCAACCGCGTTTCGCCTCCACCAGGACCTCCCGTACGGACTGAACCATGTTCCACCCTGCACACATACACATCCATATCCCGCCTCAACTGTGTTCCACCTCTAGAAGGAGCTCTTGGTTTGCTATGGCTACCAAATCTCCTTGGTCACCCGAGGGAATTTCTTTGAGGAAAATGGGAGGACTGGAAACTCCCCTCCATTGTAACCATTCTCACAAACGCCGCCCATTGGAGAAGAATTTACCGCGTATTGGGTTCCCAGGGGGAGTTGGGGTAAATTCGGGATCCCCTAACTTGGGTTCCCCAGGGGAGTAGAGATTTCATGTGTAATAGATGGGGTGAATTCGTGATCCCCTATATTGGGTCCCCCTTGGGCATGTTTCCAGGAGAATGGGACGACTGGACACTGCCCACCATAATATGAATCCACATGTGTCATCACCCCAAGGTTCTGATGTGTCGGTGTCGGGTTTGGGACTGTTTTTTATTTTCTTGCTTAGGTACCCATGGGAAGTGTTCCCAGGAGAAGGAGACAGATGGATGAGGTCCCTCGTAGTCTTACTCCATTATCCATCGGGACAATATCGGTGCATTGGTGATAACCTCTTCTATTGAAGACCTCATTGTCGACTTAATCATGGGTCGTGGGACTCCCGGAGACTACTCCAGATTTTTGAACTTTTCTAATGATATTCAACCAAAACATGACCTCCATCGAGTTCCAAAAATCCATCTATTTAAAATCATCATCTTCATCATCAGGCAGCGAGGGGTTTCAGAGAGGTGGGAAAATCTAGTCAGAGGCTTCCAGTTTGAAAACACATACCCCACCCTTATATAGTCCCATCATCCTTTATTTTGGTCTTTACCAACATAAACATTCTTCATAATACCAAGAAAGTTGGAATAGAAAATTCATTTATTTATAATTCCAATTAATTTCATTGAATTACCCAACCCTATTTATTTAATGTTATAAATTTATTAATTGAATATTAAAAAGATAGTAAAACTAATTAATTTATTTATGTATTTTGAGTATTGTTCATATTAAATTTATAAATGAAATCTAAATTCTAATCTAACTAAATTAATTTTTATCAACTGAATAACGATTTAATTTAAAATATTAATAAAATTATAAAATTTAATTGTTTGCATTGATATCAATTGATTTTCTATTTATAAATAAATTTTAAAATTAAAAATAATAGATGTCTCTTTAATTGAGACGGTTTGGGTAGATAAAATTTCATTTCAAAATATAATAGAATATAATTAAAAATAGTGTTCTAAAAAATAATTGGGTTATATATATATTTGGGTTTGAAAAAATAAAATGAGTTAGGATTCAATTATCCCAAATTTCATTCATATTTAACAGGTCGAAATCCCTAATGTTGGGTGATTTTTAATGAACATTTTAAACCTAATTATCAAAGTTGTATATTTTAAAAAATTTGATGAATATTAATTTAATAATGTATAATTGATTTTGATAATATTTGACTCGCATCGAATATTTAATGTTGATTTTAATTCAGTAATATAACATTGACTATTATCAACCTTTATACAACATTTAGTATATATATATATATATATCAATGTATGTATATATTTTCAATCTTTTGATTTTTTATCTAACCATTCATAAATGAAAATATATTTTTGTAGAGATTACCCCCAATGGGTGGGAAAATAGGCGGTAAACGGAACTATTATTTTAAAAATGAAAAAAAAGAACCAAAGGGTTATACTAAAATGAGTATTGTTTAGTAATAATTTTTTTGGTTAGTAATAGAATTTTTTTGTCTTGATTATTAATTTTAATAACTGAAAACTAATAAAAAACTTAATTTATAATTTATTTATTTGTTCATTAATTTAATATTTCAAATAAATTATAAGACATATAATAACAAAAAAAAACAATACATATTTTTATAAATCTATATTATTTTGAAAATAATTTTTTTTATAAAATTTATGTATTTATATATAATTTTGAGTAAATGTTCGACACAATTACAATGGTTTTTAAAAAAAATTACACTTTGTTTAATATTAGTATGCTTTCTCCGATGATCGACCTTTGTACAAAGGTTTTTACACCCAATAAAAAAATGTTTCTCTCAGTAACAGTTCATAAAAAAAAAAAAAAAATTTAAAGATATATAATTCACATATGATAATTTATATTTTTAATTACGGTATATATTAATGATGTCATAAGTTATAATACTAATTTGATTTTTATTTATAATATTGAAAATTTTAAATTAATTATTAATTAAAATTTTAAATTTTTATTATTTATATTATTATGAATTATTAATTAAAATGTTAGTTAATTAGCTCTATAAATTATATTAAATGTTTCTAAATATATTAATGATATCATCAGTTATTAAGTTTCTTAATTATTTTATTAATTGTTAATAATTATATCATTAAACTAAAATGTCCCTTTTATAATGAAAACACAAACATTGAGTCATACTAGTCACAGCATATGTCGGATTTACATGGACGTAATTCCAACACATCATAAATGAGTTATGTATCCACTCCTAGAAAATCATCGTTTAGGAGTGGTTATTTTGTGATTTGGGGGCAGTTTAAACAACTGCTGAAGCTGATGTCAGAAACAAGCGGTGGATCCTCCCATTCACTACCACATATCGGGGTAAGGGATGCATCATGATTTATCACCGCTAAGAAGAAAGCGCGGATAAAAGGGGGGACTTTATCAGTGCTGGATAAAAGTGCTAACAAATCTGACTTTTATCACCACTAAAGAAACATCGATAAATGTGTAACCTTTATCTTCCCTTTCTTTAGCACTGATAAAGGGGGCCTTTTTTTCAAAAAGAAAATCCTAAAACCTTAGATATCAACCAAAGGAACAGTACAAAATTCTAGAGGAAGAGACAAAATCCATCAATTAGACCCCCAATGATTCCCAAAATTAACCAAAAAATGAACCACATGATTTCTCTATCTCCACGAAAAGGGAAAACAACAAGAAGAGAAAAAAGGAACCAAAGATATGAAGATGTCGATAATGGAACCATAGGATTGGAGTCCACCTTCACCATCCTATAGTGTGTTGATAAAAACATGAAAATCAGATTTAACCACAACATCCTTCCAGACAAGAAACAAGATGAACTGTATACCCTTCCAAATAGTCATGGCCTCTGCCACATGAGGATATTATTCTGCAATGTTTGAGGAATGATGAGCCGTAATAAGAGAGCCATCGTGATCCTGGAGGACTATCCAAATGCCAAAAAGACCATCCCCAGGGGTCTCTGCATCAGTATTAAATCTGAGAACACCCAAATGGGGGGAGCCATCTGATAGGTGGGGAATGAACTGGTGAATGTGGATGAGCCTCCTCAATATCCAACCACTAAGAGCCCTTGTTATGAATCTTTAAAATAAAAACAACGTAATCATTAACAATTATCTCAAAAATGATAGCCTTTTGGAGAAAACATATAATCTACGAAAAATGCTATTTTTAGCGCTCATAATTTTTTTTAATAAATAATATTATTAATTTATATAAAAATATTACATTTATATTAAAAAATAATTATTATTCTTATAAATTATAAAAAACGCATTTTTATAATTAATATATATTTATTAATAATTCAAATATATATATAATGTTTTAAAAAAGTAATTTTAATTTATAATTAAATAAATATATATTTAAATAATTATAACATTATAATTAATTTTTAAATAATAAATATTATTTTTATTTTTATTTTTTTTATAAATATATATAAATTGTTTTTTAATAAATATATTTATAATTATAATAATAAAGAAATAAATATTCATTAAAATAAATATATGCATCCAATGAATTTGGTTAATAAATGTATTGATGCATGAGTATAATTGTCTAACAAATATGTTATGAATTCATCATGATTTTTCATTTATACATTATAAATGTTAAAACTCAAATGAATAGAATTTTGATATCAGTAAATAGATATGATATGTTAAAACTATGTAAGTGGGAGTTTTATTGTTGGTTACGCAATAAGTGATGCCAAAATGTGGGTTTCAACATCAGTTATCAAATAATTGTTCATCCCTCTCTCTTCAGATGGATTCATCCCCCTCAGGTTATTTTCAAACTTAATACTAATGCGAAAATTCTAGGTGATGGCTCATTTGACCTTGTGGCGGTTCTCTAGGACCATGTAGGCTCTATTACATTCGGATCGTCATTAATCATAAATTGCTTGTTGGTCTCCTCCTATAGTAGTGGACATGACTATTTGGAAGGGTATTCAATTCATTTCATCTCTCAACTTGTGGTCAAATCAGATTGTCATGATATTATCGACGCGCTAGAGAAGGATGAAATTGGACACCATGCCTTTGGTTCTATTATCAACCTCATTAGATCATTGGTTCCTTTATTTTATTCTGATTGTTCTACCTATTTTTTGGAAGAAATGAAAATTGTGTAGCTCATTTTAAAGCTACTTTTGGGAGTTGTTGTGGATCACATTGTGGATCAGCTAATTCATACACATCCCAACTAACATTTGTATATTTTTCCTACAATCTCAAAAAAATCCAAATCGGTTTGCTCTTTTTGAGTAGGTCAATTTTCCATTTTACTAAAATTGATGTATATATTAAATAATAAAGATGCACTTATAGTCATAATGGTCACATTGTGTCTCATATTGAGGTGTAGAAGATTCTTATACATCCCAAATGACTCGTTAATTTTTAACCAATAGTATTAAGACAATCCTAATGTGTCTAATTATATCATCTTATAAATATTATTTTTTCGACCGTATTAGTAGTACTGGAAAAATATAAATACAGAAATGATTAATAAATATTTTAAATAGAGTAGTAATTAACTTTGAAAATACCTCTTCGGGGATGTGTTTTTTCATGGAATATTATCTCTCTCATAAATTTACATACATAATAACTAAAATATTTTCCATTTGTTTATTTTAGAGACTGTAGAAACATTGAGGAAAATAAGTAATTTTTTTATATTTGTATGGATAGTTAAATATTATTATATATACCTTGATAAATATCCAATTGTATAACTTGTCTGGGTCCTTGTGCATAATGCTTTTCCTCATTCCATGATTTTGATAACATTTACACACTGCCCTATAATAATAGAATCCTAATTAAAAAATAATATAATTATATAACTTGATGTTTAGTTCAAAATTGATGGATGTAGTGTATTAGAAATTAAAAAATGGTATCATGTGTGGTCAGTTTGTGGGTAATCTATGTAGTTAATCCAACAAATAAATATTTAGAGTATCCAAATTGATTGTAATGAGAATATAGTGTTTCTTAAAAAATTGAATAAGTAATGAATTAAATGAAAAATATATTAAATATAATAAAATATTAGTATTTTATCTCGACATCATTTATATTATGAATATTATTTCATCCCCATGTTTTCTGTTAAATTATTTGCCTACGTTTTCCACTCCTTCATTCATTTGTTTTGATTTTTTTTTTGGTATGAAGAGGTGACATGATGACTAATGGGTCCAATTTTTTATAAGTTAATCCATTGAATTGGTATTTATATAAATTACTACAATAAATATGTAATATATTTATTCATAATTAACATGGTATATCATCTTTTGTAATATTAAATCACCAAAATGTACCTCATGTATACATTTATAATTGAGGCACCTATCCATTAACAGTTGATTATTTCATCTACAATATTATAATAAATGTAGTTTGTAACATCCTCCAAAAAAAATTTCATCAAAATCAACAATGTGACTACTAGAACGTTAGAAACATTGTATCCGCATAAACCATTAATGTTACTAAATGTGGATATTCAATGGATGGGGTAAATTTTCTTTCGGAAGATCTTTTCAATCAGTTGGTTGATATTTTAAATTCTATTGAGTCTAAATTTCATTTCACCCCCATCCCTTTTCCAATTTGTAATTGCATTCATCATTTCAGTCCTTTTTTCATTAATTATTAAATGTTTAGCATGAAAAATAAATAGGAAATGAATACCTCCTTGTCGACATATTTTTTACAATATTTGATGGCCATGCAATGAATGTTCCAATAGTTGGTCAACCTTAGGAATATCTTCCTCATCAATTGGAATAGGTTGATAACCGATCAGATCATGGGATACACTAATAGACACTCTCACAAGACCTATTGGAAGTGGTCTATTGTTTAGCACATCATTTTGGATATTGAACATTGTAGCCCTCACTACAAGGTGATGGGTGGGTGTTCATAGATATAAATCACATTTATTATCACACTTTATAATATCTGCACCATAAAGGTATCAGTGTCTATATGATTAACATTGTATAGAAACAATTATTAGAAAAATGATTACCTTTTCGAAGTCGTCTTTTTGAGGGGAATGGCTCATCTCAAAGATGGTAGTTGTTGGGTGGGATATTCAGGAAATTGTTATTATTGAGTAATTTTTTCTCTTCGATTCTCTCTAAAAAAGTTTATGGTAACTCTCTATTGTATTGTAATTTTTATTAATGTGTATCTTCTCTTTCTTTCATCTATTTCATTTCTTCATCTTTATCCTCCTCTTGTTATTTTTATCAAAATAGGTTTGTGTTGTCACCCCATAACCCGCACCTCTAATGTGACCATATTGTTCTGTCCGCTATAAGGACACTGATAGTATGTGTTCATCTGATACAGGTGTTGATGATTCATGTGACTAAGCTGGATAGAAAATATAGGAAAATAGGTAATCATTTTTATGTAATTTTGATTTAAAGAAAAATAAATTATTATTATTTCATAATTAATCAAGTTTCCCACAATTTTTGTGTATTTTCATCTATTAGTTTTCCATCATTATTTACACATTCCTCTTTACACAAAACGTGGTGTATACAGAAGTGGATTTAAATTTGGATTCATCAATCTGCTTATAAATAGAGGAAGAAAATAATATTGTCTTTTCATGTAATATAAAAGTTTTACGGTTGATTTAAAATATGTACCATTTTTTTTCAAGTGAAGCGTACCCCATCCATGCATTATGTTAGGGGTATGTTTCTATTGCTGCCCCTCCATTATTTTCAACACTCAGTTTCTATTTCATAATTAAAAAATTTTCACTCAATGTGATGAATATTTTTTTTCAAACAATATATTACTAGACACAGTGTACTTGAAAAGACACATTGATATGAAGTCTAGTAAACAAATCTCATTTTTATTCGGTTATCAGGTGTGCATACATAAGCAGTGGGTGTGGGTTTATTTTACATTTGGATTATTTTAGATGATGACTTAGTAGAATTGTGTGAAATCCTCTATGAATCCATATATGAAGAATTAATACATATTTCTTATGGGACTTATCTAATATAAATGCAATCTTCAAGGGATAGTGAAGAATAATTCATTGCTTCATTATTTTATTTTTTACTAAAATAATGAAATGTTATCATAGTGTACTATAATCTCTTCTCACATAAATGTCTTAAGCGCTGGAACAACATGGTGCCAAAAAACTACACCAGTTGGCATGCATATCCAAGTGATGATTCCAATGTAACTACTTAAAATGATTTTGTTGAAGTTAACATGCAGGCCCCGTGCATTCTATCCGACCTCATATTTGATGCCTTTCATTTTTTTCCTTCATTATTTTTTCTAACACCATCTAAATATGGAGCACCTATTTTTTATACATCACTGGTCCTTCGTCACCTAACATTTCCATAGATTAAACATCATAAATGTGTTTTCTCTCTGGAGAAGTAGCATCAGCATGTGAATATGGTTGTTGAACCTCAACATTGGGGTCAAAAATAGATTGAAAACCCTATTATTCCTCGGGATTGGGATTACCAACACAAGAGGAAGTTCATTGTTCTTCTACAATGAATGAAACAATAGGTTGAAAGAACTACTATTCCTCAGGATTGGGAGCACTAACATGTGCATAATTCTGACTAAAACTTCCTTTTTTTAAGATAAGTCACTTTTTGGGTTAGTGAGAACCTACAGACATCAAACCAATCACCCAAAATCAACAATCCACAATCCAAAATCCAAAATCCAAAATAACCAGATCAAAAAACAAATTTCACCTCAAACTGTCTTCACGACCACCTTAAATCTCCTCTTATGATGTCCCCAAACAATGCAAACACACCCAATCCAAGACCCCATAATGAATCCTTCATCACTTTCCAAAATGTCAAATTTCATCACCAACACATGGTCCTCCACCCCAATCATACCATAGCACACAAATGGTGGATGAGAACAAAAGAAAAATCATCCTTAAAATAGAAATTCGCAATTAAACTTCACCAAGAAAACCCAATGCATCTCGTCCATACCGCCACTACAACAATGTCAGATCCGAACGAACCACTAAACGAGAACCCAGAATCACCATGCTCTAAACAGGGCTCAACCACACCCACTGAAAAATCACAAGGGCAGAAAATCAAAAAGAGAACCAAACCACAAAGACATCCGTGACACCGAGCTGCAAATCATAGCCAAATCCTGTCACCGCCTTCGCAAACTCACCCGAAATCCACATTGAACCGCTACACGTGCCCCCAGATAAAATAGAATCGATGAGTCAACCCCCATCGAGGAGGATCTAGATCTACGACCACTGTCAACACAGCACTGCCAAAAGAACAGGCCAGAAAATGGTGGGAAAATCCCAGACGACTGTTCCCACGGAGGTACCTCGACGCCATGCCTGGAAGAGGAACTGCCGCCATGAAAACACCGAGAAGGAGCGCCTAGGAGAGCTCTAATTGTCGATCTGAGGCGAGAAGAAGAGACGGAGACATTGGGAAACCCTAATAAGGCAGCTCCCCTTATGGGCTCATCCGCCTCCCCAATGAAATAACCCACACACCCATGTAAAAAACGAAAACATGAAGGAACCCTTGGACTATTATTAACAACCAAAAATCCAGCATGTGGATAATTCATTATCTAGATAAATGGTTTAAAATTTTATTTTTATTATGCTGATAAAGCAACAAACATATAATAACATGAGGTAACACAATTTATATTAAAAAATTATCCTAATTATTAAACTATCATTTTTTAATGGCTGATGAGATTTTACGCCTATATCGACTATTCAAGTCCCTTCATTTTGGTCTCCTCTGACAAAGAAAACACCGTATACATTAGGACCTCTATGGAATGATTATGATGTCCTAATGAATGTGTCACCCTCAGTTGAATTTTAATCTGACCCTTCATTGGTTTTGGTTGATAACATAACAATTGACCACTTTCAGTTTGTGGTATCTAGAACATAAAATATTTTTACTGACTATGATGTCATTATAAATGGTTCATCTTTTCACCCTTCCTTACTGAAATAGAACTTCACTAATCCAAATTCATCTATTTTTACATTTTTCATGTTATCAACCCACTATAATTGAAAAATCGGCACAAAGAATGTTGTATAATCCAACTCCTATATTTTTTTGATGATGCCAATGTATGAAATAATCACGTCAATTGGATTTTTGTCCTTAGTATCAGAAATATGCATCGCTTCGGCCATAATTGTAAATCCACTATTTTTAACAGTATTGTATTCATCATGTCTATTTGTATAAAACATATAACCCTTAATTACATAACCATTGTAAGATAATACATAAACACTTGGTACTCTAGCTAACCATCGAAGGTGTTCTGATATTGAATTCGGATTTTCATCTAAATCGTTAAAAATATAGTCCCAAAACCATTCTATAAACTATATATTATGTGTATTTAATATCCATATTTTATCACATGATGGATCCAAATGCCTGAGAATTATTTTGTGGGTTTCAACATATGGGGACACCTCCAAAACATTATTCAAAATGTAAAGCTGGGCCTATTCATGATCTACAATATTGATTTTGACTACATCTCTTCCAAAAATTTCTCACCGTCTAGCCTCCTAGTGTGATGAGATTTCAGTAAACCAATTCATTACACACAAGAAATGAATTTGGTACATAATTCAATGGAATCCTCATAAATTTATCAATCTTTAGTATAATCCTCTGATCAAATTTTATTTTTTATATACCGATTCAAAATCTTTATACATTGTTCAATGGGGTAAATCCATCTATATTGTATAGGACCACATAGTCTAATCTCTCTCACAATGTGAACCATCAAATAAACCATTATATCAATGAATTCTAGTAGGAACAACATTTCTAAATCACATAATATGATAATAATTTCTCTTTCCATAGTTTTCAATTTCACCGGATCCATAACTTTACTGCATATAGATTTGTAGAAGAAACAATGTTTGGTTAACATATAAATGAAATTCTTGGAAAAACAATGCAACGTAAATCTATAGGAATTAGATCTCACAGTAAAACATGACAGTCATGTGATTTTAGAACCTTTAACATTAAATAATTTTTTAAAACAATATTCATTCTATATAGTTAATACCCCTCTCGAACCATTATGTAATTAAAGAAGTTAAAAATTGATATCTCTCCTGCCTAGAAATACTGTAAGAAGATGGAGGAAGAAAAGTTCATTTTTCACCGTAGGCTTCGATTTGTTTTGTAGTAGAGCTCAAAAAGACACCTGGATCCAAATTTATCACCGTTTGAAGTTTGAGTTATGTTTTAAACTTATTTTAGATCATTTATTATTATTTTTTAATTTTTTTGGGTCTTCAATTTTTTATTAAATTTTTAATAATTGATAAGAATTTGAAAATTATTAATTAATAAAAATTTTAAAAATTATTTTATAAGCTATTTTCTCTAAACATATTATATATTTGGTGTAAATGTCTACCTATACATATCCAAAACATATTTTAAAATATATATATTATATTTATGTCAATATCAATATATTTATATATTAATATATGAATATATTATTTTTAATGTTTTTTTGAAATATTAGCTTTATCAGTACTAATAAAGGGGTGCCCTTTAACAATACAAAAAATCGATGATAAAGGAGGCACCTTTATTAGTGCTAAAAAAGCAATGATAAAGGTACCCCCTTTATCAGCATTTTTTAGAGGTGCAAAAGGGTGGCTCTATGAGAGCCTATTTTTGTGGTAGTTTCGCCACCCATAATTCATTTATATTTTTCACTTGCTGGATAGAAGATACTTTCAAGAGGCTACCGTCTTATAGATAATATAATTGTGGCTGGAAGGATGTCACACATAGAGTTGAGAGTCGTACTTTTAGAATAAATCATCAAAAGTTGGTAAATAATATTATTTAATATGATATCTATATTATAAATTAATATTCGTTGTGGTTGAACCATTTATTACATTTTTTGATGTGTTCAAGATGATATACATAGATAATAGTACTGGGCAGATTGCTAGTGGGAGATATTAGCTAACTGTGGTTAGTGTTTTTTTTTTGAGGTTTTTAAATTAATATAATATGATTTTTATCTTTTTATTTATATTTTTGTAATTAGAGAGGATATATTAGATATATATTTCTCATATATTTTTTATTTAGGATAAGAAATATGGTAATGTAAAGGCCTCGTGCGAGCATGTTTTAATGAGAGAAAATGGTCGGTGGTGGTGAAAAGTTGTATTTAGAATGAGATGGTGATAGAAATTTGTTTATAATAGACATCAACTAGTTACTATAGAACTGAAGTGATGTCATCATTTAGAAAAAAAATTAAGGATTCTAAACAACTGTCCAATCAATTCAATGATAATTTTGAGATATAAATAAAGTGAAAAAGTGAGGAAAAAACAGTAGATGTAACATGGAAAACCCCCAAATGAATGGGGTAAAAAACCATGGGCAAATAGAAGGATTTCACTATGAAAAAAAGTGGGTACAAACTCTCTCTCTCTCTCTCAATTTCAAGGAGATAACATCCAAGAAATTATCTGTTTGAAAATATAGAGAAGAACCTCACAAAATACTGCACTTAAGTATGAATATATGTTACTTTTGAATCCGATGATAAAAATAGGGGGAGAAGATACCCTTTTATAGCCCGCCTTAACCCTCCTTTGGCCCCCTCACTATTAAATCTCTATTACAAAATTTAATTGTGAATCAATGGTAGGGTGCGACCATGACGTTTCCAAATGAATGTGGTGACCATAATTAATATTTTCTCTCTCCATAATGTCTTCCAACGTATCTCCAACCTGGATATTTGATTATGTTCCAAACACATCTCCACACATCCCTTCAATCTACCAAAAATAATACTCATGTCTCTACAAGGTTTCTCAAGGATCAACAACATCTGACCTTATTAGAACCAAACGTATTCACCAAGAAATCTTCCATATTTTTTTAGTGTGATTTTTCTACAAGACTACAATTATTTCTTTCACAGTATCTCAATAAAATGATATTGTACAACACTGTGCTTCATCCTGGAATGAAAATATTGATTCCATACAACATGAAAGGCACTCCGACTATCATAAAACAATGATATATGATCTTGTTTATGCCTGATCTCCTCCAAAAAACATTTCAACCAAATAACCTCTTTGCATGACTATGTATAGGCCGTGTAATTTGCCTCCATTGTTGATAAATCCACAACAGATGGTAACTTTGAAATCCAGCTCATAGATCCTCCTGCAAGAGTAAAAACAAAACCAGTAGCGGATTTTCTCCGGTCAGAATCACCTACAAAATCTGAATCAACATATCATATGATAGTGAAATCTGATCCTCTAAAACATAATGCAACATATGAGGTTTCCCTGATGTATCTTAGGATCCTATTCTGCATGCTCCAATGATTTTGTCCTATATTCTCTATGTAGCTACAAACTTCTCCCACTGTATGGGCAATGTTTTTTCATGTACAAACCATGGGGAACATTAGAATCACCATTGTTGATTCATACGACACTCAAGACATATCCATCCTCTATTTCTCACTGGTAAGAATCATTATAGAGGATAACATGGAATTAATGGGAAAAGGGTTAGAAATTTTCTTATAGTATTTCATTTTGAATCATTCCACGTCTTTCCAAAAATTATTTTTTTAGTGATATACAAATATTTACATTATTCCTGTCACAGTAAATTTGAATCCCAAGAGTCTTGTTTGTTGGTCCCAAGTCCTTCATATCAAACTCCCTATACAACTGTGCCTTCATCTCATAGATTTGACCATTATTTGGGGCCTGCAACCAATATTTCATCCATATAAAATAGTAAAATGGTTAAATCATTAGCATATAGACCATCGAAATATGAACAAGGATATGAATTAAATCTATTTTATCCAAGGATCGTGATATATGAATAAAATTACTTGTAACAACACCTCATCACATATTTGAGACCGTAAAGTAAATTTTCAACTTGAAAACCATGTTCTCTTTAAAATATTAATCAAAACCTTCTAATTAGAGAATATAGATTTCATAATTAAGGTCACCATGGTGAAAAGTTGTTTACACATCTATCTACTCTAGATGAAGAGTTTATGAAACACAAATCACCATCACTGACTGAATATTTGTTAGTTTAACATTACGAGAAAATATTTCATTGAAATTGATACCTTCCTTCTGAGAATATCCGTTGACCACTAGTCTCACACAATATCGTTCCACCAAGTCTGTTTCATCCCTCTTGATCTTGTAGACCCATTTTCTCCCTATATCATTACTCCCATGAAGTAATGGAACAAGATCCCAAGTCTTGTTCATGTTCAGGTATTCATGTTCCTCCTGCATCGCCGCCATCCATGATGAAATATTTGGACTTAGGGTGTCCTCCAAAAGAGATGATAGCTCTCCATTTTCTATCCATAATAAATTTGAAACATTGCTCTCAGTGACATAATTTTAGTGCCATGTTGTCAATCTTTTCTCCTGATTTGGTCGTTGTAGTCTAGTATTATCTAGTAATTGATCATCATGCTTTGGTAATTCCTCATAGAAAACATGTTCATCCATTATTTCATCCTTCACCTCGACTGTTTTAGTTTCTGTACTCTCTTTATAAGTGTCTTTATCAATATTCATTTTCAATCTTTCTTCATAAAAGATGACATCTCTATAGATTATAATATTGTGGGCAATTGGATTCCACTAACAATACCCCTTCACACCACCAGCATATCCCAAGAAGATACATTCCTTGGATCTTGAGTCCAAATTCGATATTTCATGGCCATGAAATAGTGCATATACATGACGTCCAAAATTATGTAATTGCTAATAATTATTGGGTTTACCATTCCACATCTCCATCGTCATCTTCATATCAGTTTCCACTAAAGGGGATCGATTGATCACATAGCAAGCAGTATTTACTGCTTCGGCCCAGAATGTCCTGGTACCTTCTGTAATCTTTACCATCATTTTTATTATGTATACAAAGGTTATATTCAGCTACTATGACACTACATTTTACTATGTAGTGTATTCCACCATGAACTACCTCTTGATTACATCCAGTTTACAAAAAGAATCAAAATCACCACTTATATATTCTCTACCATGGTTAGTCCTCAATCACTTGATCTTCTTTTCAGATTAAATCTGATTTTGCACTTTGAATGTTTTGAATACATCAAAGATATTAAATTTCCTCTTGATTAAAAACAACCAAAATCTCATGGAATAGAAATCAATTAATGATGCAATGTACCTTACTCCTCCTAGGGACACCACCGGTGCTTGCCAAACCGTAGAATGAATCAAATCCAAGATCTAGTTACTCCTCATTGTTGACGTTCCAATCTTCAACCAGTGTTTCTTACTCAAAACAAAATTCATAAAAAAATATTAAGGATACCTTCATAATCCTAGGAAAAAACTTCTGATCCTCAAGAATCTTTAGGCCTCGTTCGGACATATGGCCAAGATTCTAATTCCATAACTTCGCTAACTCTTCCATCAAGGTAGTTGATGAGACAACTATCTCTGCTTCCTTTTAAATTTCACCCATAAGCACGTACATGTTCTTTAATATGTTCTCTGCCTTTATCAACAAATTTTCTCCCTTCACAATATTCATCGTCCCTTTCTCGGTGCGAGTCTTGCATCCGATGTCATAAAATTTTTCCAAGGAAAAAATGTTCTTCTTGAGACCCTCTGCATGGCTTACTCTTTGGATTGTTCAGACTATGTTATCATGCATCATAAGTTTGATGGTTCCAAATCCAATGATCATGAAATTTATTATCATTACACATGTAAAAGAGCCCTTATGGGATAGTTTCATATTGGTCAAACTATTTTCGTAGAGGTGTTATGTTCCATGTTACTCCTAAGTTAATAATCCATGCGTCTTAGAGATGTTTTCATCATTCAATATTCATTTCCGCATACCTGACTATTATGTCTCCATTTCAAGATGTACTCACCACATTTCCTTGAGAGTTATTCTCACCACCCTTATTATTACAATAGTCTTTGCTGATACACCCCTCTTAATGCAATTGTAACATTTGATGTTTTTCTTCCTGCTCCTTGATTTGGACCTTCCATGATTCTTGTTATCACTGGAACCACAGTCCACCATTTTTTTTCTTTCCATTGAAAGAGCTTCCACTTGGTGTGAAGTTGTATGTTTGTACTCCATTTTCGTCCGCCAACTTTCTTTTTCAATACCCATAGCTACGACATCATTGAATTGAAATATATCAATTAGGATATTATTTGTGAGGTTGATGATAAGTTGATCACATTAATATTCAAACCTTTTGAGTAGAATATCCGCATGTTTAGTTTCCACAATTATATAGATCCACACTGTATGTTGAGAATAAATGGTAGTGAGGGTGTTGATGTGGTCAGTCACGGATGATGAATCTACCATTCAAAGTGTGTGTAATTTTCTCTTCTAAAAATTTTTATTGTGGAGTGACTTTTCCTCATAAATCTCTGTTAGAGTATCCCAAATTTTAATTTCCTTCTTTTTTTCCACAATCCTTGATAGGACCCCATCTGCCAAAGACAAATGGATGTTGCAAATTGCATTAGTATCCATGTCACTCCATTTTTCCTCTATCACACCTGCCAATTTCTCTCCAATCACATGTAGGCATTTATCGTTCTGTTGAACCTATTTTATCTTAATTTCCACAATGATAAATTATTTCCATTGAATTTTTAGATCTTGTATTTCGTCTCCATTTAGACCCGTCATTCGTCCAAATTTTTTTAGGCCAAAACCTCATTCCTATGATTCCACCTTTAGGATCCAAAACAATTGGCCAATCAATTCAACGATAATTGCAAGATAGAAATTAATTATATAAGTATTGAATTAAAAGAACACCATATGTAACATGGAAACCTTAAAAAATAATGTGGTAAAAACCACATGAAAATAGAATGATTTCACTATGTTAAAATGTGGGTACAAACTCTATCCCCCTCAAATACAGGGAAAAAACACACAAGAAATTCTCTCTTTGAAAATATGGATAAACACCTCACAAAATAATGCACTCAATGATGAAGATGTGTTGCTTCTGAATCTGATGATAAAAACTGGTGTTGGAGATCCCAATTTATATCTTTCCTTCACCCTCTTTGGCTTCCCCTTTATTAAATTTCTATTACAAAATTAAATGTGGAATCAATGGTAGGTTTTCACTATGACGTGTCACCAAAATGTTTCCAAATGAATGCTGAAAACATCATTAATATTTTATATCTCCATAATATCTTCCAAAAAACACAGTGTTTATGATATCAGCATCCTTCACTTCTGTAGAGTATGAGGCAAGGCTATGAGCTCAGGATTGGACTATTCCGAAATTAGTTAGAGAATAGGAAGAGTATATACAACCTCAATAGCATCAACGACAGTAGTAGCCTAAAAAACATGATCATATTATAAAGTATATGTCATGAATTAAAAATGGTTTATGGAAGGAGTTCCATGCATCTAATGGATTTAATCCTCCACCTTCATAATGACACTATTATTAGGTTCTTTTTTTGTGAAATTTTTTTATATTATAATTGTTAATATTTTATAGAATTTTTTAATGGTTTTTTTATTTTTTTATTGAAATTTATTATTTGAAAATGTTGGGAAAACCCCACTACTATGAATAGTAGAATCCATTTTAAGCTGGATTGAAATATAACCCATTACAATATTGAATCCCGAAACGCAACATGCCCCAAAAAATTCAAGGAAATTGTAAATAGTATTAAATCCAATCAGATCAAAGTCAAATCCATATAGCTTGAAACACTAATGTAGAGAAACCTAGAATTAGGCGTGGATTGAAATCCCCAAAGGTATCCATCCTATCATTTGACTGATAACCATGACACCCAAACCACAACCTTCATTAGGAACCACTGGGAATATCATCGACGTGGATAGATATACTAATAATGGCGATGACCCACCTTAAAAATCACCATCCCCTACTAGATAGGGTTCTTCCACTCATGTCATTTACTCATTCCTTGAGTATGGTTTGGCCCTAATTTCTAGATCTCACCATTATATGGGGATTGATTCTTGCCTTCAGCCGCCTTGATGAGCATAGGCCTTCATTTTCCACTAGCCCTGGTGCATTCCTGACAAACCCCACCATCGAGTATTAAGTCAGATCTTGCCGTTTACCCCTACATTTAGTTTACCTTGTTTTTTATCTACATTTATTTGAAATGAATATATATTCTATTGTTTTTGATAATTTAGAAAAATGTTTCATAATTCATTATTGATGTGTAGGATTCATCCCCTCCTCAATGAGATGCATAAGGTTATTGGTATGTCTAAACTACTATAGATATTTAGCTTAACATCATGAAAATGGGTTATGAATCCACTATAAGAAAACTGTATAATTATTTATTTTAAAATGTAAATAAAATTAAAAAATATATTTATTTTCATTGATATCAATTTATTTTAGATTTATAAATAATGTTTAAAATTAAAAATAATAAAAGTCCCTTTAATTAAACCGGTTTGAGTATATTTGAAAATATAATTGAATATATTTAAAAATAATGAGTTAATAAATAAATGGGTAATAAATAGATTAGGGATTGAGAAAAATTAAACTAGTTGGGATTTAATTATCCCAAATTTCATGGGTACTTGATGAGTGAAAATCCCTAATTGTGGGTGATTTTTAATGAACATTTTCAACGTGACATTCAATGCAATAGATTTTAATAATTTTGTTGAATTAGAATTTTTTAGTATATAATAGATTTTTAGAATAGTTGACTTTTATATAATATTTAATGTTTATTTTAATTCAATAATATAACATTTCACTCACATAAACCTTTATACAATATTTAATATATATATATATATATATAATCTTGTAATTTTTTATCTAACCACTCATAAATAGAAACAAAGTATAGTAGAGATTACCCCCCCCCTAATCTGTAATGGTGATTAGGGGTGGGAAAATAAGTGGTTAGCAGAACTATTAATTAAAAACCTAATAAAGAGGAAACAAAATGTTATACTAAAATGATTATTTGTTAGTAAAAAAATTAATTGGTTAATAACCAATTTTTTGTTGGTTTTTTTATCAATTTTAATAACTAAAGTTGATAAAATAACTAAATTTATAATTTTTTATTTTTTTGTTGAATATTTTAAATAACTTATGAGATATATTATAATAAAAAAACTATACATTTTTTTTTATAATTTTGTTTTTCAAAATTTTTTTTTATAAAATGTGAGGATTTATATATTATTTTTATTTTTTGTTCAAAATAATTAGTGTAGAATTTTTTAAAAATTTAAGGTTTTTTTTACATTAGTAGGATTCCTCCAATAATTAAACTCTGTACAATGGTTTCTGCACCTAATAAAATTTTTTTTTATCTTAGTAGCAGTTCTTAAAAAATAGAGAAAATTTAATTTAAATGTTCTATAATTCACCTAGGATAATTTATATTATTACTAACTATATATATTAATGATATTATTAGTTATACTAATAATTTAATAATTAATGATTATATTTTAAATTTTAAATTATTTATTAATTATTAAATATTAAATTTATTTTTAATTAATAATTATATTGTAAATTACTAATTACATTTTTGATTAAATATTATTATAAATTATATTAGAAATTACTGAATATATTAATTATATTATAATTTATTAATTTTCTTAATTATTTAACTAATTGTAAATAATAATATCAATAAACTAAAATGACAATCTTATATGGAAAACACAAAAATGATTCATACTATTCACATAATGTGTTGGATTGACATGTAGTCAATTCATACACATCATAAATGAGTTATGAATCCACTATAAGAAAATCATCATTTAGAGACAATTATTTTTTTGATTCAACGACGGTTTAAATCGCTGCTATTGTTGGTGTCATAATCAAACACATTGTGATTACTTCCATTCACTACCAATGATCTGGGAAAGTGATGCACTAGGTTTTATCAGTTCAAAGTAGAAAGCGCTGATAAAAGGGGGGCCTTTTCTGCACTAGATAAAAGTGCTAATAAATCTACCCTTTATCAGTGCTAACCAAAACGATGATAAGGGTTTACCCTTTATCAATTCTTTATTTAGTGATGATAAAGGGGGGATTTTTTTATTTTTTAAATTAAATACTCATAACGTAGATATCATCCAAATCCCAATTGTATAATTCCAAAGGAAAAGATGAAATCCAGCATTTAGGCACCCATCTATTCTCGACAGTAGCAAAAAAAGATCCACATGATTTCCTTATATTCTGAAAAAGGAAAAAAAAACAAGAGAAAAAAGCCACCAAAGATTTGATGATGTCAACAATGGACCCATTGGCTTGGAGGCCACAACCATCCTCCTTTATTTCGTTGATGATAACTTAACAATCAAATTCGACCACACCATCTATCCATCCAAGAGACAAGATGAACTGAAAACCCTTCCAAATAGTCATAGCCTTTTCCAAAGGAGGAGACCAACACACAATGTATGAGGAAGGAAGAGCTGAAATAATAAAGCCAGCGTGATCTCGGAGGATTTCCCTATGGTCAACCAAACCATCCCACGGTGTCGTTGCATTAATATTAAGTTTGAGAGCACCGAATGGGGGGATTCATCTGGAAAGAGGGGAATAAATAGGTGACGGTGGACGAGCCTCCTCAACATTCACCATTGAGAGCCCTAGTTATGAATCTTGGAAATCAAGACCCTTTCATTTTTACCAATGTTCTAAAAAATGAAATAATTACAATGAAACCCTATAATCTAGGTAAAAATATATTATTTAGGATAATAAAAGTTTTTAATAATAAATATTATTATTATCTATAAAATTATTATATTTATATTCCAAAATAATTTTTATTTGTATACATTAAATAAAAATTGTATCTTTATAATTAATATAAGTTTTCTAATAATTCAAATATATATATAATTCTTTAAAAAATATTTATAAAAATATAATTAAATAATTATTTATTTAAATAATTATAATATTTAAATAATTTTTTAAATAATAAACATATTCATTATATTCATCATTTTTATTATATTAATAAATATAAATAAATTAATTTTAAAATATCATATTTAGAATTATAATTATAAATAAATATATATATATATATATATTTAAATAAATATATATTTCCAATGAATTTGGTCAATAAATATATTAATTTGTGAGTATAACTGATGTACATATATGTTATGTATTCATCATGAATGTTCATTTATACATTAATAATGTTAAAACTCACATTAAGAGAGTTTTAACATCGGCTAATGGATAACCAATGTTAAAGCTATGTTAGTGTGAGTTTTTTACATCGTTTAGGCAATAAGAGACTTAAAAATGTGTGTATTAATATAAATTATCAAATAATTTTTCATCCCCCTCCTATCAGATGGATTCCTCCCCCTCGGTGTGTTTTCAAACTTAATACTGACGTAGTGATTCATGGTGATGGATTCGTTGACCTTGTGGGAGTTCTCCATGACAATGAAAACTCTATTATTGTGTCTCGTTATTCCTAAAACATTTATTATTAGTCTCCTACCGTTGCATAGTCCATTTCTATCTTGATGGTTATGAAGATCATTTCGTCTCTTATCTAGAAGGATAATGTGGTCGAATCTGATTGTTAGGTTATTATCAAAGTGTTGGAGGAGGATGAAAGTAGCCACCAAGCATTTGGGTCTATTATCGACAACATCAGATCATTGGTTCCTTTATTCTCTTCTTGTTTTTATTCCTTCGTTGGGAGTGAGGAAAATCGGTCGGCTCATTATAGAGTTTCTTTTGGGAGTTTTTGAGGGTCAAATAGTTGAATTTCATCTTTTTACATAGAGTTATGTACTTTGTATTTGGATGATATCTATTTTGAGGATTCATTTCAAAAGAAACCTTCAAACCTTTTATAAAATTGAAAATATACAAGTTTCTCTTTTCTACTCATTATTTTGATTCCTAATCTCTTGAAACCCTAACATTCATGAAACATGGTTATGCTCTGTCTCCCTCCTTCAACTATATTTCTGCACATTTTTCATCCATTCCCCTTCTTGTTGTCAAGTTCTCCTTGATTCCCTCAAATTACACCTTGATCGTCGGTATTTCTCCCAAAAAAGTTTCATGTCATTTATTTCATTCAAGTTCCACCATTATCATCTTTTAATATCTATTTTCATCTAAACGAATTTTTCATTGCTTGCAATATGAAGATTTAATATCTCAATTTTGGCTCTATTATTCATGGATCATCTTCCTGAATCTATATATTTTGAAAATTAATCTTTTATTTTTTAAGGTTAGTATATTTATTTATTATAGTTTTTCTATAAAATATATTCATTCATTTATTTTTTCAAACATACATATTTATCGGTTATAAATTTTCATGATTGTAATTAATTTTTTGTTATAATTTATTTCTAAATATAAATTTCATATGGTTATAATTTGATTATGGTTATAATTGTTTTTATTTACACTACTACTGATATGATCTTCCACAGAGATAAAAACTAATTTTAAAAATGATAAAAAAAATTGTTAATTGTAGCACTTATAAAGGGGGGGGGGGGCTTTATCAGTGATAGTTTAGCATTGATGAAGTCCTCATCTCCTACAATGTGTTGTTTGTATAAAAACACCCTAAAAAATCTCATGTACACAAAAACAACACACCACAACCTCCTATAAAGAAAATATATAATTTAATTGAAATACATTATAAATCATAATTAAAAAATACAATACTATTTACATTTCAAACAATGTTTTTTATAATTACATTTACAATTACTATCTACAAACAATTTAAATCATTAATCTTTGTCATCGGCACCCGTGATCCAATCTCAAAAAGGTCTACCCATGGTATCTGTTGCTGAACAAATCACCTCAACTAAATCAAAATAATCCACTTATATAATAAAACTATTATTATGTTAGTAATATTATAATGAAATAAATTAAACATTATTATGAATGAATACATTATAAAAATTAAAAATTTAAATAAAGAACACACTTTGAGTTGTTTCGATCACACCGTGAATTATATTGAGGTTCATCAAATTCCAACATGTCTCAAATGAGGTAAAGACCATTATCCTAAAGTATCAAAACAATCAGACACATTTTCTCAGTGTTGAGTATGTCACTTGTTCTTTTTAATTAAAATAATGTAAATTTTAAATGAAGACTCATTTGTAGTTATACCGATCACACTGTGTGTGGGATTAAGGTACAATTGATTATTTTATATAAAAAATTACTTAAGGATCATTTTCCATAAAGTATCAAAATAATCGTAATACATTTGGTTGGTTTTCAGTATGTTACTTGTGCTTTCTACAAAATGTCATTTCAAACTGGAAAAATGTACTTTTAGTCATACAGGTCACATCATGTGTTTTATTACATTATAATCCTTCTTAAATGACACAAATTACTTATTAATTTATTTCCTAAATTATCAATACAATCAGATCTCATTTTCGTGGTTTTTAGTGAGTGGCGTACGTTTTGAACTAAAATGTCAATTTTAAACTATTTACTGGGACATTGAGTCATACCTGTCACACAATGCATTTTATTGAGATATAGGTGATTCCTAAAAAACCAAAATAACTCTTGTATTAATTTCCTAATGTATCATAAGAATATAGATTCTTTTTCTCGATTTTCAGTACATCACTTCTTCCTTCTTACTAAAAAATGATGTTAATTTTAAATAACAAGACGCACTAATAGTCATACAAGTCACATCGTGCCTCATATTGAGGTGTGGATACATCGTATACATCCAAAATAACTCATGAATTGTTTATCTAATGGATCAAAAAATTACAAATGCATTTCCTCCGTCTTCAGTAAGAAACTTCTTCCTTTTTCTAAAATTGACATCAATTTTAAATAAAAAGACGTACTTCTAGCCATAGAAGTTACATTGTGCATCATATTATGGTGAGGATTATTCATACAAGTATCAAATGTATCATGGATCATTTTATTAAAGTATCAAAAAATTTCAAATGTGTTTTCTCAGTTTTGAGTAGGTCAGTTGTCTTTTTTACTAAAATTGATGTAAATTGCAAATGAAAAAGACACACATGGGGTCATAGATATTACATTGTACCTCATAATGATGTTTGACTAATTAATAGATGTTCCAAATGTTTCATGGATCATTTACCTAATGTATAAAAATAATAGGATTTCATTTTATTTGTTTTCAATACAACACTGGTTTTTTTACTAAATATGATATCAATTTTAAACAAAAAGATGCACATGGAGTAATACTGATCACACCGTGACTCGGATTAAGGTGTAGTTTATTCATACACATCCCAAATAATTCATGGATCATTTTATTATAGTATCAAAACTATACAAATTAATTTTCTCAATTTTTAATAAGACAGTTCTTCCATTATCTAAAATTGATATCAATTTAAAATAAATAGACCCACTTGTAGTCATATCGGTCACACCGTGAGTCAGATTGAGATTTGAATAATTCTTCAAAATCTATAATGACTCTTGAATTTATTTTTCTAAAGTATCAAAACAATACTTATTCATTATCTTGGTTTTGAGTAGGTTAGTTTTCCTTTTTACTAAAATTGATGTAAATTTTAAATAAAAATGATGCACTTGGAGTCATACTGGTCACACCATGCCTCATATTGAGGTTCAGATGCTTTTTACATGTCCCAAATGACTGATGGATCATTTCCCTAATGTATCAAATCAATATGAATGATTTTTATCAGTTTTAAATACATCACATGCTCATTTTTACTAAAAAAATATGTCAATTTTAAATAAAAAGATGGAATTAGAGTCATACCGATCACACCATGTCAAGATTTTTTTGTAGATAATTCATACACATTTCAACTAACTCATTGATAATTTTACTTCAATATAAAAACAATTAGAATGTGTTATTTTGGTTTTTATGAAGTAAATTGTACTTTTTACTAAAATTGATGTATATTTTGAATAAAAAAGATTCACATGTAGTCATACCGGTTACACCATGCCTCAGATTGAGGTGTGAAATATTCCTACAAATCATAAATTACTCATGGATTGTTTCCCTAAATTATATAGACAATGCGAATGTTTGTTATCATTATTTAGTAGGGAAATTGTTCCTTTTTACTAAAATAGATGTCAATTTTAAATAAAAAGACGCACTTGGAGTCATACCAGTCACATCGTACGTCATATTGAGGTGTGAATGTTTTTTACCCGTCCAAAAGGACTCATTTATAATTTTCCAAATGTATCATTACAATAAAAATATTTTTTCATGGATTTCAGTATGTCCATTGATTTTTTTACTAAAAATTCATTTCAAACTGGAAACACTCACATTGATTCATTCTAGTCTCATCGTGTATCAGTTTTACATGATACCAATTCTTACACATCACATATTATTTTCCAATAAATTTTCTAAATTATAAAGAATATATGAGTGGGGTTTGTTAATTTTTAGTGAGTGACACATTTTGAAGTAAAACGTCAATTTTAAACTAATAACAAACACTTTGATTCATTCTTGTCACAACATGTGTCAGATTGAGGTGTAGCTGATTCCTACAGTTCTTAAATGTATTATGGATCATCGTACTACATTATTAAAACAATATGAATTATTTTTTTCAGTTTTGAGAATGTTAGTTGTATATTATACTAAAATTAATGTCAATTTTAAATAAAAAGTCACACCTGGATTAATTACAATCACACCATGTGTCAGATTGAGGGATTTTTTATTCATACATGACCAAATGTTTCAAAACAATCCAAACTTACAAGGAATACTATAGTATGAGGAAAAAATTCTTATGTGAGTAATAATAAAAATAAATAATTAAACATAAATATGAAACGATCCATTACATCTATAGAAGTCACATCTTACTGCAATTTTATACATTCAGTGATTAGGTATGATACCGATTTGTTTCTAAGAAAATGTATATCATCTTCTGAATATGATTTTTTTCAAAAGTTTTAATATTACTAAAAAAATATAAATACAAAAAATATTAATAAATATTTTAAATGAAGTAGTAATTAACTTTGAAAATATTTAATTGGGAATGTTTGTTTTTTGATGGAATGGGATATATCTTATAAATTTACAATCATAAGAATCACAATATATTCCATTTTCTTGTTTCATGCACTGTAGAAATATTGAGAGAAATAATTAATTTGTTTTGATATGTGTTTGTATAGTGAAATATTATTATATATAGCCTAATAATTATGAAGTTTTAGAAATTTTCAGGGTCCTTGTGTGCAATGTTTGTCTTCATGCCATGATTTAGACTATTTTTACTCACCACCAAATAATAATAGAATCTAAATTAAAACATAATATAAATTACAAAACATGGATTCTATTACTAAAATTATTAATGTATTGTATTAAAAATTGATCAGCTTCATCATATGTGGTCAGTTTTTTTGGTAATACATGGATTGAATCAAAGAAATAAATATTTCGAGTATCTAAATTTACTATAATGAGCATCCAGTGTTTCTTAAAAATTAATAATTAATGAAATAATTGAAAAATGTTTGAGATATAATTAAATTAGAGAGTTTTATCCATGCATCCTTGGTATTAAGAAGAGTATTTCATCACCATGTTTTACTTCATATGAATTTCTTAGGTTTTCCAATTCTTTATCAATTTGTTTGGATTTTTTTTGTTTCTTCTGTAGAGGTGATGTGATGACTAACGATTCAATTCTTTATGGGTAAATCCCTTGAATTTGTATCGATATATACACCTAAAAATATGAAATTTATTTAGTTGAAATTAACATTGTATGTCATGTTTTGGAAAATTAAATAATGAAAACATACCTCATGTATAAATTTACAACTGAGGCTCCAAGAAATTCATAGTTGAGGATTTCATCAAAATTATTAGAAGAAATATATATAGAAACTTCCTCTCTATAGATTTTTTTCTTCAAAATAAAATACGTGACTAATACCACTTTGTAAATTTTCAGCCACATGAACCATCAATGTTATTAAATAGGAATATTCAATGGCCAGGGTAAATGTGCTTTTATAAGAGCTTTTTTATGTATTGGTTTATCCTATATATGTTTTTGATTCGACCTTTGGTTTGATCCCATTTCCTTTGTTTTTCTATAATAATATTAATCTTTTTAGACCTTGTTTCATTAATTGATAATGTTTTAGTATGAAAAATAAATTGGAAATTAATACCTCATTGTAGACATGTTTTTTTTACAAGATGTGAAGGACATGAAATTAATGTTCCAACAGTTTGGTCAACCTTATGAATACCTTTCTCATAAATTTGAATAGGTAGCTTAGTGCTCAACTCATGGTCTATCCAAATCAACAGTCTCACATGACCTATTGGAATTTTTCTATTGTGTCGCATCTCATTTTGAATATTGAACAATGTATCCCTCTCTACAAAGCAATTGTTTGGTGTTGATAGATATATATCATATTCATTATAACCAAACATAATATTAGAATAGGAAAGGTATCAGTGTCTATCTAATTTACATTTAATATAAAAAATTATTAGATCATTTATTACCTTGGAAAAGACAACTCATTTAGGTGAATGCCTCACCTCAAAGATGGTGGGGTGGGGTAGGATATTCAAGAAATGATTGTTCTTGAGTTATTTGTTTCTCTTTTCATAGCCCCATAAACATTTCTAGTAACTCTCTTTACCATTGTAATTTTCCATCAATTCTAAATAGTCTTTTTTTCTTCTATTCCATTTCATTATCTTTATCCTCTTAATTTTATTATCAAAATATATTCGGGGTTTCACCTTAAAAATCACACCTATGACATGACCATACTATTCTGTCTGCTTCCAGGAAACTGATAGTAGCTGTTCATCCAGTACAGGTGTTGATAATTCCTATGACTAATTCATATTGAAAATAGAGGAAAATAAGTAATAATTTTTATGTAATAGGGATTTAAATAAAAAAATTATTATGTCACACATTCACATGTTTCCCACCATTTTGTGTATTTTCATCTATTAGTATCTCATCTATATTTACACATTCTTCCTTCCAAAACACATGGCGTGAGATGGAAATTGGTTGTGATTTGTATTCATAAATCTTCATATAAATAGTGTAAAATAATTATTTTTTGTTTCATGACATATAAAAGTGTTACAATAGATTTTAAATACATAACAATTGTTTCAAGTGAAGCATACCACATCCTTACTTTATGGTAGGGGTATGTTGGTTTTTCTGCCCATCCCTAGTTTTCATCACATAGTATCTTTTTAATAAATAAAACAATTAATCAATGTGATTAATATATGTATTTCCAAAAAATGTATTACTATGCATGATGTATGTGAAAATACACAACCTCATAATGTCTAGTAAACACATCCCACGTATCTGGGGTTATCAGGTGTGTTTACATAAGAGGTGGGTGGGGTTTTATTATCCCTTCATTATCATTAATATTATGTCTCATTAGAATTGGGTGAAGGCCTCTATAAATCTTTCCAGAAATAATTAATACATATTTCTTATGTGATTGATCTAATATAAATTCACACATCAAGGGATGGTGATGATTAATTCTATGTTTCATTATTTTCTTTTTTCAAAAAATAAAGAAATTATGACATAAAGTTACCATAATATCTTCCAACGTAATTTTATTAATAACGACCTCGACATGGTGCCATGAATCTACATCAATTGAAACACATTAATGAGTGATGATTCTAATGTAACTACTCAATATGGTATTTTTGGGGTTAACATGATGTCCTCGTGCATTCCATGAGACCTCATATTTGATGTATTTCATTTTCCCCTTAATGATTTTTTCTTACATCATCAATCTATGGAACTCTTATTTTTTATGCATCATTGTTCCTTCATCACCTAGAATTTCTTTGGTTTTAAACTCATAAATATATTATTTATATGGATTAGTAGCATCATCATGTGAATTTGGTCATTGATCCTACGCACTGAGTGTAGAAACATGATGAGAAACCTATTATTCCTCTAGATTGGGAGAACCATCACATACAGAAGGTCGTTGTTCCTCTGTACTATGAGAAACATTAGATTTAATCACCTATTGTTCCTCATTATTGGGAGCACCAACATGTGTTAAACTCATTATCTACAGAATTTGTTTAACATTTAATTTAGACAACATAAATACAATAGGGAATAGATAATAACATTAGGTAACACAATGTATATTACAAAAAAATATAACTTGATTAGTGAACTCCCTTTTTTTAAAGTATGAAGGGATTTGACCCCTTTATTGACTATCAAAATCCCTTCATTGTGGTATCCTCTAACATTAAAAAATAATCTACATTGGGACCACTATAAAATCATTATAGAGTCCAAATGAAAGTTTTAATACTCTATTAATTTTCATCTAACCCTTCAATGGTTTTGGTCGATAACAGAACAATTCACCACTTTAACTTTAAATGATCTAGAAAATAAAATACTTGTACTTTATATAATTATATTATAAATGGTTCATCTTTTTACCCTTCCTTACTGAAATCAACTTTCCTGAATCTCATTTCATCTATTATAATTGCACACCTATTATCAACCCACTTGAATTAAAAAATCAGTACATTAGATGTTGTATAATTCAACTCCCAGATTTTTTTATGATGCCAATGTATGACATATTCATGTAAATTATATGTTTTTCCGTTGTATTAGAAACATGAATTTCTTCATCCACAAGTGTAACTCCAATATTTTTCATGGCATTGTCTTCATAATTTCCATTTGTATTGAATGTATATCCCTTAATTACCTAACCATTGTAATCTAGTACATTCACACTTTATCCTCTGATAACCATATAATTCAATCTAAAATTGAATATGGATTTTCATCTGACACGTTTAAAATATAGTCCTAAAACCTTTTTATATACTTTTGATTATGTGTATTTGATTTCTAACTCTCATCCCTTGATGGATTAAAATGCCTAAGAATTTCATTTTGTATTTCAACATATGGTGGAACCTCTAAACCATTATGCAAAATGTAATGGTTGTTCTGCTTCTGATCTACAATATTGATTTTGACAACATATCTTCCAAAAATTATTTCACCCGCAATCTTTCCAGTGTGATGAGATTTTGGTAGAAAAAATCCATCAACACCTGATATGTATTCTATAAATAATTCAATGGCTTCCTAAACAATATATCGCTCTACAATAAAACCCTCTAGTTAAATTCTATTTTTGAAATAACCTTTAAAAAACTTCATTTACCGTTAAATGGGGTATATTCATCTATTTTGTATAGGGCCACATAGTTTTACATCACTCACTATGTGAACCATAACGTTAACCCTTATATCAGAGAATTTTTACTGGAAGATCATTTCCAATTCTCATAATATGATGATAATTTATCTTTCCATAGTCAGAAATTTAATCAGATCTATAACATTGCTGGATATTTCTTTGAAGAAGAAACAAATCTTGGTTAATTTATGAAGGGTGTTATAGGAAATAATGAAACGTAAATCTATAGTAATTAGTTCTTGCATAAAAATATGACATTCATGTGATTTCAGACCCTTTAACTTCAAATCATTTATTGACCCATTATCATTGATATTCGATGAATACCCATATGAAACCTTTCTGTTATTCAATATGTTGAAAAACTGATATCTCTCTTACATGGAAAGTGTGTAAGCGGGTAAAAGAAGAAGATTTCATTTTTTACCCTTCATAGGCACCAAATCATCTCATATTCCCATTGAAGAATGTCCAACCTAGCCTTAATTACATCTTTTTTTCTCATTGCATTTAGCAACTTACAGATGAAATTATCACATATTTTTTTTTCAAAATTATTAACATCAAGAAAATGTCAGGTGTACATAAAATTCTAGAATAATAAGTCAAACAAAAAACTGATCACATTTTCCAACCCGTTTTCATAAGGATTATCGAAAATGGTTTACCAAAAGTATCATCTATATCATATACATTCTGAAACAGTAGATCAACTATTATGGGAGACAGTGTTGTAAGTTCTTATGAACATTCATAAAATGATGTCACCTAATATATTTAATTATCCCATTAGGGTATAAATCTAAAATATTCTAGTAACATAATCATTGATGAATGTTTCAAACTAATTGAATGTGTACCTTTTTAAAAAACATGACACTCTTTAGTTCCTTTAATGTTATATCTTGAAAAACTTCCATAATATAGAATGTAATTTATCATCCCTCACAACATGGATCTCAACGTGAAATATTTATTTATATAAGAATCATATTACATAACATCTAAATCATCCCCACCTCAATATGATTCATGGTGTGTCTGGTATAACTCAAAGTGTCTCTTTTTATTTAAAATTTACATCAATTTACGTAAAAACAACAAGTGACATACTGATAACTGAGAAAACGTATTTTTATTGGTTTGATATTTTAGGAAAATTATCCATGATTCATTTGTGAGGTGTATGATTCAATTTATCCTCAATAAGACGTGTGGTGTGACCAGTATGACTCAAAGTGTGTCTTTTTATTTAAAATTGATATTAATTTGTGTAAAAATAACAAGTGACATAATGAAAACAGATAAACCAAATTTATATTATTTATATACTTAATTAAAATGATAAATTAGTCATTTTTGACATGTAGTAATCAACCATACGTTAATACGATGCACAGTTATTCCTGTATAACTCAAAGTGTCTCTTTTTACTTAAAATTGCTATGAATTTAAGTATAAACAAAAAATGACATAATAAAAACAAAGAAAATATATTTTTATAGATTTTATATTTTAGGAAAATGATATATTAGTCATTTATGATTTTAATGGATCAATATCATCACAATATGGCACACAGTATGATAGGAATCACTCAAAGTGTCTCTTTTTATTTAAAATTAAAATTAGTGTAAGTAAAAACAATAAGTGTCCTACTAAAAATTTGAGCAAACACATTCATATTGTTTTGATATTTTATGAAAATGTAATATTAGTTATTTTTATTTGTAGTGATCATCAAAACCTCAATAGGATTCATGGTGTGGCCGGTATAACTCAAAGTGTATATTTTTATTTAAAATTGACATTAATTTATTTAAAAACAACAAGTGACATACATAAAACTGAAAAAAATACATTCAGATTGTTTTAATACATTAGTACAATTATCCATGAGTAATTTGTGACAGGTTGGAGTCAAACAAACCTCAATATAATGCATGGTGTGATCGGTATGACTGAAAGTGTCACTTATCAGTTTAAAATTTACATTTTTGTTCAAAACATGTCACTCACTAAAAACCAAGAATACATGCTCTGATTATCTTGATGACATGTTAAAATGATTCATAAGTCAGTTGTGATGTGTATGAATTATTCTTACATCAAAATGACTCATGATATGACCAATATGAATCTAAATGCATTTTTCCATATTGAAATGATATTTTAGCAAAAAAACACAATGGACGTAGTAAAAACCATGAAAATGAATTCATATTGTTTTGATATTTTATAAAAATTAACCTTTAATAATTTGTGACTGGTAGGAATTATCTACATCTTAATATAACACACGGTGTGTCCAGTATAACTCTAAAAGTTTCGGTGTTTAATATTAACATTAATTTTAGTAAAAGAAAATGTGACATACTCTAAACCGAGAAAACGCGTTCGGATTGTGTTGATATTTTAGTAAAATGATCCATAACTTATTTCAGCGTATAGAAATCGACCCCGTCTCAATAGGACACATGATGTGACTGTAATGACTCCAAATTTTACTTTTTTATTAAATATGGACATTTTATTATTGTGTTTCTTCATATTAATGTTTAATTTATTTATTTATATTATTAACTACATAATATTTTTTATTATATAGGTGGAATCGTTTTCTCAGGTTGAGTTGATGTTTTTGGAAACTGATACCATGGGCAGACATTTTTGAGAGGGGATCATGGGAATCATAATATGATATATTAATGTTTTAGAATGTTTCATGGAAAATTGTACATGTAATTATATAAAAATGTTGTTGGAAATGTAAATAGTAGTGTTTTTTTCAAATTATGAAGACTGGACATTTTTATATTAATGATATTAATTAAATGTATATAACATGTTTTCATATGGGTGTGTTGTTTAAACTACAAATTTTCTTCTGGGTGTGTTGTTATATAAAATGCACACTGCAGGAGGATAATCATTTATCAGTGATAAAAAAACATTGATAAAGGCTCCTCTTATCAAATCTCTGATTAACAATGATTTTTAGCAATATTAAGGGCCATTTTAATGGTGTTAATGGGTATTTGTGTATTAGTGTTTAACACTCATCCATCTTGTTTGGTTCTCCCTTTAATGTTATATTTATATATATATATATAGTTATATTTATTCATAAATAATTTATGTATATATATATTCAGATATATATATATATATATATATATTAATAGATATAGTTAGTTAAATTTATATATTTGTATTTAAATTTACTTATATATATATATTTATTTCTTTATCTGTATATTTATTCGTACATTAAAATATGTCTATAAGATTATTTTTAAATAAATTTATAAAATATGTTAGTTTGTGTGTGTGTAAATAAATAAATAAATACATATATACAACACACACACATACATATATATATATATATATATATATATTTTGTGTATATGTAAGTATAATTATATATATTTATGTATATTCACATATATTATATATTCATATGTATATTCATATGTTAGAATATATAGATAATATATATCAGTTTGTAAATACAAACACACACTAATATATATATATATATATATATATATATTAGTACTAGAAAATTAGGTTATATCCACAGTTTAGAACGGTGGCTATTATCCCACAAACTGTGGCTATAGGTTATAGCCACGGTTCATTGAACTGTGGCTGGTATTATCGTGGATATAGGGCCAAACCTATATCCACGGTTTCGAACCACGGCTATATCCCTATAGCCATTGTTTTGAACTGTGACTATAGCCCTATAGCCACGGTTTAAAATATGACTATAGACCTATAGCCACAGTTTCATACCATGGGTATTGCCCTATATCCACATTTTCAAACCATGGATTGAGCCCTATATCCATAGTTTCAAACTGTGTCTATAGGTTTGGCTCTATTGCCACGAAAATACCGGCCACAGTTCAATGAACCGTGGCTAATACCCTTCCAATTTCATAAAAAAAATCCAACCCCCCTGGAGAGCAGCCCCCCCCCCCCACACACACACATCCCTTGCACCTGTTTCACCCCCTTGTAAACCTCATTCCCCCCGACTGGACCCCCTTTGACAGCAATCCCCCCCTCTACTGGACCCCCCTGTACAGTAGCACCCCCACCCCCAATTGGAACCCCCTAGACAGAAGCCCCATTACTGGACCCCGTGGAGAGCATCCCCCCTATTGTACCACCCTTGCACCACCCCTACTAGACACCCCCTCCCCCAAAATCCCTACTGGACACCCACCCCCTGGACAACACCCCCCCACCCACACATCCCTTTCACCCTTTGCACACCCCCTTGCACCCCCCTTGCACACCCCTTTCACCCCCCTGCTGGACCCCCCTGGACAGTTTCCCCAACCCCCCTAGACAGCACCCCCCCATGCTAGACACCCCCCTGCTGGACCCCCATGGATAGCAGCAGCCCCCAACTGGACCCCTCGGGACATCACCCCCCCCCCCCTTCGGGACCCCCCTTGCACCACCCCTACTGGACACCCCCCTTGCACCCCTACTAGACACCCCCTAGACAGCAGCCACCCCCCCCCACATACCCACATCCCTTGCACACACCCCTTGCACCCCCCTTACACACCACATGCCCCCTGCGAGACCCCCTGGAGAGCACCCCCCCCCCCCCCCCTGTTAGACCACCCTGCCGAGCATCCCCTCCTACTGGACCCCCCTGGACACCCCCCCTGATGGACCCCCCCTGGACATCAGCAGCCCCCTACTAGACCCTCCTGAACAGCAGTAGCCCCCTAATGAACCCCCTGTACAGCAACCCCCCCATACTAGACCCCTTGGACAATATCCCCCCCACCGCCACTATTGGACCCCCCACACCCCCAGGACATCATCCCCCCCCCCCACATCCCTTTTACCCCTTGCACACACACCCTTTCACCCCCCTTACACACCCCTTCCCCCCCCATACTGGACCCCCTAGATAGAAGCCCCCTCTGGACAGAAGCCTCAGCCCCCCTGGACAACAGCCCCCCACTGGACAGCCCCCCCGGACAACAGCCCCCCTACTGGACCCCCTAGACAGCACCCCCCAACCCTATTGGACTTCCCTGGACAGATTTCCCCCCTGCTGGACCCCCTAGACAGCCCCCCTACAGGACAATAGTCCCCCCCTACACATCTATTTCACATGTCGTAAGGGATCCTTAGTTAAGCATATTGACCAATCAGGTGAGCTTCAGGATTTTACCTTAGATGTAACTACCAATTCAAAACCTTTTGAGGCTTCTTTACCTAGTGTTGAGAGAGTTTTCTCCCCAGTTCCTTCATATTTTGTATCCATAGTATATTTATAATATTTCAGAGAAAGATTTCTTTTAGATTTTAGTGGAATTTTGAGTTATCTGGAATATCTTATTGTTTCATCTACATCTAGTTCTCTACATCCCTCATATTTAGTTGATGTTGATTTGATCTAGTCTATTGTCAAATTGTATCTCAATGTTGTTATATGTTATGTTCATTTATCTCATCAGGATTAATTGAGGCAGATTCTATAAAATGGGTTTTCAAGGAATAGGTTGACCAGTTGAAAGTGATGGAAACTCTAGTCAAGTTATTCATAAAGGGTAAGATTTCGTTAGTAGTATGGAGAGATGAGGAAATATTATTATAATCATTTTCCATCTTATAATTCCTTTCCTATATATATCCAATACTCGAATGGCTTCCGGCTGAATGTCAAAAGTGCAACAGTAAAGTGAACATCAAGGTACGCACTGATATAGGAGTCAAAGTGGCTACAATTCCAGAACATTTGGACCGGGGCCTTCGTCCCCCGGAGCCCTAGAGCAGGGGCGCGTTGCCCCCATAAACCCCCAACGATCTCACCGTGGAGCTCGACCCACGATAAATATAGGCCACAAGCATTCGACCCAATAGGATTGGGCTACACCAATCCATCAATCTCCCTGGTTGCATCGCTTGATGAGAAAGAGGTTAAGAGTGCCCTTTTTAACTAAATCATGATAGTGTGGCTGGTGCTAATGGGTTTACAAATTAATTCTTTATGTTCTACTGGGACATAGTATGTGATGAACTCCTTAACGCTGTGAGGGTGTTCTTTAACCATGCCTCAGTGCCTTATGGAATCAACACCAATTTTATTGCCCTGGTCCAAAAGAAGGTATATTTTGTGGATGTAAATGATTTCAAACCTATTTCTATTAGAAATACCTTTCCAAAAATCATTATAAAAATTATTTCTATGAGGTTAGGTCCAATTTCTCATGGGTTTATCACTTCAAATCAGCCCCCAGGACAGCCCTTGGACTCCCCCGTGGACCTCCCCCAATGACACCCCACCTGTACCCTAGCCCCTTCCCAACAGTCCCCCTCCCCCGCCCCCTCCACCCCGGACAACCCTTGGACACCCCCTGAGACAACCACTCTTAGACACCCCACCTGTACCCTCCCCCTTCCCTGTAGACCACTCGGCACCCCCCTCCCCCTTACAACCCTTAGACACCCCCCAGACAACACCTCTTAGACACCCCACCGACAGCCTCCCCCCTTCCCTCCAGACCCCCCAACACCCCTCGGACAGCCCTTGGACACCACACCTGGATAGCCCCTCCAAGAAAATTCTATTGCCATCAGTACCATCACTTTATTATGAAATAATTATAAATTAACAATGCTTTGAAACTTTTCAAAAAATATTCTTTTTTTGTCATAGTCTAAATAATAGAATTCCACCAATTATAACATGGACCCTCTGGTAGGATGGATTCAAAAATAACCTTAATTGACTAATAAATCTAAAGCTGGATAAAAATATCCTCAACCTTTAGTACCAAAACCAATTCATCATAACAATCTTTTTACCCAGAAATTATTGTGGGGCTACCATCTTGTATCTAGGGTTCCTATGTGTGCCATCAAGATCGATTTATTCAAGGCTTTTGATTCGTTTAGGTGTGAATTCTTATGGGATGATTTGGTTCTACACATCTTTTCGGCTAGGTTCTCATCTTATGTTAAAAGATGTGTCTCTACCCCAATGTTCTCGGTGAACATAAATGGCAGTTTACATGGCCACTATTCAGGGAAAAGAGGGCTCAGAAAAGGGGATCCTCTTTCACCTTTCCTTATTGTGATTTTCATGGAGTTTTTCTCACGCATCCTAGAATGCAGGAGGCTGGGGGCTGGTGTGTTGGCTGGTACGGGCAGGAGTGGCTGGTGCTGGAGGGAAGGCAAGCAGCAGGGGGATGGTAGGGGCAGGTGTGTGCTGGAATAGGTGGCAGGGGGCTGGTGTGAGCTGGGTTGCTGGTGGATGGGGGCTGTTGGGGATGTGGGAGGGGTTGGTGGGGGCTGGGATGTAGGAGGTCTGAGGCTGGTGAGGGATGAAACTGGGGGATGTGGTTGTTTTGTAATTGGTAGAGGATTGGAATGAGTGTTTTGCAGGAGGTTGGGGGGGTTGATGGTGTGGTGGCTTTTTCGGGGTGGATTGCAGGTGGTTGGGGGCTAGTGAAGGCTCGAATGAAGGTGGAAGGGAGGTAGAATGCTTGTGGAAGGGGGCTGGTTGCAGGTGCTGGGGGGATGGTGCGAGCGGATTTGAAGGTGGCATGGGGGTTGTTGCGGGCTGGAATGCTGGTGACAGTGGGCTATAATGAAGGTGGAAGGGGGATGGTGTGGGCTAGATGTGGCTGATGCAGGTCCAAATCACAACATTACCACGACCTGAAGCGGTGTGACCATGGCGTGACCACGGCGTGACTGTGGTGTGATCATGGCATGATCGTGGAGTGACCTCGGTGTGACCACGACATGTTGGCCTGGTCCAGTGACATTTGCAGGGAATCATCATTCGAACAGGAGCGAAGGGAGGGGAGGAGGTGGGGCAACATTCCGGTCGTGGCCCCACCTGCAGAAATTGTGATTAGTTGGTCAAAACATTGATCAAAAGACTCATTGAATACTTTCAATGTGAACCACTTCAAGTTGTCATCCTGGATCATGTCAAATCACGGTATTACCGCTATATGACTGATTCATGACCACTGTGGCACCGCAGCGTGTTGGCCCGGTCCAGCAACATCCGCGAGGCAGTATCTTCCGGCCATGAGCGAAGGGAGTGGGAGGACGTCGGGCCACATTCTAGTCATCGCCCCACCAGCAGAAATTGTGATTAGTTAGTAACAAGATTTATCACAAAACTCATGGAATACTATCACTGTGAACTGCCACTGGGTGTCATCCTGGAGCAGGTCCAAATCACGGTGTGACCGCGGCATGTTGTCTTGGTACAATAACATCCACGGGGCATCATCCTCCAGCCATGAGTGATTGGCGTGGGAGGAGGCAGGGCAACATTCCAGTCGCCGCCCCACCAGCATAAATTGTGATTATTCAGTCTCAAAATTGATCACAAGACTCATGGAATACTATCACTGTGAACCGCCACAATGTTTCATCCTGGAGCATGGCCAAATCATGGCATTACCGCGGCGTGACCATGGCTTGACTGCAATGTGACCGCGGTGTAACAGCAGCGTGACAGCGGCGTGACCACAACGTGACCACGGCGTGACCGCGGCGTGACTGTTGCGTGTTGGCCTGGTCTAACGACATTTGTGGGTAGCATCTTCCAGCTGGGAGTGAGCGGGAGGAGGTGGGGCAACATTCCGACCGTCGCCCCACCAGAAAATGATAGAAAATATCAAATATTTAATATGCTATAACAAGGGATCTCCATAGAAGGTTATAGTGAGTGACACAATGACACAACGACTAAAGGTCAAAAAAATGAAGAAAAAGAATCATTCACCCTACACAAACCATTTACAAATTCATTTACTTTGCCTAAACATGGAAATTTTATTTATAATATTCAAAGTTTGAAAAGGAAAGTGTTGTGGTCCGGGCATATGCCTACTCAGGAAATGTAATTTGAGGTAAACGAGTATGATAAGCCAATTTATATTATTCAAAGAAATCAAAAACTAACTATCCACAAAACAAACACCAACAAGAGGCATATGAAAGACTCAAACAAAATATAATCATGATACAAATAATTATCACTACACTATGGTTTAGAAGACACTGAACCTCGATTGGAGGGGTTTTATTATAAAATCATGGCATTTCATTATCACACAATTCATTTAATTATATTTAACATTTATTCTAATACACATTCAACACAAATCAAATGCAACAATTTAAGAAACTATATAAACCTAACTATCACTGTGAGTTTTCATAGATAGTGAACCTCCGTTATAGGGGTTTAATTATAAATACATGAATTTATTTATCAAATGAAACAATTGTATTAAAGAACACTTATTCAAGATATTCAATTCAATATAATTAATTAGAATTAAGAAATAAGCTAAATTCAATTTAAATAATTCTTGAATTAAAGAGGCTAGAAGAGGGATCCAAAATCAAGGTACAACAAAACCGTCAACATCATCTCTTGGAGCTTTCTAACTAAATGTGTCTTCTCCCCCAATGGGTATACACACCTTCACACACCTGCAAGGACACTTAGCCCCAATTAACACACTTGCATGGCCATGAGCATGTGCAAGGGAATCCGTGCACATATGCTTATATGCATATACCAGTCTCCACTAACCTGTTTATGAATTTATATATATACATGGGAACACATATTCCCATTCGTGCATAATCACTGCCATGGTTTACTATACACGTAACAAGGGAACCCACATACATATACTTTCTTACCTATGCACACACACGCAAGTCGGCCTTAACATGGATAATCGAAACCAACAAGCATGGATGAACGCACTACACAAAGGATATTAGGAACATTAAAATACATAAAGGATTCTACATAACTAGTGATAAACCAACTAAGGGCATTAAATCCTTACCTCGATTAGGAGAACCACATCCACCCGAACCAACACAAAATAATCCAAAGTGCTACTCAAAACATAATATGGAGTCAAAAACACTGAAACCCCAAAATACATGAGGTCATATAATATATTAAAATAGCATGCATTATATAACACTTTATAATGTAATAAAATATGGTTAACCATTCAACTACCCTCTGCCCCCTGCCCCTACCCCCCTCCACCCACCACCTTCCCCCTGCCCCCTGCTCTGCAGATCTCTCCAATGCCCCTGTCCCCTTCCCCCTTCCCCCCTCTACCCTCCCCCTAACCCCTACCCCATTCTCCCTAGCCCCTACCTTGCATACATGACCCCTAGCCTACACATCCCCCTGCATAGCCCCCCTTCTCCCTAGCCTGCACCAGCCGCCCTAGCATGCACCACCCCTAGCCTTCACTAGCCCCCCCTAGCCTGCACACCCCCCTGTGTGTCAAAAAAATCTTTGGAGATGCACGGAGTGTCTCAAATGAGAGGAGTATGGATTAAAATGGAAAACAAAAATGAAATAATTAAAACCAAGCTATATATGAGTAAACTACCAAATGTGGTTACTTATATATATTCTTATATGCATAAGCATGGGCTATGTTTTGTTGCTAGTTCTCTACATAGCATGCATCCCTATCCACAAACACAGCCTATCATGATAAAGCATTCACACAAGAAATACAATTCATGTAAAGACATTGAGACAAATAAAACCACGTAAATATATATTCTGAATGAGTTAGACAAATAAATTGATTTGAAGAATGCCTGGGGAGGAAGCCGTTTCAAAGGGACCATCAGCATTTGAGAAATAATATTGGAAAAATGATGTCCAATCGCAATGTACTACATAAGATTATACAAAAAAGAATAGAATAGTGATTATCGGATGAAAGGACCAAATGTAGAATTGCATTGAAATTTATTGTAATTACCTCTCAACGTCATCAAATATTGTAATTCTTAATTGTGACTTTTATGCATCCTCAAACTCTTGAATAGAATAGGTGAAAAACATGACTAAAAGTATCCAGTATACAAGTTGAATGTTCAATAAGCATAAACAAATTGATATATGGGTGTATGATATGTGAATCTTTTAATTCATTAGGCATTTTGTTGTTGAGGGGGAGAGAAGGTTTGGCACTAGTAGGGGGCTCTGATATCCCTTATACAGTGAACATCTATTTTTATGAGGCTAGGGAGGTAGTGGAATTTATTTGTAGGAAGAAGCTGAAGGAGGCTAAATAAACACATGAAGTTTTATCCTTCTCAGACCCCCTACCCCTCCCCCTTGCACAACCCCCCTGTAGACACCCTTTCCCCCTACAGACCCTCTTGAACACCCCTACCCCTGCTAGTGGTTGACCAATGTATTGATAACCCTCCACTGTATGATCTTTATATGGTATATCGGGTGAGGGATATTGTAGTCATTTCATCAGAATAGTGTTATGGAATTTCCATTTTTGGGTGATCATGGGTTTTAGTATAATCATGGGAACTTATTCTACCCCTTAACCTATTAGCAATCGTTGTTGAAACTCACCTATCAAATCTATTTCATGTAATTCCATAAAATAATTTGAATCAAAATTTGAGAGTTTTTTTATGATTCTGATGACAAATATTACCTATGTTACTCATTATATCATTTTTGAATGATACAAAATTCATAACAGGTTCACCAATCCCAGAAGTTGATACCCAGTGATACTCATCCTATATAGGCTAGTCACCTGAGGTATTTTAGGATCATCACCTAATGAACATGAGACTCATCACCAAAGGAATTCCATGCTCATCGCATAAGGAAGGATGGGATTATGATTCATTAGGAAAGGTGAATCATCATATTCTCATCACATAATAAATCTTATACTTTTCAATAATGCAGGTTCCGGCATCTCTATAATTATAAGATCACATCACCAGTAAAATGGATTCCCATGACTTCAAGAGAATTATTTCCCATGTTTTAACAAATGATTCAGATTCCTTAAACATGGGTACTCACACTTCATTGATCCATATTCATACTCAAACAATATTCTATTCAAAATTTAAATAATTTCAACATTACAGGATCAAATTATGAGGGAGAGTGCTCTTTGGTTCTCAAATATTAATCATTAAAATTCTATGAATCAATAATATAAGTATAATTAATTTATTAAAAATTATTTTTAGGTTTACTATAGAATATATATGAACATTATGAATTATTATATTCATATTATTCCTTTGAAAAAGATAGTGGTTATTATAAAATAATTTTTTAAAACAATAAAGAAATTATGGAAACATTTTTTTAAAACAATCAGGAAATTATATAATTAAAATTAAAGGTTTAGGAAGAGGGAACCTACCCCAACCTCAAGACCCGTTGCTTTTGATGATATCAACTCGAATATTCCTTTTTTATACTTCCACACATATGCAACTTCACATATATATAAGGACACCTAGCCCCTATGTACATATTTTCATGGCCAAATATGCATAAGGGGGTCCTTAGATATATGTTTATACATACATATACCCCTTTACACATACACATATATGCATTTTTCATATGATTTTGATTGGTATAGAATATTCTAAAACATGTTCCTCTATTTTTTGAAACATTCTATGAATATTGAATAAGAAATTTTTTATCTCCCAACACATGAGTCTTATCTATGTTGGGAATCTCATATTTATGGAATAAAAAATCTTGGATGGTGTAATTACCCTAATAACTATCATTAAAATCAATTCATCCTATAACATTAGAGTAATTTAGTCTTATAAGGCCCTAAACTTAAAAAATTTATAGTATTTATCATGTTACCATTATTATAATCTTAACATTCTAATATTTAGACATTCTGACAAGAAAATATGTATAATCCTTTATTCCAATTAAAATTTAAATGGAATGTTGTAACAAAGTGACATATTATTGATAGCATAGAATATTCCATTCATTGAAATAACTATGGCGGAGTATCCACATCCTAGAGTCCCTCTTGACCATATTAGGAAATGAAATGGAAATTATATGACTATAGTGAAAATCTACCTACCTGATTCAATATATCTGCTAATTTCTAACAAAAGGTGTTACATGCCTACTCGATATTGGATCTATGACTAGATCCATCTTTTGATAGAGTATTATTATTTGTAAACAATGTTTTTTAGATTTTGTATTTTATATTTTACGGATTCTAGACCTATGTTTTTTATGATAGTTGTGCCTTTATTCACTCCATGTGAGCAACATATTCATGCATCTCTATAGTCTGTATAGATGTAAAATAATGAATATTCACTTCATCTATAGTTAAGAGATTTAAATAAGTAGATTAATCCTTAAAATATTTTTTATGGTGGTTGGAAAAATAAACATGATGAGATCATATTCATGGGTGGATAAATCCTCGCAATAAATTATAACATTATGAACAAGGATGTGCCAGTGTGGATAATAAAACACACCTACACCTAGGCCAAGGAACGTTGTTGAAGGTTGTCATCTTTATCAGAAATTTTCTCTAATGGATTATATATGATGATAGTTTAAACCGTGAACAAATCCCACTATCATTAAACCTGATTCTAGATGAAAATATTGGGAACCATACTCTGTTCACCTTCTACTATAGGTATATAATCAAGAATTTTATTTTTCATAGACATATCTTCATTAAATTGTGTCATAGCTGAATGAATGTCCCCCATCATTGCCTCATGTTTAACTTTACGGATTGAACATGATAGTTTATCATTTATTATAGCAATACCTAACACTGTTCCACTAGGAAAAATGTAATTAGGTCTTCCCACACTAGTAGTCAAACATGTAGAGTCTTAACCAATCTCAAAATAATATCATGAGGATGAAACTCCCTCAAAATTATTATAATGTTGTGAAATAATTATTTTCCCCCCAATAAATTATAAGGATAGTATGACATGAAAGGATCTTTGAGAATCCAATTTTTTATACACCCATCAAACTGGTTTCCCAAATACCCCATCATTATAGTATTGAAACCATAACATGGAATAAACACATGAAAAATTATTTGGACCAATCTGAAGATGTAATGAAATTTCTATGTCATAATCCCCATGCATCATCATCGACCACATTTAATAAAGGAAAAATAGGTTATATTATCTCTATATATTTATTAGAGGTAAATATGTAACCTGTTTTAAAATTCAAAATTATCATAAGAACCTATAAGGATCAAAAGGATCTAAAATGGTCACTCCACCTATAAAAACATCCAAAATCTCATCTCACAACAAGAGTATGTATGAAATTTATTCTAAATTCCCTCAATTATTATCTACCACTGCACCAAAACGTGTTGAATAAGGAATGAACCCAAAATGGGAAACATCCTTTAACAAATAAATAGGACCATCGAGTCATTAATGGAAAAAGAACAAGACCATATACCATAGCTTCGTAGTTCACTCCACATCGTGTATTAGTTTCATATTCAAGAAAAAATAGAAGAAATCAACGAGTTTTTTAAATACCACGATGATAGGATGTGGGGGGGATTCGACCGAAGTGTCCATGGTGTTGATGGTTATGGGGGAGAGCCATCGGGATGGAAGGGAAGAGGTGGGAAGGCCGCTCGGAGCAGCTTCACTAGAGGAGGAGGATCGTGGGGAGGAGGGTCGCGGTGAGGAAGTGTCGTGGGTATTGAGGGCTATTGGCGAGGAGGCATCGGGGAGGAGGCGTCGAGGAGGGGACATGAAGGAAGAGAGGAGGTGGGGAGGCTGCTCGGAGCAACTTCTCTAGATGAGGAGGGTCGTGGCGAGGAGGCGTTGGGCTGGGTGTCGAGCTGTTGAGGGGTTTTGTGGAGGATGGATCATGTTATGGAAGAAGAAATTAATGGGTCTGGGTATTCATCCACGACATCGTGGCTAATTGTGGGGGTGTAACAATGGATTTTTAATCTGTGGCTTTATAGGCGTGGCTATAGCTCAATGTCCTAGTAGTATATATATATATACACACACACACATTATATAAGTATATAAGTATTAATATATTTGAGTTTGAAATAAAATGGACATTAATTTTTATTTAGATAAGGCTTATATATTGGGAAATATATTTTATATTTAAATATGTTTAATTATTTATTGATAAAAATAAATTTTTATGTGACAATATATAAAAAAATATGTATATATTATTATATATTAAGTTATAAATAACATTACATTATAAAAAATGATAAAAATTAAAATCCAAAATAATGATATGAATTTAATACCTCTAAATAACTTCAATCCCTATAGAAAAATTGAAAAAATACCCTCTTAAACGAGGCTGAAATTCCATAGAATGTTAAACAAAATTTGGTATCCCGACTAAAAACTCAGTTTTGGAGGGATCTTGGGTCTTTTTTTGCCTCAAAAATTATTATATATGGGTTTATTATGTCACCAATATGTAGAGCTAGTCGTAATCTTCGATTTGATATGTAGTAGATCTCAAACGGACACCCGAATCAAAATTTATTTTCCTTTGATGTTTGAGTTACGTTTTCAATTTATTTTGGATCTTTTATTAAATTTTTTATTTTTTGTGTCTTCAAATTATTATTAAATGATTAATAAAAGATAATAATTATTAAATTATTAATTAATAATATTTTTTTAAGTATTTTATAATCCATTTCTACTGAACATCTTTTATATTAGGTGTAAATGTATTTCTATACTTTTCTAAAAAATATGTAAAAAATATAAATTATATTTATATCAATATCAATATATTTATATATATTAATATATTATATTTTATAATAATTTTTTTATGGTTTTTTATTTTTTTCATGAACATTATTATACGAATGCGTTGGGAAAACCCCTCTATTAAGAAAAGCAGAAGCCCTTTTAAGGTGGATTCACATAGAACCCATTGCATCACTGAATCCCCAAACACAACATGCCCCAATAAAAGACATGAAAATTGTAAATGGAAGTAAATCTACATACCTCAAAGTCAAATCCATATATCCTGAAATTCTAATGTAGAGAAACCTATAATTAGATTTGTTTGAAATCCACCAAGTTATCCATCCATCATTTTGAACACCAACCTAGAAACCCAAACCGTATCTTCCATTGGGAACTATGGGAAAGCTCATCATGGTGGACAGATTTGCTGATAATGGAGAAGATGTGCCTGAAAAATCATCACCCCCAAATTGAACGGGTTCTTTCTATAATTTCATCGACCCATTCCTCGAGTAAGGATTGACCCTCGTTATTAAACCTCACCATCTCACCTAGGTTTGAGTCTTTCCTTTAGTCACCATGATGACCATAGGCCTTCCTTTTCCACTAGCCCAAGCACTTTTGAACCAACCCCCACCACCGAGCAAGAGTTTAGATCATGAAATTGACCCCTATGTAATGTTTAATTTAATTATTTTTTATCTTCAGGTATTTGAAAGTAATATATATTCATATTGTTTCAATACTTTAGAAAAATGTTCCATAAGTCATTTTTGATGTGTAAGAATCCGCCCCACCTCAATCCGATGCATGGGGTGAGCGGTATGACTCCTCAACTGTAGATATGTCCATTAACTACTCGTAAAAGATGAATATATTGTGTTAAAAGGAATTATTATACTCAGAACAATTAAATGGGGTCATTTTTTTCATCTCTAAAAAACTGCTAATAAAGGACCCTTTTATCAGTGCTAAAAAATCACGGATTAAAGGGACCTTTATCGACACTTTTTTAGTGCAGATAAAAGTCATAAAAAATAAATTTTTTCCTATAAATTCGAGGCTGGGCCCTCCACCCTTTTTTCTACACTCGATCCCCCCTTTTAATAGTGATTTTCTATCCTCACACCCCTGCAATGGCTTGGAATCCTCCCCCCCAAATTTAACAGTACTAGGGACCTACATTGCCCACCCGCGCACACCCCTTAGATTGGTTTTGAAACTAAGACCCCCCTCATAATCTCGCTTATTTTCCACTCCCATATGTCATTTTATTTTGTATTTTATGATACATCTATATATTTATATTTATTTATATTTTTTATCCATATATTTATATGTATAGATTTATATATATATTTAAATACATATGTAAAATATTTGTTTGTGTGTGTGTTTGTGTTTATAAATATATACATATATATATATATACATATGTGTTTTCATATATTAAAATAATTTTACATATTTGTATTTGGTTAAATATATAATATGTTAATATTTATAAACGTACATTATAATATATTGATTAATATATATTGGTTTGTCAATATGTACAAAAATATATTTATATACATACATATATTATATATACACTAAATGTGTATATATATATATTTATTTTAAATAAAATGGATATTATTTATTATTTAGATAAAGTTTATATATTTAGAAATATACTTTATATGTAATTATGTTTACATATATATTTATAAAATTATAATTTTATGTGTGAATATATAAAAAAATATGTATATATTTTTATATATTTGATTTTAAATAAGACTAAATTATGAAAAATGATTAAATTTCATAACATTAATATAAAAAAATGTAATAATTGTGAATAAATTCATTCCTTGCTAAAAATGGGGAAAAGACCCCCCCCCCTTAAATGAGGCTAAAAATAGATTGAATGTTAAAAAATTATGAAACACCGACTAAAAACTCAGTTTTAAACCCCTTCTAGGGATATTTTGGGCCTTAGAAGACATAATAAGGGATTCCCCCATCATTAGTGTGTAGATATTGGCACAAGATTAGATTTTATATATGGTAGAGCTCAAATATACACTCTAATCGAAAGTTATGACCTTTTGAAATCCAAGTTTCTTTTTCAATTTATATTAGATATTTTATTTATTTTTTATTTTTTATGTCTTCAAATTGTTAATAAATTACATTTACTCAATAATAACTATCAATTTATTAATTAATAATATTATTTTAATTATTTTATAATCCATTTTCACTAAGTGTCTTATATTTTTTGTGTAAATGTATATTTAGCAAAAACGAATACCTATATTAAAATATATATATTATATTTACGGAAATATAATTTGTTTTAAACATACCATTTATCAGTTCTATAAAAAATACACTGATAAATCACCACTTTATCATTTCTATTAAAAAAACTGATAAAGGGAGTCCCGTTAATAGCCCTAAAAAACATTGATAAAGAGGTACCTTTATCAGTGCTAAAAACACAAATAAAGGGGTTACTTTTAACAAATTTTTTTAGCATTGTTAATGGAATATTTAATCAGCAGTTTTCTTAGCACTGATAAAGGTACCCCCTTTATCAACGCATTTTTTAGCATTGTTAAAGGGTGGCCCTGTGTAAAGTGGTTTTTGTGGTAGTGATCCATGTGTGTCCTTTTATTCAAAAATGGCTTTTAAAAATATATTCTTTCAAATTTATGTTTAATTTGTTTCGTTAAATTATTATTAAAAAAATTGTGTTCGTATATAGGAGAATATTTTTGCTCGGGTTGGGGTGGTTTTTTAGCAACTGATACCTTGATTATGATTTTTTGAGAGGGGGTCTCAGGAGCCAAATACAATTAAACATTGATGTTTCTAAATGACTGTAGATAGTAAATGGAAATGTAATTATACCAAATATTTTTTGAAATATATATAATATGATTTTTTTTATTTTTAATGTAAATTTTATTTCAATTAAATTATGAATTTTTATACAGGTTCATTTCTATACAGGTGTATTTTGTGCAATGTGTTGTTATTCAAACAGCACATTGCAATAGTATGGAATTTATCAGAGTTAATGAAAACAATGATAATGGGGCCCTCATTTTACTGACACTGACGACGATAGTGTCTTTTTGGCACCATTAAATCTCTCTACAATGTGTTAAAAGTTCTATCTGTGGTTGTGGAAATTTAATTTTTTTGTAGTGACAATTATATCCTTGTACAGGCATAGAATGAAAAGGATTTGATTAGATTGTGGTTATAAAACTAATAAGTACTCATTGCATTACTAGATGAGGGAGGAGGTGAATTCATGATATAATGGGATTACCACCATATATCACCATATATTTCATGCATGAGCGATGACCGGTTTTTTTTTAAAAAAATAATTATTTTTAAAATTATGAAAATTAAAAACAAAATTCATATTTTCCATTAATTATTTAAAGAGTAAAAAAACAAGTACAAAACTATTTTTCATAAATATATATTCATCTAAAATTCTATTTCAATTTAATAAATATCAATTTTTGTTAAAAAATATAAAAACTCATTTTTCATTAATAAATTAAAATAAAAAATTTAAAAGAAACAAGATATTCACTTGAAATTTAAAAAAATTATTTTTCCTAAAAATAGAATAATAATATAAATTTCTAGTTATGAAAAATTAATAAAAAAATCCCTTTTCCATATGATGTAATAAAAAAATATATATTACAAATTAAAAAATATTTTATCAAAAAAATATTTATCCCCTATAAAGTTTAAAAAATATCCAAATTTTCATATTAAAAAATTATTTAAATTATTTTATTTTATTTTAAAAATTAAAAATTAGATATCCGCATTGTTTATGATGTATTTGGAAATTAAAAATGAATTTTCCCCTTATATATTAAGAAAAATTAAAATTTATCCTTTTTCTAAATGATCCCATTTTAAATTTAAAATATCAAAAAATACCCATTTTCATGTCATCAAAAAATGAAAAAATTTAATTAGAAAACATAATGTTAAAAGTAAAAATTCTACATTTTTTCCTTTCAAATTACATTAGAAAAAATATATCTATTTAGTTTTCAACAAAAATATTTGTTAAAAAATTATTTTTAATTAAGGTATATTTATTTTTAAATTATCATTGATTTATTTTATTTTACGGGAATTTTACTTTTTATCATAAAATAAAAAAATGTATATTTATTTAGTGAAAGGGGATATTATATTTTAATAAACAAATTTTTTTCAATGATTTTGCAAAGGAACTAATTTTTATTATATTTTAAAAATGTAGTAATGAACATTATTTTCATTCACATTAATTTCATTTTATAAAATGAGTTATCATGGAATCTTTTAAAAGGAAAAATTAGAGTTGATTTGTTGATAAGGGATAAGTCATTATATTTTTACTAGACTGGGTCCTGGCATGTGAGAACGATTTTCAAAGAAGCCACAATGCAAGTCAAAAAAACAATCAATAAGTTATTTTATAAATATTTTAATATTAATTTTTAAAAAAATTTAATTTTTTATTAGTGATAGTTATATAAATTAATTTTAATGGATATGATATGTCATATATAATATGAAATTAATATTATGTTTTTGAAAGAATTAGAAAATAGTAAAAGGCAATTTTTTATCCAAAAATATGTTAAAAATAAAAATCTCACAAAGTAATTAAATACATATATTAGTTAATATTACATATTTAATGTGAAAATAATAAATGATGTCAACGTAGATGTTTATGAGGTTTCTTTATGTCACATCCACGCATATGAATACATTTCAACACCATAGGTCTTGGTGTGTGTGGAATCTGCATGCACAATTACATTCCTGTGTAAATGTTATAGGGACTTCTTAACCCCAATACAAGAGTCAAGAGTTTCCCTCACACAAATATTTAACACACTATACCCCCTCATAATTTATGCATGATAACCCAATAATCTCCCCTCACAACCCCAAGGATGATGAACAGAGAAGATTTTTTAGTGATCTGGAAATTCAAAGTTCTCATATGCAACACTTAAACAATCACTACTAAATAACATAGTTTTCCTTAAAAACCCTCTATCATTGATAAAAAAGTGTTGATAATCGAGGCTCTATTAAAAGGGGGGCCTTTTATTATCGCTCAAAAAAGCGATGCTAAATCTCCCTTAAATCAGCACTAAAAAGCGTTGATAAATGTAAAAAATAATTAATTTCTTTGGTAAATTAGATTGTATAGAACACTTTTAAATAGCACCCTTTCAACAATTCTAGGAAGCCCCACCCGCACGTACCACCGCCACCCATTTAACTGTGCTATGCGCAAATCCCCCACCCCTTAACAACATTAGTCACCCCCTGCACCCACCTGCGCACCCCTGCCTTCACTTGGATTTGAACCCAAGACCTCTCCCTTGAGCGTCTGGACCATTACCAGTCACCCATCTTGTTTGGTTCTCCCTTTATTGATATATATATATAGTTATATTTATTCATATATATATATAATAAATGGTTGGGTCCGAAGCCTCATATTATTATTAAACAAAGAAAAGTCCTCTTTCATCTGGGTAGAGGGAGACCCATTACATAGCATGAAGTCCATGTTGGATGTAGCCCATTACATAGCCCATAGGCCCAAAATTTTGGCCTAAGGCCCATTTTTTGAATAGTAAGCCAGCTTCTATAGTTCCCTGCCTCCGCTATAGTACCCGCCGATAAACAGTAGCACCGCCGCTACAGTACCCGATGATAAACAGTGCTACTACAGTAACTGTAGACCCATGGGATTTGACCCCCCATTTTTCATGTAGGATTACAAGGTGCTTACCACTAAGGCCAACCCCAACTTCGTGTGTGTGTATATATATAGTTAGTTATATTTATATATTTATATTTATATTTATATTTATATTTATATATATTTGGTTATATTTTTTTATCAGCATATTTACCTATATATTAATATATATTTATTTGATTATTTTTAAATTAATTAATAAAATATGATTTTGTGTGTGTGTATAAATAAATAAATACATACATACATATATACAACAGACACACACACACACACACATACCAATTTGTTAATACACGCACACACCCACACACTAATATATATATATACGCACACACACGTTGTATATGTATATAAATATTCATATATTTGTGTTTTAAATAAAATGGATATTAGTTTTTATTTTGATAAGTCATATATATTGAGAAATATATTTTATATGTAAATATGTTTTATTGTTTATTTATAAAATTATCTTTTTTGTAATTCCATTGCAAATAATCTAGAATAAAATGATGTGGAATGAATGAAATTTTGATTATGATGGCTAAATAGTTTCATCATAAATTGCATCACCCTAAGGTTAGTTTCCACATCCCTTCACAATTTCTATTATTTAGGTCGTGATTTTCCAAGATGGTTTATTGTGATGAATTCCTATCTCAATTTACTCTTTGCGGTGAGAATCCGTCATAAAAAACGTGTTTCAAAAGCCATTATTTTTTGTGGTATATAAATATTATAACAGAGTGATGCGATCTATATAAATATATATACCAAATTCATATTTAAATTTATATATATGTATCATGTAATATTCTTTATAATCATATGTTTGTGTTTATATATATGTGTGTGTGCACGCTATTATATATTATCAAATATATAAATAATATATCGAAATATTTGTACATATAAACTATATAATTTAAAATTGCAATTCATATTAAATAAGATTTTATTATCAACATTATTTTTATTATATACACAATAAAAAATATTCAATATTATATTAATCAATAAAAATATTAAAAAATTAGTTTTTCTAGGATTTTCAAAGAAAATACACGCGCCAATCAGCTAGATGAAGCCCTACTGCCCTGCAAACCAGCTCCATCTCTGCCCATATTCTACCGGCTCGGCCGTGATGATGAAGGTCGGTCTTAGAGCATCCCCGCCTTGACCGCACTCCACCCTGCCAGGGCCGCCCGTCGCGACCGCGCTCTGCCCCTCCATGATCGCCCCACACGTCGCGACCGTGCTCCGCCCCGCACGTAGGCACATCCATATCCCACCTCAACTGCCATCCGCCTCCTCCATGGCCTCCCGGAGTGACCGCAGTGTGCTATGCCCCGCACTCCTACACATCCACATCCTGCCTCAACTACGTTCTGCCTCCCCCGGAGCTCCTGGATTGGTGCACCTTCTAGATGATCCCCAAACATTGGTACCCTGGTGGAGGAGCGATTTCCGGTGCAGGAGTTGTGGTGCATTCGGGGTCTCCTACCTTGGGTACCCCTGGGGCCTGTTCCCAGGATAATGGGACCGCTAGACACTACCCAGCATAATAATAATCCACATCTATCGGCACACTAGGGTTCTCCATTGTTGGGGATGGTGTAGGTTTCATATCTACTTGATTGGGAACCCCGGGGTGGAGATCCCAGGAGAAGGGGACGGTTGGACGAGGTCCCTCATAGTCATTTGGATTAGGTCCATCGTAGTCCTCCTCTATTCTCCGTCGTGATAAGATCGTTGAATTGGTAATAATTGAAGACCTCATCGCCAGATTCATCATGGGTCGTGGGACTCCAACTGACTGCTCCAGATTTTTTACCTTTTGTAAGGATGTTCTTCCAAAACACGACTTTCACCGGGTTCCAATCCACCCATGTAACATCTTCATCTTCATCTTCATACGGTGAGGGGTTTCAAAGAAGAGGGTAATCCAAGTGGGAGGGTTATAGTTTTAAAACACACCCTCCATCCTCATATAGTATTGTCATCCTTTATTTTTGCGACACTCAAATCATTTATTTATAACACAAATTAATATGAGGAATTACCCAACCCACTTTATTGAATGTTAATTAACATATTAATCGAATATTAAAAAGATACTAAAACTTCCCAATTTTTGTTAACTATTTTCAGTATTGTTAATATTAAATTTATAAATTAAATCTAACTTATAATCTAATTAAATTAATTATTATTAACTGAATAAATATATTTTTTGAAATGTTAATAAAATAGTAAAATTTATTTCCATTATATGATATCAATTTCTTTTTGATTTATAAATAAATTTTAAATTAAAAATAATATATGTCTCTTTAATTAAGTCAGTTTGGGCAGTTAAAAGTTTGTTTCAAAATATAAAATAATATATTTAAAAATAGTGTTTTAAAAAATAATTGGTTATAAATGGATTTGGGTTTGGAAAAATAAAATGAGTTAGGATTCGATTATTCAAAATTTCATGCATACTTGACGGGTTGATATCCCTAATGTTGGGTGATTTTTAATGAACATTTAACCCTAATTATTAAAGTTGCAGATTTTAATAATTTTGATTAATTTTAATTTAGTAATTTAGAATTGATTTTGAGAATATTTTACTCGCATCTAAAATTTAATGTTGGTTTTAATTCAATAATCTAACATTGACTCGTATCAACCATTATACAACATTTAGTATATATATATATATATATATTTGCAATCTTTTTATTTTTTATCTAAAAATTCATAAATGGAAATATATTTTTATAGAGATTACCCCCGAGGGGGTGTGCAAAGAGGTGGTCAACAGAACTACTATTTGGAAACTGAATAAAAAAGAACCAAAGGGTTATACTAAAATGAGTATTGTTTAGTAAAAATTATATTTGGTTAACTGATTTTTTGGTCTTGATTATTAATTATAATAACCAAAAACTGATAAAATAACTGAAATTATAATTTTTCATTTCGTTATTAATTTAATATTTTAAATTACTTATAACACATATTATACCAAATAAATACATTTTTGTTTATAAATTTATATTTGTTTTCAAATAAATTGTTTATTTATAAAATTTAATGATTTATATATAATATTGAGTTTTTTTTCGACACAATTAGGGTATATTTTTTTAAAATTTAATGTATTTTTAGTAGGCTTTCTCCGACGATCAACCATTGTACAATGGTTTGTCCACCCAATAAAAACTATGTTTATCTTATTAGAAGTTCATAAAAAATTAAAAAAAAAATTAAAATTTAATGATATATTAATCACATATGATTATTTATATTGTTAATTACTATTTATATTAATTATATTTTAATTCATACTACTAATTTTATTATTATTTATTATATTGAAAATTTAAATTAATTATAAATTTAAATTTTAAATGTTTATTAATAATTTTATTATAAATTCTTAATTACAATGTTAATTAACTATCTTTGTAAATTATATTAACAATTACTAAATATATTAATGATATTATCAGTGATTAATTTTCTTAATTATATAACTAATTGTTAATAATTATATCATTAAACTAAAATGTCCCTTTTATATTGAAATCAAAAACATTGAGTCATATTAATCACATCATATGTCCAATTGACATGTAGTCAATTCCTACTCATCTTAAATGAGTTATGTATAAATACTATAAAATAATCATTTAGCGGTGGTTATTTTTTGATTTGGTGGCTGTTTAAACCACCGCAAAAGTTGATGTCGGCTTCCAACATGCGGCAAATCCTCCCATTCACTACCACGGATCGAAGAAATGGATGCTTCATGTTTTATCAGCGCTAAGAAGAAATCATTAATAACGAGGGGGGGATTTACCACCACTAGATAGAAGTGGTGATAATTCATTCCTTTATAAGTGCTAAAGAATGGATAATAAAGGTGCACCCTTTTTAAGAACTTTCTTTATCACTGATAACGGGGGACATTTTAAAAAAAATCCTCAAACCCTAGATATCATCCAAAGGCAAGGTACATAATTCTGGAGGAATATATGAAAACCATCAATAAGACCCCTAATGATTCCCAAAAGTATCCAAAAAATAAACTTCTTGGTTGCCCTCTCTCCAAGCAAAGGGAAAACAACAAGAAGAGAAAAAAGGAAGCAAATATCTGATGATGTCGATAATGGAACCATATGCTTAAGGGACACCTTTATCCTCCTTCAGTTAATTGATAATTACCTGAAAATTAGATTCGACCATAACATCCTTCCAGACAAGAGAAAAGATGGGCTGCATATACTTCCAAATTACCATGGCCATTGCCACATGATGAGACTAACCCGCAATGTCAGAGGAATGATGAGCTGCAATAAGAGAGACAACATGATCCCAACGGATTTTCTAAAAACCCAAAAAACCATCCATAGATGTCGCTACATCAGTATTAAGTTTTAGAACACCCAAAGGGGGGGAGATCCATCTGATAGGAAGGGAATGAACAAGTGAAGGTGGACGAGCCACCTCAATATCCATCCACTGCGAGCCCCAGTTTTTAATCTCTGAATGCCAGAACATGTCGTATTTAATAATGATCTCTAAAATGTATGCATTTTGGAGAAACCATATAATCCAAACACCATTCTATTATTATCGCTGATAAATTTTTTTCATAAAAAATATTATTATTTTATAAAAAATTATTATATTTATATTAAAAAAATTATTTGTATAAATTAAATAAAAAACACATGTTGATAATTAATATATTTTTTTATTAATTAAAATATATATATAATGTTTTAAAAAAGTATTTATAATTTATAAATAAATAAATATATATTTAAATAATTATAAGATTATAACTAATTTTTAAATAATAAATATATTTATTATTTTTATTATTTTTATAAATATATGAAAATACTATTTAAATATATATATTTATAATTATAATTATAATGAAATAAATATATATTAAAATAAATATATGTTTCGAATGATTTTGTTCAATAAATATTTTGATCCGTGAATATAATTGACATACAAATATGTTATGGATTCATCACGATTGTTCATTTATACATTAAAAATGTTAAAACTCACACGAATAGAGTTTTGACATTAGTTAGTGGCTAACCGATGTTAAAACCATGTTAGTGAGAGTTTTAATGTCAGTTACGCAATAAGAAATGTCAAAATGTGGGTTTCAAAATTAGTTATCAATGAATTTTTGATCCCCCTCTTGTCAGATGGATTCATCCCCCTCAGGGTATTTTCAATCATAATACTGATGCCGCGATTCCTTGTGATGACTCTGTTTACCTAATAGAAGTTCTCTAGAACCATGTAGTCTCTATCATTGCGGCTCGTCGTTCCTCAGAAATTTCTTGTTGGTATTCTCCCATAGCAGTGGGAATGGCTATATGGAAAGGTATGAAATTCATTCCATCTCTCGGCTGGATGGATATTATGGTCAAATATGATTGTCAAGTTATTATCGACATGCTGAAGGAGGATGAAGGAGGCCCCCAATATTTTGGGTCTCTTATCAACATCACCATATCATTGGTGTTGTTATTCTATTCTTGTTATTATTCCTTTTTTTGGAGAGGACAATCGTATGACTCATTTTATAGCTACTTTTGGGAGTTGTTGAGGGTCACATTATGGTGTCATTGATTCATAAACATCCCAACTAACTCATGGATCATTTTCCTATAATATCAAATTAATCTAAATTTGTTTTCTCTTTTTTGATTTGGTCAATTTTTTATTTTCCTAAAATTAATGTATATTTTAAATAAAAAAGATGCAATGTAGTCATACCAGTCACAATATGACTCATATTGAGGTGAAAAATAATCCTTTTCATCCCTAATTAATCATGTATTTTTACCCAAATGTATCAAAACAATCTGAATGTGTTTTCTCATTTTTTAGTATGTCACTTGTTCCTTTCTACTAAAATTAATGGCACTTTTAAATAAAAAGATGGACTTAGAGTCATACAGGCCACATCATGCATCATATTGAGGCAAGAATAATTTTTATAAATCCAAAATTTTTACTGGATATTTTTACTAAAGTATCAAAACAATCCAAATTTTATTTTCTTGTTTTATAGTATGTCACTTGTCTTTTTTAGAAACAAATCATTATAAATTAGAAACACACACTTTGACTAATACCGGTCACATAAAGTATCAGTTTGAGAAGAGAACAATTCCTACACATAAAAAATGATTTTTGAATTGATTTATTAAATTATTAAGACAATATGAGTCTGTTTTCTTGGTTTTTAGTGAGTGATGTATTTTGAAGTAAAATGTCGATTTTAAATTGATAACCGACACTTTGAGTCATACTGATCACCCTATTTTTTGGATTGGGGTGTAGATGATTCATACATATCTTAAATGACATATATATCATTATACTAATGTATACAAAAAATTTTAATTCTTTTTTTGGATTTGAGTTTCGAGTTGTATATTGTACTAAAATTATGATCAATTTTAATTAAAAAGTCACACTTGGAGTCATACCGATCATGTCATATGTAAGATTGATGTGTTTTTGATTCCTATATGTCCCAACATATTAAAGTAATCCTAAATTCCAAGGAATCCTCCATTAAAATAAAACAAATCTTATGTGATTAATACTAAAAATAAATAAATTACACATAAATTTGAAAGAATCCATTACATCTATAGAAGTCACATCTTCATACCATTGGGGTACATTCTATGATCATGTATGATGCCCATTTTTTTCTAATAAAATTTATATAATTTAATAAATAATATTTTTTAAAAGTAAAAATACTACTAGAAAAATATAAATACACAAAGGATTAACAAATATTGTAAATAATGTTGTAATTAACTTTGAAAATAACACTTAGGGGATGTGTGTTTTATTGATGGAATATGATCTCTCTCATAAATTTACAAACATAATAACTATAATAATTTCGATTTGTTTTTTTAGACACTGTAGAAACATTAAGGAAAATAAGTAATTTTGTTATATTTTTTTGGATAGTTAAATATTTTTATATATACCTCGATACTTATCCAGTTGTAGAACTTGTTTGGGTCCTTGTGTGCAATGCTTGTCCTCATTCCATGATTTAGATGATATTTACACACCACCCTATAATAACAAAATCCAAATTAAAAAATAATATAGTTATATTACTTGAATCATAGTTCTATAATGTTGGGTGTAGTGTATTAAAAATTAAAAAAACGTTATCATGTGTGGTCGGTTTGTTGGTAATCTATGTAGTGAATCCAAGAAATAAATATTTAGAGTATCTAAATTGATAGTAATGAGAATACTGGTTTTCTTAAAAACAAAAAAATTAATAAGTAATGAAGGAAATGAAAAATATAATAAATATGATTAAATTACAGGGTTTTATCCTGAAATAATTTGTATTTAGCAAATTATTTCATCCCCATGTTTTCTATCAATCGATTTTCCAATGTTTTCTACTCTTTCATCTATTTTTTGGATTTTATATTTGTTTTTTTTTCTGTAGAGGTGACGTGAGGACAAATGTGTCCAATTTTTTATGGGAAATTCCATTGAATTGGTATTGTTATATATGACTTCAAAAAATATGAAATGTATTTAGTCATAATTAACATGGTATATCATCTTTTGGAAAATTAAAACACGACAACATACCTCATGTATTCATTTACAACTGAGAAAACCTATCCATACATAGTTGATGATTTCATCTACATTATTAGAAGCAATGTAGTCAATAACATCCTATCCACACATTTTTTAATCAAAATCTACTATGTGACTACTACCACTTTGTAACTTTGCATCTGTATAATCATTTAATCTTAGTAAATGTGGATATTCAGTGTGTAGGGTAAATGTGCTTTTGGAAGATCTTTTCGATCAGTTGGTTGATCCTTTAGATGATTCAAATCAAACTTTCATTTCACCCCCATCCCTTTGTCTATTTTGAATAGCATTCGTCGGATTAGAAGTGTTTTCATTAATTATTAATGGTTTATCATCAAAAATAAATAGGAAATGAATACCTCCTTGTAGAAATATTTGTTTTTCAAGATTTAATGGCCATGCGATGAATGTTACCATAGTTGGTCAACCTAATGAATATATTTCTCATCAATTGGAATATGTTGATAAGCCCTCAGATAATGGGTTATGATAATAGTCACTCTCACAAGACCTATTGTAAGTGGTCTATTTTTTAGCACAACATTTTGGATATTGAACATTGTATCCCTCCCAACATGGCAATGGGTGGGTGTTGACTGATATAAGTCATAGTCATTATCATCCTGTATAATATCAGTACCAGAAAGGTATTAGTGTTATCTGATTCACATTTTATAGAAACATTTATTAGAACATTGATTACCTTGTCCAAGACATCTTTTCGAGTTGAATGAATCACCTCAAAGCTAGTGGGTGTGGGGAGGGATATTTAGGAAATGGTTTTTCTGGAGTTCTTTTTTCTCTTTAATTATCCCTATAATAGTTTCTAGTAACTCTCTCTACTATTGAAATTTTTATTAAAGTGTATACAGTATTTCTTTCTTCTATTTCATTTCATTATCTTTATCCTCCTATAGTTTTTTTATAAAAACATGTTTTCGGTTGTCACCCCAAAACCTGCAACTCTGATGTGACCATAATGTTATGTCCGCTTCAAGGCCACTGAGAGTGTGATTACCCAGACTCTCAGGGTCCTTTCCTTTTCCAAAAATCCGGATCCTAAAGGGGTAGCCTCTCGGCGTGAGGCCGATCGGCACTACCGGTCGACGCGACCGGTCGACGAGACTGAGCGGTGCGACCTGTCAGCGAGACTGAGTGGCGCGACCAGTCGGCGAGACCGAACGGCGCGACCAGTTGGCAAGACCGACCGGCGCGACCGTTCAGCGAGACCGAACGGCGTGATTGATCAGCGAGTCCGAATGACACAACTAATCAGTGAGACCAACCGGCCGATCGGTTAGACCGATTAGTTAGACCGACTGATCGGTGTCACCTAGCCTTGTCGGGGTTTTACCAATGACGCCCCCTTTTGCGCAAATTGGGTTTTAAACCCTATTTTAACCCATTTAATATTGATTTAAAGCCCAGTAACACCCATAAATTTTTTTTTATTAAATATTTAATGAATTAACCTGGTGTGTGCGTCAGTTTAAACCACCCTGCCCTTTAATTATGTGTGGGGTGTCTCAACCACGTAGTCACCCCACGACCCCACACCTTACACAATATCATGTTCTTTTTATCCATATCTTAACGGCCCGAGGTATGATGTATCTTACCATTTATATCCTAAGGGTTCTCCCTAAGTTTCTTTTCTCGATCACCCTCTGATAGGAGTACCCTTCGTCCAGACGAGCCACATTTCATTCAGATGATCTGCATCACTATCCATGGAGTTCAACGCCCAGGCTTAGCATTGATCTTTGATCAATAAGTATGGAATTTCACCTTCGTCTCTCCTTTGTGTGTATCTTGTCACGTGGGCATGATTTTTTTCAGTAGAATTATATGATCCAAACCTAAATAAAGATAATGAACGAATTTAATAAAGAACAAAGGGGGGGATGTGATCGATGATGATGCTTTGTTTTATGATCTTCTTTTCTAAATTGTGCGGGCTTATAAAAATTGAAAATCATGTACATTGGTTGTCTTTATCTATGAACTAATAAATTCCTTACCACTGGTGATGTTTAAACGAATTGTATTGTGGTTGTGAACCCTTGCTGTGTAAAGGAATTTGGTTAATTATGTATATCTGGCTAAGTAAATTGGAGGCACCAAGATCAACCCTTTTGTGTGATAACCCTGGTTAATGTATGATGGAATTGAAATCATGGTGTGTGTTAAATCTTTTAAATCTGAAAATACTGGAACATGACTGCCTTATGTTGGTGGTGGTGGTTTGGTTGTTTTCATTCAAGGGCCGACTACTGGGTGAGTTTGGTGGGGATGTGATCCCCTGTTGTTATGGATTTGGTGGTTATTAATTTAAGGCTGGGTGGTTACCTTGTTTATATCACGAATTGGAGAGGGATCCTCTATTGTTGAGAAACCTTTTGGCTCTGAGGTATTGGACATGGGGATATATTATGGGGTTTTCATTGTTGTTGTTACATTACAAGTTGGATATTTTAGTTGATGCTTGACTATATCCATTCACTTTACATGTTCTTATGATTACATGTTTCCCAATTAGGTGCAAAAACTTATTTAAACATCATTACTGAACATGAAAACAAGGATGGGACAAATGGTTTTTTGGATTGGTGTATGATGTGACCTAGTCAGGGTACTAATTTGTTCTTTAGACAGGCTGAAGAAAAACCTAAACTTGGGAGAGTGCTTGTTAACTATATATATATACTTGTAGTTTTGTTTTTCTTATTGTCACACCACCCAAGTTGATCACTTAGTGTCGAACACCCCCATTTCATGGCGAACGGTGTTTTTTCCACCACTTCTATTAGTGGTTAGTTATTATATCCTTTTTCTACCTTTCTAGGATATCCCAAGTATCTTTGGGAAGGATGTGATGGCATGAAGTCCATTATTATCCCATGAATCTCTTGGCAGGGTAGTGTGGTGGTTGGCCCAGGTGTGTGGGGGCAGATGATTTTCCAAAGTGTCTTCGGGATTAAGCCCAAGTGTCTTAGGCCGTATAAGTTTTAGTTCTGGTCCCCTGGTCCTCGCCCTTTTACATCGGTCCCAGGACCGCAGTGCTTTGTATGTGGGAGACATGGAAATCTCTGCAGTCAGTGCCCAGACCAGGTATAGTACGATGGTGGCGGACTGCCCCATCACCCACCCTAGCAACAGCTTCCAAACAGGCCTTTCCAGCAGCAGCAGCAGGGAGAGCGAGCTCCCGCTCCTCTGAGAGAAAACATAGCAGGAGGAGGCCGACCTCAGGGTGCTCCTTAGGGACCCCAGCCAGGGCATGGTCGGGGAGGTGGTCGACAGCCGATGGGTAGAGGAGATGGGGGTGGCAGTTGCACGTCGCGGAGGTAGTATTTCCAGTAGGTATGGAGGTTGTTCGTGGTACGATCTATCTGTTTAGCACCCTTGCATACTCCTTGATCGATAAAGGAGCTTTTCACTCCTTTGTTGCACCTAGTCTAGCCTGTTATTTGGGTCTATATGTTGAGATATTTCCAGTGCCCCTGGTGCTGAGAACACCAGTCGGAGCTCAGACCGACTTGTTATATGTTTTTCGATGATGCAGACTAATGACAGGGCCACATTAATCGGTCAGGGATGTTCTTCTGCTATAGATACAGCCATACAATGTCATTCTTGGCATAAAATAGCTGATATATGTGTCAGACATCATTGAATGCATCTGAGGAAGGGTTGTGTTCTCAGACTTGTATGGCTGACGTGTTACGTTCACCGGCGAGCGGGGTGGCCATAAGGGTAGCGGACGAGAAGAAACCCTCCTCTCCTTGTTAGCCTAACTGTCTGTGGAGTCAGTGGCTGCTAAGATGATGGAGGTACCAAGGATCATTAGTGAGTTTATGGACATCTTCCCAGAGGAGGTGACGACTATACCCCCTCAACGTGATATCGAGTTTTGGATAGATTTACCGCCTCGTGCTCACCCTATTTCGATGGCTCCCTACCAGATGGCACCTTTGGAGCTACGAGAGATGCAGATTCAAATGGATGATATGATGAAGATAGGTTATGTTCGACCAAGCGTGTCACCGTGGGGTGCTCCATTCTTGTCTTCCAAGAAAGCAGATGGAGGTCTCAGGTTGTGTATATACTATAGGAGGCTGAATCAGGTAACAGTCATGAATCACTACACTCTTCCAAGGATAGACGACCTTTTCCACCTGCTGAAAGGGGTAGGGTGGTGCTCGAAGATCGACCTGCAGTCTGGGTATCACCAGTTGGGGGTAAAGGAGAGTGAAATCTCGATGACGGCCTTCAGGTGTAGATATGGAATCTTCAAGTTCGTAGTCATTCTATTTGGTGTTACGAACGCCCTAGCTAAGATCATGGGGCTTATGAGCTCTATATTCTGGGAGTACCTAGATCAGTTTGTAGTTGTCTTCATCGACGATATCCTGGACAATTCAAGATCAGAGGAGGATCACACGGAGCACCTGAGGACGGTTTTGGAGGTCCTCCGACAGCACAAGCTTTATAGTAAGTTGTCAAAATGCATCCTCTCGATGTGAGAAGTGCACTTCCTCGAGCACGTGGTGTCCGGGCGCATGCTAGTAGTAGACCCATCAAAGGATGAGGTAGTTTTTTCTTGGACAGCACCCATGAATGTGGTAGAGGTCCGTAGTTTCCTCGGGTTGGCGAGTTACTATCGGAGGTTCATACCCAACTTCTCTCGACTTGCTGCCCATTTGACATTCTTGACCAACAAAGACCAGGTTTTCATGTGGAGTGAGAAGTGCGAGGCAGCCTTCAGCTATCTGAAGGAGATGTTGGTTAGTTCCCCCGTGTTGAGATTACCAGAATAAGGGGTGGCATATGATGTGTTTGGGGATGCTTCAGGACAAGGCCTAGGATGTGTGTTAATGTAGCGACAAGGAGTGATCTCTTATGGGTCTAGGAAGTTAAACCCTCATGAGAATTATTAGGTCACCCATGACTTGGAGCATGCAGCGGTCATTTTTTCAGTGATGTTATGGAGGCACTACCTCATCGGAGAATGCATTGTGGTCTTAAGAGATCACAAAAATCATGAGTAATATCTTCTCCCATTGGGACATAAACTTGCGGCATTGATGGTGGATGGAGTTCCTCCAGGGTTATGACTTCATGATCTCCTACACATCAGGGAAGGGGAATGTAGTAGCTGATTCCATGAGCAGGAGATCACTGAAGGATGAGGTCTGAGAGTTGGCAGAAACCTAGAAGGAAATGTAGGAGTTGTCTTCCTTACACCTGGATGCAAGGATGGATAGCAGTAGAGGTTGAATGTATCAGATGCTAGTGCAGTCATATCTATTTCAGCAAGTGGAGGAGTCTCAATGGGGAGACCCAGAGTGTGATGTTATGTGTGACCAAGTTGACCAGAGATATGCTCCAGATGGATGGATGAAGGATGAACAAAACTGAATTCTTTTCCCGGGGAAGATGCTTGTTCCAGAGGCAATGTGAGGCCAGGTTCTCAGTGACTTCAACAACTCACCCCTAGCGGTACACCCAAAAGTTTCTAAGATGTACCAGGGACTGAATAGACAGTTTTGGTGGCTTGGAGTGAAGCGAGCAGTGGTAGAGTTTGTGGCTAAGTGCCTAGAGTGTGAGTAGGTAAAGGCTGAACACCGTGTTCCAGGATTGTTGTTACAACCATTATATGTTCTCGAGTGGAAGTGGGATGACATCGCGATCGATTTAATCACCAGACTACCCATGGTCCATGCGGGATATGAAACCATATGGGTGGTAGTGGACCGGGTGACAAAATTGTCTCACTTTCTAGAATTAAGGAGTCAAGTGCAGTGGACTCTCTAGCATAGATGTATGTAGACAAGGTCGTGTGGTTGCATGGAGTCTCAAGTTCCATAGACTTGGAAATGGAAGAACATTTTACGTCACGAGTCTTGAGGGGTTTAAAACATGCTTTTGGCACTCAGCTATGCGTTACCACTGCTTTCCACCCACAGATAGATGGGCAGACAGAGCGCACAATCCATACCTTGGAGGATATGCTAGAGGCATGTGTTCTGGAATCAGGAGGATCATGGGTGCGATACTTTCATCTGGTAGAGTTTGCCTACAATAATATCTATCACTATACCATTGGTATGGCCCCGTTTGAAGCCTTGTATGGGAGACCATGCTGCTCACCTGTGTGTTGGGACGAAGTAGGAGAGACAGGCATCCTTGTCCCGGAGGTGGTGCAGACCACGACAGAAAAGGATCATCTCATATGGGAAAGGATGAAGGCTTCCTAGGACTGGTAGAAGTCGTATGATGATAATAGGAGAAGGCCCTTGGAGTTTGAGGTTGGAGAGCACGTGTTCTTGATGGTCTCCCTTCGGCTTGGACAACGGAGGTTCGACAAGGGGAATAAGATTTCTCCAAAGTTCATCGGGCCCTATGAAGTGTTGCGGCATGTCAGCAAGGTGGCTTATCATCTAGCGTTTCCACGACTACTACTGAGGATACATGATGTCTTCCATGTGTCCTAGCTCCATCGGTATCTACACGACGATTCGCACAACATCAACTGGGTAGAGATGGACATCGAGGAAAACGTGACCTTTGTGGAGAGACCAGTGATGATTGAGGATCGCAAGGAGAAGGTACTTCATGCGAAAACCATCCCCTTGGTTCATGTGTTATGGAGACATAGTGGGATTGAGGAGAGTACGTGCGAGAGGGAAGCACATATGTGTGCCCACTAACTAGAGTTGTTTTGAGTTTTGTACTGTTCGGTTTATTCCTATTGTGATAGATCATTTTACCTTGTTGGCTATGAAATACTGGTTTTCTTTCCTCTGGACGTGTATGATGTGTCCTGGCTACAGGGAGGGGAGGACCCGACCTCTAATCAAGTTGCATTAAGGTGGATGCGATTTAACCCGTGCGGGCGAGTCAGTTCCACCCAAAGCATATAGTATCTCGACATGGGGATGGAGACTCCCAACCCATATGGCTGGGCAGTTTGACATGATATATTTCTTGGTTCTTAACAATGAGGTTTTCGTAGTTAACAATGAGGCTCATTCTTGGGAGGTATCTTTCGTGGTGGTTATTCAGACCCGCTCTTTCCTTTAGGGTTGTTTAAATTCTCGAGGGCGAGAATAGTTTGAGAGGAATCTGATGTGATGACCCAAACTCTCATAGTACATTCCTTTTCCAAAAATCCTAATCGTAAAGGGGTAGCATCCCAGCATAAGGTCGATTGGCATGACCGATCGGCGTGACCACTCGGCGAGATCGATCGGCGCGACCGGTCGGCGAGACCAATTGGTGCGACCGCTCAGCCAAACCGATCAGTGCGACCGATTAGAGCAACCGATCGGTGAGACCAACTGACCAATTAGTGAGACCGACTGATCAATGTCACCTAGGCTTGTCGGGGTTTTTCCATTGACGCCTCCCTTTTGCGCAAATTTGGTTTGAAACCCTATTTTGGCCCCCCTATGCTTGTTTTGAAGCCCAGTAACGCCCATAAATGTCATTTAATTAAATATTTAATGAATTAACATGGATTGTGCATCGTTTTAAACTGCCTGACCCTTTAATGACGTGTGGGGTGTCTCAACCACATAGTTAACCCATGACCCCGCTCCTTACGTGGTTTCAGGTTCTTTTTCTCCATATCTTAACGGCCCGAGGAGTGCTGTATCTCACCCATTATAACCTAAGTGTTCTCCCTAGGTTTCTTTTCTCAATCACCATGTTCTAGGAGTACCCTTCTTTTAGATGAGCCACATTATGTTCAGACAATCCACATTGCTATCCATGGAGTTCCACACCCAGGCATAGCATCGATCGTTGATCAACAAGTAAATCCCCTTTGTGTGTATATTGTGGGGTGAGAATGATTTTTTTTCTGTAGAATTGGATGAACCATACCTAAAAATATATATTGAATGGATTCTATAAATAACGAAGGGGGGTTGTGATCGATGCTACTGCTTTTTTTATGATCTTATTTTCTGAATTTTTCTGTCTTATGCCTACTGAAAATCATGTCCGTTGGTGGTCTTTCCCTGTGGACTAATGAATCACATACCTCTGGTGGTGTTTAAAGGGATTGTATTGTGGTTATGAACCCTTTATCTATAATGGAATATGGTTAATTACGTACATCTAGCTAAATAAATTAGAGTCACCAAGATCAACCCTTTTCTATGATAACCCCTATTAATGTACGAAGGAATTGAAATCATGGAGTGTGTTAAATCTTATAAATATAATAATACTTTCATGGGCCTTCCTTGTATTGGTGGTGGTGGTTTGGTTGTTTTCATTCACGGGCTGATTTCTGGGTGATGTGGGTGAAGATGGGATCCCCTGTTGTTACGGATTCAATGGTTATGGATTTAAGGTTGAGTGGTTGCCTTGTTTATATCACGAATTGGGGAGGGATCCTCTATTGTTGAGAAACATTTTGGCTCATGGATATTGTACATGGGGCTGTATTTTTGGGGTTTCCCATGTATGTGCAGAAACTTATTTAAACATCATTATAGAACATGAAAACTAGTATGGGACAAATGGGTTTTTGGTTTGGTGTAATTTGTGACCTGGTCATGGTACTGATTTGTTATTTAGGCAGGCTAAAGAAAAAACTAAACATGGGAGAGTGCTTGTTACCTATATATATACTTGTTTTTTTGTTTCTTATTCGCGCCCCACCCAAGTTGATCACTTAGATCTGAACACCCCACATTTAATGGGGGAGGGTGTTTTTTCCAACACTTCTATTAGTGGTAGGTTATTAGATCCTTTCTGCTCCCTTTCTCGGATAACCCAAGTAACTTCGGGCAGGCTGTGATGGGCTAAAATCCATTATTATACCAAGAATTGTCTGGCAGGGTAGTGTGGTGGTTAGCCCAGTTTTGTGTGGGCAGATGGTTTTCCCATATGTCTTCGGGATGAGGCCCAGGTGACTTCGGGTGTGGCAGGGATCTTCTAGCACAGTGGTCTTCGGGCGTGGTGGTGGTTGTTCTGGCCAAGGTGCTTACAGGCGTGGTTATGTGTGACAGTTGTGGCTCAGGTGTGTGTGGGCGGGGTTTGGTACTAGGACTGCGGTGAGGTTGTGGCCCAGGTGTGTGCATGTGGGGTATGGCAGTGGGACTGTGGTTCGAATGGATGGATTGGTTAGATGCCTAGGATGTCTTCATTAACCAGTGGTAAAGTGGCGCGGGGTACCCAAACATCGATTTTCTATTACTATACATTACTTCACTAGTGTTATTTGGGGAGTGTGCCTTAGTGAGGTTTGGGTGGATGGTTTACCTTGTTAGGTGTTTGGATTACTCTTTTTCTCATGAGACTTTAGTATGTTCCCCCACTTATGCATTAGAGTATTTGGTTTTTCCCTATTGATTATACTTCTATGCTCACCCTACATATATAAAATTGCTTTCAGGTTTCCAGGATGACATCGGGGATCGCATGGGACCATACTAGCTCGGGGCTTTACAGTAGTTGTAGTTGATGTTTTTCTTTCTTCGGTACCTTACCATTGTAGTCACTTTGTACTTCGGGGTATTTACTTTTTGAACATGAATATGTGAATGGTTGTTTTGGATTTTCTTGAACTTCCAGTTTTGGTGTTGTGAGACTTACTATCTTATCTCCCGATCCTATTAAAAGAATAAGGGTAATTCATTCCATTTAGTGTGTGATTCTATACGCTTGGTTCTAGTCACCACTCTGGGACCTATTGAAGGCAGGTTTTGGGTGTCATTATCTCTCCTTCAACTTAAAGAAGGAAGGGCCTGGCAATCTGTGGACCCTTCCCTCCTTTGGGTGAAGGCAGGTCGTGACAGATAGTAGTTGTTCATCTGATACAGGTGTTGATGATTAATGTTACTAAGATTCATAGAAAATATATAAAAATAAGTAATCATTTTTATGTAATTTTTATTTAAAGAAAAACTAATTTTTATTATTTCATAATTACACATCTTTCCCATCCTTTTTGTTTATTTTCATCTATTATTTTCCCACCTTTATTTACACATTCCTCTTTACAGAACACATGGTGTGTATGGAATTGGATTTAGATTTCGATTCATCAATCTGCATATAAATAGAGGAACATAATTATTTTGTTTTTTCTTGTAATATAAAAGTTATACTTTAGATTTAAAATTCGTACCAATTTTTTTTCAATTCAAGCATACCCCATCCTTGCTTTATGGTAGGGGTATGTTTCTTTTGCTTCCACTCCATTATTTTCAACACTAAGTTTCTATTTCATAAAAAATCAACACTCAATTTGATGAATATATGTATTTTCAAACAACATATTACTAGCCACAATGTACTCGAAAAGACACATCAATATGATTTCTAGTAAACAAATCTCATGCTTGTTCGGTTATCAGGTGTGCATACATAAGTAGTGGGTGTGGGGTTATTTTCCCTTCGGCTTCTTTTAGATGTTGAATCAATAGAATTGTGTGAAATCCTCTGTGAATCAATATATAAATAATCAATACATATTTATTATGGTATTAAACTACTATAAATTCAATCTTCAACGGATGGTGAAGAATAATTCATTGTTTCATTATTTTATTTTTTAGTAAAATAATGAAATGATATCATATTGTTACTATAATATCTTCCCACATCAGTGTATCACTAGTACAAATATGGCTTTTATCAGCGCTAAAAATGGCCTTTAAAAACACTATAAAAGCGTTGTTAAAGCCGACGAAGATAATGGGGGTGGGGGTCCCCTTTATTAGCGCTCCAAAAAGAACTGATAAAGACCCCTTTTATTAGCGCTAAAAAAGAACTGATAAAACAGGTATTTTATCAGCACTAGCACAAAGATCCAATAAAAGGTTCCTTTATCAGTGCTTTGTTTTTAGCGCTGATAAAATACCGCTTTTATCAGTGATTTTTTAATAGCGCTGATAAAAGTTAACAAAATAAAAATAAAATTAAAAAAATTTAAAAAATCCCTGCCAATCGGGGGGGGCTTTTATAGCACTTGAGCCCCCCTTTTACTATGATTTTCCACCCCCCTCCAGTGCCCGCACACACCCCTCCACCATTTATCAGTGCTAACCCCAGATTCACCCATGCGCGTGCATCCCTGCCTCCACCCGAATTTGATCTAGAGACCTCTACCCTGCATGCCTGAAGCCTTTACCACTCCCCTGTATTGATTTGTTCCCCTATCGGGGATATATTTATTTATTATATATATTTAGTAATATTTATTTGTATAGTAATATATATTTATATTAATATATATATATAGTAATATTAATATAAATATATAGTTATATTAATATAAATATATAGTTATATTAATATAAATATATAGTTATATTAAAATATATATTTATACTGATATGAAAATATATATTTATAGTTATATTAATATATATATGTAGTTATATTAATATATATATATAGTTAGATTAATATATAGGTATATAAATATTCATATATTTTTATTTTAAATAAAATGGATATTAGTTATTATTTAAATAAAGATAATATATTTTATATGTAAATATATTTTATTATTTATATTTATAATTAAGTTTTTATTTGTGAATATATAAAAAAATATGTATATATTGTTATATATTTGATTATAAATAGTAGTGCATTATAAAAAATGATAAAATTCCAAATACATAATATCAATATGAATGTTATACATTGTAATAAATTCAGTCCCCACAAAAAAAGCCAATAATACCACCATAAATGAGGCTGAAAATCCACATATTGTTAAAAAATCAGGGTACCCCGACTAAAAACTCAATTTTGGAGGCCTTTTGAGACTTTTTTGACCTCGAAAAATCCTCGACCTAGGTCCCCCAAAATTAAAGTGACGTACAGCTCGTCACAGGCTTAGATTTGGTATGTTGTATAGCTCAAACGGACACCGGAATCAAAATTTTTGGCTGTTTGAAGTTTGAGTTGTGTTTTCAACATATTTTGGATCTCTTTTTAATGTTTTTAATTATTTTAGACTTCAAATTGTTATTAAATGACTATTACTCCATAATAATTAGGTTGTTCGTGGTACAATCTATTTATTTAGCACCCTTGCATATTCCTTGATCGATACAGGAGCTTTTCACTCCTTTGTTGCACCTAGTCTAGCCTGTTCTTTGGGTCTATATGCCGAGATATTTCCAGTGCCCCTGTTGCTGAGAACACCATTCGGAGGTCAGACCAACTTGTTATATGTTTTTCGATGATGAAGACTAATGATATGGCCACATTAATCGGTCAGGGAAGTTTTTCTGCTATAGATACATCCATACGATGTCATTCTTGGCATAAAATAGCTGATCTCTGTGTCAGACATCATTGAATGCTTCCGATGAAGGGTTGTGTTCTCAGACTTGTATGGCTGACGTGTTACGTTCACCGGTGAGCGGGGTGGCCAGATGGGTACCAGACGATAGGAACCCCTCCTCTCCTTGTTAGCCTAACTGTCTGTGGAATCTGTGGCTGCTAAGATGGTGGAGGTACCAAGGATCATTTGTGAGTTTATGGACATCTTCCCGGAGGAGGTGACGACTCTACCCCCTCAACATGATATTGAGTTTTGGATAGATTTACAGCCTCGTGCTCGCCCTATTTCGATGGCTCCCTACCGGATGGCACCTTCAGAGCTATGAGAGATGCAGATTCAAATGGATGATCTGATGAAGATAGGTTATGTTCAACCAATCGTGTCACCGTGGGGTACTCCATTCTTGTTTCCCAAGAAAGAAGATGGTGGTCTCAGGTTGTGTATATACTATAGGAGGCTGAATCAGGTAACAGCCATGAATCACTACACTCTTCCAAGGATAGACGACCTTTTCCACCAGCTGAAAGGGGCAGGGTGGTGCTCGAAGATCGACCTGCAGTCTGGGTATCACCAGTTGAGGGTAAAGGAGAGTGACATCTCGATGACAACCTTCAGGTGCAGATATGGAATCTTCAAGTTCGTAGTCATTCCATTTGGTGTTACAAACTCCATATCTTTGATCATGGGGCTTATGAGCTCTATATTCTGGGAGTACCTAGATCAGTTTGTAGTTGTCTTCATCGACGATATCCTGACCTATTCAAGATCAGAGGAGGATCACACGGAGCACCTGAGGACGGTTTTCAAGGTCCTCTGACAGCACCAGCTTTATAGAAAGTTGTCAAAATGCATCCTCTCGATGCGAGAAGTGCACTTCTTCAAGCACGTGGTGTCCGAGCGCAGGTTAGTAGTGGACCCATCAAAGGTTGAGGTAGTTTTTTCTTGGGCATCACCCAATAATGTGGTAGAGGTCTGTAGTTTCCTCGGGCTGGCGGGTTACTATCGGAGGTTTATACACACCTTCTCTCCACTTGTAGCCCATTTGAATGTCTTGACCAAGAAAGACCATGTTTTCATTTGGAGTGAGCAGTGTGAGGCAGCCTTCAGCTATCTGAAGGAGATGTTGGTTAGTGCCCCCGTGCTGAGATTACCAGAAGAAGGGGTGGCATATGATGTGATCGGTGATGCTTTAGGACAAGGCCTGGGATGTGTGTTAATGTAGCGAAAAGGAGTGATCTCTTATGGTTCTATGAAGCTACACCCACATGAGCATTATTATGTCACCCATGACTTGGAGCATGCAGCGGTCATTTTTTCACTAATGTTATGGAGGCACTACCTCATCGGAGAATGCTTTGTAGTCTTCAGAGATCACAAAAATCTTGAGGAATATCTTCTCCCATTGGGACCTAAACTTGCGGCAGCGATGGTTGATGGAGTTCCTCTAGGGTTATGACTTCATGATCTCCTACACATCAGGGAAGGGGAATTTAGTAGCTGATTCCATGAGCATGGGATCACAGAAGGATAAGGTCTGAGAGTTGGTAGAAACCTAGAAGGAAATGTAGGAGTTGGCTTCCTTACACCTGGATGCAAGGATGGATAGCAGTAGAGGTTGCATGTAACAGATGGTAGTGCAGTCATATTTGTTTCAGCAAGTGGAGGAGTCTCAATGGGGAGACCCAGAGTGTGATGTTATGTGTGACCGAGTTGACCAGAGCAATGCTCCGGATGGATGGAGGAAGGAAGAACAAAACTGGATTCTTTTCCTGGGTAAGATGCTTGTTCGAGAGGCAATGTGAGGCCAGGTTCTCATTGAGTTCCACAACTCACCCCTAGAGGTACACCCAAAAGTTTCTAAGATGTACCAGGGACTGAAAAGACAGTTTTGGTGGCCTGGAGTGAAGCGAGCAGTGGCAGAGTTTGTGGCTAAGTGCCTAGAGTGTGAGCTGGTAAAGGCTGAACACCATGTTCCAGGATTGTTGTTACAACCATTATATGTTCTCGAGTGGAAGTGGGATGAAATCGCAATGGATTTAATCACCAGACTACCCACGGACCATGCAGGATATGACACCATATGGGTGGTAGTGGACCAGGTGACAAAATTGGCTCACTTTCTAGAATTAAGGAGTCAAGTTCAGTGGACTCTCTAGCACAGATGTATGTAGACAAGGTCGTGTGGTTGCATGGAGTCTCATGTTCCATAGTCTCGGAAATGGAAGCACATTTTACCTCACGAGTCTGGAGGGGATTAAAGCATGCTTTTGGCACCCAGCTATGCCTTAACACTGCTTTCCACCCCCAGATAGATGGGAAGACAGAGCGCACCATCCAGACCATGGAGGATATGCTACAGGCATGTGTTCTGGAATCAGGAAGATCATGGGTGTGATACTTTCATCTGGTAGAGTTTTCTTATAATAATATCTCTCACTATACCATTGGTACGGCCCCTTTTGAAGCCTTGTATGGGAGACCATGCCGCTCACTTGTGTGTTGGACCGAAGTAGGAGAGACATGCATCCTTGGCCCGGAGTTGGTGTAGAGCACGACAAAAAAGGATCAGCTCATATGGGAAAGGATTAAGGCTTCCCAGGACTGGCAGAAGTCGTATGCTGATAATAGGAGAAGGCCCTTGGAGTTTGAGGTTGGAGAGCATGTGTTCTTGAAGGTCTCCCGTCGGCTTGGACGACGGAGGTTCGACAAGGGGAATAAGCTTTCTCCCAAGTTCATCGGGTCCTTCGAAGTGTTGCGGCGTGTCAGCAAGGTGGCTTATCAGCTAGCATTGCCACTGCCGCTACTGAGGATACATGATGTCTTCCATGCGTCCCAGCTCCATCGGTATCTGCACGACGATTCGCACATCATCGGCTCGGGAGAGCTGGACATCGAGGAAAACATGACCTTTGTGGGGAGACCAGTGATGATTGAGGATCGCAAGGAGATGGTACTTCATGGGAAAACCATCCCCTTGCTTCATGTGTTATGGAGACATGGTGGGATTGATGAGAGTATGTGCGAGATGGAAGCACATATGTGTGCCCACTACCTAGAGTTGTTTTGAGTTTTGTACTATTCGGTTTATTCCTATTGTGATAGAACATTTTACCTTGTTCGCTATGAAATACTGGTTTTCATTCCTCTGGATGTGTATGATGTTTCCTGGATAAAGATAGGAGAGGACCCGACCTTTAATCAAGACGCATTAAGGTGGATGCAATTTAACCCGTGCGGACGAGACAGTGCCACCCAAAGCGGATAATATCTCGACATGGGGAAGGAGACTCCCAACCCATATGGATGGGTAGTTTGACATGGTATATTTCATGGTTCTTAACAAGGAGGTTTTCTTAGTTATCAATGAGGTTCATTCTTGGGAGTTATCTTTCGCGGTGGTTGTTCAGAGCCGCTGTTTCCTTTAGGGTTGTTTAAATTCTCGAGGGCGATAATAGTTTGAGAGGAATCTGATGTGATGACCCAAACTCTCAGGGTCCATTCCTTTGCCAAAAATACGGATCGTAAAGGGTTAGCATCCCAGCATGAGGCCGATTGGAGAGACCGATCGGTGAGAACGATCGGCGTGACCACTCGGCGAGATCGATCGGCGCGACCGGTCGGCGAGACCAATTGGTGCGACCGCTCAGCCAAACCGATCAGTGCTACCGATTGGTGAAACCGATCGGTGAGACCAACTGACCAATCGGTGAGACCGACTGATCGGTGTCACCTAGCCTTGTCGGGGTTTTTCCATTGACCCCCCCCCCCCCTTTTGCGGAAATTTGGTTTGAAACCCTATTTTGGCCCCCCTAAGCTTGTTTTAAAGCCTAGTAATGCCCATAAATGTCGTTTAATTAAATATTTAATGAATTAACATGGATTGTGAAACGTTTTAAACTGCCCGACCCTTTAATGACGTGTGGGGTGTCTCAACCACGTAGTTAACCCATGACCCCGCTCCTTACGTGGTTTCGGGTTCTTTTTCTCCATATGTTAACGGCTCGGGGTGTGCTGTATCTCACCCATTATAACCTAAGGGTTCTCCCTAGGTTTCTTTTCTCAATCAGAATGTTCTAGGAGTACCCTTCTTTTAGATGAGCCACATTTTGTTCAGACGATCCGCATCTCTATCCGTGGAGTTCCACACCCAGGCATAGCATCGATCGTTGATCAACAATTAGGGAATTTCACCTTCGTCTCCCCTTTGTGTGTATATTGGGGGGTGAGAATGCATTTTTTTCTTTAGAATTGGATGAAACATACCTAAAAATATATATTGAACGGATTCTGTAAAGAACGAAGGGGGGGTTGTGATCGATGCTGCTGCTTTTTTTATGATCTTCTTTTCTGAATTTTTCCCGATTATGCCTACTGAAAATATTGTCCGTTGGTTGTCTTTCTCTGTGGACCAATGAATCACATACCTCTAGTGGTGATTAAAGGGATTTTATTGTGGTTATGAACCCTTGCTATGTAAAGGAATTTGGTTAATTACGTACATCTACATAAATAAATTGGAGGCACCAAGATCAACCCTTTTCTGTGATAACCCCTATTAATGTACGAAGGAATTGAAATCATGGAGTGTGTTAAATCTTATAAATCCAATAATACTGGCATGGTCCAGCCTTGTATTGGTGGTGGTGGTTTGTTTGTTTTCATTCACGGGCTGATTTCTGGGTGATGTGGGTGGAGATGGGATCCCCTGTTGTTATAGATTCAATGGTTATGAATTTAAGGTCGGGTGGTTACCTTGTTCATATCACGAATTGGGGAGGGATCCTCTATTGTTGAGAAACATTTTTGCTCATGGATGTTGTACATGGGGCTGTATTTTGGGGTTTTCTTTGTTGTTGTGATTTTACAAGAGAACCGGGTGTGGATGTTGTAGTTGATGCTTGTCTATTTTCGTTCCCTTGACATGTGCTTATGATTACTAGTTTCCCATGTATGTTCCGAAACTTATCTAAACATCATTACAGAACATGAAAACTAGTATGGGACAAATGGGTTTTTGGTTTGGTGTAATTTATGACCTGGTCATGGTACTGATTTGTTCTTTAGGCAGGCTGAAGAAAAAACTAAACATGGGAGAGTGCTTGTTACCTTTATATATAATTGTAGTTTTTTTGTTTCTTATTCGTGCCCCACCCAAGTTGATCACTTAGTTATGAACACCCCACATTTAATGGGGGAGGGTGTTTTTCCTAACACTTCTATTAGTGGAAGGTTATTAGCTCCTTTCTGCTCCCTTTCCCCAATAACCCAAGTATCATCGGGCAGGCTATGATGGGCTGAAGTCCATTATTAGCCCAAGAATCGTCTGACAGGGTAGTGTGGTGGTTATCCCATGATTTTGTGGGCATATGGTTTTCCCAAGTGTCTTCGGGATGAGGCCCAGGTGTCTTCGGTTGTGGCAGGGATCTTCTAGCCCAGGGTTCTTCGGGCGTGTTGGTGGTTATTCGGGCCAAGGTGCATACAAGCGTGGTTATGTGTGACAGTTGTGGCCCAGGTGTGTGTGGGCGGGGTTTGGCACTGGGACTACGGTGAGGTTGTGGCCCAGGTGTGTGCAGGCGAGGTATGGCAGTGGGACTGTGGATCGAATGGATGGATTGGTTAGATGCCTAGGATTTCTTCATTAACCAGTGGTAAAGTGGCGCGGGGTACCCAAACATCGATTGGCTATTACTATACATTACATGACTTGCTTTATTTGGGGAGTGTGCCTTACTGAGGCTTGGGTGGATTGTTTACCTTGTTAGGTGTTTGGATTACTCTTTTTCTCATGAGACTTTAGTTTGTTCCCCCACTTATGCCTGAGAGTATTTTGTTTTTCCCTACTGAGTATACTTCTATGCTCACCCTACATATATAAAACTGCTTTCAGGTTTCCAGGATGACTTCAGGGATCGCACGGGACCATACTAGCTCGGGCCTTAGTGGCAGTAGCAGTTGATGTTTTTCTATCTTTGGTACCTTACCATTGTAGTCACTTTGTACTTTGGGGTATTTAATTTTTGAACATGCATATGTGAATAGTTGTTTTGGAATTTCTTGAACTTCCAGTAATGGTGTTGTGAGACTTACTATCTTATCTCTCGATCCTATTAAAAGAATAAGGGTAATGCATTCCATTTAGTGTGTGATTCTATATGCTTGGTTTTAGTCACCACTCTGGGACCTATTGAAGGCAGGTTTTGGGTGTCATTATCTCTCCTTCAACTTAAAGAAGGAAGGGCCTGGCAATCTGTGGACCCTTCCCTCCTTTGGGTGAAGGCAGGTCGTGACAGATAGTAGTTGTTCATCTGATACAGGTGTTGATGATTCATGTTACTAACATTCATAGAAAATATATGAAAATAAGTAATCATTTTTATGTAATTTTTATTTAAATAAAAACTAATTTTTATTATTTCATAATTACACATCTTTCCCATCCTTTTTGTGTATTTTCATCTATTATTTTCCCACCTTTCTTGTAATATAAAAGTTATACGGTAGATTTAAAATTCGTACCATTTTTTTCAATTCAAGCATACCCCATCCTTGCTTTACGGTAGGGGTATGTTTCTTTTGCTGCCACTCCATTATTTTCAACACTAAGTTTCTATTTCATAAAAAAATCGACACTCAATTTGATGAATATATGTATTTTCAAACAACATATTACTAGCCACAATGTACTCGAAAAGACACATCAGTATGATTTCTATTAAAAAAATCTCATGCTTGTTCGGTTATCAGGTGTGCATACATAAGTAGTGGGTGTTGGGTTATTTTCCCTTCGACTTCTTTTAGATGTTGAATCAATAGAATTGTGTGAAAGCCTCTGTGAATCAATCTATAAATAATCAATACATATTTATTATGGGATTCAACTACTATAAATGCAATCTTCAAGGGATGGTGAAGAATAATTCATTGTTTCATTGTTTTATTTTTTAGTAAAATAAAGAAATGATATCATATTGTTACTATAATATCTTCCCACATCAGTGTATCACTAGTACAAATACGGCTTTTATCAGCACTAAAAAAGGATTTTAACAACACTATAAAAGTGTTGTTAAAGCCGATGAAGATAATGGGGGTGGGGTTCCCCTTTATTAGCTCTCCAAAAAGAACTGATAAAGACCCCTTTTATTAGCGCTAAAAAAGAACTGATAAAATGGGTATTTTATCAGCACTAGCACAAAGATCCTATAAAAGGTTCCTTTATCGGTGCTTTGTTTTTCGCGCTGATAAAATACCGCTGTTATCAGTGATTTTTTAATAGCGTTTATAAAAGTTAACAAAATATAAATAAATAAAAAAAATAAAAAACAAATTTAAAAAAATCCTACCAATCGGGGGGCTATTATAGCGCTTCATCCCCCCTTTTACTGTGCTTTTCTGCCCCCCACTAGCACCCCCACACACCCCTCAACCATTTATCAGCGCTAGCCCCAGATTCACCCATGCGCGCGCATCCCTGCCTCCACCCGAATTTGATCAAGAGACCTCTACCATGCATGCCTGAAGCCTTTACCACACCCTTATATTGATTTGTTCCCCTATTGGGGATATATTTATTTATTATATATATTTTTAGTAATATTTATTTGTATAGTAATATATATTTATATTAATATATATATATATAGTTATATTAATATAAATATATAGTTATATTAATATAAATATATAGTTATATTAAAATATATATTTATACTGATATGAAAATATATATTTATTGTTATATTAATATATATATGTAGTTATATTAATATATATATATAGTTAGATTAATATATAGGTATATAAATATTCATATATTTTTATTTTAAATAAAATGGATATTAGTTATTATTTAAATAAAGAAAAAATATTTTTTATGTAAATATATTTTATTATTTATATTTATAATTATGTTTTTATGTGTGAATATATAAAAAATATGTATATATTATTATATATTAGATTATAAATAGTAGTGCATTATAAAAAATGATAAAATTACAAATACATAATATCAATATGAATGTTATACCTTGGAATAAATTCAGTCCCCACAAAAAAATCCAATAATACAACCTTAAATGAGGCTGAAAATCCACATATTGTTAAAAAATCAGGGTACCCCGACTAAAAACTCAATTTTGGAGGCCTTCTAAGACTTTTTTGACCTCGAAAAAACCTCTACCTAGGTCCCCCAAAATTAAAGTGACGTACAGCTCGTCACAGGCTTCGATTTGATATGTGGTATAGCTCAAACGGACACCAGAATCAAAATTTATGGCTGTTTGAAGTCCGAGTTGCGTTTTCAACATAATTTGGATCTCTTTTTAATGTTTTTAATAATTCTAGACTTCAAATTGTTATTAAATGACTATTACTCCATAATAATTAGAAAATTAAGAATTAAAAATATTTTTGTAATTTTTTATAAGCCATTTTCACTAAATATCTTATATATTAAGTGTAACTGTATATTTATACTTATCTAAAATATATTTAAAATTATATTTAAAAATTATATATTATAATTATTTCGATATAACTATATCTATATATTAATATATTAATATATATTTTTTAATAATTTGTTTTTTGAAGTAGACCATTTATCAGCACTTTTAGAAAAAAGTGCTGATAAAGAGCCCCCTTTATCAGCGCTACTAAAAAAACACTGATAAAGAGGTACCATTTTCCAGCACTAAAAAAAGAATTTTTAAAGGGGGTTCCTTTATCAGCGCTAAAGAAAGCTCTTATAAAGGGGTAATTTTATCAGTGCTTTATTTATTGTGTGGGTAAAATTATCCTTTATCACTGCTTTTTTAGCCCTGATAAAGGTACCCCCTTTATCATCGCTTTTTCATTAGCATTGATAAAGGGTGGAACTGGCCTTGCCTAGTTTTGTCGTAGTGTATTAAGCACTGGAACAACATGGTTCCACAAAACTACACTAGCTGGCTTGCACAACCATGTGATGAATCCATTGTAACTACTAAAGATGACCTTATTGGGGTTAACATGCTGGCCTTGTTCATTCCATCCGACATCATATTTGATGCCATTGATTTTTTCCTTCATGTTTTTTTCTAACACCATCATAATATGGAGCACCTATTTTATTTGCATCGTTGTTCCTTCATCACCTAAAATTTCCTTGGATTCAACAACGTCAATATGTTGTTTCTCTAGAGTAGTAGCATCAGCACGTGAAGATGGTTGTTGAACCTCAACATTGGGGGCAACAACAGATTAAAAAACCTATTATTCCTTAGGATTGGGATTACCAACACATGAATATGGTCATTGTTCCTCTATAATGAAATCAACAATAGGTTGAAAGACCTAATGTTCCTTAGGATTGGGAGGACTAGAATATGCATAATTCATTATCTGCATAAGTGGTTTATAATATAATTTTGATTACATCAATACAAAAACGAACATATAATAACATGAGGTAACACAATGAATATTTTAAAAAAAAATAACCTAATTAATGAACTCTCTTTTTTTAATGGTTGAAGGTATTTGACCCCTGTATCGACTATTTATGTCCCATCATTTTGGTCTCCTCTGACAAAAAAAAACACCATGTACATTAGGACCACTATAAAATGATTGCGATATCCTAATGAAAGTGTCACCCACAGTTGAATTTTCATATGACCCTTCAGTGGATTTGGTCGATAACATAATAATTGACCACTTTCAGTTTGTGGTATCTAGAAAATAAAATATTTGTACTTCCTATGATGCCATTATAAATGGACCATATTTTCAACCATCCTTACTAAAATAAATATTCACTAATCCAAATTAATCTATTTTAAAATCATACATGTTATCAACCCAATAGAATTGAAAATTGGAATATGGAATTTTGTATAATCCAAATCCCACATTTTTTTGATGAATTCCAATGTTTGAAATATTCACATTAATTGTATTTCTGTCCTTAGTACCAGATGTATGCATCACATCATCCACAAGTGTAACTCCACTATTTTTAACAGTATTTTCTTCATCATGGCTATTTGTATAGAACATATAACCCTTAATTACATAACCATTGTAAGATAATACATACACACTTGGTCCTCTGGATAACCATCAATGTTGTTCTGATGTTGAATTAGGATTTCATCTGAATCGTTAAAAATATAGTCCAAAAACAATTCTATAAACTGTTGATTATGTGTATTTGATATCCATATTTTATCCCTTGATGGATTGAAATGCTTAATAATTTAGTTGTGGGTTTCAATATATGGGGAAACCTCCAAAACATTATTCAAAACCTGATGGTGTGCCTACTCATGATCTGCAATATTGATTGTGACTACATCTCTTTAGGAAATTCCTCACCCACTAGCCAACTAGTGTGATGGGATTTTGGTAGACCAATGATTTCCACACCTCACATGCATTTGGTACATAATTATATGGCTTCCTCAACAATATATCAATCTGCAATACAACCCTCTAGTCAACATTGATATATTATATACCCATTAAAAATTATTATATACCATTCAATGGGGTATATCCATCTATATTGTAGAGGACCACATAGTCTAATCTCTCTCACTAAGTGAACCATAAAATGAACCATTATATCAATGAATTCTAGTAGGAAGAACATTTCTAAATCACATAATATGATAATAATATATCTTTTCATAGTTTTCACTTTCACCAGATCTATAACATTACTGCATATAGCTTTGAAAAAGAAATAATGCTTTGATAATTTATAAAGGACATTCTTGAAAAAATTCAACGTAAAGCTATAGAAATTAGATCACCCAGTAAAACATGACAGTCCTATGATTTCAGAACCCTTAACATTAAATCATTTATTGACATGATATTCTTGTTATACAATTAATACCCCTCTAGAAATATTATTTCATTCAAGAAGATGAAAAACAGATAGCTCTCCTGCCTAGAAAGAGTGTATGCAGATAGAGGAAGAAAAGTTCGTTTTCCACCCTTCAGTAGCTACAAATCTTCTCATATTCTCATGTGAACCATGTCCATCCAATCCTTAATTCTATCCATTTTTTGAGTGAATTTACCATTTTACCGATGAAACTATCACATACATTTTTTTCAGCATGCATAACATCAAGAAAATATCAATCATATAGAAAATTCCATTATGATAATAAAAAAAAACACCATTTCCAACTGATTGTCTAATTTTTTTTCATTTTTTACCAAAAACTGTGTCCACATATTTTACATTCTTAAACATTTGATCACATATTTCTGTAAATGGAGTTTTAGGTTCTTATGAACATCCATCAAATGATTTTGTCCAAGATATGGACATATCCCATCAGGGTAGAAATATACAATTTCTTAGAAACACATTCTTTGATGAATGTTTCATCCTAATTGAATTTTTACCTTTTTTGAAAACAAGACACCCTTTAGTTCCTTTAAAGTTATATCTCGAAAATTTTCCATAAGAAATAAAGTCATTTATCGTCTCATACAACCAATCTTTGAATGTGAAATCTTCATTTATCTATGAATCATACAAAGCATTTCCTGAATCAACTTCACGTCAATACGACACAAAGTTTGGCCAGTATAACTCAAACTATCTCTTTTTATTTTAAATTGACATCGATTTTATGTAAAAACAACATGTGACGTACATAGAATTGAGAAAACATATTTGTATTATTTTGATATTTTTGGAGAAAAATCCATGAGTCATTTTTGATGTATAAGATTCAAATTCACCTCAATATGTTGAATGGTGTGACCGATATGACTCAAAGTGTGTCTTTTTATTTTAAAATGACATTAATTTATGTAAAAATGAATGTGAAATGTTGAAAACTGAGAAAACACATTCATATTTTCTTGATACATTATTAAAATGATCCATGAGTTGTTAATGACATGTATGTATTAGCCTTACCTCAATACAATGTATGGTGTGGCTGGTATAACTCAAAGTGTCTCTTCTTATTTTAAATTCACAAGAAATTAAGTAAAACAAACAACTGAAATATTGAAAACCAAGAAATTTTTTTTTGATTTTTTGATATTTTAGGAAAACAATATCTTAATTATTTCTGACATGTAGGAATCAGCTACACCTCAATAAGACACACGGTTTGGCCGATATCACTCAATGTTCCTCTTTTTATTTAAATATCACAATAATTTAAGTAAAAACAAGAATTAAGATATTAAAAACCAAGAAAACGAATTAATATTGTTTTTATATTTTTGGAGAATGATTTATTTGTGATTTTTAATGTGTAAGGACCATCCACACCTGAATACGACAAATGGTGTTGCCGGTATAACTCAAGGTGTCTATTTTTTTTAAAAAATGACATTAATTTAAGCAAAAACAATAAGTGAAATACTAACAACAGAGAAAACAAATTCATATTGTCTTTATACTTTTGGAAAATTATCCATGAGCCATTTTTGATGTGTAGGAGTCAACCATACCTCAAACTAGTGCATGATGTGACTGGTATGACTAAAAGTGTATGTTATCAGTTTAAAATTAACATTTTAGTTCAAAATGTTTCACTCATTGAAAACCAAGAAAACGAGCTCTGATTGTCTTGATAATTCAATACAGTGATTCAAAAGTCATTTGTTACATGTATAAAGCAATCTCACATAAAATAGATGCATGATACAATCGGTATGTCTCAAAATATTTGTTTCTAGTTTGAAATGATATTTTATTAAATAAACACAATGGACATACTGAAAACTGAGAAAACATATTCGGATTGTTTTGATACTTTAGGAAAACTTTCTTCAGTAATTTGTGACAAGTAAAAATTATTTTTACCTCAATATGATGGATGGTGTTTCCAGTTAACTCTAGATGTATCATTATTTAAAATTGACATTAATTTAAAAAAAAAGTGACCTACTCAAAATCAAGAAAACACATTATAATTGTTTTTATATTTTAGGAAAATGATCCATATCTCATTTGTGACATGTAGGAATCAAAACCACCTCAATAGGATGCACAATATGACCTGTATAACTCCAAATGATTCATTTTTTTAAATATTAACATTTTATTAATGGTTTTATTTCAAATAAATGTATAATTAACTTATTTATTGTATTAGTAACAAAATATTTGTTTTCTTATCTAATTGGAATCTTTTTCTTGGGATGATATGATTTGTTCGATAATTAATACCATGGGCAGAAATTTTCGATAGGGGATCATGGGCTTCAAAATATGAAATATTAATGTTTTAGAAAGTTTTTTGGAAAATTGTAAATGTAATTATTTAAAAAATTGGTTTGAATTGCAAATATCTGTGTTTTTTTCTATATACCATGGGTTGACATTTTTGTATTGATGAAGTCAATTAATTTAATATAGATGTTTTGCTTCTGGGTGTGCTATTTAAATTTTAGGTTTTCTTTAGGGTGTGTGGTTATATAAATATCACACTGTAGGTGTCTAGGCCATTATCAGCGCTAAAAACGCACTGATAGAGGCCCCCTATAATCACTATAATTAATAGCCCATGTTAGCTCTGATAAAGGTCATTTTCACACTATGAAAGGCCATATTTGTAGTAGTGTTTACCACTCATCCATATTGGTTGGTTGTCCCTTAAAGATATATCTATTTATCTATATATATTTAGTTATATTTATTCGTATATTAATATAGATTTATATATATATATATATATATATATATTCATTCATTCATTCAAAATAGGATAATTTATTGATCATAAATGGGAGGTGCAATCAATCAAGTCAGGTTGGATAAATGAACGGAATCCCTAAGGAATCAGCCATCAAAAAATTAACAAACTTGGTGGGAAGAGAGCCTAGTGTAGAATAAATGATACAAGGACTACTCATATTCCCCCTTCAGGCCAGTCTATCCGTAGGATGGTTCCATTACTCTATGTATGATTCATGGTAGCTCAACCAATAAACTTATTGAATCTTCAGGTAATATAAATGATAGACCAATGAGGTTCACATATCCCTTAGAAAGAGTTGCATGTAACTGAATAATCACTATTGATATCTATGGATGAAATTTTATTAGAGAGATAAATCTCCAAACCATTAAGAAAATCTATCGCCACTGAAATAAGAGAGCATCCATGACCATAAAAGCTTCTAAAAGAAATCACCTTGAAATCATCGGATTCAAGAACAATGCCTCCCCCTCTCATGATGCCAAGGTTATAAGAGCTATCAGTATTGAGCTTGAATCCATTACATAGGGGGTTCTATCAGATCCATCTACCCAGTGAACACCCCTGTTGAGAAAAGGATGTGGTTCACTAGCCATTCATGAAAATTATCATTGATTTGATTTTTCACATCTTTTTAGAAGATCCTATAGATCCACCACAATACACTAGACCTAATTATGAATTTAATATCATGAGGTAGAAAGACCATCCACTCGAGCTTTGTTTTATGCATTCCAGATGATCCAGAAACTAGAAAAAATCTAGGCAGGCCTTGGCTTCCTCTAAAAGATATTCTATTATATATAGTAAAACCATGAGAGGTAGAAGACCTCGCTATCACACACCTAAATATAAATGCCAATAAGATTCCCAAGATATTTCCAAACTGTTCTTTCCAAATATCTCTCAAAGAACATGTCTATTACTAATTCCTCCTTATAGATACAACAAAAAAACATTATGATAACATACTTATCCATTGACACATCATTGCATCATCGGTTGGAAGGGAACAGTGTCAGATACTCCTCACAAGAATGTTGAATTTGATTGGAATTTCTTTACAATAATGAAACATACTCATTCCAACAATAGTATTACCTTCTAATAAGAGACAATATCCCATAGCTGAAAAAATTCTCGATGATGCTCCAGTGAAGATGAGTTTATTTGATTCAGAAAAAAGTTGTATGATGTCAAAAATCTCACACAGTTGTGCATCATGAGTGGTGTGAATGAAGTTCATAGAGGAGAAGGATTCAGCAAATAAAATTCTAGGAGTCATCCACCCTAAAAAGCTGATAGATTTACCAGCCCAATTGTGGTTCCAATAATTAATCTTTCCACAAAAAGCTATCCATATATACAATAAAAATACACATATAAATAATATATGTGTATCTAAAAATATAATTAAACATAGTTTTATATATTTATATATATTTATATATATTTAAATATATTATATATTAACATGTCTATTCATAAGTTAGAATATATAGATAATACATACCAGTTTTTTAATAAAGACACACCCTATTATATATATATATACACACACACACACATTATATAAGTATATAAATATTCATATATTGTTATTTTAAATAAAATGGATTTTAGTTTTTATTTAGATAGGGCTTAAATGTTGGGAAATATTTTTTATATGTAAATATGTTTAATAATTTATTTGTAAAATTTAATTTTTATGTATGAATATATAAAAAATATGTATATATTGTTATATATTTGGTTATAAATAGTAGTAAATTGTGAAAAATGATTAATTTTCAAATCCATAATATCAATATGAATGTAATAACTCTGAACAAATTCAGTCCCCACTGAAAAAGATAAAAAATACCTCTTAAACAAGGTAGAAATTTCATCGAATATTAAAAAAATTTGGTATCCCATCTAAAAACACATTTTTGAAAGCATTTTGGGTTTTTTTCCTGGAAATATGTAACAAATGGATTTTTTATGTCACTAGTGCGTAGATCTCATCGTAGTCTTTGATTTTATATGTTGAAGAGCTCAAAAAGACACCTGTATCAAAAAATTTCATCATTTGAAGTCTGAGTTACGTTTTCAACTTATTTTAGAGCTTTTTTTTTTATTTTTCGGGTCTTATATTTTTTATTAAATGATTATTACTTGATAATAATTAGAAAATTATTAATTAATAATATATTTTTAAATATATTATAAGCTATTTTCTTTAAATATCTTATATATTAGTTGTAAATTTCTACATATACATGTCTAAAACATATTTAATAAATATATATTATATTTATATCAATATAAATATATTTAAATATTAATATATTAATATATTACTTTTAATTTTTTTTGAAATATACCCTTTATCAGGGATAATAATGGGGTCCCCTTTAATAATGCAAAAAATTGATGTTAAGGGCGATACCTTTATCAACGATAAAAAAAGCATTGATAAAGGTACCCCATTATCAGTGTTTTTAGCATTGCAAAAGGGTCACACGGTGAAAACCTATTTTTGTGGTAGTTTCCACATCCAAGATTTTCTATTATTTTTCACATACTATATAGAAGCTACTTTCAGGAGGCTACCATCTTATAGTTAATAGAATTGGGGCTGGCGGGATGTCAGAGACATAGTTGAGAGTCTTAATTTTAGAATAAATCATCAAAAGTTGGTAAATAATATTATTTAATATGATATGTATATGAAACATTAATATTGTTTATGGTTGAACCATTTACTACATTTTTTGTTGTGTTCATGATGATATACACTTATAGTAGTATTGGGCATATTGCAGGTGAGAGACCGTAACCGATTGTGGTTAGTGTTTTTTTATGTTTTTTAAATTAATATAATATAATTTTTTATCATTTTTTTTATATTTTTTTAATTACAGGATATATATTAGATCGATATTTATCATATGTGTGGGAGTTAGGATAAGAAATATGGTCAGGTCAAGGCCTCATGCGAGAATGTTTTAATGAGAAAACATAGTAATTGGTGGTGATATGTTGTATTTAGAAAGGGATGGTGATAGAAATTGGTTTAAAATCAACATCGACTAGTTACTATTGAATTGAACTGATGTCATAATTTAGAAAAAAAATTATGATAGTAATCATTTTTTCAATCAATTCAATGATTATTGTGAGATATAAATAAAGTGAAAAATTGAGGAAAATACACAGGATATAACGTTGGAAATCCCCCAAATGAATGGGGGAAAAACCATAGGCAAATAGAATAATTTCACTATAAATAATTGTGGGAACAAACTCTCTCTCTCTCACAATCAATTTAAAGGCGAAAACACACAAGAAATTATCACTTTACAAAGATGGAAAAACACCTCACAAAATACTACACTCAAGGATGAAGATATGTTGCTTTAGAATCTCTTCATAAAAACCGGTGGAGAAGATACCCTTTTATAGCCTACCTTCACCCTCCATTGGACTCCTCACAATTAAATTTATATTACCAAATTAAATTGTTAATCAATGGTAGGGTTTCACCATGATGTTTCAACAAAATGTGTCCAAATGAATGCGATGACAATCATTAATATTTCATCTCTCTATAACATCTTCCAACATATCTCCCACTTTAATATTTGATTAAGTTCAATAACATCTCCACAAATACTTTCTATCTTCCAAACCTACTGCTCATGTCTCTACAATGATTCTCAAGGATCTATAACATTTGAACATTTCTGAACCAATCACCTTTTCCAGAAAATCATCTATATTTTCTTTATTGTAGATTTTTTACAAGTCGGAACTTCCATCTTCCACCACATCTCAAAAAAAATAATATTGTACACCAATGTGCATCATCCTTGAATAAAAAAATGGATTCCTTGTAATGTGAAAGGCACTCTTACCATAAAAAAACAATGAAATATGATATTGTTTGTTCATGATCTCCTCTAAAAACCTTTTCATCCAAATCGCCTCTTTTCATGACCGGGTAGAGGCCATGTACTTTGCCTCCATCGTTGATAAATCCACAACTGACTGTAACATGGAAATCTAGATCATAGCTCCTCTTTCAAGAGTAAACACATAAACATTAATGGATTGTCTATGGTCAGAATCACCTGCAAAATCTGAATCAACTTATCCTTTGATAGTGAAATATGATCCTCCAAAACATATGCAACATCTGAGGTTTCCCTGATTAGCTTAGGATCCTATTCAACACGATCCAATGCTTTCTTCCTAGAATCTCTATGTACCGACTAACTTCTACCATTGTATGTGCAAAATATATTCTAGTAAAAACCATGGGGAACATTAGAATCCCCACTGTTGATTCAAATGGCACTTGGGACATTTACATCATCTCTTTTTCACTATGAAGATTCATCGTACATGATAACTTGGAATTAATGGGATGAGGGGTAAAAATTTTCTTACATCCATTCATGTTGAAGTGTTTTAAGACTTTCCACAAATAATTTTTCTATGATATCCAAATATTTCCATTATTCTTGTCTCGATAAATTCTCATCCCATGAATTTTTTTTGCTGGTCCCAAGTTCTTCATATCAAAGTCCCTATACATGTGTGCCTTAATATTTTGGATTATATCATTATTGGAGCCAACAACAAATATTTCATCCATATAAAATAGTATAATGATAAAATCATTACCATATAGACACTCGAAATAAGCACAAGGATATAAATTAAGTCTATTGTATCCAAGGCTAATGATATATGAATCAAATCACTTGTACCAATGCCCCAACACATATTTGAGACTATAAAGAAAATTGTCAACCTCAAAACCATCTTCTGTTTACCTTATTCATCAAAACCTTCTCGTTAGAGAATATAGATTTCATCATCAAGGTCACCAAGTAGAAAATATATTTTCACAATTAGATACTCCAGGTGCAGAGTGCATGAAACACACATGACCATCACTACCTGAATATTTGTTAGTATAAAAATACAAGAAAATATTTCATTGAAATTCATTCCTTTCTTATGAGAATATCCGTTGACCACCAGTCTCACATGATATCTTTCCAGCTATTCTGTTTCATCCCTCTTGATCTTGTAGACCCATTTGTTCCTAATAGCCTTACTTCTATGAGGTAGTGAAATATGATCCAAAGTCTTGTTCTTGTGCAGGGCATCATGTTCCTACTGCATAGCTGTCATCCATGAAGATATATATGGACTCTAGGAGTCCTCAAAAATAGATGATAGCTCTCCATATTCTGTCAATAAGAAATTTGAAACATTTCTCTCAATGAATTAATCTGAGTTCCATATTGGCCCTCTTTTCTCTCGATTTGGTCATTGTAGTCTAGTATTATGTGGTACTTGATCATCATGCTCTGGTAATTCCTCATAGAAAACAGTTTCATCCATTGTTTCATCCTTTACCTTGACTATTGTAGTTTCTGTACTCTCTATCTCTGTGTCTTTATAAATATTCATTTTCACTATTTCATCAGAAAATATGACATCTATTCTAATAATAATATTTCAGGCAATGTGATCCCACATATGATACCCCTTCACACTATAATCATATCCTAATAAGATGCATTCCCTGGATCATTAGTCTAACTTCAATCATTCATGGATATGAAATAGTGGAAATACGTGACTTCCAAATGTATTTAATTGAGAATTATTATCAGGTTTACAATTCCACATATCCATCAGCATATTCATATCAATTTCCACCAAAGGGGATCGATTGATCCCATAGTAGGCAATATTTACAGCTTCTACTTAGAATGTCTTGGTAACTCCTGCAGTCTTAAGCATCACCCTTATTATATCCAACAAGGTTATATTCATCTACTCTACCAGTCCATTCTTCTATGGAGTGTATTCTACCATAAACTAACTCTTGATACTTCCTGTTATAAAAAATTATCAAAATCGTCGCTTGTATATTCTCCACCATTGTTAGTCCTGAAACACATGATCTTATTTTCAGATTCAATCTGATTGTCCAGTTTGAATGCTTTGAATACATCAATGATATTCAATTTCTTATTTATTAGAAACACCCAACATCTCTTAGAATATTCAACAATGAAGTATACAATGTACATTACTCCTCCTAGGGACACAACCAGTGATTTCCAATCCTTGGAATGAATCAACTCTATGATCTAGTTACTCCTTTTCATTGACGTACCAAACTTAAATATGTGTTAATTACTCAAAACACAATTCCTAAAAAATTATAGGGATACCATCATAATCATAGGCAAAAACATCTGATCTACATGGAAATTTAGGCCTCGTTCGGACAGATGGCCACGATTCGGATTCCATAACATCAATCAAATCTTTCATTGAGGTAGTTGATGAGACAAATATATCTGATTTATTATAAATTTCACCCATAATCACATAAAAGTTATTTGAGATATTCTCCACATTTATCGCCACAAGTACTCCCTTCACAATATTCATCATCCCTTTCTTAGTGTGAGACTTTCATCTAATATCATAAAATTTTCCCAAGGAAAATTTTTTCTTCTTCAGACCCCCCACATGGTGTACTCCTTTGATGGTTTAGATTATGTTATGATGCATCATCCGTTTGATGGTTCCAACTCCAACGATCATCATTTTATGATCATTTACGATGTAAAAAAATCCATATGGGATAGTTTCATATTGGTCAAACCATTCCCATAGAGATGTCATGTGACATGTTCCTCCTGATCCAATAATCCATGTGTTGTCAAGATTTTGTCTTATTTCTGTAGTTGTTGGCATGTTAATGACTTGTACGTCTCCATTTCCAGATGTACTCACCACATTTACTTGAGAGTTATTCTCACCACCCTACCCCTATTACCACAATTGTAACATTTTATGTTTTTCATCATTTTCTATGATTTAGACCTTCCATGATTCTGGATCTCCTTGGAACTACACGCTATCATACTTTTTCTTTCCATTGACAAATCTTCCAACTAGTGTGAAATTGTATGTCTATATTCCTGGTTCTTGCACCAAATTTCAGCGTAAATAACTATATCTACAACATCATTTAATGCAAAAATATCCATTAGGATACTAATGGTGAGGTTTATGATAAGTTGATCACATGAATGTGTAAGCCTTTGGAGTAGAATATCTTCATGTTTACCACCCACATTTTTATAGCTCCATACTGTAAGTTGCGAAAAAAGGAAATTGACGGTGTTTATGTGGTTAGTCACTAATTATGAATCTACCATTTGATGAGTGTATAATTTTCTCTTCAATAAAATTTTATAATGGAATGACTTTTCCTTATACAGATTTGTCAGTGTCCCAAATATCTTTTTTCATCTTCTTCATCACAATGCGTGACATGACCATATCTTCGAAAGACAAATGGATGTTGTAAATATAATTCCTTTCCATGTAACACAAATTTTCATCTTTAAAACCCACCAGTATCTCTCCAATAATCATTAGGCATTTATCTTTCCACAACACCTCTTTCATCTTCATTGTCCACAACGAAAAATTATTTCCATTGAATTTTTGGATCTTGTATTTCGCCGCCATTTGGACACATCATTTGTCCAGAATTTTCTCAGGCCAAAACCTCATGCCTATGATACCAATTGTTGGGATCCTAAAAAATTGTCCTATAAATTCAATGATAATTGTTTGGTATAAATAATGTAACAAATTAATGAATTAAGACAACACTATATGTAACGTGGAAACCCCCCAAAAAAGGGGGTAAAAAACTACAAGCAAATAGAATGATTTCACTATGGTATAATGTGGGTACAAACTGTCTCTCCCTCAATTACAAGTATAAAACAGACAATAAATTATATCTTTAAAAATACGGGGAAACACCTAACAACATACTGCACTCAAGGATGAAGATGTGTTACTTCGAAATCTGATGATAAAAACTGGTGTTGGAGATTCCCTTTTATGACATACCTTCACCCTCCTTTGGATTCCCCTTTATTAAATTTCTATTAACAAATTAAATGCGGAATAATTGGTAGGGTGTCACCACTATGTGTAACCACGACATTTCCAAATGAATGTGGTGACCATAATTAATATTTTGTCCCACCATAACATCTTAATACCAAAAACATAGTGTGTATGAGATCATCATCCTTCACTTATGTAGAGTATGAGGAAAGGATATGAGCTCAGGATGGGGCTGTTCAGAGATTAGATAGAAAGTAGGAAGAGTATAAACAACATCACGAGCATCAATGACAATAGTATAAACAACAAAATGATCATATGATGGTGTATATGTGATTAATTAAAAAAGGTTTAGGGATGGAGTTCCATCCATATAATGGAGTTAACCTCCCACTATTAAGAATAGTATAATCCCTTTTACGATAGATTGAGAAATAATCCATTACATTATTGAATCCCCAAATGCAAAATTCCACAAATAAATACAAGGGAATTGTAAATAGCAGAAAATCCAATCAACTAAAAGTCAAATCCATATAGCCTAAATGAATAAGGTATAGAAACCTAGAATTAGACTTGGAAGTAAATCCCCCAAGGTATCCATCCTGCCAATTCACTACTGACCTTGACACCAAAACCATCGCTTCCATTGGGAACCACTAGGAAGATCAATGAGATTGATAGATCTACTGATAATGGTAATGACCTGACTGAAAAATGACTATCCCCTACTAGAGAAGGTTCTTCCTCTCATGTCATTGACCCCTTCCTTGAGTAAGGTTTGACCCTCATTTCTAGCCCTCACCATCACTCAACGTCTTGATTATTTCATTCATCCACCTTGATGAGAAGATGGATTCATTTTCCACTATCCTAAGTGCATTCCAACCGAACCCCACCATCGTACAAGAGTTCAGATCCTGCTGTTGATCCCTACATTTAGTTTACCTTTTTTTTATACATTTATTTGAAATGAATATATATTCATATTGTTTTGATACTTTATATAAATTTTCCATAAATAATTTTTGACTCGTAGGAATCAACCCACATCAATCTGATGCACAAGGTCGGTATGACTCAACTACTATAGATATGGACTTTAACAGCATGCAAAATGGGCATTTACAGATTTAAAAAAACATTATTATCCTCGATGCTATTAAAAGGGGGTCTCTTTTATTATTAATAAAAAATGATAATAAAGTATCTTTTTAGCACAATTGATAAAAGAGGGCCTTTATCAATGCTAATGATGTTCTGAAGGATGGGACCTTTATCACCAATTTTTTTTAGCACTAATAAAAGTCAAGAAAATAATTTCTTAAAATGAATTTATTATTCTATAAATTGGAGGATGGGAAATCTACCCCTTTTCTTAGAACTAAATCCCCCATTTTAATAGTGATAGTATATCCTCCCCACCCCTTTAACAATGCTAGGAATCCCACCACCCTTAAACCACGCTACAGACCTACATCACTAATTCATGTGCACCCCTGCCTTTGCTAGGTTTTTAAACTAAGATGTCCAACTCAAAATCTCAATCTTTTTCCACTCCCATATATTGTTTTATTATGTATTTTATGATATATCTATATATTTATATTATTATTTTTTTGTATTTTTTTTATCCATATATGTATATATTTAATTACATATATAAAATATGTTTTTTTGTGTATGTGTGTCTACAAATACATACATACAAATAAATGAATAGATATTTATTTATATATGTGTCTGAATCTATAAATATAATTATTCAAATTTGTATTTATTTAAATATATTATATATTAATATTTATATAATTTTATTAAGGTATATACATAAATATATATCAGTTTGTCAATGCACACACAAATATATTTTTATATATATAAACATTATATATACAGTAATTGTATATGTATATACATTGGTATACATTTAAATTTTAAATAAAATTGATATTATGTTTTATTTAGATAGGTTTTATTTATTTATAAATATACTTTACATGTAAATAGGTTTACATATATATTTATAAAATTAAATTTTTATGCGTGAATATATAAAAAATATGTATATATTATTATATATTTTATTAGAAATAAAACTAAATTGTGAACATTGATAAAATTTGAAAATATTAATATTAATATGAATGTAATACTTGTGAATAAATTTATTCCCCACTGAAAATGAGAAAAACTACCCCCATAAACGAGGATGTTGGTCTATTAAATGTAAAAAAAATAGGATACACCGACTAAAAAATCAGTTTTAAAGGCCTATTAGGGACTTTATGGGACTTGTAAAATGTAATAGGGGATTCATCCCTATAATTAGTGTGAATATGACATTGAAAGATTAAATTTGATATGTTGCAGGGCTAAAACAGACACACAGATCAAATTTTATGACCATTTGAAATCCGAGTTACGTTTTCAATATATTTTAGATCTTTTATTACATTTTTATTTTTTTGTGTCTTCAAATTGCTAATAAATGACTCTTAGTCGATTATAATTAGTAAGTTATTAATTAAAAATATTTTTTAAATATTTTATAATCCATTTTCACTATGTATCATATATTGTAATTGTAAATGTCTATTTAGCCTTAGCTAAAACATATTTTAAAATATATATGTTAATTTTAATGATTTATTTTTGAAATATACCATTTATTAGTGCAAGTAGAGAAACACTGATAAATCCACCATTATCAGTACTTCTAAAAAAGCACTGATAAAGGGAGTCCCATTAACAGCACTAAAAGAACGTTGATAAAGGGGTACCCTTAATATCACAAAAAATGATGATAAATGGGTACTATTAACAGTGTTTTTGGCAATGTTAAAATATCCTTTAATCACTGGTTTTTTAGTGCTGATAATGGTACCCATTTATCAGCACATTTTTTAGCATTGCTATATAGTGGCGCTGTGTAAAGTTGTTTCTGTGGTAGTGATACTTGTGTTTTCTTTTATTTAAAATTGAAATATTAAAAAAAATTAGATATTTATGTTTAATTTCTTTCTTTATAGTATTATTAAAATAATAATATTTTTCTTAGAAAGATGAATTATTTTTCTCAGGTTGGGGTGGTGTATTTGAAAAATAATACCATGTTTAGGATTTTTTGAGAGGGGATCACAGGTGCCAAAAAAATTATACATTGATTTTTTAAAATGTTTCTGGATTGTAAATGAAAATTTCATTTTAGAAAATATTGTTTGAAATGTATATATTATAATTTTTTTATATTTGTAATGAAAATTTTATTTCACTTAAATTTTGAATTTTCACACTGGTTCATTTGCATACATGTGTATTTTGTGAAATGTGTTGTTATTCAAACAACAAATTTCAACAATAGGGAATTTATCAGTGTTAATGAAAAAAATGATAAAGGGGTTCTCATTATAATGACCTTGATGAAGAAAATATTTTTTTAACGATGTTAAAAATCATTGTGTTGTGTTAAATGGTCTATCTGTGGTAGTGGGAATTCAAGTTTATTTTTAGTGAAAATGATATCTTTATACAGGAAAAAAATGAATAGGATTTGAAGACATTGTGTTCAAAAAACCAATGAGTATGTGTTGTGTTTCTAGATGAGGGAGGAGGAAAATTCATGATATAATGGGATTACAACCATATACCACCATGGATTTCATGTAGGAGAGATGATCAGGTTTTAAAAAAATAAAAATGTATTTTTAAAATTATTAAAATTAAAATGAAAATTCATATTCTACATTAATAATTTAAAGAGTAAAAAAAGTATAAAACTATTTTTCATAAAGATATATTCAACAAAAAATCTCTTTAAATTTTTTAAAAATAATTTTTATTAAAAACTAAAAAAAATTAAATTTTCATTAAAAAATTCAAATAAAAATTTTACAAGAAATCAGACAATCTCTTAAAAAATAATAGAATATATTTTTTAATATAAAATAAGAAAATAAATTTTATTTCAGAACAATTAATAAAAAATTCAATTTTACATGTGAAGTAATAAAAATAGAATATTCCTAATCCAAAAATATTGTATCAAAAAAATATTGATCCTATATTATATTAAAAAATATCACAATATTCCTATTAAAATTTTATTAAAATAAATTATTTTATTTTAAAAAAAAATTAAAAATTAAATTTCCATTTTGATTATGATGTAGTTGGGAATTTAAAATGAATTTTATTCTTTTATATTAAGTTAAATAAAAATTTTACTTTTTCTAAATGATCCCCTTTTAAATCAAAAATATAAAAAAACTTGTTTCCTTTACAGAAAAAATGAAAATTTCAATTAAAAAAAATAAAGATAAAAATAAATCTTCCTCATATTCCCTTTAAAATTATATTAGAATGAATGTTATCTATTTATTTTAAAAAAATTTATTTCATTATTTGTTTAAATTATTTTTAATTAAATTATATTTATTTTTAATTTGTAATTACTTGATTTAAGTTTATGTATATTTTAGTTTTTTAACGGAAATTTAAAAAACTGTGATTTTTTATGTGAATGGGGGATATTATTTTGTCAATAAATAATAATTTTTGATTATGATTTTTTAAAGGAATCTTTTAAAAATATATATATATATAGTATGGGATTTATTTTCCTTTACTTCAATTTGATTCTAGAAATTTTTTTTGTCATTTAATTTTTTAAAATGAAAATTTTTTGTTGATTTGTTGATATGGGATAAGTCAAAATACTGTTACAAAATCAGGTCCTAGCATGTGTGAAGGATGTTCACAAAATCCACACTGTTACTCAAAAAAAGAATACATAAGTTATTGCATAAATATGTTCACATTGTAATTTTTTTTCAAAAAAAAAATAGTTTGATTGATGATATTGATTTAAATTATGTTTTATGAAAATTAGATGTATTATATAAAATGAAATTAATAATATATTTTTGGAAGAATTGAAAAATATTAAGAGGTAATTTTGTATCTAAAATGATGCTAAAAAAATTATGAAAAAGGAATTTCATACATATATTAGTTTTAATTACATGTATAATGTGTAAATAATAAATTAATTCTACAGCGATGTTTTGAAGGTTTGTCTATGTTACATCCGGGCATATGAAAACATATCTACACCATAGGTCTTGGTGTGTTTGGTGTGGTATCTTCATGCACAACTGCATGCCTATGTAAATAATATTGGGAGTTCTTAACCCCAATCCATGAGGCAAGGGTTTCCCATGTACATATATTTAACACACTAGACCCCTTCATAATCTATGCAGGATAACCCAATAATCTCCCTCTCGTAACCACTAGGGTGATGATCATAGAAGAATTTATAGTGATCGAGAAATTCAATGTGCTCAAATAAAACTGAACAACAATCACAACTACAAAACAAAGTTTAATCAATGATAAAAAACCCTATAACAACATAAAAAGTGTTTATAGTCGAGGAACTATTAAAAGGGGGTCACTTTATCAATACTCAAAAAATCTTTGATAAATGATCATTTTATCACCTCTAAAAAAAGCACTGATAAAATTATAAAAATTAAAAAAATTCTGTAAATCAAAGGGTAGACCCAGCCTCTTTTTATAGCGGTTGATCCCCTTTCAATAGTTCTAGGAATCCCCACCTACGTGTGCCACCTCCCTCTATTTAACCATTCTAGTCGCACACCCCCAACCTTTAATAGTCTAATACCACCCTACACCTACCTCAACACCCCTGACTCCACATGGATTTAAACGTGAGAAAAATCTTATACACCAAACAGCTAAAGCCCTACTGACCCACACAGCAGCTCTGTCTCTTCCTCAATTCCACAACCTCCATGACCACACTGATTATGGTTAGCCACAAAGAATACCCACCTCAATCGCATTCCACCTCTACCATGACTGCACACCGTGACCGTGTTCCAACCCTCCATGACCAACCTGAATTTCATCACATACACATCCCATATCAACCACACTCTGCCTCCGCTATGTAATCCCAGAGCAACCATACCATGCTCTTCCCTACACACTCACACATCCACATCCCTCCTCTACCACGGTCTTCCTACGCTATGACCTTGCAGAGCAACCGTACTTTGGTCTTCCCTACACGTCGACACATACACATCCTACCTCATCTATGTTCAACCTATACTAGGACCTCCCAGATTGGTATGACTTCAAGATATCTTTGGTCTCCCTAGGGAAGTGTTCCCAGGTGAAGGGGAGGACAAGACACCACCCTCCATTGAAACTGTTCTAAAAATCATGGCCCAATGGAAAAGTACTTTTTGATGAGAATAATTGTCCTATTAGAATAGGTTGGCTAAAATCTAGTACATTGTATGTTGGGTTGTTCATTCATGTGTATTGGGTTCCCTGGGGGAGTTAGGGTATTTTTGGGATCCCCATGCTTGGGTACCCCTATGGAGTTTCGATTTCCGGTGTAGGAGTTGTGGGACGTTCGATATTTCCTTGCTTGGTTATCCTTGGGGAGTGTTCCTTGGAGAATGGGATAGCTAGACACCACCTGCCATAAAAATCATCCACAGGTGTCGTCCCCCTAGGGTTCTACGGTGCCGGGGTTGGGGTACGTTTTAGATCTCCTTTCTTAGGTACCCCATCATAGTGTTCCTAGGTGAAGGGGATAGTTGGATAGGGTCCCTCATAGGATTCTTACATTCTTTTATGGAATTGGATCGGAACATTGCTGATAGCCTATTCTATTGAAGACCTCATTGTCATCATCATGAGGGGTCATGGGACTCCATGGTACTGCTTCGAATTTGTGACCGTTTCTAATTATATTCCTCCAAAAAATGACTTCCACCAGGTTCCAACAAATTATCTATGTGACATCATTATCATCATCATCGAGGGGTGAGGGGTTTTATAGAAATGGGTAATATTTTCGGAGTCTTGGAGTATGAAAACACAACATCCACCATTATATAGTAACATAATCCTTTATATTTTCCTTTCCCTCTACAAACATTCTTCTCATCCTTTAATATATAGAAAGGATGGATAGATAAATATTTTATTTATAACACCCATTAATATTGAGTAAGTACGAAATCCTATTTTTTAATTATCATTAATTTACTTTCCTAATAATAAAAATATTGCAAAACTATCCAATTTATTTATGTATTTTGAATATTTTTCATATTAAATTTAGAAATGAAATCTAAATTATAAATCAGATTATATTAATTATTGTTAACTAAATAATGATTTATTTTAAAATGTAAATAAAATTAATAGTATTTTTTTCTTTGATATCAATTGATTTTATATTTATAAATACTGTTTAAAATTAAAAAAAAATTAAAATATATTTAATTAAATCGGGTTGGGTATATTTCAAAATATAATCGAATATATTTAAAAATAAAAAAGGTAAAAAATAAATGGGTTATAAATGGATTAGGGACTGAAAAAGATAAACTGAGTTGGCATTTGATTATCCGAAATTTCAGGGGTACTTGATGATTCAACATCCCTAATGTATGGTGATTTTTAATGATCATTTTCAACCTAATTTTCAATGTTGTAGATTTTAATAGTTTTGTTGAATTTGAATTTATTAATATAGAATAGAATTTTAGAATAGTTGACTGGAATATAATATTTATTTTTGATTTTAATTCAATAATATACCATTTGACTCATATCAACCTTTATACAACATTTAATATATATATATATATATATGTGTGTGTGTGTGTGTGTGTGTATTTGTAATCTTGTAATTTTTTATCTAACTAGTCGTAAATGGAAATAAATTTTTATAGAGCTTACCCCCCCAATCTGTAATGGTACTTAAGGGTGGGAAAATAAGTGAAAAAATGTTAATTGAAAATAAAATAAAGAAAAACCGAACTATTATACAAAAATGAGTATTTGTTCGTAAAAAATTAATTGGTTAATAACCAATTTTTTTGTTGGTTTTTTTTATCAGTTTTAATAACTAAAAATTTATAAAATCTATTAATTAATAATTTTTTTTTATTTATTAATTCAATAATTTAAATAACCTATGAGACTGATTATAACTAAAAACAATACACTTTTGTTTATAAATTTAAATATTTTTCAAATAATTTGTTTATTTATAATATCTACAGATTTATATATAATTTTGAGTTTTTGTTCGACACAATTACAACATATTTCTATTAATATTTAAGGATTTTTTTACATTAGTAGGCTTCCTCCAATCATCAACCTTTGTACAATGATTTGTCGACCCGATAAAACCAATTTTTATCTTAGAACCAGTTCATGAATTCAACGCTCAATGTGTATGATAACTGAAAGAATACAAGCCTAATTGAGTTATTTTATATTGGTTTTTTAGGTACCAAAAATCACCTACAGAATTCTCAGTGTGTGGTGCTTCTTGATACAATAATGATTAATCTGGTCCGACAAAATTATATGGTATTTTCCAATCACTCCATGGTTTAACTGCCTATATGGAAGTGATGAGACTGAAGGGAAATTGACGTGGCACATAGATATAGGATATACATATAGGAAACACTGAAACCTGGTAAAATATAATTTGTGTAATAGAATTGATAATAAGTATCCTGAATTTGGAAACAATCCATGAATACATCATCTTCAGTTATCTACAGATGGAGTTAATCCTTTTGGTTTTAAAAGAATCACTCATAGTACATGGCAGATTATGTTGGTAATTTATAACTATCCAATGTGGTTATGCATGAAACAAAAATAAATCATTTTATCTATGTTTATATCGGGACCAAAACAACTGGGTAATGATATTGATATTTCTTTTTCTCCACTGATCAAGGAATTGAAATTATTATGGGATTACGGTGTTACGTTGTATGATGCATACATAAATGAATAGTTCAATTTTTGAACAATATTGTACAGGATGATAAATTACATTCATGATTGTGTAAATTTTTTAGGATATATCATTAATGGAACTCAAGGGTTACCCATCTTTGAAAAGGTACATAGACCATCACGGAGAAAAATTTGTTGAAAACCATGTTTCTAAGACATCACTGATTTATACCCCGATGACATAAGTACAGATCTTGGATGACATCATTCAATGGAAGTTTAGAAGATTGTAATGAACTACTTCCACTAATAGGTGATCAAATGTTTGAGAAGATAAAATATGTGGAATCTTATTTTGGTAAACCATTTTCTAAAAACATTATAAAAAGTAGTATGAAAAAGGAGATTAGTTTTTCTAATTACCATACTATAATTTTATGTATGTCATAAATTTTCACAATGTTATACATATTGAAAAAATTGTATTCGATATTTTCATCAGTATGTTGCTAAATGCACTCGAAAAAATGATGGAAGTAAGACTAGGTTGGAAAAGGTTGAAATGGGAATACGAGAAGAGTTGGGACCAGGAAAGGGTGAAAAACAATCTTTTCTTCCTCTAACTTCGTACACTCTTTCCAGGAAGGAGAGATATATATTTTCCAAATTCTTGAATGATGTAATGTTTCTATAGGGGTATTCATAGAATATCAATAATATCATTTCATTGACTGTTTTAAATTTAAAGGATCTAAAATCACATGAATTCCATGTTTTAATGAACGATCTAATGGATATTGATTTATGTTGAATTTTTTCAAAGAATTTCGATCATATATTAACAAAACTCTATTTCTTCTTTAAATCTATATGAAAAAAATTTATAGATCCGATGGAATTTCCATCTATGGAAAGATAAATTTCCATCATATTATATGAATTGAAAATGTTGATTCCACAAAAATTATTTAGTATGATGGTTCATTTTATGGTTCACTTGGTGAGAGAGATTAATCTATTTGGTATTTTACACTATATATGGATGTACCCCATTAAATGGTGTATGAAGATTTTGAAGGGTTATGTCAAAAATTAATGCCATCCAGAGGGTTGTATTAAAGAGTGATATATTGGTGAGGATGCTATATAATTTTATAATGTATACCTTTTGATTTGGAAATAATTGGTCTACCTAAATCTTATCCCAATAGGCAGCTTACGAGTGAAGGAGTTTATGGAAGAGATGTTTTCACAATCAATATTATAGATCAAAACCAGAACCAACTTTACATTTTACCAAACTGTTTAGAGGTTTCCCTATATGTTGATACCCATAAAGAAATTATTGGGAATTTAAATCCATCAAGGGATTAAATATGGATATCATACACACATAATCATCAAATTATATGTTTATTTTTGGGACTATATTTTTAAAAAATCAGATGAAAATCATGATTCAATTTCAGAATGAATTCAATAGTTAGTTGGAGGAAAAAGGGTGAATGAATTATATTAAAATTGGTATGTAATTAATGGTTATACGTTCTATATAAATTATCTTGATGAAGATGGTACCATGAAAAATAGTGGAGTTATACTCATGGATGAAGTGATGCATGATTCTGGTACTAGGAAAATAAATCAAATTTACTAGAATATTTCATAATTTGGCTTCACAAAAAAAATGGGTGTTGGATTATACAAATTTAACTGTGCTTATTTTTTCAATTCAAGTGGGTTAATAATAAGAGTTCAATTAAAATAGATGAATTGGGATTCATGAAAGTTGATTTTATTAAGGGAGTTTAAAAAGAAAAACCATTTAAAATGCAATTATAGAAAGTATAAGTATTTTATATAGAAGATCCCACAAATTGAAAGTTGTCAATTGTTTTGTTATCGAACAAAACCACTGAATGGTCAGATTAAAATTCAACCAAGGATGACCATTTCATTGGGACATTGCAATCATTTCGTAGTGGTCCCAATCATGACGGATTTTTGTATGAGAGAGGAGACCACAATGATGGGATTTGGAACATTGATATATAGTTAAAATCCATTAATCCTGTACAAAAAATATTGTTAAATATTCAAGTTGCATTAGTTTTTGAAATATACATCATGTTTTCTCATGTTATTATCCATTTAAATCTATAATTATGTACTCTAAAATAAATATTAAACCATTTCAGTAGATAATGAATTCTATACATGTTTGTTCTACCAATCCTATGGAATAACAGGTCTCTCAACCAGATTATTCTTATAGTGTATAGAAATGACCTTATACACATGTTGGTGCTCCCAATCCTGAGGAACAATAGGTTTCTCAACCTGCTACTGCTCAGAGTGCAGAGGTACAATGCCCATATGCACATGTCAATTCTATCTCTCTAGAGGAAAATATTGAAAATGTTGATTCCAAGGAATTGGTAGGTGATGAAGGACCAGTTTCCATGAAAAAACAGGATCACCTTAGTTTCATGGTGTTAGAAAAAATTATTAAGGTGAATGTCAAAGGCATCAAATTTGTGGTGGGATAGAATGCACGGGGTCAGTATGTTAACTCCAAAAAGGTTATGTTCAGTATTTATATTGGAATCATAACTCTATAATGCATTCTGATATTCATGGTACCAAGTTTTTCATGGGATGAAGGCACTGATGTGGGAAGATATAATGATAAAAGTAAGATATCATTTCTTTATTTTACTTAAAAAATAAAATAATAAATCATTAAATTACTCTTAATTATCCATTTTAGAGGGAAATTATATTATTTGACTCCCAAAATAACTATGTGTTAATTATTACTAGAAGGATTCATAAAATATTTTGAATAATTATAACAATACGTCATCTTAATGATGATGAAGGTAAAATAACCCCACACCCACCGGTTATCTATGAACATAGGATAACCCAAGAAGCGTGGGGTGCATTTATTGAACAACAGGAAGATGTGTCTTTTCATGTACATTACAGTTAGTAATACATTGTTTGATGATGCGTTTATTCATCACTTTGATTGACAATTTTTTATTTATGAAATAGAAAATGAGTGATGGAAACAAAGAATGTGAAAAAAACCAACATACCACTACTATAAAGTAAGGATGGTGTACGCTTCACTTGAAAAAAATGGGTACATATTTTAAATCAAGTGTAATAATTTTATGTGACATGAACCAACACCACAATTATTTTCCTCTATTTTATTCAAATTTATGATATGAACTGAATAATCACATCCATCCCACGTTGTGTGCTATGGAAGGAAGCACGTAAAATACAGACCTGATACTAATAGATGAAAACACATAAAAAGTGTGGGAAACATGTGTATGTAATACATAATACATTTTTTATTTAAATAACTATTAAATAACAATGATCACATATTTTTCTATATTTTATATCTGAAATTGTCACAAGAATTAGGAATACATGTTTCAGATGAACAAAAAATTCTGGTGGCCTTGAAGCAGCCAGAACAATGTGGTCGTGTTAGAGGTGTTGGTTTTAGGGTGAGGTTGGGAATATATTTTGACAAATAAAAAAATGATGATAAAAGTTAAATAATAAAATACATGAGAGAAATATTATCCACCCTTTTAGGAATATTCTATTGGAATATAGAGATGATTGAAACATTAATGAGGGAGAGGAAAATAGAAGAAGCAACTCAAGAACAACCACCACAAGGAGATCCCTCACCACCCCCACCAACTATGACTATAGTGATTACACTCAAAGAGATATCTTAGAAGTGATAATCAATGTTATAATAGATGTTTCTGTGAAATGTGAATCACACAGAAAATGATACCTTTCTTATACTGATATTCTACAGGGTGATAATGGTTATTTTTTATATCTATAAATACATATTCAAAACATTTTGGAATGGGATATGGTGTTAAATATTTGAAATGACTTTATAAATAACAAACCACATCCAACATGAAATGTGTGAGTTTCGATTAGTGTATCCCATGAGACAAATGTCAAGCTACATGTTCCAATTCTTGAGGTTGATAGTAATACAGTTGAAAAAACTATTGGAAAATTGATCACATGGCCATCACATCTTGTAAAAAACATAATGATATAGAGGTATTCATTTCACTTTTACATTTCAAGATAAAAATTTTACAAATAATGAAAATATATCAAAACTGAGGAATTTTATTATAGATGGACATAGAGAAGAAGATGAAATAAAAAAATGCCTCAAACCCATCGAAAGGATTGAGAAACTGATCAAAAAGATGTTCAGAAAACACCATTACCCTGCTCCTTTAATATCCACATTTACTTCATTCAAGGCTCATGTGTATAGAAAGATAAAATAGGTTGCATCCACATTGTTGAATTTGAATAAAATATGTACATATAGAAATATCAAGACTTTATAGGTGTTAAGAGTGCAACTAAAATACTCAACTATTATTGGATGGGGGGATCATTTGTAAATGTATACTTGTGGTATTTCTCCATGATTTCATTTTCAAAAATATTATATAATGTTTAAATTATTACTAAATACATTTCATATTTTTGGCAGGTGTATATATGAAAAACAATTCAAGGGATTTTCCCATCACAAAAAGTTCTGACTCATTAGTAATCACATCACCTCTACAGAACAAGAAAAAATAAGACCCAAAAAAGGATGAAATAGTGGAAGGTTTAATCAAATCCTTTGGAAGATAAATTTCGGATGAAAAACTCTATTTATTACTACCGATGCAGGGGTAAGACTCTACAATTTAATCATATCAAATTTATTTTCATTTCTTTCATCACTTATTCCTTTTTGTGTTTTTTGACATAATTGGATGCTCATTTCCGTAAATTTGGATACACTAAAGAATTATTTCCAAGATTGAATTCATGGATATCCAAAAAACAATCCACACATAATGGAGTTTCTAAATTTTTAATACACTGAATTCAAAATTTTAGAACTAAACATCATGTTGTATAATTTATAATCCATTTTAATGTGGATTGTGTTATGATAGGGTGGTGCATCACTATCATGAAAAAACTAAATGATGAGAAGGACTAAGCCCAAGGAAGAAGAAAAGTTCTATGATTGGACAAGTATCCAGGTATATAAATTAATATTTCACTATCCAAACACATATCAAAATAAATTACTTATTCTACTCAATGATTTAGTAGTGTCTAGAACAGACCAATGTAAAAGATTGTGGTTATTATGTATGTAAATTTATGAGAGAGATCATATTCCATGAAACACTAGCATAAATGAAGAGGTATTTTGAATGATAATTACTGTTCCATTAAATATATTTATAAATCCTTTGTGTATTTAAATTTTTGAATTAGTACTACGACTGTCGAAAATACTCATATTTACAAGATTATATAGATGTTCTCAGAAACGAATGGGAAACATACCTAATGGAAGAATGCACACAAATAGCATTAAAATGTGACTTCCATATATGTAGGGGATTTTTTTACATATTTTTGTATAATTTACATATTTTTAATATGATTCAGTTAATAAATTTTTTATACAGGTGGATTACATTGTTCAAGTCGGGGCAGTTTGTTCATATATTCTCATGCTCGTGAGAGATTGGATGCCGAGGAAGTAATTGAGATAATGAAATCAATGAAATGGGTAAAGAATATAAAAATGTGAATTCCAAAAACATATTCATTTAAATAATTTTTCATAATTTTATCTTCTAATTGTATGTTAAGTTATATATCATTTTTATCTAATACATATTTATTTATTTTACATATATTTTGGGAAGTCATATTTTCCTTTCAACTATTTCCAAAAAGCCAGAAAGGAGAGAACATGTTGAATGAAATGTATGAATTCTTAGTGTTTTAATTCATAGTATGACTTCCCAAAATATATATCCTGAATATTTTCCTAAAAAGTGTACTAATCAGCTGCGTACAAATCAAACACCCCTCAATTTGATACACAGTGTGCTCAGTATGACTCAAAGTGTATGTTTTTTGTTTATAATATTCATTGATACATTAATATTCATGTCTTATGATCTACCATGATTTGATCCATGACTCATGATTATGAACTATTATATGCACACTAGTGAAGAAAACGTTTAACACGTCTGGATTTTTCACGTCAGTTCTATATAACCGACGTGTAAAGCTGTAAAAATTGGTTTATCATGTTGGTTATAAAATAACCAATGTGATAAATCAATAAGAATTGGATTTTTACATCAGTTATAAAGTAAATGATGTAAAAAATACCGAGATTAGATGTATCACATCAGTTATTTGATAACCGACGTGAAAGATCACATCTGGGCGATTTATCATGTCGACTATTTTATAACAGACATGATAAATCAAATCTCTGCAATTTATCAGGTCAGTTATAAAATAAATGACGTGATAAAGGATTTTCTACATCGTTTATTAAATAACTAATGTTATAAACATAAAAAACAGTTTATCACGTTGGTTATTAAATTATCAATGTGATAAAGCTCTTAAATGATTTATCACACCATGTATTATGTCATTCCATTTTATTTGATCAGGCGACCTACGATTCATCTCTCTCGTGCAGAAAACCTAGAAAGGAATCTTCAAAGTTGTACCCTCCATCCTATATTTATCAACAACATTCATCATCTTTATTATCACCATATCTATCAGGTTGACTCGCAACACTCAAGTAAGCCTCACTCCCGTTAGTTTCATTTTTTATTTTTCATGATTCCCTAAACTTGTATTTTGAGATGTTATTTTTATATCTTTGTTATTTCTATAATGGAAAGTGTCATAGTGTTCTTTTATAAAATGATAAATTCTTTTCTGGTAAAATAAACAATTATAGTTATATCATGCAAGTTCTACATTTTTTGTCACTACCATGTGTGTTCTATCATATGTGTGTGTGTGTACATTCATGTGTGTGGGGGTGGGGGTGTCTCGGGGGTGGGTGTGTCCAGGGTGTGGGGGATATCCAGGGATTTGGTGTTTTCCAAGGATGTGGTGGTATCTAGGGGGTTTCTAAGGGTGTGGGGATGGTGTCCAGTGGTGTGAGGGGGCATTCCAATGGGGTAGGTAGTGTCCAGGGGGTTGTGTCCAGGGGGTGAGGGGGTTGTCCAAGGGGGTAGGGGTGTCCAAGGGGTGGGGGTTGTCCAGGGGTCGGGGTTTCTAGGGGGTGGGGGTTTTCCAATGAGGTCGGGGTGTCCAGTGGGTGTCCATGTGGGTGGGGGTGGTGTCTAGTGGGTGAGGGGATATCCAAGGGTGTAGGGGTGTCCCGGGGTGGGGGTAGTATCCATGGGGGTGAGGGGGCTGTACAAGGAGGTAGAGGGTGTCCAGGGGGTTGGGGGTGGTGTCTAGGGGTGAGGGGTTGTCCAAGGGCATGAGGGTGTCCAGGGGGTGGGGGTGTTCTAGGGGTTGGGGTGTCCTGGGGTTGGGGGATGTCCAGGGGGTTGGGGGGTTATCCATGGGGATGGGGGTGTCCAGAGGTTGGGGGTGTCCAGGGTGGGGGTGACTAGGGGTGGGTTTGTCCAAGGGGGTGGGGTGTCAAGTGGTGTCCAAGGGGGTGGGGTGGTGTCTATGGGGTGAGGCGGTTGTCCAAGGGGGTATGGGTGTCCATGGGGTGGGGTGGTATCCATGGGTGAGGGGTTTTCCAAGGGGGTAGTGGTGTCCAAGGGTGATGATGTCTATGGGGGTGGGGATGTCTAGGGGGTGGGGAGTTGTCCAGGGTGTGGTGGGTTGTCCAAGAAGGTGGCCATGGGGTTTCAAGGGGATGAGGTTGTTTATAGGGGGTGATGGGTATTTTCAAGGGGTTGGGAATTCCAGGTGGTGGGGATGGTGTCTATGGGGTGAGGGGGATGTCCAAGGGGGTAGGGGTGTCCAGGGGTGGGGGTGTCTAGGGTGGGGCTGTCTAGGGGGATGGGGGTTGTCTAGGGGGTAGGGTGTCTAGGGGGTGGGGTGCCTAGGGGGTGGGGGTTGACAAAGGTTGTGGTGGTGTTTTGGGGGTGGGGGTTTTCCAATGGTTTGGGGTGTCTAGGGGGTTGGGGGTTGTCCATGGGGTGGGGGTGTCTAGGGGGTGGGGGTGTCCAGGGGGTGGGGGGCTCTCCAGGGGGGGTGCCTAGGGGTTGGGGGCTGTCCAAGGGGGTGGGGGTGTCCAAGGGGATGGGGGAGGTGTCTAGGGGTGTGAGGGGCTGTCCAATGGGGTAGGGGTGTCTAGGGGTGGGGTTGATATCCAGGGGTGATGGGGCTATCCAAGGGGGTATGGGGTGTCTAGGGGTGAGGGTGTTCGGGAGGTGGGGGTTGTCCAGGGGTTTGTGGGGGCTGTCCTAATTGTGTGTGAAACTGTTGGGATATTCTTTCCCAATGATTCTTGGGGCTATTCCAATGGTTTTAAATCGTTGGGATAGGTGTAATTTTCAGTAGCGAATGTATACATTTTTTAATATTTATACTTCATATTTCTTGTTTACAGAAGGGTGAATTTGGTATTCAGTTGCACTAGGATCTATACATTGTATACATTTAGAAGAAAGGATCCAAGATGAATTTATACTGTTATATAGCGATCCATATGAGATATATGTAATCCTAAAACAAATTTTATATAGATATAAAACTGTTATATCTAACTATATTTAATTTTTGAAATCATTTTCGGGCATATATTTTTCAAATAGGCATATATTTGTTTTATATTCCAAATTGTTTTACATTCAAATTATGATATTTTCCATATAAATATAAAATATTTTCATCTTAACAAGATGTATAATTTTTATATTTGTTATAGTTAATTTTGCGTCAATGTTGAATTATGGAACATCTAATGAGTAATGATTATGAGAATAGTTTTGATGCCTTTTTGAAATTTTCTAAATGAAATGTTCAAAGTAGTGACATTTTTCTCTATCCATTCCTGAAATGTTTGAATATGAATAAGATGAAAAGTAGAGTGATCAATGATCATTTGATTTGCCATGGTTTTAATCCAAGATACAAAAAATGTATTTGGCATGGTGAAACTTGAAAGATTGTCAGAACTACTGATGATGATGATTTGGAAGATGGTAACTCTGATGGAATTGAAGAAATGACTCATGATATTGTAGAATAAAATATTTAGATAGAACTGGTAGTTTCACGTCTATATGGTGATGATGAAAACCCATTGTAACCTGGTTTTAGGGATTTTACGGTTTTTTCGGCGGTGTTACGAATGATTATCCTGAAGGTGAAACATGGATGGAGTGATAGAAGTTTTACAGAGCTTCTATAATTGTTGACATATATTATTCCAAAAGGCAAAGATCTTGTAGATTCACATTATAAGGCCAAGAAAATATTAAGCCTGATGGGATTGGGATACAAGATAATACATGCATGTATGAATGACTGTATGATATATAGGAAGGAATATGAATTTTATAAAGAGTGTCTTAAATGTGGGACATCACAGTATAAGTTGAAAGAAATATCACAAGCTCATATAGATATTAAAGAGATCCATGCCATGGTATTCTGGTATCCTTTTATAATTAATCATTTGAATCATTTATTTTCTAATTCACATGATGTAAATATGTTAAGATGTTATGCTGATGAGAGGATATGTGAGGGAAAAATACATAATCCATTTGATTTTTCACAATGGAAGAAAATTAGTGACCAATATCCTACATTTGGAAATGAAATTAGAAATCTCAGGCATGGGTTGTGCATAGATGGAATGAATCCATACCTAACCATCATTAGCACACATAGTTCATGGCCTATAATATTTGTAATTTACAACCTCTCCCCCAAAGTTTTTATGAAGTGAAAATATGTCATGTTGAGTATAATAATATCTGGTCTAATGAAAATCAGAAATTATATTGATTTTTTCTTTTCACTATTGATTGATGATTTGAATCTTTTATGGGAGGATGGTATTAGGGTGTATGATTCTTATAAAATGGAATATTATCAACTTCATGCAGTGATTATGTTCACTATAAATGACATCCCAACGTATGGAAATGTGTTTGGATATAGTGTTAAGGGGCATAAACCATGTCCAATTTCTGAACAACAGACTTCATATTGTAAATTTCATCGTGGGAGGAAAACAATATACATGTTTCATTTAATGTTTTGTCTATGGATCACCCTTATAGAAGGACAAAAAAGGCATTCAATGGATCACAATAATTTGATATTTCTCCAAAAGCTTCATAATCTGGTGTGTATTTTGAGAGGGTGTTAAAATTTTATGTTACGTTGTTAAATACACATAAATATGGCAATGATATATATATTTGGAAGAAAAGGTCAATATTTTTTGAGTTACCATATTAGAGATATCATGAAGTGAAAAATAATATTGATTTCATGCACATGGAGAATAATATCTATGACAGTTTGATTGGAATATTGGTAGATATATAAGGAATGAATAAATATGGTTTGAATGCAAGATTAGACTTACTATCAATGGGATGAAATTTGGAGTTAGCTACCACACCTAATAGAAGAAAAACATTTCTTCCTCTATCTTTTTATACATTCTCCAAGAGGGATACAATTATATTTTTTCAATTTCTTCATGATATCAAAGTGTCTCAAGTTTATTCTTCAAATGTAAAAATATTTGTCTCTTTGAAGTATTTGAAGTCGATATGTATGAAATATCATGATTGTCACATCATGATGCAACTACTTCTACCAGTTTCATTGCATGGAATACTGTCCATTCATGTCAGAAATACTATAATGACGTTGTGTTATTTTTTAAATTCAATTTTTAATAAGGTGGTTGATGTTAATGCTTTTAACATTTTGGAAAAGGAAGAAATTTATATAGATTTTCAATTGGAAATGTATTTTACTCTATCTTTTTTCGATATAATAGTGAATTTAATTGTTTATCTAGTTTGAGAAATATATCTTTATGGACCTGTATATATTCATTTGATTTATCCTTTTGAAAGGTATATGAAAATATTGAAGGGGTTTGTTACAAATCCATAACAACCTGAAGCCTCCATTATTGAAAAGTATATTTCTGAGGAGGTTGTGACGTTTTGTAGAAACTACATGGTTACGATGGAGCACATAGATTCTCCTCCATCTCACCATGAACGAGTTAATAATGAGGGAAAGATGATTTGTGGCTTGAAAGTCAAATCATTATCAGCTAAATAGATGATGAACATGGAATTATACATCTTTAATAACATAGAAGATTCTAAACCATATATCACATTTCATATTAATGTTTTGAAACAATTTCATCCAAAGAAGAATGAAATGTGGATTTTGAATGAGCAAAATAAAACATTTTTTCTTTAGATTAAAAAGACCTTACATGGTAGATCAGATGTATCAGAGACATTAATATGGTTAGTGGGTGGTCCAAGTTTAAATATGATAACATGGTATGGGTATTTCATTAATGGATATAAATTTCTATGAATGATCAGGACAATAGAACTGCAATTCAGAATAGTGATGTATTGTTTTTTGCAGAAGCAATTCATTTTTTGAGTTCTAAAGACAAAAACGCAATTTCGGCATCAGGTGCATATTATTGAATCATTTATGAAATATGGGAAGTTTATTACTTTAAAATTTAAGTTATTGTTTTTAACTGAAAATGGTTTATCGGTAACAACATTGTCAAACATAATGAATTCGGAATGAAAGTTGTTAATATAAATAGATTAGAAAGCACAATAGATTCTTTTATAATAAAAAAACATGCAAAAGAGATTTTCCATGTAGTTTATCAATGAGATATGCAGTGTTCTGTTGTTTTACATGGGAAAAAATTATGTTGGTGAGGATCAACATGATAAAGATGCTGATTTATTTGAGATCCCTACTTCCAGGGAAAGATTAGCAGAAAATAATGATGATCATATTGAAGATACGGTTTGTGCCATATGTAAGGATCAAGACGATGGAATTTGGGTAAACAATCCATTTTTTGTATTCCTAATATTATAGGTAACATATTTTTATTTCTTGATTACATTTATTATTTTCATAAACTGCTATATATTGTAATTTATTACTTTATTAAAATGTGTATTAAAAAATTAAGTAGAAATTTTTGTTTATTTTAAACTTTTTTAGTTTAGTTTATCATGTTACCATTACATTACTTGTATATTTATTGATTTTGTTTAATGAAAATTACTTTACCATGTTTACCATTTTTACCATGTTTCCCATTTTTAATATTTTTACCATAGTTTACAATAGTTTAACATTATGTATCTTATATATTTATTGATTATTTTGAATGAAAATTACACTACCATGTTTACCATATTTACCATATTTACCATTTTTTAACATGCTTACCATATTTTCCATATTTACTATTATATAACATAGTTCAGTTTTCCATTTTTTGTTTACATTAGTATTATAATATTTGAATTTGTATATTTGTGAACTAATGTGTGCTTTTTTGATTTGAAGGATAATTAAATATCAATCAGTTGATCAACCACATGATTCTAGAGATGATCATCATGATCTTACCTATGGGGAGGAACATTAACATGATCTTCTTGATGTTCCCCAATATTCCCCATGTTCTCCCATAACGACAAAGAAGAGTTCAAGAGTTGGTAAACGTGGTTTCACACATTTACCAATATTATCACTTTCCCATAGCCAGGACCAGAGGATACTCATTGAGTTTGATGAGAATGATATTACTAGAGGTCCAAATGAATAATATTTTATGAATTTTTTATCAAATCAGGGTAAAAACAAAGTTAGCATTTTGTATGATGATTGGAGAAGTGTGAAAAAAAAGAAATAATATCTTATTTGTGGGAGAAAATTTTGGTATGAACTTTTTCTATTGTTTGACTAATCTTTAATTGTTTCTATTATAATATGTTTTTTGTATTCTATATCAGATGATATTTGATATTCCTATCACTAGAGAAGTAATGAGGATATTTTTATCAATGGCTACTAGGAGATTGAGGGATTTTAAATCAAGACTCAAATCTGATTTCATTTTTGGTCATAGGAATCACGACAATCCATGTCATATATATCCTTTAATAAATGAAGACACATGGATACAATTTTTTTAATGTATAAGAAAAGATTCATTTTTTCTAAGGGAAATGCAAACATGTATAAGATTTATTATATAAATGACATTATTAATGTTTTGTTAATGATTTATTATTCTTAATTTACAAAAAACAAGGATATCTAATCAAGAGATCCAATCTAAAAATGTATACCCTCATAGTTCATCTCGGGGAGAGTATACATTACTAGAAGAACAAATGATGGTGGAAAAATTACAAAAACTGAGAGATGAGTCATAAATATCTAGAGAGGTTTTCCCTCCATCCCCTCCATCTAAACATGAAAATGGAAGAGATCTTAGAAGTGAAAAGGGGGAAATATCATTCGGAATAATTGTGAATCGTAGCTAAGAGTATTATAAGATATTTATATTATTTATTTAAGATAACTATATTATTTATAAAATTTGAATCATTATAGAAATGTTAAATTAATTTATATAGGATTATCTTGAGGAGTAGAGCTCATAGGGGGTATTTATAGCTACTGGGAGGAAAGATATTTTATCTACGACATTTGGAAATCCTGAACACCCCGGTCATGTACGAGGATTTTCGATGAGTGTATAGGTATGAAAAGTGTTCCCATATTCTTCAACTTATTCTATTGAGGGTTTTTATGAAAAAATAGATTCATTGGAGTCTGATGTTCATAATATTAATGAGATGATGGAGGAAAAGATTTGAGAATCAGTATAATCTATGTTTTCAGACATGCCGAGACAATTTTAGATTGAAGATCCCACCCCTCTACATCCCCCTATAGACCCCATTATTTATCATTCACCTCTACCAGTAGCTCCCACTCCCCCACCTCAGCTTGCGAACCCCATTTTTTATCCTACTCCTCCACCACATCTTCCTACTTATTGTGAGTTGTATGTTGATGATCCTCACCATCATATAGTTTCTTATGGGATAGTATATTGTATAGGAGATAAAATTCATCATCAATAGTTAGAGGTAGAGAATCATAGGGTCAGTATATATGATATTATAGATAGATCATCCCATGTTCCATTACCTACAGATGAGGTGACGTCAGTTGGGACATATTATCAGCCACTTTTTAGTTTGGCCATCCAAAATTATGCGACTCATTACCATATAGGAATGTATGTTATATAGTTTATTTTATTTTTTATTAAAGTTGTTTTATCATTTGATAACTAATATATATTTCTATTTTTTTATAGTAATACTTCAATGGTAATGAAATATTGTATATACAACAACAAATAAAAATGGATATGACATCAAATATAGATTCTAGTATTCTTGACAGATTGTCAGGATATTAAAATTTGTTGGAAGATCATTTTTAGTTTCCAATGGATGCTCATGTTTATGGAAGTTTAATAAATGTGTGTATTGAGAAAAATTATTTCAAGGATCTTGTTACTAGAGATATGTTAGGCATCAATTTGGTGCATATTGTTTCCATGTAAGTCTTAACACCTTTCCCTGCATTATATTTATTAAAAATGTATACTTATGTCTATTTTTTATTAGGTGTCATTATAAGATGTGTTAGAAGTATGAGATAACATATGTATACGGATTCATGGACCTTCATATGATCTCCCCTAAAGAACATTCAATGGATGAAGAAAAAAACACTTTATATTGCCGATATATATGAACAGAATATAATCACACAATGTTGGATGATGCCTTTTTGTGATATTTATGAAATATATATCTCAAAAATTATTCTTTATATTTTAATATAAAAACCCACTAACCTTAAATTTTCTTTTATTTTAGTGATCATTGGATGGTAGGTGTTTTTTTCAAAGGATAAACCACTTTATTGGATATGCTCTGTCCATGGTGTTGTGCGGGGAAGTAATAAGAATATGATGGAAAAGAATGTTTCAATTTATAAATAGATATTTATATTATAATAAATTTTAAATTTATCCAATTCGTATTATTTTATAAAAGAGTATGGGAAGACTTTAGAAAAAATACAAAGAAATTGAGTTCCAGGATTAAATATGTAAATTTAAAGGTAAATATCCATTTATAATTTGTACTTTTTGATGTATTACAAAAAATTGATATTTTGAATTGACACTCATCTAAATATAATTTTCATGAACAACAAGGCATCATCGAATGAGGATATTAATTGTTATAATTTTCTATATGAAATAATTATGATTTGAATAATAATGAACTTTGACCAGGTGATATTTCCTTATAAAATATTCCATAATTTTTCATTTGATTTAGTCATTATACATGTTATATACTTTCCTTTTAATTTGTATCTATTTTATGACCCTCGATGCTATAGTTCTCACGAGTTCGAACACTTATTAGTAGAATTTTCAAATTAAATTACAGGTTTGATTGGATTTTAGTTTGTTTGTAGTGTAAAATTTAATTTTGAATATTGTAATTATAATTGGGTATTTAGTAGTTGTTTTGGTTAGATTAATGTTTTTAAATTAAAAATTGTATGTTTTGAATGTTATATATGTGAATAATTAATTTTTATTGGGTTCTTATTATTATGGGCCAATTCTAATTTTTTTCTATTATATATTCTTGTATGGTTTTGGTTTTCTTTTTGTCTAGTTTCTGCTTATTTAAGGTCTACTTTGGCAGATCATAGTAATGGTATTGCATTTTTATTAAAAAAATGGTTTTCACATCGGTTATTTTATAACTGACATAATAAATGTATGGGTATATTTTATTACATTGGTTATTACATAACCAACATCGTATATCATTTTCCATGTCATTTATTTAGGAATCAACGTGAAAAACCCTTCAGAGGTTCGAAGTATCACTTCAGTTATTTAATAACTGACATGAAAAACTATATACCATGCCAGTTATGAAATAACTGACGTGATAAATCAAGCCTATAAAGGGTTGTTCACATCAGTTATTTATGAACTGGCGTGAAAAACTATTCTGATTTAAGATATTTATGTCAGTTTTAAAATAACGGACATAAAAAAAACAATATTTATAATGTCTATTTTATTAACGTCAGCTAAAAACTGATGTAAAAAAATAAAAAATAACTGACATTGAAAAAACTTTTTTTGCACTAGTGGAAATGTATGATTTTATAATGCTAATATCACCTTCTCACATCATTATTCTCATGTTTTCCTTATATTATAATTCATATCTCCTTTTTTTACACTTATTGAACATCTATGATCACCATTTATTATGTTTCATATCCTTAGGTTATTAAGAATGTTTTTAGAAATGTTTTATCTAAGAAGGTTTCTAGTTAATAAAAACATAATGAGAGACTCTTATGAACTAGTTCTTTATGTTTTCATATTTCCAAAAGCGTTAGTCCTAATCTATTTTTGAATGGATCATTATATAATGTAAGTAATATTAATCTACTATGATGTGATATATATGTATGAAATACTTGGGTCAATATAGGTGGTATTATAGAAAATAACCTATTCAAAATTGAGATAAAATAACAAGTGGCTGGTATCACTCATAGTGTGTATTTTTATATAAAATTGACATTGCACTATGGAAATATATTCTTTCCCAACGGTTGTGAACCGTTGGGAAAGGTTGCAGAACCATTGGTATATGTTATACCAACGTTTTTGCAAACTGTAGGGAAGTAATCCATTGGGAAAGATTTTCCCAATGGTTTACATTGAAGCATTTGGATAGGGTGGGGAAAATTTAACCTATCCCAATAGTTGTTCCAAATCATTTGGATAGTTTTTTCCAACGGTTTGGATTGAACCGTTGGGAAACCCCAAGAGATATCCTCTTTCCCAACAGATTCTAAACCATTGGGAAAGGTTTTCTACCAATGGTTCATTGAACTGTTGGTAAAAAAAGAATCAGAGATGCTAGGCCAATGGTTTGAAACCATTGGCATAGCCTATGCTATGAAAATTGCACAGTAGCCTACAATTTTCACAGCAGGCCTCATTTTGTGCATTCCCTCTCATCTTCCATCCAATTATTGTACCTGCAATAAACTAACACATACATATACAATTATGGTACCTAAAATAACCAACTAACACATACATATAGAGAACAAATTCATACACATTTATCATATAATGCATACTGGAACTATACACATCCATAATTAAACTATAATTCATAACGTAATTATAAACATACATAATTCATTTAGAATTCAATTTAAAATTTAGATGAAAATTATATGTGGAATCTGGAATTCAATTCACATTTTGATCGGATTTTTGTATACCATATATTTTTACCAGAAATGATGTCCATTTTAAACAAAATACATACACATGGAGCGATAATGGCCACACTGTGCCTTGGAATGTGGTGAGGTTAACTTGAACATGTCACAAATGATCCATCGATCATTTTCCTAAAGAATCAACATTTTCTGAAAGCGTTTGATCGGTTATCCGTATGCCAGATGATGTATTTCAGCTAAAATGATGTCCTTTTGAAACAAATGACAGACACTTTGAGTGGTGTCGGCCACACCGCATCTCAGATTGATGTGGGGTTGATTCGTACACATCACATATGACCCATGGATCGTTGTGCTAATTTATCAACACAATCAGAATCTGTTTGCTATGTTTTCGGTATGTACTTATAATGTTGTACATTTTAAACAAAAGAGAGCCACTTATAGTGATCCCGACCACACCATACCTCAGATTAAGGTGGGGTTGACTCGTACACGTCACATATGACCCATGGATCGTTTTCCTAAAGCATCAACACATTTCGAATGCATTTGGTCAGTTTTTCATATGTTAGTTGTTGTTTTCACTTAAAATGATGACCATTTTAAAAATAAGAGAGACACTATGAATGGTGTCAGCCACACCGCGTCTGTTATTGGTGTGGGTTTGACTCCTATACGTCACATATGACCCAACGATAATTGTGATAGATTATCGACACAATCAGAATTCGTTTGGTCAGTTTTTCGTATGATAGTTGTTGTTTTCACTTAAAATGAACTCAATTTTAAACAAAAGAGAGACACTTTGAGTGGTGTCGGCCACACCTCACATCATATTGAGGCGAGGTTGATGCGTACATGTCACATATAACCTATGGTTCGTTCTCCTAAAGTTTCAATGGAAACCGAATGTGTTTGGTTGGTTGTCCCTATGTACTTAAAATGTTGTGCATTTTAAACAAAATAGAGACACATAGACTGATCTTGGACACACCGCGACTCAGATTGAGCCCGGGTTGGCCCATACATTTCACATATCACTCATGGATCGTTGTGAGAAATTATCAACAGATTCCGAGTGCGTTTGGTCAGTTTTCCGTATGCAATTTCATCTTTTCACTTATAATATTGTCCATTTTAAACAAAAGAGACACAATTAGAGTGGTGTCGGCCACACCGTGTCTCAGATTTAAACGGGGTTGACTCATACACATATCAAATGAAACATGAATCATTTTCCTAAATTTTGAACACAATCCGAATGCATTAGTTTATTTATTGTATTCCAGTTGATGTTGTTCACTAAAAATAATTTTCTTTTGAAATAAAAGATAGACACTTTGAGTGGTGCTGGCCACACTACATCTTGGATTGAGGCAAGGTTTATTGGTACATGTCACACATGACCCATGGATCGTTCTCCAAAAGATTCAATTGAAACCGAATGCATTTCATTAGTTTTCCATATGTACTAAAATTTTGTCCATTTTAAAAAAAATAGAGCCACATCGAGTGATCCCAGCCACACTGTGCCTCAGATTAAGGCAGGGTTGACTCGTACATGTCACATATGACCCATTGATCATTGTCCTAAATCATCAACACATTTCAAATGCGTTTTTTCGGTTTTCTGTATGACAGTTGTTCTTTTCACTTATAATCATGTCCATTTAAACAAAAGAAAAATAGTTAGAGTGGTTCCAGCCACACCAAATCTTGGATTTAGACGGGGTTGAATTGTACACATCACATATGACCCATGGATCATTGTTTTAAAGTATCGACACAATCCAAATGCATTTTTTTGGTTTTCCGTATGCCAATTGTGGTTTTTCACATAAAATGATGTCCTTTCGAAACAAAAGACAGACACTTTGAGGGGTGCCGACCACACCGCGTCTTAGATTGAGGCGGTGTTGATTCGTACATGTCACGTATGACCCATGGATCGTTCTCCTTCTGTTTCAACAGAAACCGAATACGTTTTTTCGGTTTTCCGTATGTACTTAAAATGTTTTCAATTTTAAACAAAAGAGAGACACATAGACTGATCCCAGCAACACCGTGACTCGTATTGAGCACGTGATGTCTTGTACACATCACATATGACCCATGGATTGTAGTTCTAAAGTATCAACACAATCAGAATCCATTTGGTCAGTTTTCCATATGTACTGAAAATGTTTTCCATTTTAAACAATAGAGAGCCACTTAGAGTGTTCCCGGCCACACCGGGCCTTGGATTGAAGCGGTGTTGACTCGTACACATCACATATGACCCATAGACCATTTTGAGAAATTATCAATATATTTCGAATGCGTTTGGTTGGTTTTCCATGTGCCAGTTGTTATTTTCACCTATAATCCTCTCCATTTTTAAAAAAAGAGACACAGTTAGAGTGGTGCTTGCCACACCGCATCATATATTTAGATGGGGTTGACTCATACACGTCTCAAATGAACCATGTATCATTTTCCTAAAGTATAAGCACAATATGGATGTATTTGGTCTATTTTCTGTATGTTAGTTGATGTTTTCCACTTAAAATGACATCCTTTTGAATCAAAAGACAGACACTTTGAGTGGTTCATGCCACCCCGTGTATCAGATTGAGGCGGGGTTTATTTGTACACATCACATATGACCCATGGATTGTTCTCCAAATTTTTCAACGAAAAATGAATGTGTTTGGTCTGTTTTTCGTATGTACTTAAAATGTTGTCCATTTTAAACAGAAAAGAAACACTTAGACTGATACCAGCCACACCGTGACTCAGATTGAGCCCGGGTTGGCTCTTACACGTCAAAAATGACCCATGCATTGTTGTGATAAATTATCAACAGATTCTGAATGCATTTGATCGGTTTTCCGTATTCTATTTGTTCTTTTCACTTAAAATCCTATCAATTTTAAACAAAAAAGACACAATTATAGTGGTGTCGGCCACACCACACCTCGTATTGAGGAGGGGTTGACTTGTACACGTCAAATTTGACCAATGGATCGTTATTATAACGTATCAACATAATACGAATGCTTTTGGTCATTTTTCCATATTCCAGTTGATGTTTTTCACTTAAAATTATGTCCTTTTGAATCAAAAGACAGAGTCCTTGAGTGGTGCCAGCCACACTACGTCTCAGAATGGGGCGATTTTGATTCTTACATGTCACATATGACCCATGGATCATTCTCCAAAAGTTTCAATGGAATCCTAATGCATTTGGTCGATTTTCCGTATGTACATAAAATGTTGTCCATTTTAAACAAAAGAGAGACACTTAGATAGATCCTAGACACACCACGACTCGGATTGAGCCCAAGATGGCTCGTACACGTCACATATGACCCATGTATAGTTGTGATAAATTATTAATAGATTCCGAATGTGTTTGGTCGGTTTTCCATATGCTAGTTGTTATTTTCACTTATAGTCCTGTCCATTTTAAACAAAAGAGTAACATATAGAGTGGTGTCGGCCACACCGCGTCTCATATTGAGGTGGGGTTGACTCTTACACGTCTCAGTTGACCCATGGATCCTTATGCTAAAGTATGGACACAATCTGAATGTGTTTGGTCAGTTTTCCATATGCTAGTTGATGGTTTTCACTTAAAATGATGTCCTTTGGAAACAAATGACAAACCCATTGAGTGGTGTCGGGCACACCGCATCTCAGATTAAGGCGGGGTTGATTCGAGCATGTCACATCTGACCCAAGGATCGTTCTCCTATTGTTTCAATGGAATCCAAATGTGTTTGGTCAGTTTTCCATGTGTACTTAAAATGTTGTCCATTTTAAACAAAAGAGAGACACTTAGATTGATCCCGGGCACACCGCGACTCGGATTGAGCCCAGGTTGGCTCGTACATGTCACATATGACACATGGACCATTTTTATAACGTATTAACACAATCAAAATCCGTTTGGTCAGTTTTCTGTATGCCAGTTGTTCTTTTCACTTATAATCCTATCGATTTTAAACAAATGAGAAACAGTTAGAGTGGTGTTGGCCACACTGCGCCTTGTATTGCGGCGGGGTTAACTCTTACATGTCACATATTCTCGATGGATTGTTGTGATAATGTATCGACACATTCCGAATGTGTTTGATCAGTTTTTCGTATGCCAGTTGATGTTTTTCACATAAAATGTTGTCCATTTTAAACAAAAGATAGGCACTTAGACTGATACCAACCTCACCGCGACTCAGATTGAGCCCAGGTTGGCTCGTACACGTCACATATGACCCATGGATCGTTGTGATAAATTATCAACATATTCCGAATGCGTTTGGTCAGTTTTCCGTATGAAATTTGTTCTTTTCACCAATAATCATTTCCATTTTAAATAAAATAGAGACACTATGAATGGTGTCGGCCACACCACACCATGGATTGAGGCGGGGTTGACTCGGACACATCACATATGACCCATGGATAGTTTTCCTAAATCATCAACACATTTCAAAGGCGTTTCGTTGGATTTCTATATATACTTAAAATGTTGTCCATTTTAAATAAAAGAGAGACACTTAGACTAATCCCGACCACATCACGACTCAGATTGAGCCCGGGTTGGCTCATACACATCACATATGACCCATTGATCATTGTGATAAATTATCAACAAAATCCGAATGTGTTTGTTCAGTTTTCCTTATTTCAGTTATTCTTTTCACTTATAATCTTGTCCATTTTAAACAAAAGAGACATATTTAGAGTTGTATGTTCGTTGTTTATTCAAATTATTCAAATATAATATTTAACTATAGGTCTTTAAATTAATTTATTTATTAAAATTTTACATTTAAAATGAGAATATAAGAAAATTAATAGAACGAAAAACTTTTACTAAAAATCTATGTGGAAATATTTATGTAATCATGATTTATGAGAATCCTCATGTGTTTATTAGTGGAATGGTATTTACTTAAAAGAATATGGAAATTCATATAGAATATTTTTATATAATTATTAGTATGGATTAGAGATTTGTTTATTATGCTATGAAACATTTTAGAGCTAACAATGACATGCCCAATGAATACATCCCTTTTATAACATACCATGAATCTATGATATTGATTAGATGTGTCAATGTGATTTACATTTATTATAATGATGACATTAAATAAAATATATATTATAGATTTTCTAGTAGTAAATGAAATGATGGAGGGTGGGGGGGCTGTCTGGGGGGGCTGTCCGGGGGGGCTGTCCGGGGGGATGTCCGGTGGGTGTCGGGGGGGCGGTCCAGGGAACCAAGATGAGGGCGGGGGCTATTAGGGGGGACGTCTGGGGGTGTTCATGGGGTTGTCTGGGGTCTATGGAGGAGGGTGGGGGGCTGTCTGGGGGGCTATCCAGGAGGGTTTCTGAGGGGCTTTTGGGGGGGCTGTCTGGGGACCGAGGAGGTTGGTGGGCGGCTATCTGGGGGGTTGTATGGGGTCCATGTAGGTTGGTGGGGGCTGTCTAGGGGGTAGTCCGGGGTGATGTCCGGGGTCCAGGGAGGGGGTGGGGGCTGTATGGGGGGTCTGGGGGGCTGTCTAGGGGGTTGTCTGGTGTCCTGGGAGGATGGTGGGGGGTTGTCCAGGGTCCAAGAGAGAGGGGGTTTGTCCAGGGAGTTCACAAACACACAACCACTAAAAGATATCAACATCCATGAAAACAAGAAATATATAAAAATAACTCAACTTCAATACTATACTACAGGTCTGGATAAAACCAACAACTAGAATAGATTAAACATAAAATCTCTATAATATTAGTAAAAAATGTAACGGATCAACATGTCCCACGTCACTATCACCATCATCAGAATCACCATCATCACCATCATCATCACCCTCTTCCTCGTCCCCATCATCGTCCTCTCCCTCCTTGCCCTCCTGCTCGACCTCACCCTCCACCTCACCCACGCCATGCGCCTCTCACTCCTCCTCTCCCTCCACTTCCACATCAGACTCCTTGGCATCATCATCGTCAACATGGACGTCGTCTTGACCACCACTATAACTTCAACCTGGAGCTCCATATATAGAACTTATCGATGAAATATATTCATCAAAAGCTGGGTTGGCCTCTGGTTGATGTGTCGGACGTAGAACTTCAATAAATTTAATTAAATCACTGTTTTCCCTAGAAGACTAATTTGCCATCTCTGTAGCCATTTTTTCCGCATGTTCTCCCTGTGCCCTAACATGTCGCAGATCGGTGTCACTGCTACTTTTACCTGAGGAGTACCAATACCTTGTCAGGGCTATCCTAGGTTGGCAGTGTACTCTGCCAAGAGGCTCCTCTCCCAAAAACTGATTTAAGTGATCAGTTGGACCAAAATTGTTCAGTTCTTGGGCATCGAGGGCCTCTGAAGTATTCTGTTACAAATATTAATATATTATTAAGTCTCAAAAAAGATATGAAAATATATAATCAATAGATTAAAACTTAAAATCTGCTGCTGAGTCGCTTCGTTGACCGCACTTCCATCCTTTTTTCGTTTACTCGAGAAAAATTGTTTTGCTCAAGGCACACGTCCCTCAATATTTTTTATTTTCCTCTACAATGACATTGAAAACTAATGTTATATGAAATTTTTTGAAAACTAGTAAATAATTGAGGAAACCAAAGAAATAATAAGTCATAATGAAAAACATATAAACAATTTTCATACCTGCTTCCTCTCATGGTCAACCATCGTAGTGCGTCGCAATGTGTGGATTTATTTTTTTTCCTCAATGTTCATTTTATTTTTTCCAGATGAGTCCTAAATAAAATTCGAAAATGTAACATATAGTATTAATGAAAAACATGAATTTTATTATTTAAATACCTCAAATGTAATTAATACCTTCAACTGGGTACTCGTCCAATGATAAATCATCTGACGATAATGCTCTATAGGACAATCATCCACCACTGGTACTGCCTCTAACTAAGTGCCAACTCTAGCAACCCAGCCAATATACAACTCATGCTTGTAGTCTCTCCAAAGGTCACCTAAATCTTTTAGAAATTCCGTTCGTGGACCCTCACCATAGGTAAAATCAAATCGAACCTGACATCAAAATATTAATTCATATTATTAAAATAACAATTCATGGAATTTAATAGAACAAATTTTTTACCCATATCTCTTCCCAAGCTCTATCCTTGACCTCATATGGAAAATTTCTCCATGATAGCAGGCTGATGAGAATGATGTCGGTGTATTTGGAAAGCGTCACCAAAAAACTCCAACATTGATGCCCTGTTTTCTCAACCATTTGGTTGTCTTCATTATAATCCACCATAACCTGTGTGCAGCGGCTCCACACCGAACACATGTGTATATGACCCCCCCCCCCAACGCCTCATGTCAATAGATATATCTATCATGACAGAAAATAAAATATTTTATCAAAACATGTTATAATGAAAATAAATATTGCTATAAATATTTTTTAGGGTTCTATAAATATACTTGCACCGGTCTGATCGCTGAGCGCCACTGGATCCACAGAAACTGATGGAACACCCTATGGTGGAACATGAGTCAAAGACGATGGAATATAGAAGCTCAGAGAGACAAAAGTAGACGGAAAAGAAGATGGGAAAGAATTCTAACTAGATTCTGACTGGGGAGTGGGAATCATCATGGGATTTGAAAATGATGGGCCAGAAGATGTGTTAGGTAGCGAAAACATGGGAGGCCTAAATATCCCGTGTGGCCCTAACGACACACCGGGATCAGAATGTGGGAATGATGACATGTCAGTTGGAGGGGAAGGGTCTAGTCCAGTACACGTAACTGCTCGTCCACCTCTGGTACGAACCCTCCCCGTACCACCGGCCTGAGTACGAGGACCAGTACTTGTCTCCTTGTTGAATAACATTCGACATATAGGTGGATCCTACAAAAATGTTTAAAAAAAATTTAATCACATGGCATTATATATTCTTTAAATATATCAATTTGAAATAAAGTACTCACTACAGTGACTAATGATGGAATTCCCAAAACCACCATTCGAGGATTGTTCTCCATCATTTTTTTCCTTCATATCTCTTCAATTGGCTGCATTTCCTGCTTTTGAAAACAAATATGTAATTAATTAGAAAATGTAATATAATGTGTAACCCAGAAAACTAAATATCTGGTGGAATTGAGGGATTCATAGGTAATTTAGCCATCATATTTAAGAAGAGCATGAATGGATTTAATAAATCATAAAAGTTGTAATGTTCACCAAGTTATAAATATTGCTTGACTCGGTTTGAATACAATTCAATTCCAAATTAGAAAATGCAATTCAAATAAAACTGCAACCAATTAACATTGAAAATTCACATAACGGTCAAGTCAGCTAAAACATATTTGTGATCAATACTAAATCAGTTTGAATATTACCAACCATAACAACCCAACTTGAGGTAAACCAAAATAATTGAGAACATGGATAAATGATTCTATATATTTTCATCCACAACTTTAGGTTCACAACCAACTCTGAAAAATGAGCTATTGGATTCATAAAAAGAAATAAATGTTTTGGTTCCAATGGCACTAGGGACAGTGTCAATTCCATCATCACCATCATAAAAATTATGTCTTGGAATTACTTCAACTATGACACCAAATTCAGGTCGAAGTTGGTCTTTGACATAAAAAACATGTTTATCCATTGATGGCATCACATATGGTTCTTCGGTAACAAGAGTTCGAGTCATATTAATTACTTGAAATCCACAATCATCAATAAATGTGACATGTCACGTCATCAAATCAAACCAATGACATTTCATCACTGTGACTCTTCCATGAGAGTAATAATCCAATATTATAATTTTCTCAACAACTCCATAATAAGCCACATTTTCAAATCAGGGTTTACTATCTGATGTACTGGCATGACAATATGTTGTGGAAGTAACTATAACACCATCATGTTGTGTTCTCATGTTCTTTTCTCATTCATTGACAATAAATGTGTTCCCATTGATAACAATTTATTTATAGTCACGAACCACGGTATTAGGACCAAAATACAAAGCACTTATTTCTTTAGAGATAGAGTCAGCAGACAAACTCAATACCTGAAATATAAATTACTATTAAACTTAATTAAATATTGAAATAATTATTTTAAACAGTAATATTTTTACCTTCAATTTTAACCTAGAAGAAAAATCTTTTCTATGAAAAGTTTCCCTCCTTCTGAAAGATAAAAAAAGATTCTTCCTATTTATCATTGTTTTATGTTCACTGTAGATAAAAAAGATGAATAGTTTAACTGATATATATGTATGATATACATAATCACATTAGTTACCTGATATAGTCATCGAGCAAATCACAGTTGAACAAAATTTTGTGATGCGCCATCTCCCTCTCTTCATGGCTTAATGTCTTCAATGTATATGACCCTAGAATTCCTCCTATTTGAGGTAGTGATGGAAAACTGGGTTCAATTTTCCCATACAGTTCTTCTTCATTTCTCATTTTTCTATTCAATCTTGTATTAAGATCTGAAAAATACATCGAGAAGAAATCCATACATTCTTGATCCATGTAACCGTTCACGATATATCATTCGGGACGATTTTGGTTTTAGAAATAAGACTTTAATGTGAACATATTTTAATCAGTTGGATACATACAATTAAAATAAATAGGTCCTATGAGAAGTATTTAAGTGGGAATATGGAGAGTCAGATGCAGCATGCATGTGAAAAATTATGGAGGAAATATTTTCGCCAACTCACACAAAATTAATGGGGCATCTGTCAACATTTTTTGAAAAAAAAACTTGGACAACTTCTTAGCACAATGATCTCTAATCAAATGGAACAACCGAATAATATCCACCCTTACATTATTAGACAAAAGATGACAGATTGCTATTGGAAGCAACTCATTCAGTGGAACGTGATAATGATGAGTCTTCAAAGATTTTAGCTTCAACTCTCTTATGTTGACCCATTTAGATGTGATGCTTGAATATCCATCAGGAACTCTAATAGTATTTGATACATCCAAAAATTTTATTTTTTCCGTAGGTGTCATCACATAAGAAGTACATGGAAGCTGAAATTTATTTTCATTGATACGGAAAGGATGCAATTCTAGTCTGATTCCCCAATCCACCAAGTCACGCTGAGATCATAAATCATCTTTTGTCTTCCGCTTAACATTTAGAATAGTTGAAATCAACATTTATCATATATTCTTTTCAATATTCATTACGTCTAAGCAATTATGTAACAAATTGGATGACCAATAAGGGAAATCAAAAAAGATATTCCACTTCCACCAATGGTAATAGGTTTCAGTGGAAACATTCTTTCTCTTTCTAGATTTCATTTGACCATTCCCGAACAAAATACTGAAATATTTCAATTTAGTAAGCACATCAGTTCCAGACATACACTAAGGTGGATCATCGGTCTCTATGGTATTATAAAATCTACGACGATTCATTCTATATGGATGATCATTTGGCAAGAATCGTCAATGTCCCGTAAAACTGAAACTACAACGATGTTTCAGTCTTCTAGATCATGTATTCTTCATACGAACTGGACATGACATTTTTCCCTTCATTCACCATCCAGACATCATTGCAAAAGCCGGAAAATCATTGGTCGTCCACATAAGAGCATCACGCAACTGAAATATGTCATTAGAACATGCATCATATGTGATCACACCCACATCCCAAAGAAGTTTCAACTCTTTTATTAAACGTTTCATGTATACATCAATTTTAATGTCGGGATAAAAAGGACCATATATGAGTATACTCATGAATGTGAAAGGTTTTTTCATACACAACCATGGGGAAAGATTATAAATGTGTATAAAAACTGGCCATGTGCTATGCGAAGTATGAATCTACCCAAACGGATTAAAACTGTCGCATGAAAGACACAACCTCACATTATGCACGTCAGCTGCAAAATCAGGATGTCGAACATCAAATCTCTGCCATGAAAATCCACCTGAAGGATGAACCAACTCATCATTAGTCTTCTTTCTCTCGGTATCATGCCTTCTCATTTTTATTGATATGTCATCAGACATAAAAATATTATGGAATCTAGGGATTAATGGAAAGTTCCACATTACATTCTGTGGAACGTGGGATGTTGTTCCATTATATTTTTTCTTCTAGAGGGATGTGCCACATTTTATACAATCATTTTGTTCAGCGGTTTCCTCCCTATATACACTATAATATTTCGGGCAATCATGAATTTTGTTTCATGAAAATCCAAGTTCCTCAATTAAATTCCATGCCATATAGTGGTTTGAGGGAATATCTGCATCATCGGGAAGTAAATCCTTCAAGAGGATAAGAATGTAATTGAATTCTTTATTAAAATCCCATACATAGTTTTCCCATGAAATAATCGGATTAAAAATTCCATTTTTTTCTTTTTATTGCACTGTCAATATACTGAAGTCGTGGCAGTATCATTCAATTTTTTCACCCTATCAATATCATCATTTTCACCAGATGCATCAATTTTCCTCATATCAATGTCTTCTTGAGTCGAAATCCTTTCTTTTTCATGATGACGAATAAATGCAAACCGATCATCTAAAAAATTCTCCATTCTGGCCCATTCATTTCGATCAACAACAATTTGTGATTTCATTTTCTCCCCATTGTGATACCACATAAAGTAGTTTGTTTGAAAACAATTTTTGGTTATGTGGTAGCTAACATCTTCACAGCTCAACCAAGGTCTACCAACTCAATTGGATCATGTGCAGTGTATGCGACCACTATCTAAAAAACTCTGACATGAAAAATCTAAAAGCTCTCCAAATTGTTTTGAAAATCACTTGAGATCTGTTCAGTTTCGTACATCCAACTTATGTCCATTCTGTAAAAAGAATTTATATAAGTAATTTTGTCATAAACAATTCCATAGGATTAAACATTAATAGAAAATACATTTAATTAATAAATAAAAGAAGAAAATAATCAAGGTATTAACTACACATGTGAAAAAAACATACTAATTTGTTATTGAAAAAATGTAAAATCAACAAGAACTTAATGTGTTATCAAATCACAACATACCTCATCCCATAACCATATTAGTAGGGTATCATGAACATGAATAACATCAACCTTGTTCCATCCTCCTACCCTACATGACCCCAACCACATGCCACATATTAATATAGCATTATCACATCGCACCTCACTTGAAAAAACTAGGGAAATCATTATACATCTCACCTAATGACACATGGACAATCACATCGCATCTTGCCTAAAAACACATGGTCAATCACATATGAAGGAAGAGTAGGGAACACATGGTAGCTATCCAACTATATAACCACCATCCATGATATTAGAAAAAATACCCATAACTCAAAACCTCTGATTATTGGTATGTTTATCCAACTCTGGTTGGGAATGTGTAGAAATAACATAAAATACATGATATATAGATAGTAAAAAATACCCAACCTATGGGTTAACATTAACTACATAATCAAACACTTCACTACTACCATACAACACATAGACCAACACAACCACTTTCACCACTATATCCAACACACCACTCCACCACCACACAAGACACATAACATTTCCCACTTTCATTTATAATCCACTTCATTCAAAATTACATTATCCATTCATTTAATGTTAAATTAATTAAATCCATTTACCACACATCCATTTATATTCCATCTCATTTATTTACTATCTTGATTTTTTTTAGCAGCATAATTTATTCCATTGATAACCAGAAAACTAATAAAACCACCACACAACAACTCACCATCTCAAAAAAACCATCGTAGCCTTGTTACATCGGCCAACCATCTCACCTAAACAACCAAATATCACAACAAAAATATTACACATTACAAACCAGCACGCAACCAAAACCACCTCAGCACATCATACACCACAACCTCATAACACAACACATCCACATGGCACAACACCACCACACATCATCACTATCACACAACTTCACATGTCACATCAATGCCCACTAACCATCACATTACAACCCCACATATCACAAATCCCAACTGGTCACCTCAATCATGATACAACTGCCTATAATATACAATGACACACAACAAAAAACCTCTCATAGAAGCAACATACCCCAACATCCACAATTTAGTCAAGTTCTTCTATTAAATTACCACTTTATTTAGCATGGACATTATAAAAAGAATGATATTCCATGTGAAACTAATTAATTAACAAAATATTCGTTCAATTCCCTATTTTTCAGGGTGAAATCACATCGAAATCAAAACATAATACTAAAGTACTAGATCAATAACAACAAAAACAAGGTACAATATTTTTATAAATAATAAAATACCTGATTTGAGATGATTCAAATGGTTTTTCACCTGTTCTGATGGGGGTGTTCAAGAGAGTTATCGATCGCTGGATTGATGTTAGTGTTCTATCGTGAATGGGGGAGAGATGTGGCCCGATTTTATTTGGGGAAAAGATTTACCAAAGGATTTTAAAAACCGTTGGAAATGGGGTGTTCAGGGTACCCTTTCCCAAACGGTTCATCATAACCAATGGAAAATGGTTTCCCTTTCCCAATAGTTTAATGAAACTGTTGGGAATGGGTAACATGAACACCCCTTTTCCAATGGTTTTATGGAACCGTTGGAAAACGGTTAACCTTTACCAACAGTTCTAGTGAACCGTTGGGAATGGGTTTCTGAGACATTCTTTACTAATTGTATAAACAAACCATTGGTAAATAATCATGGGTAAAACCCACATTTCTAGTAGTGTTACTTTTAGTAAAGAGAATATGTGACATACTAAAAACTGAGTAAACACATTAAAATTATTTTGATATTTTTGGACAATAATTATTGAGTCATTTGTGACATGTACAAATTATCTACACCACAATATGATGCGCGTTGTGGCTGATATGACTTTAAGTGGTATTTTTATATTAAATTGACATTAAATTGAAAAAAAGGAAACGTGACACACTGAAAACAAATAGAAATATTTCGTATTGTCTTGATACTTCAGGAAAACTATCCATTTGTCATTTTTGTTGTGTATGAATCAAACACACCTCAATTCTATATACGGTGTGAATAATATGACTAAAAGTTTCTGTTATCATTTTTAAATTATCATTTTAGTTCAAAATGTGTCACTCACTAAAAACCAAGAAAACACACTATGATTGTATTTATAATTTTGGAAAACGATTCATAAGTCATTTTGGATGCTTATGATGTAGTCTCACATCAAAATAATGAATGATGCGACCGGTAGGACTCAAAATATGTGCTTCCAGTATGAAATTAAATTTTAGTAAAACAAATTAATGACATAGAGAAAATCATGAAAATATATTCATATTGTTTTTATACTTTATAAAATTGATCTATAATTCATTTTTTACATCTAGGAATCATCCTCACCTCATTATGTTTAACGGTCTAGCCGGTATAACTCAAATTGTCTCTTTTTATTTAAAATGGACATCAAATTATGTTAAAACAATAAGGGGCATACTGAGAATCGAGAATATGTATTTTTGTTGTTTTTATATTTTAATAAAATGATCCATGAGTCATTTTTGATGTGTATGATTAAACTGAACCTTAATATGATACATGGTGTGTCTGTTATGACTCCAAGTGTGTATTTTTATTTAAAATTGACATTAATTTATGTATAAAGAACAATTGAAATACCAATAACTGAAAAACTCATTCATATTATTTTGATACTTTAGTAAAAGGATCCATGATTCATTTTTGACATGTAAGACTCAATCGTACATCATTACAATGCATGGTGTATATGGTATAACTCAAAGTGTATCATTTTATTTAAAATCAGCATGAATTTATCAAAAAACAAAAAGTGACCTACTGAACACAAAAAAAATGCTTTCGGATTATTTTTATATTTTATGAAAATGATATATTATACATTTGAGACATATTGGAATCAGTTTCACCTCAATACGACTTACGATGTGGCTAGTATCACTCCAAGTGTCTATTTATGCATAAAATTGACATTAATTTAAGAAAAAACAAAATGTGACATACTAAAAACTGATAATATTCATTCATATTGTTTTTTTGTTATAGGAAAACAATGTACATGTGATTAATGATGCGTAGGGATCATTCAGACCTCAATACAGCTCGTGGTGTGGCTGGTATAACTCTGTGGGTCTCTTTTTATTTAAAATTGGCATTAATTTAAATAAAAAAACATGTGAAGTACTCAAAACCAAAAAAAATACATTCGTATTGTTTTATGGTTTAAGAAAATAATCCATGGGTCATTTGTGATGTGTATGAGTCAATTTTACCTCAATATGATGGACAGTGTTACCGGTCTGACCAAACGATTCTTTTATTATTTTAAAATGGAAAATTTAGTTAAAAATTTGTCATTCACTAAAAAACAAGAAAACACACTCTGATTGTCTTGATAATTTAGGAAAGAAAATCATAAGACATTCATTATGTGTATAAAGCAGTCTTACGTCAATCTGATGTACAATATGACCAGTATGACTCAAAATGTGTCTTTGTAGTCTAAAATGATTTTTTAGTAAAAAAACACAATGAACATACTGAAAACTAAAAAAATTAATACGAATTGTTTTGTTAGTTTATGAAAATGATCCATCAGAAATTTTTGATAGTTATGAATCATTGGTACACCAATACGACACATGGTGTGGCCGATATAACTCCCAATATTTCATTATTATAAAATTTACATTAATTTTAGTAAAAGAACAAGTGACATACTTAAAACTGAGAAAACACATTCTGATTGTTTTAATATTGTAGGAAAATGATCTATAAATCATTTGTAATGTGTAGGAATCTACCCCACCTCAATAGGGCACACGGTATGATTAGTATAACTCCAAATGTGTCATTTTTATTAAATATTGACCTTTAATTAATGTTTTATTTCATATTAATATTTAATTTATATCTTTATACTATTAGTAAAATAATATTTTTTTTATATAGGTGGAATAATTTTCTCGGGTTGAGATGATTTGTTTGACAACTAATACCATGGTAGGACATTATTGAGTGGGGACCACGATCATCAAAATATAAAATTTAATGTTTTAGAATGTTTGTTGGACCATTATAAAAGTAATTGTATATAACATTTTGTTTGAAATGTAAATATCATGTTTTTTAATAAAATCGTGGGTGGGAATTTTTTTATTGATAATTTCAATTAAATATATATAGCTGGTTTGATTCTAGGTGTACAGTTTTAATTAAAAGATTTATTTTTGGTGTGTTGTTATATAAAAAATACACTGCATGGGGCTTTGCCTTTATCAGTACCAAAAAAGCACTGATAAAGGGCCCCACTTTTTATCGTTGTGATTTACATCACTTTTTTAGCCCTCTTAAAGGCCGTTTTGCACATTGTGAAAGGCCATATGTGTAGTAGTTTTTACCACGCGTTCGTCTTGTTTGGTTCTCCCTTTAATGATATATCTATTTATTTATATAGATATTAAGTTATATTTACTCATATATTAATATATATTTATATTAATTTATATTTATATTAATATATAATAATATATATATATTTATATTTATATATTTATATTTACATCAGTTTGTATATATGTTTATTTAGTTATATTTTTTTATCCGTAAATTTATTTGTATATTAATATATATTTATAAGATTATTTTTAAATTTGTTTTTAAAATATGTTTTTTTGTGTGAAATAATATAGAAATAAATACATATATACAACACACACACACACACACATATATATTATATGAGTTTTTTAAGTATAATTATACATGTTTATATATATTCACATATATTATATATTAATATGAATATTCTTATTTTAGAATATATAAATAATATACATCAGATTATTAATACAGACACACACTAATATATATATATATAGACACACACACACACACACTATATAGGTATATAAATATAAATATATTTGTGTTTTAAATAAAATGTATATTAGTTTTTATCTAGGTAAATAAAATATATTGAGAAATATATTCTATATGTAAATATGTTTAATTATTTATTTATAAAATTAAATTTTTTTGTGTGAATTTATAAAAAATATATATATATATATTATTATGTATTTAGTTATAAATAAAAGTACATTGTGAAAATGATAATATTTTAAATCCATAAAATAAATATTAATGTAAACCATCTGAATAAATTCAATATCCATAGAAAAAGGGAAAAAGGACCCTCTTAAACGATGATAAAATACCATCGAATGTTAAAATATTTGGGTATCCCGACTAAAATCTCACTTTTGGAGGCCTTTTGTGCATTTTTTGGGACTAGAAAAATGCGAAAGAGGGTTCTCAAATGGAACTAGTTAATAGAGATAATTTTAGGATTCAATATGATCAGTAGTTTAACTCAAACAAACAATGAGATCAAAAGTTATTGTCGTTTGAGGTTTGAGTTAAATTTTCAACTTTTTTTATATCTTTTATTAATATTATGATATTTTGTGTCTTAAATTTGTTATTAAATTATTATTACTTCATAATAACTAGAAAATTATTAATTAATAATAGTTTTCTTATATATTTTATAATAAATTTCACTAAATATCTTATATATTAGGTGTAAATATTATCTACACATATCTAAAACATATTTAATATATATATATATATATATATTATTTATATCAATATAAATATATTAATATATTTATATATTAATATAAATAATTTTTAATGAATTTATTTGAAATATACCATTTATGAGCACTAGTAAAAAAATCACAGATAAATACCCCCTTTATTAGCACTACAAAAAATCACTCATAAATGGGGTCCCTTTAAAAGTGGTAAAAAATCACTGATAAAAGGGTACTTTTATAAGCACATTTTTAGCACTGTTAAAAGTAACTTTTATGAGTTCTTTTTTTACCGCTGATAAGGGTAACCCATTTATTAGTTATTTTAGGGATGTTAAAGGGTGCCGTTGCGAAAACATATTTCTATGGTAGTGTCCCCACCAAGGCATCATTTTCATTTTTAACTTACTGGATATATGATACTTTCAAGAGGATACCATCTTATAGTTAATAGAATAGGGGTTGGCAGGATGTCACACATAGAGTTAAGAGTTTTACTTTTAGAATACATCATCAAAAGTTGGTAAATAATATTATTTAATATGATATGTATATGATACATTCATATTGTTTATGGTCTATCCATCAATTACATAGTTTGATGTGTACAAGAGGATGTACAATGATAGTAGTATTGGATAGATTGCTAGTGAGAGTTAGTAACCAATTATGGTTAGTGTTTTATTATGTTTTTTTATGTTAATATAAATTAAAATTTTATCATTTTATTTATATTTTTATAAATAAATGAGATATATTAGAAAAATATTTGTCATCTGTTTGGGAGTTAGGAAAATACTAATGGTGGGGTCAAATCCTCGTGCAGGCATGTTTTGATGAGGCAAATTTGTCATTGGTTGTGAAATGATGTATTTATAAAGGCATGGTGATTGACATTGGTTTATGATCAACATTGACTAGTTACTATAGAATTGAAGTGATTTCATAACTTATCACAAAATGTAGTTTGTATGCGATCATAATCGTTCACATCTTTAGAGTACAACGTAAGGCATTGAGTTCAGGATGAAACTGTTCAGAGATTATTTATAGAGTAGGAAGAGTAGCGACAACATCAGGAGTAGCAACATCAGTAGCAGCGACAACAACATGATTAGATGATGGAGTATATGTGGTGACTTACACATTGTTTAGGTATGGATTTACCTCAATCTAATGGAGTTAAGCAACCACCCTCTTTATGACACTATTATTGTGTTGTTTCTTGTGAACTTTTTTTATATTATAAATGTTTATATTTTATAGTAATTTTTTGTTTTTGGTATTTTATTTTTTAGTGAAATGTATTTTTTGTATAATTTAAGAAACCCCTATATTATGAAAATTGTTGTCCCTTTTATGTTGGGTCGAGATAAAACCCATTACATGACTTAATCCCCAAACACACCATGCCTCAAATAAACACAAGAAAATTATAAATGGTAGAAAATCTAATTAGCTAAAAGTAAAATGCATATAGCCTGAAATACTATGATAGAGAAACTTAGAATTAGGATTTGATTGAAACCCCCCAAGGTAGCCATCCATCCATTTATACGCCGACCCAGACACCCAAACCATATCATCATTTGGGAACTATTGGGAAGATCATCAGGGTGGAAAAATTTGCTAATAATGTCGGTGACCTTCCTGGAAAATCACCATACACTACTAATGTGGGTTCTTCCCCTAATGTCATCGACCCCTTCCTCGAGTACGGATTTAGCCTCATTGTTATCCCTCACCATTACGCCTAGGTTTGAGTCTTGCCTTTGGTCGCCATGATGTGCAGAGGCCTTCCTTTTCCACTATCCCATGTGCTTTCCTACCAACCCCCACGATCGAGTAGGAGTTCAGATCTCACCATTGACCCCTATGATTAGCTTAATTAAATTATTATCTATATTTATTTGAAATGAATATATTATGTGATTTTTTTGAACTTTATAACAATGTTCCATAAGTAATTTTTTATCTGTTGGAATCATACCCACCTCAATCTTATGCATGGGGTGATTGGTATGACTTAGCTACTGTAGATATGATCATTTACAGTGCGCAAAATGGCCATTTAATGTGTGAAAAAGTGTTATTATCATTGGCGCTATTAAAAGGGTGTCCCTTTTATCAATGCTAAAAAATCACTAATAAAGGCCCCTTTATTAGCATTGAAAAAAGCAGTCGTTTATCAAAGATAAAAAAATGATGATAAAAGGGACAGTTATTGATGATTTTTTTGCACTGATAAAAGTCAAAAATAATTTTAAAAAAATCTACAAATTGAAGGGTGGGACCTTTCACCTTTTATCTATGCTCAACCCCCTATTAGCAGTGATAGTCTATCCTCCCCATCCCTTTATGAGTTTGAGGAAGCCCCCCACGTTTTAACAGCACTAGGGACATGCATCACCCACCTGCATGCGCCCCTACCTATGCTGTGTTTCAGAACTAAGACATGCCTCATTATCTCACTCCTTTTCCACTCTCGTATATCATTTTATTATGTATCTTATGATATATCTATATATTTATATTTATTTCATTTTATTTTATTTTTAGTCATTATATTTATAGATATATGTATATATATTTAAATACATATATAAGATATATTTTTTGTGTGTGTATGTGTGTTTATAAATACATACATACATACATATATATATTTATATATGTATGTTCATCTATAATTATAATTATACATATTTATATTTATTTACATATATTATATATTAATATGTCTATACATATATTAGAATATATAGATAAATATAGATCAGTTTTTCAATGCACAGATAAATAGATAAATATATATATAAATTATATATACAGTAATTGTATATGTATATAAATATTTATAGATTTTTATTTTAAATAAAATGGATATTATTTTTTATTTAGATAATATTTATACATTTAGAAATATACTTTACATATAAATATGGTTACATATATATTTATAAAATGAAATTTTTATGTGTGAATATATATAAAATATGAAAATATTTTTATATATATGATTGTAAATAAAACTACATTATGAAAAATGATAAAATTTCAAAAAATTAATATCAATATTTTATTAAATAAAGAAATGATATATTATTGAACAATTGAACTATATAAGAAAATCCAATCACGAAAATGATCAACCCAAAAATGGTTATCCCAAGACTTCTTATAGCTCGCGTTCCGGTGGGCTTCAAGATTAACCCCACATAAGATGAATGAGAATTTTCATATTGAGAATGAATTATAAAGAGACCATATTTTCCTTAGAACAATACCAAAGATGAATTCACTCCTTTTTCTGTCAAATAATTAATGGTTTCAAGACAATCAGAATCCAAAACCACCTAATTCCATCCTTTATCCTGGGAAAGGAGGATCCCATGAAGAATTGATGATGCTTCCATGAAAACTGGGATCCAACATCCATGGAAACCCATGAACCAAGCATCAATCACTTGTCCATTATGTTGTCAGGCAATGAGCACCACCACAATTTGAGACACTATAGAGACAACCACATCTGTATTGATTTTAATGAATCATTCATGAGGGGGAAGCCACCAAGTTTGAGTTTTCTGTGATTAGAGCACGGATGGCCACTCCATGTTCAACATACACCAGTTATTCCATTCATAGCATTATCCACCCAAATTCAATCAACTGAGGACTTCTCTTCGAAAACCCATTCATTCTTATGATACCAAAGAAGTCAAGAAAAAGTACACACTAAGCCCATATCCTTTTGTTTCAAAGAGGAAACCCAATCATTGAAAACATGGGCCAAATCAAAAGATGGGACTAGGGACTCCTTACACCATGGGGACCATTCATTCCACACTCCCACCACTCCCGGGAAGAGAAGAATAGTATGTAAAGGAGTTTTAATCTGTTGAAATCATAGTGGGAACACATCATCCTCCCACATTTGACATAGAGTAATAATGTTGCACATTATTAGGAATCCCAATAAAACCTACATCCATAGAAACTTTAATTGGGGGGAGGGTGGAGAGTGACCAATTATTCCTCCACCGATTGACTGGATGAGCCTGAGTAGACCCATGCAACAAATTGATGTACCCCGACCTAAAAGTGTACTTCCTAGAAGCATCCCCAAACCAGTAGATTTGGTCACCACCCACTCCAAATGTAATCAGGATGCTAAAGATAAGACATCGATATGTTTCATTGAACAAACCACAAACACTATCCCAATATCACTCTTCTAAATAATCATTAATGAGGTCATGATCTTTTTCATATTTGAACCCCTGAATGATAGGCGAAGAGACTCTAATGCTGAACCCCTTGACCAACCACTAGTCTCCCCATAAATTCACCTTATTCCCATTAGCAGTCTTCCAAACACTACCACAGTTGATCAGTAGGATAGTACCATAGAATATTTTGTGCATAAATCTAGTCTTGGTTCCAATCGAAGCATGTAGGAAGTTAGACTTGGGGAAATACATTGCTTGAAAGACCGTTGAGAAAAGGTATTTAGAACAGGACATGAGGTGCCACCCTTTATTTTCCAAAATAGCATCATTGAACCATTGAAGGTTATTAATCCAATTGTCACCACATGACTTTGAAACAAAAATCTTATCCCACATGATCAAATGGTTGTTGTGTTTTCCATTAGCAGAACCCCACCATATGTTTTTCTCCGAGAATGAATCTGATCAACAAGGTTAACTAGGAACATGAAAAAGGAAATGGCAGATGAGGGTACAACATGTGACACATATTTTACTATCAATCCATTCCCCACAATGGATATTTTTCTACTAGACCAAACACTGATCAAATTATCAACCTTGTCCGTGATTGACACAAAACATGTTTCATTGGTCTTCTGATAGAAGTTGTGAGCACTAGGTATTTCTACTGTTTCTTGACAATAAGAATCCTAAATAATCTCTTAATCTCTTGTTGCATCATCATTGGAACACCTTAGCTGAATGATAGTTCGAATTTAGAGGCATTAGTCCATTTCCTAGAATCCTTCTCAAAAAGGTTGAAAATCTTCATGATTGAGTAACACTCAAGGGTAGTAGCATGAGTAGACAGAAAGAAATCGTCTAAAAAGAAATGATGAGAAACATTGCAACATACCTTTGATCCAAGAATAACACCATGCTCCATCGCCTTTAAATGGATATGAGAAAAAACATTCTCTACAAGAATAAAAATGTAGGGAGAGATTAGGTCCCCTTATCCTAAACCTCTTGAGGGTGTGAAACTAGAAAACTACTCCCCATTGATGTTGATTCTATATGAAACTGAAGTAACAAAGTTCATAATCTTAATCATCCATTTAGATCCAAACCCCAGTTTTGATAGTACAAGATCGAGAAAAGGACATTCAGCTATGTCATAGTCTGTCATAATATCTAGTTTCAAGGCCATGAATCCTTATTTTCTATAGAGAGGGTCATCATGTAGTGGGATATCTCATAGGAAATGGTTGAATTTTCATTAATGGTCCTCTGTTAGCCAAAATTACTCTTATCTTAATAAACTAGAAGAGGGAGAAAAACTCTCAACCTAGACACCAAATTTTTAGAGTAAATTTTGTAAATAACATTGTAGAGGATGATTGAATAGAACTCCGTAATCATCTGGGGATTTAAGATTTTGGGATGAGGGTAATAAAAGTCTCATTAATATTTTCAAAGTAATCAATACCTTCCTAGAATTTCTTCATCTTCTTGATCATGACCAGACTGAAAATGTGCCAATACCATTTGATTAAAAGTGCATGAAACCCGTCATGATCTAAAAAATTCATAGAATGAAAATCGTGATGATCCCATCACATTTCTTCATCAGAATTTTCCCTCTCTAGAGAACAGTTCATATCATTAGAAAAAATTATTAGGATGTAGCTGGTGAGACAAAGAGGGATGTCAATGTAGTCTGCCTTGAAAATATTTCCAAATAATTCCAGAATAATTTAATGAATTCTAATAGCATCTTTCATCACACTACCATGCAAATCATCCAGGTGGGAGATGTGGGTTTTTCTCATTCTCTTTGTATCTCATTGGTTAAAGAAAGTAGTGTTATGGTCACCTTCGTTAATGTTAGATTATATTACCTAGATGAACGAGTATATTTCTTTTTCCTTAAGCACAACATTACAATACCTCTCAACGTTTGAGATATCATTAATCATAGAGTTGGATGGTTTCCTGGCATAGAGAAAATTTAACCATTGTTCTTCCCTATAAATTTGTATGTCTATGGGCCTAATGCTAGTTGAAATCCAATTCTTCAGCCTGATACTATCATTCTGGGTTTGAGAGCTAAATCACTATTTCATCCCCCACCCTCCCCCAAAAAGAATGAATGGCCTCCTCACAACTCACATCATAGAACCATAGACACTCAAACCTAAACATACAACCACCTCTACACCGATTCCTTTGGAGGGATGTTGAAAGAAGGATAGGAGAGTGGTCAGAGGCAACCGGGGCCAAGTTTTCAATAGATTATGCACAGAAGATATATTTCTAGTCATCTATCCAAAAAAAAATTGTCCAGTCTTTCAGCGATGCATCCCACTATTGAGATACACATTTTACAAGTGAAAGGATAGCCTGAAAATCCTAGATCATGGAGGGAGTTCAAAAGTATGGATTTCTTAAAATCCTTTATAGATACATCACTCCTTAAGAGGCCAATTTATTTTTTGTGATATGGAAAAAATATCATTGAAATCACCCCTAATGAGGATAGAACCATAAAAGTACTCACAAATACTATATTACATGTCCCATTATTTTCCCTTATCATGAAAGGAATGCCACCCATTGAACTCAATGAATAACCAATAAGGGGAACTCGGGGCTTCAAACATAATAGTAACGTGGTTACTTGATTAGTTTGAGATTTTAATACCAAAAAACATCATTCAAAATAAGACAATGACACACTGCATGACCCTACCTCCCAACACAAAACACTTTCTTAAAAAAGGAAAAATAACCACTTAAATGAGGCTGAAAGACTATAGAATGTTAAAAACATAGGATACACCAAAATAAAAACTCAGTTTTAATGGTCATATAGGAAATTTTGGGCCTTGTGAAATGTAATAGGGGAATCCTCTCTATCATTAGTGTGTATATATTGTCTCAAGCTTTGATTTGATATATGGAGAGCTCAAATGAACACGCAGATCAAAAGTTATACCATTTTGAAATTCGAGTTACATTTTCAATTTATTTTAGATCTTTTATTAATTTTTTTATGTCATAAAATTGTTAATAAAATAATATAACTCAATAATAATTAAAAATTTATTATTTAATAATATTTGATTAATTATTTTATAATCCATTTTCACTAAATATCTTATATTTTATTTGTAAATGTCTAGTTATCCTTATCTAAAATATATTTTATTTTTAATGAAATATGATATTTTTTTTGTAATATACCATTTATCAACGCTACTAAAATAATATTGAGAAATATCCCTTTATTAATGCTACTAAAATAGTGGGGATAAATAGAGTCCCTTTAACAGTGCTAAAAATGGTGATAAAGGGGTACCTTTGTTAGTGAAAAAAACACTAATAAAGGGGTATTTTTAACATCATTTTTTAGAACTATTAAAATAACATTTTATCATTGGTTTATTTAGCATGGATATTGGTACACCCTTTATCAAGGCATTTTTTAGCATAGTTAAAGGCTCGCACTGCATAAATTTGTTTCTCTGGTAGTGATCCATGTGTATCCTTTTATTTAAAATTGAAATATTAAAAATATATTATTTTCTATTTATGTTTAATTTATATCTTTATAGTAATATTTATATAAGAATTCCATTATTATATAAGTGAATTATTTTTCTGGGGTTGTCTTGGTTTGTTTGGAAACTGATACAATGATTTGTTTTTTTAAAAGGGGGTCACAGGTGCCAAAGAAAATTAAACATTGGTATTTTTAAGTGTTTGTGGATAGTAAATGAATGTTTAATTATACAAAATATTTTTTAAAATGTATATAATATGATTTTTTAGTATTTGAAATGAAACTTTTATTTCAATTAAATTACTAATTTTCACGTTGGTGCATTTTCATACAGGTGTATTTGGTGCAGTGTATTGCTATTCAAACAACACGTTGCAGTAGTAGGGCATTTATCAACTATAATGAAAACAATGATAAATCTCACCTCATTTTAATGATGTTGACGACAACAATGTTTTTTAACGCAGTTAAATCTCTTTTCATGGTGAAAAATGGTATAGTTGTTGTTGTGGGAATTCAATTTTTTTAGTGACAATGATATCTCATTGCAGACATAAAGTGAAAAGGACTTGAAGACATTGTGTTCATAAATCCAATGAGTACGTGTTGTGTTGCTAAATGAAAAAGTAGGTCAATTTATGATTTAACGGGATTACAACCACATATCACCATGGATTTCATGATGGAGCGATGATCAGTTTTTAAAAAAATAAAACATTATTTTGAAAATATTGAAAATTAAATAAAAAATTCATATTCTCCATTAATAATTTAAAGTTTAAAAAATAACTAAAAAACTATTTTTCAGAAATATATTTTAAACCAAAGTTCTCAATCAATTTAAAAAATATAATTTTTTTTAATGTAAAAAATCATTTTTCATTAATTAATATCAAATAAAGAAATTAAAATAAATAATACATTAACATAAAAAATACAATTTATAATTTTTTATTCGTAAAAATAAAATAACACACTAAATTTTATTTAAGAAAAATTAATAAAAAATCCATTTTCCATAAGAAATAATAAAATATTATATATTCCAAATTACAAAAATATTTGATAAAAAAATATTTTTCCACTATAAATTTTTTAAAAAATATCTCAATTTTCATATTAAAAAAATTATTAAAAAATATTTTAATTAAAATTATATATATATACATTTTTTTTTATTTATTTGGAAACTAAAAATTAATTTTCTTATTTTATATTAAGATAAATAAAAAATTTACCTTTTTCAAAATGTTCTCGTTTTATATTGAAAATACCAAAAAAATACCCCTTATCCTTTCAGAAAAATTATAAATTTCAATTAAAATACTTAAACACAAAATGAAAACTTCATTATTTTACCTTTAAAAATACTTTAAAATAAATTGTATCTATTAATTTTTCAACAAAAGCTATTGTTTTATTTTTTAAAATTTATTTTAAACTGAAGTAGATTTTTTTTATTTGGTAATTTTTTTATTTTATAGGAAGAAAATTTACTTTTAAACGGAAAATAAAAAGAATCTAATTTTTAAGTGAATGGATGATATTATTTTTCTAATATAAAATAATTTTTTTCTATTCTTTTTCGAAGGAAGTAATATTTTATTATTTTTTGAAAATGTAGTAATGGACTTTATTTTCATTTAATTTAATTTATTTTTAAATAAATGAGTATTAGTTGAATTTTTTAAAAGGAAATAATTGAGTTGATTTGTTGATATGGGATAAGACGAAATATTTTTACAAAAACGGGTCCTGGAATGCATGAATGATGTTCATAGAAGCCACACAACTAGTTTAAAAATAATCATTATGTTATTGCATAAATATTTTAACATTTTTAATTTTGTTTAAAAATAATAATAGTTTGATTATTGATACTTATTTAAATTATGTTTCATAGATTATATATGTCGTATATAATATGAAATTAATATTATGTTTTTGAATGAATTAAAAAAATTAAGAGTCCATTTTCTAACTAAAATGATGCTAAAAATAAAAATATCACAAATAAATTGCCTACATATATTAGTTTTAATTACATGTTTAATGTAAAAATAATAACTAATGTCTATATCGATGTTTATGAGGCTTGTCTATGTCACATATGAGAATATGAATATATATCTCAACCATATTTCTTGGTGTGTTGGTGTGGCATCATCATGCACAATTGTAGGCCTATGTAAATGTTATTGAGACTTATTAAGCCCACCCATGAGGCAAGTGTTTCCCTAATCCATATATTTAACACAATTGATCCCTTCATAATCGATGTAGGATAACCCAATTATCTTGTAACACCCCGATCTTCCACGATACACTTCTCATTCAATAATGCAATGGCTTGCATTGTACGCAACTTCGAGTTCTAAAACACCGCGACTAATCAAAGTAGCCGTTATGAATAGTAATAACCACTTTTTAAAATTATAGGAATTTTATATTTCAAAATGGACTTCATTTTTGGATTCGGAATATCGAAATTAGCCTATGTTGAATTTTTGTATTTTTATGAGAACTTCTAATTTTTTATGAATAGTGAAAAATACTTAAAAACAACTTTTTTAATCAAAATAATTTATAGTGATAAATTATACTATTTAGTGGTTTTAAAGTATAATTAGAATATGTTTTTACCATTTTATCAAATGGTGGTCATTTTAATTAATTTAATATTGAAATTGGACATAAACAATTGCCAATCTTTTGATATAAATTGTTTCTTAAAAACACGCTATTTGTTGTGACAACGTGAATTAATTATAAAATTAATTAATGAAAATTATATGTTTGGAATTTTGTAAAATATACATCATTTTTTAATTCGGAATATCAATTATATCTTAGGGTGGAATTTAGGCATTGTTCTGAAAGACTTCAATTTTTTATGAATAGTGAAACCACTAAGTGGTAGTTAAATAACTGATTTTTCGTTTAAATGAAATATTACCACTTCTGTGATTTTATTTTCAATAATCCGACATACAAGGTTGTCATTAAGAAGTAAAATGTGGTTTAATGAGATTAAAATAATTTTTGGTGAATAGTAACTTTTAAGTTCTTAATCGCGATTAGAGGTAATTAGTGTAGTTTAAGGTAAAAATAATGTTTTAATAATATGAGATGAGAATGAAACATGTCATACCCTCATTGGATGTGCCATGGCAGACCATGAAAATCCATGGGTCAACTTGGGTACCCCATGGAGCCACTTTAGTTGGAAAATGACATAAATACCTTTTATTTAATGTTAATGTAAAAAATGACACAAAGATGAAATGTTTTACTAAAACAATTTTTACATGGGGTTATACAACTCATATTTTTGACTATTAATAGTCATTGTAAAGCTAAAAATATTTCCTACAACATAGTATTTTTTTTATAATTTTTAGACATTAAATAAATTAAATTATTTATGACATCATTATGATGCAGCGATGACCTCATTATATAACGATTTTAATAAAATTAAAAGATAATGTACAATCCAAGGCTTACATTTGTCCAAAGTCTATTGGATGGGTAGATTTCGAATCAGTATCACCTTATCCACGAATTATATAAGTGTGGGACCTTTATAATCCGAAAAGCATTGTATAATAATGTAAAATTTCCTTACTTTCCAAGAGTGCCTCTCCTCTCCTATTATAAAAGGCCCCAACCTCTACCACCTCATTAACACATTCAAGCCATTTTTCTCATCCAAACTCTGCCCAAATACTCTCCCAACTTCCCTCCCTTACTCCTAGAATCCTTACTTTTGGCAGAACACTTCCCAAGGAATCCTTTGGCTCAAATCAATAAGAGTTACCCGATTTTGAGGTAATGTCTTCTCTAATGTTGTTTTGTTTTATTTTTCTTCTCCAACCCCTTAAACTCTTTTTATTAATTTATTTTGTAACAACACCAGTATCCTAAATATACTAGTATATTGTTAGAAGAAGGATTAGAGATACACTTACACACACCTACATCTAATGGTTAATGAACATACAGTTTCTGTGGATGGCGAATTTCTGCCTCACGAAACGATGATTGTTCAACACTCATATAAAACCTTCAAAGGTAGCCATTAAGATGTCACTATATTTATATATGATATATAATATGTTTATGTTTTACTTATGTTTCTGTATTTCTCATTTATGGCATACTTTATGATTTCCATTATGGGTAAAACGGGATAATTTCATTTTAGGAAGTGCGGACTACCGCCCCCTCAAAGTGATTTGAATCATTAATTCCATATGTGGGATGTATAAATGATGGAGTAAATGGTATTATACACTATATTATACTGGAATTATATTATACATATATATCATTATGATTTCATTCCATTAAATATGAAATAGAAATGAAAGTAGCGTTCATGCGTACGTACGGCTTACCGTCTCCATGAATGGTGCATTTCATTTCTTACCTCTAAATGTTACGTAATATTATAAATGAATGTATATACTGGATATATATTATATATATGACATCTAAATCATGAATATAATTCTGTAGATAATGGATATTCTACCACATAAACAACTTGTAATTATACGAAGTTTATTGTTGACTCAAGTACCAAAAATCGACAAAACGACCGTTATTAACTTAAATAATTACATAATGTTCATAACATTGTAATAAGTGATATAAAATGGATAATGAAATTAAAAATGGTTCTTAATAAGGTATATATTAACTCTATTATATTATTCATGAGGTTAAAGAACTGTTGAGTCAAGTCAGACAAGAGGTAAGGGAGCTTCTTAACCCAACATCCATTTTTTGGGATAATCTCCTACTTTCAAATTATGTCATGATATTATTATGTCCTATATTGTATTTTTAATTTCTTTATGTTTAAATATAATGAATACACATAATAGATCTATTTTATTTTAAAAATGATCTTTGTAAGGACTTCGTCTCAATCTCCTTTCATTGAGGCATATTTCGTTTTATACACAACTTTATTTTATACGGTGTATAACCCCCTTTGACTTTAACGTTTATTCAAAAGGAAACATTTTTTATACGAAGAGTTTTGCTAAACGACAAAAGGGAATGTTTTTATTTCCGTACTTATGGGGCGACAACGACTTCTCTTCCGCTGTGACCATTATTTGAGTTTCGGCTTCCTCTACAAGCCATCATTTTTTTAAATGAAAAATAAATACAATGTTTTAACTTTCTTTTATTTTGGTATTGAAAATGGTTTTGAAAGCGTTTTTATTATATCAATGTGTTGTATTGATATCTTGTGATTGAAATGTGGAAATGTTATGTTTCTTTTATGCATGTCTTATATGATACAATTATGTTATGGTTTATGATATGTTTAAACCTATTCATATGAGGAATGTATTGGACTTAATAAGTGACGGGTGGAGCCCGCTATAGCTCCTCGATGCATCGGTTGGTCTCATGAGACAACTAGACATGGAATTGGCCGAGGCCCTTTCCCAATTTGATTTATGTTTTTGGCCGAGGCCTTAATCATTTTGGACGTCTTGGCCGAGGCCTTGACAAAATGTTTCAGAATGTGTGGCATTATACATTCCCTCATTATGAAAGTGGTTATTGATATTTCATGTGATTATTCGACCAGTAGAATATCCATGTGAAGAAGTAAAGGGCATTACCTCATTTTACTTTTGCCATATTATGTTGATGTTCAAGTTTAAAAGGCTTTTGTTTTAGTTATACATTGCCTTAAATGTTTATGTTTATTTATGAAAGCTTCCACAATATTGCTATCCTTACTGAGCATCTGAGCTCACCCCTTTCAATGTTTTAATATTTTACAGGATGTGAAGGAGTATTTTATGAATGACCTGTAGGGATAGTCAGAAGAGGATATGAGTGTGTGGACTATGAAGACTTTTTTACTTTAGTTTTTCACCTTATGATGTAATGTAACATTTATGAATGTATCTAGTATTTCCAAGGCTACTAAACTAATCGGTCTTTCGAGACTTGATATTTTGTGATCATGCCAATGTTACGAAGTAATGCACCGACTCTGGGTAGCCGGGGTCGGGGCGTTACAGTTGGTATCAGAGGCAGTTTAGTACTATCCTTGGAAGCTAGATTAATATAAACTCTGATTAGAGCACATAGCCCGATGATATACTTTACGGATTAGTATAGAAGAACTTCCTATAATTTTGGTATTATAGAGATTTTGTGAGTTTTCCGAGCAATACATCCATGTCTGGATACGAGCAGGTAGAGGCGGCTCTGGAAAAGATGTTCCTAGGGGTAAAACCCAAAAACACCGCTTTGAGCTAGACTCGAACAGGAACTGGTGCACGACAACGGGCCTTGCTGCACTCTTGGTTACGACACTCCTGGGGGATATGCTTAAGATAATTCTCATTTTCTTTACAAACCACTATGAACGGTTATGAGTATATACTTCCGCAAATAAAACCTTTTTATGATTATGGATTATATCCATAAATAGTTCAATTTATGTTAAGTATTTTACAAGTATGGAATTATGTATTTTGATTCATAAACTAATCTAGTTTATGCCATTGTTTAGAAATGGCGCCTAGTGGAAGGAATGGAAACCGTATCAATGCATGCACTCCATTTATGGATTTCCCTCCTTCTCAAGATAATTATTGTGGATCTGGAGATACAACTGGTGCTGATCAACTTATTACCATAATGGGACAACTCACTCAAGTTATGAATAATAACATTACTCGTATGGATCACCCTGATCCACAACGTGGAGGATCAATGTTAGACCGCTTCATGAGGCAACAACCACCATCATTTAATGGGTGTACAAATCCTTTAGTAGCTGAGCAATGGATAAACTCCTTATAGAAAATATTTCATGCCTTGGGGAGTAGCGAAAGGGAGAAGGTTGTCATGGTAGTTTACCACCTCACTGGAGATGCCGATCAGTGGTGGTCTCTGATTCAAAATACAAAGGAAGATGATGAAGTATCGAATATGGAATGGAGGGAGTTAAAAGATATTTTCTTAGAAAAATACTTTCCTCGTGAACATCGAGCAGATATTGAAAGGCAATTTCTGAGTCTGAGGCAGAAAGAGGATAAGAATGTCGCAATGTATGAGGCTAACTTTACAAGGTTAGCGAGGCATGCTGCCGACTATATACGTAACCCAAGGAGTAAGATTGATCATTTCTTTGATGGGTTAAAACCATTTCTCCATCGAGCTTTAGTATCACAATCCTTCTCATCATACGAAGATATTGTCTCATGTGCTATCAAGACAGAAAAGGAATTCTCTAAGTCTTATGACAACAAAGTAAAGCAAGAGAAGAAGATAATGGTGGAACAAGAGACAAATAAAGGGAAAAAGGGAAAGAAGGATTTTCCATTATGTGATAATTGAGGGAAGAATCACCCTTGTACTTTCCTAAAAGGAATGGGAGTTTGTTATAAATGTGGAGAAAAAGGTCACCAGGCGCGTGATTGCAAGGGAAAGAAAGAGGCTATCAATGTTGAATGCTACAATTGTAGGGAAATGGGGCATTATGCAAATGAATGTCCTAAGCTTCAGGGAAACATACCTCAGAAAAGGCCAAGGGATCAAGGAAAATCTTATGCTGTTACTACAGTTGAAACCGAATAATTATTGTATTGGTGCTTTTGGACTCATGGATTATATTCTGGTTATTAGAATAATGTGATATATATATATAATGATTTTACTGCAGTACTTGTTGATTTCAGTAAGGTTTTAATATGATGAAGGTAATCATATTTTTACTGTGTGACAAAAAGAGAAACTTTAATTTGTTTGGGGAATCTGATAAATTGATTTTGGAATTAAGAGACCTTTTAAAGAAAGTCTGGACAGAGGTATTTTGGATAACTATAAAGGTTGGAGTGGATTAAGTTGATCGTTGTATATTATTGTTTAAGGTTAAAAAAATTTATGAAGATTATTTTTGGAATATTATAATACTACAGTTTTAGGAAAAGGACAACCTGCAGGGTGGGGAATAACCCGTCGCGTCGGACAAAGATGCAGGAATCGAACGCACAATCATAGTGCGATAGGCCTTTATTTCCTAACACTATCCTATGTGAAGTCCCTGGTTATTACAAAATAGCTTTACTAATCTAAATGGTATGTGTTAATATTTGGAACCTTATACAATTAAGATAAATAGAATATTTTTTAGTTCTATTACCTTTTAGAGTGAAAGATGAGATGATAGTTGATACTCTAATTTTCAAGCATAAATATATATATACATATCTCTTATTCAATGAATAAATTAATTCTTAAACATTAGTAAAGGGATATTAAAACAAAAAAATGTGTTGTCCTAATACCCTATGTCTTGTTGAACTGATGATATTTTAAATCAACATAGATTGAAGGCTTTGAGGCCCTCAATTTGATAGTTTATTATGATTGATGACCTCAATCACTCCCTACAAATATTTATGTTTTTCCTCCAATTATATGTCTCTAATTGCCACCAATGTTCTCCTAATCGATATCATAATTGGGTGGTGACATTTTCATTTCCCTTTCCCTCTTATTAAGGCTAAATTTTATTAATCTTATTTCCGATGTGGGTTTTCCACAAAGGTATTTTCTCTCTTCAACCTTTTATTTTCAAACAAAAAAAATTCAAATTGTGAGGACACAATTTATTGAAGAATGGGAGAATGTAACACCTCGAGCTTCCACGATACGCTTCTCATTCAATAATGCAATGGCTTGCATTGTACGCAACTTCGAGTTTTAAAACACCACGACTAATCAAAGTAGCCATTATGAATACTAATAACCATTTTTTAAAAGTATAGAAATTTTATATTTCAAAATGGACTTCATTTTTGGATACAGAATATCGAAATTAGCCTATGTTGATTTTTTGGTATTTCTCTGAGAACTTCTAATTTTTTATGAATAGTGAAAAATAGTTAAAAACAAATTTTGTAATCAAAATAATTTATAGTGATAAATTATACTATTTAGTGGTTTTAAAGTAAAATTAGAATATATTTTTACCATTTTATCCAATGGTGGTCATTAGAATTAATTTAATATTGAAATTGGACTTAAACAATTGTCAATCTTTTGATATAAATTATTTCTTAAAAACACGCTATTTGTTGTGACAGCGGGAATTAATTATAAAATTAATTAATGCAACTTATATGATTGGAATTTTGTAAAATATACATCATTTTTTAATTCAGAATATCAATTATAGCTTAGGGTGGAATTTTGGCATTGTTCTGAAAAACTTCAATTTTTGATTAATAGTGAAAAAACTATGTGGTAGTTAAATAACTGATTTTTCGTTTAAATGAAATATTACCACTTCTGTGATTTTATTTTCAAAAATCCGACATACACTGTTGTCATTATGAAGTAAAATGTGGTTCAAAGAGATTAAAATAATTTTTTGGTGAATAGTAACTTTTAAGTTCTTAATCGCGATTAGAGGTAATTTGTGTAGTTTAAGGTAAAAATAATGTTTTAATAATATGAGATGAGCTTGACACATGTCATACCCTCATTGTATGTGCCATGTCCGTCCAAGACAATCCATGGGTCAACTTGGGGACCCCATGCAACCACTTTAGTTTGAAAATGACATAAATACCTTTTATTTAATGTTAAAGTAAAAAATGACACAAACATGAAACGTTTTACTAAAACAATTTTTACATGGGGTTATACAAGTCATATTTTTTACTGTAAATAGTCATTGGAAAGAAGAAAATATTTCCTACATCATAGTATTTTTTTTATAATTTTTTTACATTAAATAAATTAAATTAGTTATGAAATCATTATGATGCAGCGATGACCTCATTATTTAACGATTTTAATAAAATTAAAATATAATGTACAATCCAAGACTTACACTTGTACAAAGACTATTTGATGGGTAGCTTTCGAATCCTTATCACCATATACACGAATTATATAAGTGTGGGACCTTTAGAATACGAAAAGCATTGTATAATAATGTAAACTTTCCATACTTTCGAAGAGTGCCCCTCCTCTCCTCTTATAAAAGGCCCCCACCTGTTCCACCTCATTCACACATTCAAGCCATTTGGCTCGGCAAAACTATGCCCAAATACTCTCCCAACTTCCCTCCCTTACTCCTAGAATCCTCACATTGGGCATAACACTTCCCAAGGAAGCCTTTGGCTCAAATCAAAAAGAGTTACCCGATTTTGAGGTAATGTCTTCTCTAATGTTGTTTTTTTTATTTTTATTCTCCAACCCCCTAAACTATATTTATTCAATTCTTTTGTAACAACACCAGTATCCTCAATATAGTAGTATGTTTTTATAAGAAGGATTAGATCTACACTTACACACACCTACATCTAATGGTTAATGACCATACGGTTTCTGTGGATGGCGAATTTATACCTCACGAAACGATGATTGTTCAACACTCATATAACACCTTAAAAGGTGGCCATTAAGATGTAACTATATTTATATATGATATATAATATGTTTATGTTTTACTTATGCTTCTGTATTTCTCATTTATGGCATACTTTATGATTTCCATTATGGGTAAAACGCGATAATTTCATTTTAGGAAGTGCGGACTACCGCCCCCTCAAAGTGATTTGAATCGTTAATTCCATATGTGGGATGTATAAAGGATGTAGTAAATGTTATTATATACTATATTATACTGGAATTATATTATACATTTATATCATTATGATTTCATTCCATTAAATATGAAATAGAAATGAAAGTAGCGTCCATGCGTACGTATGGATTACCGTCTCCATGAATGGTGCATTTCATTTCTTACCTCTAAATGTTACATAATATTATAAATGAATGTATATATTGGATATATATGATATATATGACATATAAATCATGAATATAATTATTTAGATAATGGATATTCTACCACATAAACAACCTGTAATTATAAGAAGTTTATTGTTGACTCAAGTACCAAAGATCGACATAACAACCGCTATTAACTTAAATAATTACCTAATGTTCATAACATTGTAATAAGTGATATAAAAAGGATAATGAAATTAAAAATTGTTCTTAATAAGGTATATATTAACTCTATTTTATTATTCATGAGGTTAAAGAGCTGTTGATTCAAGTCAGACACGAGGTAAGGGAGCTTCTTAACCCAACATCCATTCTTTGGGTTAATCTCTTACTTTCAAATTATGTCATGATATTATTATGTCCTATATTGTATTTGTAATTTGTTTATGTGTAAATATAATGAATACACATAATAGATCTATTTTATTTTAAAAATGATCTTTGTAAGGACTTCGTCTCAATCTCAATTCATTGAGGCATATTTTGTTTTATACACAACTTTATTTTTTACGGTGTTTAAACCCCTTTGACTTTTACGTTTATTCAAAAGGAATATTTTTTTATACGAAGAGTTTTGCTAAACGACAAAAGGGAATGTTTTTCTTTCTTTACTCTTGCGGCGACAATGACTTCTCTGCCGCCATGACCATTATTTGAGTTTCGGCTTCCTCTACAAGCAATCATTTTTTTTAATGAAAAATAAATACAATGTTTTAAATTTCTTTTATTTTGGTATTGAAAATGGTTTTGAAAGCGTTTTTATTATATCAATGTGTTGTATTGATATCTTGTGATTGAAATGTGGAAATGTAATGTTTTCTTTTATGCATGTCTTATGTGATAAGATTATGTTATGGTTTATGATATGTTTAAACTTATTCATATGAAGAATGTATTGGACTTAATAAGTGACGGGTGGAGCCCGCTATAACTCCTCGATGCATCGGTAGGTCTCATGAGACAACTATACGTGGAATTGGCCGAGGCCCTTTCCCAATTTGATTTATGGTTTTGGCCGAGGCCTTAATCATTTTGGACGTCTTGGCCGAGGCCTTGACAAAATGTTTCAGAATGTCTGGCATTATACATTCCCTCATTATGAAAGTGGTTATTGATATTGCATGTGATTATTCGACCAGTAGAATATCCATGTGAAGAAGTAAATGGCATTATCTCATTTTACATTTTCATATTATGTTGATGTTCAAGTTTATAAGGCTTTTGTTTTAGTTATACATTGCCTAAAATGTTTATGTTTATTTATGAAAGCTTCCACAATATTGCTATCCTTACTGAGCATCTGAGCTCACCCCTTTCAATGTTTTAATATTTTCCAGGATGTGAAGGAGTATTTTATGAATGACCTGTAGGGATAGTCACAAGAGGATATGAGTGTGTGGACTATGGAGACTTTTTTACTTTAGTTTTTCACCTTATGATGTAATGTAACATTTATGAATGTATCTAGTGTTTCCAAGGCTACTAAACTAATCGGTCTTTCGAGACTTGATATTATGTGATCATGCCAATGTTACGAAGTAATGCACCGACTCTGGGTAGCTGGGGTCGGGGCGTTACAGTTGGTATCAGAGGCAGTTTAGTACTAACCTTGGAAGCTAGATTTAGATAAACTCTGATTAGAGCACATAGCCCGATGATATACTTTACGGATTAGTATAGAAGAACTTCCTAGAATTTTGGTATTATAGAGATTTTGTGAGTTTTCCGAGAAATACATCCATGTCTGGATACGAGCAGGTAGAGGCGGCTCTGGCACAGATGTGCCTAGGGGTAAAACCCAAAAACACCGCTTTGAGCTAGACTCGAACAGGAACTGGTGCACGACAATGGGCCTTACTGCACTCTTGGTTACGACACTCCCAGGGGATATGCTTAGGATAATTCTCATTTTCTTTACAAACCACTATGAACAATTATGAGTATATACATCCTCAAATAAAACCTTTTTATGATTATGGATTATATCCATAAATAGTTCAATTTAAGTTAAGTATTTTACAAGTATGGAATTATGTATTTTGATTCATAAACTAATCTAGTTTATGCCATTGTTTAGAAATGGCGCCTAGTGGAAGGAATGGAAACCGTATCAATGCATGCACTCTGTGTAGGGATTTCCCTTCTTCTCAAGATAATTATTGTGGATCTGGAGATACAACTGGTGTTGATCAACTTATTACCATACTGGGACAACTCACTCAAGTTATGAATAATAACATTACTCGTATGGATCACCCTGATCCACAACGTGGAGGATCAATGTTAGACCGCTTCATGAGGCAACAACCACCATAATTTAATGGGGGTACAAATCCTTTAGTAGCTGAACAATGGATAATCTCCTTAGAGAAAATATTTCATGCCTTGGGGAGTAGCGAAAGGGAGAAGGTTGTCATGGCAGTTTACCGCCTCACTGGAGATGTCGATCAGTGGTGGTCACTGATTCAAAACACAAAGGAATATGATGACGTATCGAATATGGAATGGAGGGAGTTAAAAGATATTTTCTTAGAAAAATACTTTCCTCGTGAACATCGAGCAGATATTGAAAGGCAATTTCTGAGTCTGAGGCAGAAAGAGGATGAGAATGTCGCAAAGTATGAGGCTAACTTTACAAGGTTAGCGAGGCATGCTGCCGACTATATACGTAACCCAAGGAGTAAGATTGATCGTTTCTTTGATGGGTTAAAACCATTTCTCCGTCGAGCTTTAGTATCACAATCCTTCTCATCATACGAAGATATTGTCTCATGTGCTATCAAGACAGAAAAGGAATTCTCTAAGTCTTATGACAACAAAGTAAAGCAAGAGAAGAAGAGAATGGTGGAACAAGAGACAGATAAAGGGAAAAAGGGAAAGAAGGATTTTACATTATGTGATAATTGTGGGAAGAATCACCCTGGTACTTGCCTAAAAGGAATGGGAGTTTGTTATAAATGTGGAGAAAAAGGGCACCAGGCGCGTGAGTGCAAGGGAAAGAAAGACGCTATCAATGTTGAATGCTACAATTGTAGGGAAATGGGGCATTATTCAAATGAATGTCCTAAGCTTCAGGGAAACATACCTCAGAAAAGGCCAAGGGATCAAGGAAAATCTTATGCTGTTACTACAGTTGAAACCGAATAATTATTGTATTGGTGCTTTTGGACTCATGGATTATATTCTGGTTATTAGAATAATGTGATATATATATATATAATGATTATACTGCAGTACTTGTTGATTTCAGTAAGGTTTTAATATGATGAAGGTAATCATATTTTTACTAGGTGACAAAAAGAGAAACTTTAATTTGTTTGGGAAATCTGATAAATTGATTTTGGAATTAAGAGACCTTTTAAAGAAAGTCTAGACAGATGTATTTTGGATAACTATAAACGTTGGAGTGGATTAAGTTGATAGTTGTATAGTATTGTTTAAGGTTAAAAAAATTTATGAAGATTATTTTTGGAATATTATAATACTACAGTTTTAGGAAAAGGACAACCTGCAGGGTGGGGCATAACCCGTCGCGTCAGACAAAGCTGCAGGAATCGAACCAACAATCATAGTGCGATAGGCCTTTATTTCCTAACACTATCCTATTTGAAGTCCCTGGTTATTAAAAAATAGCTTTACTAATCTAAATGGCATGTGTTAATATTTGGAACCTTATACAATTAAGATAAATAGAATATTTTTTAGTTCTATTACCTTTTAGAGTGAAAGATGAGATGATGGTTGAAACTCTAATTGTCAAGCATAAATATATATATACATATCTCTTATTCAATGAATAAATTAATTCTTAAGCATTAGTAAAGGGATATTAAAACAAAAATATGTGTTATCCTAATACCTTATGTCTTGTTGAACTGATGATATTTTAAATCAACATAGATTGAACGCTTTGAGGCCCTCAATTTGATAGTTGATTGTGATTGATGACCTCAATCACTCCCAACAAATATTTACGTTTTTCCTCCAATTATATGTCTTTAATTTCCACTAATGTTCTCCTAATCGATATCATAATTGGGTGGTGACATTTTCATTTCCCTTTCCCTCTTATTAAGGCTAAATTTTATTAATCTTATTTCCGATGTGGGTTTTCCACAAAGGTATATTCTCTTTTCAACCTTTTATTTTCAAACAAAAAAATTTCAAATTGTGAGGACACAATTTATTGAAGTATGGGAGAATGTAACACCCCGATCTTCCACGATACGCTTCTCATTCAATAATGCAATGGCTTGCATTGTACGCAACTTCGAGTTTTAAAACACCGCGACTAATCAAAGTAGCCGTTATGAATAGTAATAACCAATTTTCAAAATTATAGAAATTTTATATTTCAAAATGGACTTCATTTTTGGATTCGGAATATCGAAATTAGCCTATGTTGAGTTTTTGGTATTTCTCTGAGAACTTCTAATTTTTTATGAATAGTGAAAAATAGTTAAAAACAAATTTTGTAATCAAAATAATTTATAGTGATAAATTATACTATTTATTGGTTTTAAAGTATAATTAGAATATATTTTTACCATTTTATCCAATGGTGGTCATTAGAATTAATTTAACATTGAAATTGGACATAAACAATTGCCAATCTTTTGATATAAATTATTTCTTAAAAACACGCTATTTGTTGTGACAACGGGAATTAATTATAAAATTAATTAATGCAACTTATATTTTTGGAATTTTGTAAAATATACATCATTTTTTAATTCAGAATATCAATTATAGCTTAGGGTGGAATTTTGGCATTGTTCTGAAAAACTTCAATTTTTTATTAATAGTGAAACCACTAAGTGGTAGTTAAATAACTGATTTTTCGTTTAAATGAAATATTACCACTTCTGTGATTTGATTTTCAAAAATCCGACATACAATGTTGTCATTATGAAGTAAAATGTGGTTCAATGAGATTAAAATAATTTTTTGGTGAATAGTAACTTTTAAGTTCTTAATCGCGATTAGAGGTAATTTGTGTAGTTTAAGGTAAAAATAATGTTTTAATAATATGAGATTAGCTTGACACATGTCCTACCCTCATTGGATGTGCCATGTCCGACCAAGAAAATCCATGGGTCAAATTGGGGACCCCATGGATCCACTTTAGTTTGAAAATGACATAAATACCTTTTATTTAATGTTAAAGTAAAAAATGACACAAACATGAAATGTTTTACTAAAACAATTTTTACATGGGGTTATACAAGTCATATTTTTTACTATAAATAGTCATTGGAAAGAAGAAAATATTTCCTACATCATAGTATTTTTTTATAATGTTTATACATTAAATAAATTAAATTAGTTATGAAATCATTATGATGCAGCGATGACCTCATTATTTAACGATTTTAATAAAATTAAAAGATAATGTACAATCCAAGACTTACACTTGTCCAAAGACTATTGTATGGGTATATTTCGAATCCGTATCACCATATCCACGAATTATATAAGTTTGGGACCTTTAGAATACGAAAAGCATTGTATAATAATGTAAACCTTCCTTACTTTCCAATAGTGCCCCTCCTCTCCTCTTATAAAAGGCCCGCACCTGTTCCACCTCATTCACACTTTCAAGCCATTTGGATCGGCCAAACTATGGCCAAATACTCTCCCAACTTCCCTCCCTTACTCCTAGAATCCTCACTTTGGGCAGAACTCTTCCCAAGGAAGCCTTCGGCTCAAATCAAAAAGAGTTAACCGATTTTGAGGTAATGTCTTCTCTAATGTTGTTTTGTTTTATTTTTCTTCTCCAACCCCCTAAACTATTTTTATTCAATTCTTTTGTAACAACACCAGTATCCTCAATATAGTAGTATGTTTTTATAATAAGGATTAGATCTACACTTACACACACCTACATCTAAATGGTTAATGAACATACGGTTTCTGTGGATGGCGAATTTATACCTCACAAAACGATGATTGTTCAACACTCATATAACACCTTCAAAGGTGGCCATTAAGATGTCACTATATTTAAATATGATATATAATATGTTTATGTTTTACTTATGCTTCTGTATTTCTCATTTATGGCATACTTTATGATTTCCATTATGGGTAAAACGCGATAATTTCATTTTAGGAAGTGCGGACTACCGCCCCCTCAAAGTGATTTGAATCGTTAATGCCATATGTGGGATGTATAAAGGATGTAGTAAATGGTATTATACACTATATTATAATAGAATTATATTATACATTTATATCATTATGATTTCATTCCATTAAATACGAAATAGAAATGAATGTTGCATCCATGCGTACGTACGGCTTACCGTCTCCATGAATGGTGCATTTCATTTCTTACCTCTAAATGTTACATAATATTATAAATGAATGTATATACTGGATATATATGATATATATGACATATAAATCATTAATATAATTCTGTAGATAATGGATATTCTACCACATAAACAACTTGAAATTATAAGAAGTTTATTGTTGACTCAAGTACCAAAGATCGACATAACGACCACTATTAACTTAAATAATTACATAATGTTCATAACATTTTAATAAGTGATATAAAAAGGATAATGAAATTAAAAATGGTTCTTAATAAGGTATATATTAACTCTATTTTATTATTCAGGAGGTTAAAGAACTGTTGAGTCAAGTCAGACACGAGGTAAGGGAGCTTCTTAACCCAACTTCTATTCTTTGGGTTAATCTCTTACTTTCAAATTATGTCATGATATTATTATGTCCTATATTGTATTTGTAATTTCATTATGTGTAAATATAATGAATACACATAATAGATCTATTATATTTTAAAAATGATCTTTGTAAGGACTTCGTCTCAATCTCCATTCATTGAGGCATATTTCGTTTTATACACAACTTTATTTTATACGGTGTATAAACCCCTTTGACTTTTACGTTTATTCAAAAGGAATATTTTTTTATACGAAGAGTTTTTCTAAACGACAAAAGGGAATGTTTTTCTTTCCTTACTTATGCGGCGACAATGACTTCTCTGCCGCCGTGACCATTATTTGAGTTTCGGCTTCCTCTACAAGCCATCATTTGTTTTAATGAAAAATAAATACAATGTTTTAACTTTTTTTATTTTGGTATTGAAAATGGTTTTGAAAGAGTTTTTATTATATCAATGTGTTGTATTGATATCTTGTGATTGAAATGTGGAAATGTAATGTTTTATTTTATGCATGTCTTATGTGATAAGATTATGTTATGGTTTATGATATGTTTAAACTTATTCATATGAGGAATGTATTGGACTTAATAAGTGACGGGTGGAGCCCGCTATAGCTCCTCGATGCATCGGTAGGTCTCATGAGACAACTAGAGGTGGAATTGGACGAGGCCCTTTCCCAATTTGATTTATGGTTTTGGCCAAGGCCTTAATCATTTTGGACGTCTTGGTCGAGGCCTTGACAAAATGTTTCAGAATGTCTGGCATTATACATTCTCTCATTATGAAAGTGGTTATTGATATTGAATGTGATTATTCGACCAGTAGAATATCCATGTGAAGAAGTAAATGGAATTATCTCATTTTACTTTTGGCCATATTATGCTGATGTTCATGTTTAAAAGGCTTTTGTTTTAGTTATACATTGCCTTAAATGATTATGTTTATTTATGAAAGCTTCCACAATATTGCTATCCTTACTGAGCATCTGAGCTCACCCCTTTCTATGTTTTAATATTTTTCAGGATGTGAAGGAGTATTTTATGAATGACCTGCAGGGATAGTCAGAAGAGGATATGAGTGTGTGGACTATGGAGACTTTGTTACTTTAGTTTTTCACCTTATGATGTAATGTAACATTTATGAATGTATCTAGTGTATCCAAGGCTACTAAACTAATCGGTCTTTTGAGACTTGATCTTTTGTGATCATGCCAATGTTACGAAGTAATGCACCGACTCTGGGTAGCTGGGGTCAGGGCGTTACAAATATCCCTCTCATAACCACTAGGGCGATGAACAAAGATTATTTTTCGGTGATCGGGAAATTCAAATTCCTCAAATGCAAATATACAACAATCACTACTAAAAAACAATGTTTTATCAGCACTGTAAAAATTATATTAAAAAATTATGATATTTCTTCATATATTAATATATATATATATAGTTAGTTAGTTATATTAATATATTTATATTTATATCTATTTATTTATTTTGTGGTTTTCCATGGTGTTTTTTGTGATGAATTCCTATCACAATTAACTATATACGGTGGGAATCAATTCTAAAAAACCAGTCACAAAAGCCATTATTTTTATAGTTATATATAAATATTATAACAGAGTGATATGAGCTATATAAAAAAACATACCAATACATTAAATATAGATTATATTTAAATTTATATATTTATATCATATAATATAATTTTAGTATACTTATATATTTATAATCATATGTTTGTGTTTACATATATATATGTGTGTGTGTGATTATATATTATAAAATATATAAATAATATATCAAAATGTTTTTACATATAAACAATATATTTTAAAAATAAATTCATATTAAAAAAGATTTATTATTAAACTTATTTTAATTATTAATATAATATATAATTAGAAACATGAAATTAATCAATAAAAATTTATAATAATTGGGATTTTTGGATTTTCAACGAAAATACCGACGCCAACCAGAAAGTTGAAGACTTTCTGCCCCACACACCACACACCTCCTCTGTCTCTACCTCGATTCCACCACCTCTATGACTGCACTGATGAATTCCAGTCACAAATCATCCCTACCTCGACTATGTTCCACCTCCTCCATGAACACCTTACGCGACTCCACTCCGCCACACCATGACCGCCTCAAACGTTGTCACATTTACATCCCGCCTCATCGGCATTATGCCTCTACCATGACATCCCATAGTGACTGTACCGTGCTCCACCCCACACATCGGCACATCCACATCCCACCTCAATGTTGGGTGTTTTTTTAATGAACATTTTAAACCTAATTATCAAAGTCGTATATTTTAATAATTATGTTGAATTTTAATTCAAAAATGAAGAATAGATTTTGAGAATTTTTGACTCACATGTAACATTTGTTGTTGATTTTAATTCAATAATCTAACATTTGAATCAGATCAACCTTTATAAAATATTTAATATATATATATATACATATATATATATTATTCTCTATATATATTTGTAATCCATTTAATTTTTATCTAACCACTCATAAATGGAAATATATGTTTGTAGAGCTTACCCCCCAATCTCTAATTGTTCCTAGGGGTGGGAAAATAGTTGGTTGATCGAATAGTTAATTTAAAACCGAATAAAAAATTTGGAAGGGTTATAATAAAATTATTATTGGTTAGTAAAAAATTTATTTTGTTAATAACATATTTTCTATTGTTTTTGATTATTAATTTTAATAACTGAAAACTGATAAAATAACAGAATTTATATTTTTTTATTTTGTCATTAAATTAATATTTTAAATAACATATGAGATATATTATAAGAAAATAAATAAATTTTTGTTTATAAATTTATATTTTTTTATCAAATAAATTTTTTTGAATTTAAGGATTTATATATACTTTTTAGTATTTTACACAATTTGGGTAGATTGTTTTTAATCTAATGATTTTTTTAATATTAGTAGGATTTCTCCGATGATCAACATTCTTACAGAGGGTTTTCCACCTGATAAAACCAATGTTTATCATAGTAGATGTTCCTAAAAAATAAACAAATTTTAATTTAAATGTTATAAAATACACATATGATTATTTATGTTGTTAGTTACAATATATATTAATTATATTATCAGTTATACTACAAATTTTATTATTAATGGTGATATTTTAAATATTAAATTATTTATTAATTAATATTTTTTATTTTTATTAATAATTATATTACTAATTATTAATTCCATTGTTAATTAATTATCTCTATAAATTATATTGGATATTACTAAATATACTAATGATATTATCAGTTATTAATTTTCGTAATTACTTAAATAATTAATAATTATTATATCATTAAAATAAAATGACACTTTTATATTGAATACAAAAACATTGAGTCATACTAGTCACATCATATTTTGGATTGATGTGTAGTTGATTCCAAAAAATCATAAATGAGTTATGTATACATTACAAGAAAAGTTTCATTTAACAACGGTTATTTTTTGATTTGGAAGAGGTTTAAACTCCTATTAATGTTGATATCTGTATACAACATGCGGTGGTTCCTCCCATTCAATACCACAGATCCAAGCCTGATATGCATTTGGTTTTATAAGCGCTAAGAAAAATTCGCTAATAAAAGGGGGACCTTTATCAGTGCTTGGAAAAAGCGTTAAAAAATCTACCCTTAACCAGCACTAAAAAATGTTGATAAATGTGTACCATTTATCAGTGCTTTATTTATCAATGATAAATGGGGATATTTTTTTAAAATATAATCTCCCAACCTAAGATATCATCCAATTCCAATGTAAATAATTCTGGAGGAAAAGATGAAAGCCATCAATTCGATCCCCTAATGATTTCCAAAAGTAGCAAAATAATGAGCCGCTAAATTTCCTCTCTCCTAATAAAGGAAAAACAATAGGAAGAGAACAAATGCACCAGTGATCTGTTGATGTTGATAATGGACCCATAGGAGTTGAGGACACCTTCATCCTCCTTCAGTGAATTGATAATAACATAGCAATTAGATTCAACCCCAACATACTTCCAGCCAAGAGTCCAGATGAAATGCATACCCTTCCAAATATCCATAGCATCTTCTAGAGGATGAGACCAACCCACAATGTCTTAGGATTGATTATCCAAAATAAGAGAGTAAATGTGATCCCAAAGGACTTCCCCATGGCAAGCAAAACCATCCCCATCAGTGGCTTCATATGTATTATCTTTGAGAACACCCAAAGGTGGAGGCATCTAATAGGAGGGGAATGAACAGGTGAAGGTGGATAAGCGTCCTCAATATCTATCCACTAAGAGCCGTAGTTATGAATCATGTAAATCCAAACCCTATTTTCTTTAAATATGTCCTCAAAAATGAATGTGTAATGGAAAAACAATAAAATCTAGGCACAACGCTTTTATTAGCACTGGTAAAAGTTTTTAATAAAAAATAATATTTATCTACGTAAAATTATTATATTTATATCGATTTTTTTATTTTGTACATTAATTAAAAAATGCTTGTGTATGATAAATATATATTTTTTAATAATTCAAATATATATATAGTTTAAAAAATTATATATAAGATTATAATTAAATAAATATATATTTAAATAATTATAATATTATAATTAATTTTTAAATAATAAATATATTTTTCATATTTATCATATTTATAAATGTATATAAATACTTTTAAAATATATATATTTATAAATATAATTATAAATAATTAAATATATATTTAAATAAATATATGTTTCCAATGAATTGGGTCAATTAATATGTTGATGTGTGATTATAATTGACGTACATATTTTTTATGTATTCATCATGACAGTTAATTTATAAATTAAAAAAGTTAAAACTCACACATATAGAGATTTAACACCAGTTAATCGATAATCAATTTTAAAATAATGTTACTCTATGTTTTAACATCGGTTATGCAATAAGTGTTGTCAAAATGTGGTTTTCAACATTAGTTATTAAATAACTCTTCATCCCCACCTATTAGATGATTTACTCCACCCAAGGTGATTTTAAAATTAATAATGATGCATCAATTACTGGTGGTGGCTCTGTTAGCCCCGTGGTAGTTCTCTAGGACCATGGATGCTCTATTTTTGTGGCATATCAATTACTCAAATTTTTTTTCTTGTCTCCTTTGATAGTAGAGTCCATGAATATATAGAAGGGTATGTAGTTCATTTCGTCTCCTGGATAAATGTATATTGTGGTTGAATCTGATTATCAATTTTTTATTGATGCACTAGAGGAGGAAGAAGTTGGACACCGGGCCCTTGGGTCTATTATCGACAACATCTTATCATTAGTGCTTTTATTCTCTTCTTGTCTTTTTTCCTTTGTTAGGTGAGAGGACAATGATGTGGCTCATTTTATAGCAACTATTGGGATTTGTTGAGGGTCAAAGTGTGGTGCAGCTAATTCATACACATCTCAACTTACTCATAGATCATTTTCCTACAATAAAAAAAATCTAAATTTGTTTTATTAGTTTTGGGTAGGTCAATTGTCCTTTTTACTAAAATTGTTGTATATTTTAAATAAAAAAGATGCACTTATAGTCATACTAGTCACACTCTGCATTATATTGAGGTTTGGAAGATTTCAATATGTCCCAAATGACTCATGGATTTTTTTACCTAAAGTATCTATACAATATGAAAGTGTTTTCTCATTTTTTTAGTACACCACTTGTTCCTTTTAACTAAAATTGATGTCAATTTTAAATAAAAAGACATACATTGAGTTTTACCAGTATCACTGTGTGTCAGATTGAGGTTTGAATGATTTCTAAACATCGTAAATGAATCACGTATTTTTTTCTTAATTTATTAAAAAAAATCCAAATATTGTTTCTTGGTTTTCAGTATGTCACTTGTCTTTTTTACTAATATTTCATTTTAAACTAGAAACACACACATTAACTCATACCGGTCACATCATTTGTTGGATGGACATGAGACCAATTCCTACACATCATAAGTGATTTATAAATTTATTTACTAAATTATCAAGAAAATATGACCATGTTTTCACAAATTTTAACGAGTGACATATTTTGAAGTAAAATGTCGATTTTAAACTGATAACAGACACTTTGAGTCATACTAGTCACACCATTTTTTGGATTGAGGTGCAGCTGATTTCTAAACATCGTAAATGAGTTATGGATCATTGTATTGAAGTATCAAAACAAATTGAATTCTTATTTTGGGTTTTGGGTATGTTATTTGGAACTTTTTCAAAAATTAATGTCAATCATAAATAAAAAAGACACACATAAATCCATACCGATCACATCGTATATAAGATTGAGGTGTCGTTGAATCCTACATGTCCAAAAGTCTGAAAAAAAATCCTAAAATCCAAGGAATCCTCTTGTATAAGAAAACTAATCTCATGTGAGTAATACTAAAAATAAAAAAATTAAACATAAATATGAAATAATCCATTACTTATATAGAATTCTTATCTTCATGCTATTTTTGAACATTCTACGATCAGGAATGATGCCCATTTGTTTCTAAGAAAATTTATATCGTCTAATGAATATGATTTTTTTCAATAGTCATAAAAGTATTGGAGTAATATAAATACAAAAAGGATTAATAAATATTTTAAATTAAGTAGTAACTAAATTTAAAAATACCTCTTTGGGGATGTGTTCTTTTTGATGGAATATGATCTCTCTCATAAATTTACAAACATAATAACCAAAATATTTTCCATTTTTTTGTTTCCTACAGTGTATAAACATTATGGAATATAAGAAATTTGTTTTGATATGAGTTTGGATAGATAAATATTATAATATATACCATGATAATTATCCATTTTTAGAACTTTTTAGGGTCCTTGTACGCAATTCTTGCCCTCATGCCATGATTTTGAAGTTATTTACACACTGACCTATAATCACAAAATCCTAATTAAAACATAATATAAATTATATAATTCTATTTTTATTTTTAAAATTTTGGATGTGGTGAATTAATGACTGTAAAACATCACCATGTGTGGTCAGTTTGTTGAAAATCCATGTAGTGAAATAAGAAAAAAATATTTAGAGTATCCAAATTGATTATAATAAGCATCTTGTGTTTCAAAAAAAAGTTAAATAGGAATAAGTAATGAATGAAATGAAAAATATATTTTATATGATTAAATTTTTTCATTTTACCCCTGCATCATTGGTATTAAGAATATTATTTCATCCCCATGTTTTATTTCCAACGATATTCCCAAGTTTTCCACTATTTCATCCATTTGGTAGGATTCTATTTTTTTTGTCTGTAGAGGTGAAATAAGGACTAACGAGTCCTTTTTTATTGTGGAATCCGTTGAATTGAATTTGATATATATTCTTACAAAATATATGAAATTTATTTAGTCATAATAAACACAATATATTATCTTTTGGAAAATTAAATTAAAAAAACATAACTCATGTATACATTTACAACCGAGGCTCCAAGAAATTCATAGTTGAGGATTTCATCTACATTCCTAGAAGAAATAGAGTCATAACATCCACTCCATACATTATTTCTTCAAAATCATCTATGTGACTACTAACACTTTGTAACATTATATTCTAATGACCCTTCACTGTTTGTCAAGGAGGATATTCAAAGGGTGGGGTAAATGTGATTTTGAATATCTTTTTGATTGGTTGGTTTATCGTTTAGATAGTTTTTAGTTTACATATCATTTCAACCCCTTAGCATTGTCCTCCTATAATATCATTTTTCAGTTGATACATTTTTCATTAATTTTTAATGGTTTATCATGAACAATAAATTGGAAATGAAAACCTCCTTATCGACATATTTTTTTACAAGATGTGGTGGCCATGTGATGAATGTTTTAACTGCTTGGTCAACCTTATGAATATCTTCCTCATTAATATGAATAGGTAGATCGGAACTTGGATCATGGGATATGCTATTAGACACTCTCACAAGATATGTTGGAAGTGTTCTATTATGTATCACATTATTTTGGATATTGAACATTGTATCCCTCTATGCAAGGTGATGGGTAGGTGTGGATAGATATAAATCATAGTCATTATAACCCTGTAGAATATCAGTATATGAAAAATGTCACTATTCGTCTAATTCACATTTTATAGAAACAATTATTAGAACATTTATTAACATGTCCAAGTAGCTCTTTAAGGGAATGGCTCACCTCAATGGTGTTGGGTGTGGGGGGATATTCACATAATGGCTGTTCGTGGGTTATTTTTCTCTTTTCATCCCCCCATAAAAGTTTCTAGTAACTCTCTATGACATTGTAATTGTTCTACAGGGGTAGATATTCGTTCATTCATTTGTTTCATTTCTTTATCTTTATCCTCCTCTTGTTTTTTTATCAAAATATATTTGGGGTGTCACCCCAAGACCCACACCTCAGACTTGACCATATTATTCTAGCCACTTCAAGGCCACTAATAGTAGGGGTTCATCTGGTACTGGAATTGATGATTCCTGTGAATATGTCATATAGAAAGTATCAGAAAATAATTAATTATTGTTATATAATAGATATTTAAATAAAAATAATAATTATGTCATACATACACATATTTCCCACCCTTTTATGTGTTTTAGTCTATTAGTATCCCATGTTTATTTAAACATGCCTCTTTACACAAAACAAGGTGTGGGATGGAAGTAGATTCAGATTTGAATTCATTAATCTGCATATAAATAAAAGAACATAAGTATGTTGTTGTTTCATAACATATAAAAGTGTTACGGTAGATTTAAAATAAGTTCCATTTTTTCAAGTGAAGAATACCCCATCATTGCTTTAATGTAGGGGTACGTTGGTTTTGTTTCACGTCCCTTATTTGAAACACTCAGTTTCTATTTCAAATAAAAAAATTGTCGATCAATGTGATGCATATATGTATTTTAAAACAACATATTAAAATACAAGTTGTACTTTAAAATGAATATCTGCACGATTCCCTGAAAATTCATCCCATGCTTCATGGGTTCTCAAGTTTGTATACATAAGTGGTGGGTGCATGTTTATTTTTCCTTAGGAATCTTTAAGATGATGCATCATTATAATTTTGTTACAATATCTGTGAATCCATCCAAAAATAATTAATACACATTTCTCATGGGATTCACATACTATAAGTACACTAATCTTGGGATGGGGAAGAGTAATTCAATGTTTCGTTATTTTATTTTTTACTAAAACAAATAAATAATATTGTAATGTTATTTTAATCTCTTACCACATCAGTGTATTAAGCGTGATCACAACATGGTTCCACGAATATGCATCAGTAAACATGCATTACAATGTGATTATTCCAATGTAACTGTTGAACAAGTCCTTGTTGGGTTTAACATGTTGGGCCCTTTCATTCTATACGACCTCATATTTTATGTCTTTGATTTTCACCTTAAATATTTTCTCTATCACCCTAAAACTATGGCATTCCTATTTATTCTTCTTCTCAGGTCCTTAATCACCTAATATTTCATTGTATTCAACACTTCCAATATGTTGTTTCTCTTGAGCAGTAGCATCATAATGTGAAGATGGTCTTTGAACATCGGCACTGGGAGAAGCAATAGGTTGAGAAAACTATTATTCTGTAAGACTGGGATTACCAACACAGGTAGAAGGACATTGTTCCTCTGCACTGCGAGCAGCAGTAGGTTGAAATACATGTTGTTACTAAGTATTGGGAGCACCAAAATGATCACAATTCATTATATATATAATTGGTTTAACATTTGATTTATGACTCTTGTTATCAACCCACTTTCATTGAAAAAGAGGTACTTGTGATGTCGTATAATCCCACACCCATATTTTCTTTATGATTCCAATGTATGACATATTCACATAAAATGGATTTCATTCCTTAGTACCAAAAACATGCATTTCCTCAAACACATTTGTAAGTCTACTATTTTTCACGGAATTGTCTTCATCATGTATATTTGTATATAATTTATAACCTTTAATTACATTACCATTGTAAGAAAATACATACATTCTTGGTCCTCTAGATAACCAACTATGTTTTTTCTGAAATTGAATCATAATTTTTATCCGACTCGTTAAAAATATAGTCCTGAAACTATTTTGTAAATTTTTGATTATGCATAATTGTTATCCATCTTTCATCCCGTGATAGATTAAAATGCCAAATAATTTATTTTTGGGTTTCAACATATGTGGGAACCTCCAAACTATTATGGAAATTTTAAATGAGGTCCTGTTTCTAATCAACAATATTGATTTTGACAATATCCCTTCTAGAAATTCCTTCACCCACAAGAATCCTAGTGTGATGAGATTTTGGTAAAATAATGATTTCTACACCTGATAGATATTCTATATAGAATTCAATGACTTTCTATGAAATACATTTCTCTATAATACAACCATCCGATAAACATTGATTTTTGACATACCGTTTCAAAATATTCATATACCTATCACTGGGGTAAATCCATATTTAGTGTGTAGGAACGCATAGTCAAATCAGTATCACTAAGTGAACCATAAAGTGAACCATTATATCAATGAAATATATTAGAAATAACATTTCCAATTTATATAATATGATGAAAAGTACTCTTTAAATAGCCAAAAATTTGTCCAAATATATAACTTTACCACATATATCTTTGAAGAAGAAACAAAACTTGGTTAATGAATGAAGGAAATTCTAGGAAAAAATGTAACGTAAAGCTATAGGAATTAGATCTTGCATCCAAAAATGACAAACATGTGATTTAAGACCCTTTAACATTAAATTAGTTTTTGACATGAAATTCTTGATATTTGATAAATACACTTCTCAAACACGTACTTCATTCATGAAGTTTGAAAACTAATATATATTCTTCCCGTAAAGAGTGAAAGCAGCTGGAGGAAGAAAATTTCATTTTTCGCCCTTCACTGGCACCAACTCTTCTTATATTCCCATGTGATCTATGTCCAACCTATACATAATATCATCCATTATTTTTTCAGATGCATTAAGGAATAAATTGATGGAACTATCACTTATAAGTTTTCAACATGCCTAACATCAAGAAAATGACTGACATACACATAATTCTAGTATGAGAATTAAAAAAAACTAGTCACTTTTTCCAATTGGTTTTTGTAAGGATTTTCAAAACCTATTTACCAAAATTAGTTTCCACATATTTTATTTTCTCAAACAGTTGATCAACTATTTGTGGAGACACTGTTGTAAGTTCTTCTGAACTTCCCTCAAATGATGTCTTCCAAGATAGGTACTTATCCCACCGGGGTAGAAATCTAAAATGTCCTAAAATCAATATCTTCGATGAATGTTTCAACCTAATTAAATATTTACCTTATTCACAAACGAGACACCATTTAGTTATTTTAATGATATATTCTAAAAAAATTTTATAAGTAGGAATGTCATTTATCATCCCATACAGCATGTCTCTCAAGGAGAAATATTAATTTGTGAAATCATCATACATCATAACACCTGAATCATCTGCACCTCAATACAATTTACAGTTTGGATGGTATAACTCAATGTGTATCTATTTTATTTAAAATTAACATTGATTTAAGTAAAAACAACATGTGACATAATGAGAAATGATAAAATGTATTTTTTTTATTTTTTTTTTATTTTAGGAAAATGATCCATGAGACATTTTTATGTGTAAGATTCAACCACTCCTCAATATGGCGCACGGTGTGACTGGTATGACACCAAATGTGTCTTTTTATTTAAAATTAACATTAATTTATGTAAAAAATAACGAGTGTAAAACAACAAATTGAGAAAACACATTCATATTAATTTTATAATTTAGAAAAATGATCCATGAGTAATTTGTGACATGTTACTAAATACAATGAAAAATGTTTCTATTATAACTCAAAGTGGATATTTGTATTTATAATAGAGATGAATTTAATTAAAAACAAAAAGTGACATACTAAAACCTGATAAAACACATTCAGATTGTTTTGATATTTTTTCAAAACAATATAGTAGCCATTTCTGACATGTAAGGATAATCATCACCTCAATATGACACATAGTGTGTCTAGTATCACTCAAATTGTCTCTTTTTTAATTAAAATTGACATTAATTTAAATAAAAAAGTGACATACTAAAAATGGAGAAAACACATTTGAATTATTTTTATTTCTTAGTTTAATGATCTATTAGTGATTTGAAACATGTATGGATCATCCAACCATCAATACGAATCACTTTCTGGTCAGTATAACTCAATGTGTCTATTTTTATTAAAAATTGACATTAATTTAAGTAAAAAAAAAGTGACATTATGAAAACTAAGAAAACACATTTGGATTGTGTCTATACTTTAGGAAAACGATCCATGAGTCATTTGTGACATGTAGAAGTCAACCATACCTCAATCCAATGCATGGTTTGACCAGTATGACTAAAAGTGTTTGTTATCAATTTAAAATTGGAATTTTAGTTTAAAACGTTTCACTCACTATAATACATGAAAATACACTCCAATTTTACTAATAACTTAGTACATCAATTCATAGGTCTTTTTTGATGTGTATGAAGCAGTCTCACATCAAACTATCCCACGATAGGACCGGTATGACTCAAAATGCATGTTTCCAGTTTGAAATGATATTTTAGTAAAAAAGAACAACAAACATACTAAAAACCAAGAAAACAAAATCATATTTTTTTGATACATTTGGAAAACAATCCATCAATAATTTGTGATAGGTAAGAATCTTCCGCACCTCAATATGATGCATGGTTTGGGAAGTATAACTCTAGATGTGTCATTATTTCAAATTGACTTAATTTTAGTAAAAGAAAAAGTGACATAATCAAAATTGAGCCAACACATTCGGATTATCTTGACATTTTAGGAATATAATCCATAACTCATTTGTAACAAGTAGGAATCAACCCCACCTCAATAGGATGCATGGTATGACCGGTATAACTACAAATGTCTTATTCTTATTAAATATTGATATTTTGTTAACATGTTATTTCTTATTAATGTCTAATTTATTTAATTTTAGAATACCTAACATAATATTTGTTTTATTATATATGTGGAATATTTTTCTCATGTTGAGATGATTTTTTCAGTAACTTATACCATGGGAGGAAATTTTAGTGAGGGTATCACGGGCATCAAAAGATGAAAAGTTAATGTTTTAGAAATGTTGTTGGACATTTGTATGTAATTATACAAAAAATTTTGTTTTAAATCTAAATAGAATGGGATTTTTTCTCTATACCATGGGTGGAAATTTTTATATTGATGACGTCAATTAAATGTACATAGAAGGTTTTCTTCTGATTATGCTTTTTAAATTGGTGGTTTTCTTCTAGGTGTGTTGTTATATAAACAATAGACCATTGGCATCAAGGCCTTTATCAGTACTAAAATCACTGATAAAGTCCCCCTTATCATTATTGCAATTAATAGTGCTTTTTTAGCAATGTTAAAAACCATTTTTCATGTTGTGAAAGGCCATATGTGTAGAAGTGTTTACCAATCATCAATCTTGTTTGGTTCTCCCTTTAATGATATATATATATATTAATATATATATTTCTTAATATTTATTCATATATTAATATATATTTATATTAATATATATATATATGTATATTTATTCATATATATATATATATATATTAATATGTATAGTTAGTTATATTTATATCTACTTATTTATATATATAGTTATTTTTCTTTATTCGTATATTTATTCGTATATTAATATATATATATAAGATTATTTTTAAATACATTTATAAAATATGTTTTTGCGTGTGTGTAAATAAATAAATACATACATACAGATATATATACAACATACACAATCACACATATATATTTATATATATATATATTATATGTATCTGTTAGTATAATTATACATGTTTATATATATTGACATATATTATAAATTAATATGTATATGAATATGTTAAAATATATTGATAATATATATCAGTTTATTAATATAGAGACACACTAATATATATATATATATTGACACACACAGATTATATAAGTATATAAATATTCATATATTTGTGTATCAAATAAAATAGATATTAGTTTTTATTTAGATAAGGCTTATATATTGGGAAATATATTTTATTTTTAAATATGTTTAATTATTTATTTATAAAATAAAATTCTTATGTGTGAATATATAGAAAAATATCTATATATTGTTATATATTGGGTTATAAATAAATTTAAATTATGAAAAATGATAAAATTTCAAATAAATAATATCAGTATGAATGTAATCACTATGAATAAATTCAATCCCTGCTAAAAAGGGAAAAAATACCCTCTAAAATAAGGCTGAAATTCCATCGAATGTTAAAAAATTTGGGTATCTCAAATAAAAACTCAGTTTTGTGGGTGCATTGAGCAATGTACAGATGAATCTGTAACATTAATTTTTTTTAACATGAATAACATCATGAAAATTTATGATGTACAAACAATTTTGTCATGACAATTCAAAAAAACTGATCACTTTTTTCAATTTATTTTCATATGGTCTTTAAAAAATGGATTACCAAAAGCAGTTTCCACATCTTTTATTTTCTCAAAAATTTGATCACCTATTACTAGAGATGGTGTTGTACATTCTTCTGAATATTCATTGATTGATGTCATCCAAATTGGTACTTATTCCATTAGGGTAGAAATCTACAATAACCTAGAAACATAGTCTTAGGTGAATGTTTTAACATAATTGATTGTGTACCTTGTTCGAAAACGAGACACCCATTAGTTGCTTTAATGTTATATCCTAATAAATTTCCATAAGTAGGAAAGTCATTTATCATCCCTTACAACATGTCTCACAATTTGAAGTCTTCATTTATTTAATCATCATACCACATAACACCTGAATCATCCACAACTTATACGACACAAGGTGTGGCCAATATAACTCAATGGGTCTCTTTTTATATAAAAGTGACATAAATTAAAGTACATACAACAAGTGACATACTGAGAACTAATAAAACATATTTGTATTGTTTCAATATTTTATTAAAATGATCCATGAGTCATTTTTTATGTGTAGGATTCAACCACATCTCAATACAACACATAGTGTGATTGGTATGCCTCCAAGTGTGTCTTTTTATTTAAAATTGACATTAATTTATGTAAAAAAAGTGACATACTAAAAACCAAAAAAATGCATTCAGATTATTTTTATATGTAAGTAAAATGATGAATGGGTCATTTGGGACATGTATTAATCAGTCTTACCTCAATACGACGGACGATGTGGCTTGTATAACTCAAAGTGTCTCTTTTTATTTAAAATTGACACGAATTTAAGTAAAAATGAAAAGTGACATATTGAAAACAAAGAAAACACATTAAAATTGATTTGATATTTTATTAAAACAATATATTAGTAATTTTGTGACATGTAAGTATCATTCACACCTCAATAGGACAAGCAGAGCGGCTGTTATCACTCAAAGTGTCTCTTTTTATTTAAATATGACATTAATTAAAGTAAAAACAAGAAGTGACATACTGAAAACTGAGAAAACGCATTCGGATTGTTTTTATTTTTTTTTGAAAATGATCTATTAATATTTATTTACATATAGGGATCATAAAAACCTCAAAAAAATGCATGTTGTGGATAGTATAACTAAAATTGTCTATTTTTATTTAAAATTTACATTAATTTAAGTAAAAACAACATCTGGCATACTGAAAACAGACCAAATGCATTCAGATTGTTTTGAAAATTTATGAAAACAATCCACAAGTGATTAGTGATGTGTTAGAGACAACCACACCTCAATCCGACACATGATGTGACTATTATGACTACAAGTATCTCTTATTAGTTTAAAATAAAAAATTTAGTTCAAAACGTGTCACTCACTATAAGACAAGAAAACACACACCGATTATCTTGATAATTTAGGACAATTATTTATATGTCATTTTTTAAATGTATGATTCAGTCTCATATAAAACCAATTCACAATACAATTGGTACACTCAAAAAGTTTTTTTCATGTTTGAAATGATATTTTATTAAAAAAACACAATAGAAATACTAGAAACTAAGAAAATGCATTCATATTGTTTTGATTCTTTAGGAAAGAAATCCATCATTAATATTTGTCATAGAGGAATCAGCTTCTATTTAATACGATGCACGTTGTGTCCGGTTTAACTCTAAATGTGTCATTATTTAAAATTGACATTAATTTTAGTAATGGATGACGTGAAATATTCAAAACAGAGAAAATTCATTTGGATTGATTTTATATTTTAGGACAGTGATCCATAACTCATTTTTAATGGGTAGGAATCAATCCCTCCTCAATAAGACTCACAGTACGACTGGTATAACTCCAAATATGTCATTTTTATTAAATAATGACATTTTATTAATGTTTTATCTCATATTAATCTTTATTTGAAGTCTTTATAGTATTACTAACAGAATATTTTTTTTTCATATATAGGTGGAATTTTTTGCTCGGGATGAGATGATATATTTGGAAACTGATACCATGGGGGGAAATTTTTAAGAGGGGGTCATGGGAGTCAAATGATGAAATATTAATGTTTTTTATTGTTTTTTGGATAGTTTTAAATGCAATTATATAAAAAAATTGATTTAAATGTAAATAATATTTTTTTCTATATCCCATGGGTGGAAATTTTTTTTGTGATGATGTCATTTAAATATATATATTAGGTTTTCTTTTGGGTGTACTTTTTAAATTGCATGTTTTATTCTATGTGTGTTGTTATATAAACATCGCACTGTAGCTGGCTAGGCCTTTATCATTGCCAAAAATGTTCTAATAATGTCCCCCCTTATCATCGCTATGATCAACAATTCTTTTTTAGCATTGTTAAAGGCCATTTTACGTGCTATGAAAGGTCATATGGGTAAAAATGTTTACCACGTGTCCATATTATTTGGTTCTCCCTTTAATGATATATATATATATATATATATATTCGTATATTAATATTTATTTATATTAATATGTATATATATATATGTATATATTTATTTATTTATTAATATATATATATATATTGTTTGTTATATTTATAAATTTTTATTTATATCTAATTCTTTATATATATTTTGTGTCATATATTTTATCCGTATATTTATTATTATATTAATATATATTTATAATATTATTTTTAAATACATTTATAAAACATGTTTTTGTATGTGTGTGTATAAATAAATAAATAAATAAATACATATATATATACAACATACATACACACACACACACACATATATATATTATTATATGTGTATCTGTATGTATAATTATACATATTTTTATATATTCACATATATTATATATTAATATTTATATTAATATATTAGAATATATATAGAATATATAAATGTGTTTGTTAATATAGACAAACACTAATAAATATATTAAACACGCACACACATTATATAAGTATATAAATATTCATATATTTGGGTTTTAAATGATATAGATATTTTTAATATTTAGATAAAGCTTATATATTGTGAAATATATTTTATATGTAAATATGTTTAATTATTTATTTATAAAATTAAAATTTTATGTGTGAATATATAAAAAATATGTATAAATTGTTATATATTTGGTTATAAATAACAATACATTGTAAAAAATAATGAATTTTTAAAGCCATAATTTCAATATGAATTTAATCCCTATGAATAAATTCAGTCCCCACTGAAAAAGGTCATATAGACCCTATAAAAATGAAGTTGAAATTCAATAGAATGTTAAAAAATTTGGGTATCACGACTTAAAACTCAGTTTTAGAGGAATTTTGGGACTATATTTTTCCTCAAACAATGTCAAAATGGGATATCATATGTCACCAATGTGTAGATCTCATCGTAGACTTCTATTTGATATGTAGTAGAGCTCAAATGGACGATCAGATCAAAAGTTATTGTCATTTGAAGTTTGAGATACATTTTTAACTTATTGTAGATCTTTTATTAATTTTTTGATTTTTTTTGTGTCTTAAAATTATTATTAAATGATTATTAATTGATAATAATTAGACAATTATTAATTAATAATATATTTTTAGATATTTTATAATCCATTTAAACTAAACATATTATATATTAGGTGTAAATGTCTATCTATAATTATCTGAAACATATTACGAAGATATATATTATATTTATATCAATATAAATATATTTATATATTTATAGATTATATATAACATTTTTTTTGAAATATACCCTTTATCCATGAATGTATAAATGCATTAATAAATACCCCTCCTTTATCAGTGCTACTAAAAAAGTGCTGATAAAAGGGTACTTTTAACAAATCTTTTTTAGCACTATTAAAAGTACCTTCTATCAGTGCTTATTTTTAGCACTGATAAAGGTATCCCCATTATCAGCATTTATAGCACTCCTAAAGTGTGTTTCTATGAAAAAAAATGTTTCCATGGTAGTTTCCCCACCCAAGCATCCTTTGTATTTTTTCACTTACATGATAGAATATACCTTGAAGAAGCCACCATCTTTTCGTTAATATAATTGGGGCTAGCTGGATGACACACAAAGGGTTGAGAGTCTTACATTTATAATACATCATCAAGAGTTTATAAATAATATTATGTAATGTGATATGTATATGAATCATTCATATTGTTTATGGTTGATCCACATATTAAATAGTTTAATGTGTACAAGAGGATATACACTAATAATATTAATGGTTAGATTGTTGGTGAGAGACAGTAATTGATTTTAGTTAATGTTTTTTTAATATTTTTAAATTTATATAATTAATTTTTATATCATTTTATTTCTATTTTTTGTATTTATAAGAGATATATTTGTCAATTATTCCACATATGTCTGGGAGTTAGTCTATGACTGATGGCAGGTACAAGGCCTCATGCGTGCATGTTTGGATGAGGCAACTTAGTCGTGGGTGGTTGAAAAGTAGTATTTAGAAAGACATGGTGATTGAAATTGGTTTACAATCGACACTAATTAGTTACTATGTCACTCAAGTGATGTGATCTTTAGCACCAAATGTGGTGTGTACGAGATCATCATCCTTAAATTATGTTGCAATGTCCCAGAAATTCCACATATATATTTTAAATTATATAGAATTATTTTGAGACCGTAAAATCAGACGGTGAGCGAATCTGAGGCCTGGTGTGCTCGGAATAATCAATCAAACTTTGGTTGAGTTTTAATTAGCGTGTGTAAACAGTTTTCCTGAAAAATTGGAATAAATCTTAAACGGTAAATCAGATCCTAAATATGAAGGCACCATTGTGTTAAGGATGTCAGGTTTATTCTAGGTGTGACTTAGGTTTAGTCGGTGTGGGCCTCCTATTAGAAAACCCAAAAATGGCCTAAACGTTAATAAAATAAATAAATAAATTATTTTATTTTTCAAATTCTTATAAATCACAAACAGTAGCTCAGATTGAAAATTTGAGACCACGCTGTACTCATGAGGGCATTCTTTATTAAAGCAGATACTAACTTTAGCCGGAGCTTGACACCAGTGAAAGTTAGTTTTTAGCCGTAAATAAAACAATTATGTAACAATTATTTTATTTTAAAATACATAACTTTTAAACAGTAACTCATATTTGAAATCTGAGAGTACTATTGGGTTTTGTGGGGTGTGTTTCACTTTGGCAGAGCCAAACCACGACTGATGTAGTTCAAGGGTAACTGTTATAATTTTTCAAAACTTTATTCGAGTACATTCAGTAAATGTGTGAGCGGTGTCATATAACTTTTGAATCAACGCTCAGAATTGAAATTTGAGGCTACCGTTGATTAGAAAATGCTGATATTCTCTTAAGGAGACCATCACCCTGACTGTTGTAGGTCTAGAGTGAATGTTAGTTTTCATGAATATTGTGGGAGAGTTAAAAGAATAAAAATAAAATAATAAAAAACTTTTATTTTATTTTTAAAACCTTCCTTTTGATGTTTAGTGGTGGGGACCACCCAAACTAAAAACCCCCAATTTAAATTCAAATGGGGGGACCACCCGACCCCTGAACTCTCCCTTTAATGGGAGATAACTATTGGTTTTCCTCCAATTGATGTGCCATATTAATTGGTTTAATCAGTAAACTTTTTTTTCACTTCACCATTTGGTTGGAGGGTTTTTAAAAAATGGGAGAGCACTAGAGAATAGGGAAGAAGATTCTTCAATGATGAACATCAAATACAATGAAGAGCATCTTCTGTAATGGGAGAATGAGGACGGCGCTTGAGCCCGGATCGGAAACAACTTGTGGGAGCAACGAACGTCGATGTCACCATGTCATCTACATCGTCTTCTTCCTCATGCCACCTCCAACGGATAGTCGAGTAAGGGGTTTTTATATATGTTTGAATTTGTTTTTTTTATTCTTTATATCTTAAATTCATGATGACGATGGCCAAACAAACATGGTCATCGTTCTGCACATGAACCATGCTCCTCTTTCTTTTTATTCTATTAACATTTTCAGTGCTCTCTTCAACGCATAATAATATTTAGTGATGGAAAAACTATGTTTTGATAAGAATGATATATGGATGTGAATCCCTCGGTGAGAGCATCACAAATATGAGATCATTTACTTTTTCAGGCTTGGAAAAAATCTACAATAGCTCGCGGAAGGAGGTGACAAATATTTATTGGGCTAGGATATGAAATATTCTGTTGAGCGAGACATATGGACATGGATCCCTCGACCCAAGTATGGAGAATATGCGATCATTTTATTTTTCAAGGTTTGAATGAAGATACGACATCCAATAGAAGGAGTAACATGGCAGATCAGGGTACTCTTGCACGGCTGGTGCAGGGGGTGCGCGCGCAGTAACTGAGGCATAGTGGCTTCGACAGACAACGAGGTATATTAAGCAGCAACACGAGTAGGCGGCACAGAGGAGGTAGGTCGTGTGCTTGGCGGAGGCGCAACGGATTCCCGGTTCAAGTACAGGGGTGAAAAATTGTGGAATAAGAAAATTAGACTGGAGAGAGGGAGGAATAGATATGAAATAAAAATAAAAGAAAATTAATATAAAAAATAGATAGAGGTGCTATTTGGACCCCCATGCACCAAAATGGGATACCCCTCTTGTGCGTGAATCTCAAATGAGATTGGAGAGAGAAACATTCAATGAAATGGAATAATAATAATATAATAATATTATTATTATTTATGGTTGTTAATACCCTAATTCATCTGTAAATTTTCGGTGCGACCTCAGTTTCATGAATCGTAAGTGGCAGTGTGACCCTGACTTCGAGAAAAAAATTATGAGTCCAGTATTGGAGTTATTTTTCGGGTTTTTGGATCGGGTACCTGAAACACACAAATAATAATAATAATATATTATTATTAAATCTTCAACCCTCCATAACTCCTATGTGTGATGTCCTATTTTCTTACCATCTGTGGTGATGTGATCCTGTCATTAAGACTGTCGATTTAAATATAATTTTGAATATTAAAATCTGTTTCATTGCTCAGGTTCACAAAACACCCCATAAAAATAATATTATTATTGTGGGATATTGTATTTGACATATCTCCCTCAGACAGTGTTTAAATGAAGAACTGCTTATGGAACTAGAAACCTTGGATCGAAACGGTCCTTTTGGCATACCCTACTTGAGTTTGGATAATGTTGGGGTACGTCCGGGATGGATCAAGCGCGAATCCAACCAGGCCCTCGGGACTAAAAGTCCAATAAATTACAGACTGAACATCCAATTGACGCATCGTCTATTGTATTGAGACCCATTTTACATAGAGGTACATTGGGATACATCTTGATTGGAATCTGTGGTTGTTGGAGAATCAACCAGTGGCTTGAGGAGCAGACACACTTGGAGACAAGAGAGCTTAGTGCCAGAACCCTTTATCTAGCTGTGACAATGTAATAGGATCCAGGGTGGGTCTAATGATGTATTGTGATGATATACTAGGAACCTATGTGGGTATGACAACCTACTGACGATGTACTAGGATTCTGTGTGGGTTTGACGACGTACTGATGATGTACTAGTATCATGTGTGGGTCTGACAATGTACTGACAATGTACTGGGATCCTATGTGGGTATGACAACATACTGATGATGTACTAGGATCATGTGTGGGTTTGAAGATGTACTAGGATCATGTGTGGGTCTGGCGAGGTACTAGGATCTTGTGTGGGTCTGATGATGTACTACGATCCTCTGTGGGTCTAATGATGATTTAGGATCCTTCGTGGATCTGCCGCTTAAGAGAGTAAAATGATTCAGTAGTTACATCTTATCATCTCTACTATTGTACCTAAGATATACATGGTGTGAGATGAGTCTGTACCTTGTGGTATTTTTCCTTCGTGGGGATACCTTGGTGGTATTCTTCTATGTGGTGTACCTGTGTGCTACTAACCTTTGTGGTATTTCTTCCTTTGTGGAATAGTTGAGCTCTAGGATAATGAGTTGGAATATGTGTTTCCTCATAATTGAGATGGTTATACTTGATAACTTAGGTATATGTATGTGCATATACATAATTAGGTTTGTTAGATGATTTCATGATTTTTGGTATATCCTTTGTGGATTTTGTGATACTTTGAGGGTCTCGGGGTCCCCACTGAGTATCATTATACTCACCCCTGCACGGGCTATGCCCTCACATTATTGTGTTGGTTGCATATGATGGACAGTGCTGACTGAGGAAGAGGGTACTAAGACTGGAGGTATCTCGGAGGTGGACCCTAGATGAGGTGTACCGCAGCGACGACTGTTCGAGAGATGTACCTACCCTTTAGGTAGGATCCTTGGATGGTGTTCATAGAAGATTTCCAGTTTACTTGTAACTTATAGTTTGTTGTACTTTCTAGTTGGGCTTGTATTTTGGCACATTTTACATACTGTACTCACTCTTTTTACTATTCATTTTACCATGTGTTCGAATCCAGTTGTGTTCTTGGTTGTGTGTGTATAGGTCATAATGGAAATTCCTTCCCAGTTTTAGGGAAATACGTCTTTGTGCTAGTCACTAGCCCCTGGCCTATGGAAGGCGGGCTTGGAGTAGTCACAGCACAGGCCCCGGGGGACATGTCATGACAAATTTGTATCAGGGGAGTCATTTCTACCATAGAACATAATACTTTGATCTTTTTAATGGAAATAGTGTTAAATATAGTGAGTGTGGTAATCAGTTTTGGGAATCCAGTGTTGGTGTGGCGGCTGACGTATCCATACACTATGACCCCGACCTATGATTTCTGACTCAGTGCACGAAAACATGGATTGCTTGTGTGTTTTGAAAAGTTTTTCTGTGTTTTATTTGAGTCCGCTCACCAGGTATAACTAAATGTCAATGGCGTACCTGTTCTTTATCCAGATGTCATTGCGCAGACAGCCAACAAGGATTCTCTAGAGAGTACACGATGAAGGCCCACCGAGTTACGAGGCTTCGTTGTCGGGTCGTCTTACTATGTTGGCACCTTCGGGTGGTGTACCGGCAGCACCACCACTCATTGGGAAGCATTTTGAACTAGCCGAACCGGCGGATGGTGCAGGTCGACTGATCATATTGCATGAGTTCCAACATCGAAGGCCTCTGAGGTTTTCAGGAGAGACAGATTCTCACGCAGCTGAGGGCTGGATGGAGGTGGTTTCTAGAGTCTTCACCTAGTTGAGACACTGGTAGAGAAGATGGTTATCTTAGCTACTAGAATTTTTCCGTGACTGACAATGAGGATGGTCCACGTAGTGATGATTCTTCGGTAAGTGGACCATTACCTGATATTGTACCTTCTGGTAGTGTGTCATCTATATGACTTCTCATTGGTCAGCAGTTACAACCGGTTGTTCCCGTAGAGGACACATATAGGCTTAGTGCCTTACATGCGATTCAGCATCAAATACCCATCAGGTTCTGAGACGGTCTTGACTCACAAGAGGTTGAGGATTGGCTTGAGGACGTGACTGAGAGTTCTCTAGAGATTCTATAGCTTTGGAAAGATGACATGTCAGTATCTTAATATTCATCGAGGTTTACCAATAATTCCTTGTACTCGATGAATACAATATGATCAGTGATTTAGATCCTGGACCTCTGAGTGAGGTGTCTTAAGGGATATTTGAGCTAGCCAAATGCCTCTATGAATTCCTACTTATGTTATGGTGCTATAGATAACCTTTGTGGACGAATATTCTTGGGATGAGTGGATGCATCCAGTAAACATTAGTTGTGGGAATGTAGGAAACCGACGCCAGTCTCAGAGACATGGGCATGTAAAATGTTTCAGGAAGAGGATATGATAGGTACAGAAAAATCTATAGGGCTGTAGACATGGAAACAAAGCTATGAGAGCAGCATGAGGTGGTGTGCACATCGACATGTTACAAACCATCCCCTTTGTGGTCCCCACAAGGCTTAGGGAGTAGGAAGATAGTGGAAGGGAGTAACTGCATGCCGTCAAGGAGCACGAGATGATTCGAGGTACGGTCTATGTCTACTACTAGTTGTCATATCAACATCCATAACAACAATGTTTCCTTCCTTTTGAAGGTTCCAGGCACATCATAAGATCATGGGTGGATGTGTCCACTTGGATTTTTTTCATTAGAAATGATCAATTTGCGATCAATACGACGATAAATGCCACCCTACATGGAAAAAATCGGAAAATAAACAATGAAGAAGGATGGTCCTAGAACAAAAAACGAGGATCGTCAATGGTTGATTATAATTAATTCAATTAATTGATAAGAAGTATCTATTTTGTAATGCCCCAACCCCAGTTACCTAGAGTTGGTGCATTATTGCATAACATTGGCATGATCACAAGAAGGATCTAATATCAAAAGACCGATTGGTTTAGGAGCCTTGTAAACACTAAATATATATTAAAAAAAATTTACATTACATCATAAAGTGAAAAACAACTACAATAACATAGTCTCCATATCCCAAACTCATATCCCCACATACTATCCCTACAGGTCATTCATAATTCTCTTCTTCATACCATGGAAAAAATAAAACATAGAAAAGGGGTGAGCTCAAATTCCCAGTAAGGATAACAATATAGCGGAAACTTTCATAAATAAGAATAAACATTTAAGGCAATGTATAACTAAAACAAAATCCTTTTAAACTTGAACATAAACATATTATGGAAAAAATAAAATGAAATAATGCCATATACTTATTCACATAGATATTATACTAATCGAATAATCACATGAAATATCAATAACCACTTTCATAATGATGGAATGCATAATGCCAGACTATCATAACCACATAGCCAAGGCCTAATGCCAAGACTACAAATAAGATTTTGCCAAGGCCTTGTACCAAGATAGTAGTTTGTCTCATGAGACCTACCGATGCATCGAAGAACTATAGCGCGCTCCACCCGTCACATATTAAGTCTAATGCATTCCCATATGAAAAGGATTAAACATAACATAAACATTCATATTAAAACTAGCATATGAAATGTCAATACTTTCACCATAAACTATGAATGGTATAAAAATAGAACATCCACAGTCAAACATATCACGAAACCTTCAATACAATATATAAGTTTTGTATCATAATAAATCAACTTCAAATAAGCGTAAAATCCATCATAGGATGTTAACATAGATGAAATCAAAACACTTTTTAGAGAAATATCACATTCTATCTTTGAAATCATTTAAGAGTCATATATTTATAAAATAAAACATTTTCTTTGAAAATATTCTTATAATATTGTAAGGGAAGCTTTTACGATTTCATAACGGCGGAAAGTAACCGCACCCGTCGTATAAGTTAAAAAAAACAATCATACATTAATTCTGTCGAAAAGGTTAAAAGCACCTTGTTTGGAAAACGACAGAAATATTCCTTTATAAAAATCTTATAAAAAGTCAAACAAGTGTATAAATTACTTTAAACCATGTTATTTTAAATAGAAATTTTTTTAATATACATTTTTATGAAACATGGATGTGGATGATAAAGATATCCTAATAGATTATTACGTATAAACAACCTCGGAAAATGAAGAGATTGCGAAATAACCCTTAACTTGTACTTTTCCATGGTTGGGGTAGGTTAAACATTTGTATAATGGTGAAATAATTGTTATTAAATTATACATGAATCATATACATTAATATTATATGATATGTGATCTTTTAATATTGATTTTTTAATAATATCTTAGTATTATCGTTGTTTCGGGTGTTAACTTACTCATTTTCTTTTATATGTTTTGTTATGTATGCCATGTTTGTAATGGAAAGGATGTATATTATTCATATCCAGAATGATATCAAGTCCTTAAATATCATTTTTAAATCATCAAATGATAATTATATTTGAATGGATATGATGGAGAATGAATCTCATCGCGTTCGTGGAGACGGTAGTCCGTACGTACGCACGAGCGACGATATCATTATTTTGATATTAAAATTATATATAAATGGATGGTATATCAAATATAAAGAATAATTAACATGTTATATTTATTATTTACATGAGTTACAAATCATTATTATACCCATCCAAATAATAATATATTGAATAACAATTACACCACGACGTGGAGACGGTAAGCCGTACGTACGCACATATGGTGACATGTTATTCAAAGGGTGGATAAAATAATGAATATGGTTGTACCATATTTATAATAACATCACAGTATATATATGATACTGGAGTTATTTTTTTAGAATGGTAATAACAATGAATTATGAAGTTGAAGAAGAAAGGAACTTGAAAAGGGGTGGTGAAAACATCACCTCTTCTTCAGGTTCTTCCTTTTTATTTTATCAAAAGGGATCCTTAGATTGGCTTTCTGATCAAACTAAGGACTCTAGGATGTAGTGGGGGAAGTTGGGAGAGTATTTTGGGCAGATTTTTTCTGAACCAAAAGGCTTTAAAGGTGTGAATAAATGAGAAGTAGGAGCGCCCTTTTATAAGAGGGGTGAGGTGCATCTTTGGAAAAGTTAGAAATATTAATTTATAATAAATTCATATTCGGTTTATAATGGCTCCAAAGTTGATTATTTAAATTTTAAGGTGGGGATGGGTCGATAACCACTCAAAAATAGAATTTAAATAGGTTTTGGTAATTATATTAACCTTATCATTAAGTATTAACTCTAAGTTAAATAGTTTGACATTTACCATGTCACTTTGTATTTCTATATTATATAGTTAATAAACATACTATATACATCCAGGCGACCCCCAAGTGCAATATTAATGATACACATATCATTATATAAGTATCTTGGCCGAACAATAGATTTTTATGAATTTAATATCAATTTATAATATAATATTTGTTTTAAAAACACTTTTATGTCAATTTTGACACTATTCAATAGTTGATATTTGTGAAGCTCATAAAAGAATGATTAATTTGAACAAATTTAATTTGTAACACCTCGACCTAGGTACCTAGAGTCGGTACATTATTACATAACATTGGTATGATCTCAAAGGATCATGTCTCGAAAGACCGATTAGTTTAGTAGTCTTGGAAACACTAGATATATTCATAAGTTTTACATTACATCATAAGGTAAAAAAACTAGAACAACATATTGTCTTCATAAACCCTCATACTATTCTTGCAGGTCATTCATAAAATACTTCTTCTCCTCCTGGAAAAAATAAAACACTAAAAGGGGTTAGATCAGATGCTCAGTAAGGATAACATTATAGAAGAAGCTTTCATAGATAAGCATAAACACTTAAGGAAATTTATAACCAAAACAAAATCCTTTTAAACATGGACTTCCGCATAAAATGGCAAAGATAAATTGAAATAATGCCATTTAATTATTCACATGGATATTCAACTAGTCGAATGATCACATGCAATATGAATAACCACTTTCATAATGATGGAATTCATAATACCAGACTATCATAAACACATAGCCAAGGCCTCGTGCCAAGACTACCAATAAGATTTTGCCAAGGCCTTGTGCCAAGACACTAGTTTGTCTAATGAGACCTACTGATGCATCGAGGAGATATAGTAGGCTCCACCCTTCACATATTAAGTCCAATGCATTCCTCATATGAAAAGTTTTAAACATAAACATTCGTATTAAAACTAGCATACGAAATGTCAATACTTTAACCACAAACTTGAATGGTATAAAAATTGCAAATCCACAGTCAAACATAACTCATTTGATACAATATGGAAGATTTTATTGTATCACATTAACCTCAATCAATAATAATGAAGGATGTTGACATAGATGAAGATAATAATAAAAAATATTTGAGAGAAATATCCCCTTTTTTCTTTAAATCATTTAAAAGTCACAATATTTGTCAAGAAGCCGTTTAAAATTGATTTTTGAATCTAAGTGTCCCATACAATTTTGAAACATTTAAAAGTAGTTTTAATTATAAAACTTTAATTTCCTTATAAATAAATCCTTAAAACCATTTTTTAAAACATGTACATTAATGAGTAGGATTTAGAAGAATAAATCTTTAAAACATTTAAAAATGGTATTTTAGTTAGAGTTTCTAACCAAAAGAGAGACACTAGAATACAAATAATTGAGGTTATCAAAACAGTGTAATATCTTGAGTATAAAGGAATTCATGATATACTATGTCAAAGTACATTATATACACCACATAAAAGTGATTTGGTGTATAACAACAAAGAAGTCTCAATGGAATGTAAATTGAGATGAAATCTCTCATAAAGGTCGTATCATTAGGTTAAGGACAAATCAACGACATAATTATGTGTGAAAAATATAAATACAATAAATATAATAGGATATTCAGTGTAAAATATCAAGGAACATTCACACATATTCTTGTAAAAACAACACCAATGAATTGGATGTTTAACTCAACAAATGGAGAATGAGTTAAAATTACTCTTATCAAATTCATATCAATGACTTGAGAAATTATCAATGGAGTGATTATTTGTATCAAAATTATATCCACATAAAAGGGGAGTGGAAATTATGACATAAAAAAATGAATGGTTATTCCACACATAATCTCGGAGTAAAATAATCACTGATGTTTGAGTAAAGCCGAATAAACGGAAATTGAAATTTTGAATTTCCTTATCGATTAGGTAACATACGAAACATACACCCATGATAGATGGATCATAAAATGATGATGTAAATACCCATAAATTAAAGTATATTACACAATGAATACAATCATAGGCAGTACACATACACCACATGCAACAATTAAGTGGTGAACAATGGAATTCTCATGAAAATAAGAGTTAGTTAAGAAACCCCTTACTTTGTACTTTTTCCTTGGTAGATGGTTGTTTAAACTCCTGTATAATGGTGAGATAATTGTTATTGAATTATACAAGAATCATTTACATTAATATGATATCATATATGATTTTTTAACATTGATTTGTTAATAATATCTTAGAATTGTAGTCATTTCAGGTGTTAACGGGTTTATTTTACTTTATATTCTTTGTTATGTGAGCCATATTTGTTATTAATGGGATGTATGTTATTTAAATACAGAATGATATCAAGTCCTTAAAAATTATTTTTAATCATCAAATTAGAATTATACTCGAATGGATATGATGGAGAATGAATCTCATCGCGTTCGTGGAGACGGTACACCGTACGTACGCACAAGTGACAATATCATTCTTTTAATATTAAAATAATATATAATTGGATGGTATATCATATATAAAGAATCATTATCTTGTTATATTTATTACTTTCATGAGTTACACATCATTATTATACCCACCCAAATAATAATATACTGAATAACAATTACACCACGACGTGGAGATGGTAAGCCGTACGTACGCACGTATGATGACATGTTATTCAAAGGGTGGATAGAATACTGAATATGTTTGAACCATATTTATAATAACATCACAGTATATATAAGATACTGGAGTTATTATTTTATAATGGTAATAACAAATAAAGAATAAGTGGAAGAAGAAAGCAACTTTAAAAGGGGAGGTGAAAACATTACCTCTTCTTTGGGTTCTTCCTTTTGATTTGTTCATAAGGGCTTCTTAGGTTGGCTTTATGATCAAAATAATTCCTCTAGGATGTAGTTAGGGATGTTTATAGAGTATTTGGGCAGGTTTTGGCCGATCAAAAAGGCTTTGAAGGTGTGAATAAATGAGAAGGAGGAATGCCCTTTTATAAGAGGGGTGAGGGGAACCTTTGGAAAAGCTGAAAATATTAATTTATAATAAATTAATATTCGGTTTTTAATGGATCCAAAGATTATTATTCAAAGGTTAAGGTGGGGATAGGTCTAAATCCATTCAAGCAATAGAATTTAGGCAGGTTTGGGTCATTATATAAACCTTATCTTTTAGTTTTAACTGTTAGTTAATTAGTTTGACATTTACCATGTCACTTTGTAATTTTATTTTATATAGTTAATGAACATACTATATACATCCAAGAGACCTCTAAGTGGTCCATTAATGATACTCCTATCATGATACATGTCTCTTGGATGATCCTTAAATTTTTAGGAATTTAATATCAATTAATAATATAATATTTGTTTTTAAAACTCTTTTCTGTCAATTTTGACACTATTCAATAGTTGATTTTTGTAAAACTCATAACAAAATTAATACTTAGAAAAAAGTTAATTAAATAATTTCTATCATGTCATATTAATCTATAAAATTATTTTAATTCATTAAAAGTCTAAATTATATTTATTTGGGTATTTATAATATCAATTATTTTAATTTTTTACTATAATGGTAATTACAGCATCTTCATTGTGTCATAAAAAATTAAATTATTTACTGTCAAAAAATTATAAATAAAATACCATTATGTAGGAAATCATTTTATATTTCTAATTAGTATTCGTAGTCAAAAATCCAACATATATAACCCTATGTAAAAATTGTTCTTCTAAAAGATATATGCTTGTGTCATTTTTGTATTCATTTTAAATTAATTAAAATAAAGTGTCCCTATCCCATACAAGTGGCTCTATGGGGTCCCAAAATCGACCCAAAGATGCCCATGGTTAGACATGTATCAACAAATAAGGTTATGACACGTTTTAGGTTAATTTTTTATTATTATAATATTATTTTTTAACCCTTGTTTACCGGATTTACCTTTTAACCATGGTAAATAAAATATTTACCGAAATAATTATTCAAAATGTCTAAAAATAAAAGTTACCTATTTACAAAATTTGTACATCCTGATTCTAAATATGGAATCCATTTTTCCAAATTTAATACACAGAAGTTGCAGAAATTAATTTAAAATTAATTCCCGTTGTTAAAACAAAAAGTGTGATTTGAAGAGATAATAACTATCAAAAGATTGGCCCTTGTTTATGTCTGGTTTAATTGTGAAATTATGTCCAATGAATAACATTAAATTAAATGGTAAAAATATATTATAAATATACTTTAAAACCACTCAAATTCATAATTTATCAATATCAATTATTTTGATTAAAAAAGTTGTTTTTAATTAAAATTTAGTAATTTTCACTCTTCATTAAAATATGAAAATTATACGAAAAGTACCAAAATTTCACAGTAGGCTAATTTCGATATTCCGAATCCAAAAGTGAAGTTCATTTTGAGAGATATAATTTATAAAAGTTCATAACGGCTAGATTTATTGGTTGTGGTGTGTTAAAATCTCGAAGTTGCGTACAATGCACGGCATTGCATTATTCAAAGGGAAACGTACCGTGGAAGCATGGGGTGTTACATTATCCCCTCCGTCAATAAATATCGTCCTCATAATTTTTAAAATTGGGATTGCGAATATAATGGAAAGTCCCACAATGGAAAAAGAGTCAATAAAACTATCACATTAAAAGAAATGAAGGGAGGTATAAAGGTGACCCAAGATAAACCATACTAGGATTCCAGGTAGAAAAACATGGATGTGGATGATAAACTAAGTGTCAAGTTCTGATGGAGAGGGATAGAAATAATGATCAGGAGAAAGTTAAAAATAAGAAAACCACAAACTTCTGTTGGGACCAACGATCATTAGTCTCCTAGTAGGAAATGTAAACGGACAACATTTTTTTTAACTTACATTACATAAGGATGAGGAATTAATTTATGATATTGAATAAGAATATAAAGATATATACTTACTTTTTAAGTAGAGTTTCATTCTTTAATAAATTTTCACCACTAAATCATTTTTTTAAACGATGAGTATTCAAGAAGACTTGGTCACACTGGTTGAGCTAGAATAAACTTCTATAGTATCACATGATCCATGCAGGATAAGCTATATATTTACATTGCCTTTAGAGATTAATCAAATCCAAAATGGTTAGTACAAGATCTAATGATCCCCCAAAAGGATATTCCTGGAGAGAAATAAACACTAATTTTAATTTCTAAAATTATACCAATAATACCCCAAAGTTAAATAAATTCCATTCAATAATCCATTGTTTATAAAATCCTTCAATATAATCCAAACTAATATTGAAACCCAAAAAATAAAATAATTTGATTGTGTAGTCTCCCATGTTAAATTGTATCTCCAAATGACATTAATTACTCTTAATGTCACATATTTAAAAGTAATTAACCTAACCATTTCCATAAATAACCCAAATCAAAATAAATACACAATAAAAACATAGAAACAAAACCACCATTACTCCTCAAATGAAATCCCATACTAATCTATTTTCCTTTGGCATATAATTTTCTCAAAAAAGCGAACAACTTCCAAAATAACATTTATCACTTAATCACCAAATCATTTTCCTATACTAAGGTATTAATTTGGTAATACATAAGATCCCAAATCAAATTATTATAGATCAATAATATAATTTAACTAAAAATAATTGTCACACTAACCAGGGACTTCACGTAGTCCAATGGTAGGCAATAAATCCCAATCGCACTTTGGTTGTGGGATCGATTCCCACAGCTTTTTTCGACGCGACAGTTTGTCACACGGACTACGTGTTGTCCTTTTTCAAGGACTACATTTTATATCATTACCAAAATGAGATAAATTCCTCAATGTAACCATAACAAAATTTAACCACAAATGTTATCTCATACCTTGAATTTTCATCCCATATTATATTAATTTGTAATTGTCTCAAACCCAATGATCATATAAAACCAAATGGTTATTTATAACTATATCCACAAGAGAAAATATAATTCTTCCATAAATATCATTTTCACATGGAAAACGTTAGGGTTACCAATACAATAGAAAATTATTCCAAAGTAAACCCTTCAATAAGGATCACTAATAATTTTTAAACATTTATCCAACCATTTATTTCCACACAGCTTCTTCTCTGACCAAGATAATATCCTATAGAATAGGACATTCACTCGGGTAATGTCCAGGTCCCCTACATTTACAAAAAATTATTGTAAATGGATTCATGGGACCATTTTTATCTTCTTCCATAGTACTCTTCATTTTTCTTAGGCAATTCTTTACTTTATGTCCTTCCTTCCCGCAGGTAAATCATTTCATTGTCCCATTGAGACACTTTCCGGGGGGTCTCCTTCCACATTTCCTGCATGATGGAAATTGAGGATTTCTTTCTCCATGGTCGCCACTACTGGAGCTCTTATCATTCATCACCGTTCTCTTCTTTGTTGAGTACTGTAATTGGTTAATATATATATTATTGATCATATCTTTGGAAAAATGATTTTGTATAAGGACTATATCTTTTACTCCTATCAACATTCCATTTTGTTTCTCATTGCCACCATCGTTCCCACCTTGTACATCATCCTCAAAGTCACTATGGCTTCTTTGGAATCTATCCATTGACTAAAATCAGAAAGCATTATGTGAGTAACATTAGTCATAAATCAACTAGAGATTAACATGTCACCATATTCTCAATTTGAAACATATTAGGATTAACCAAGGTCATTTAATCTCATCTTATATATATATATATATATATTACATCAAATTGTTTTGTGAAGAAAATGTAAATTATCCTAAGCATATCCCCCGGGAGTGTCGTAACCAATAGTGAAGCAAAGCCCGTTGTCGTGCACCAGTTCTCGTTCGAGTCTAGCTCAAAGCGGTGTTTTCGGGTTTTACCCCTAGGTACATCTGTACCAGAGCCGCCTCTACCTGCTCGTATCCAGACATGGAAGTATTTCTTGGAAAACGCACCAAATCCCTATAATAACAATATTCTAGGAAGTTCTTCAATACTAATCCTCAAAGTCCATCATAGGTCTACGTGCTTTAATCAAAGTTTATCTAGCTTCCAAAGTTTTTACTAAACATCCTATGATACCAACTGTAACCCCCCGACCCTAGGTATCCAGAGTCGGTGCATTATTACATAACATGGGTATGATCTCAAAGGATCATGTCTCGAAATACCGATTACTTTAGTAGTATTGGAAACATTAGATATATTCATAAGTCTTACGTTACATCATAAGGTAAAAAAACTAAAACAACATCATGTCTTCATATCCCCTCATACTATCCTTACAAATCATTCATAAATTACTTCTTCTCATCCTAGGATAAATAAAACACTGAAAGGTGTGAGCTCAGATGCTCAGTAAGGATAACATTATAGTAGAAGCTTTCATAGATAAGAAGAAACACTTAAGGCATTTTATAACCAAACAAAAGACTTTTAAACTTGAACATCAGCATAAAATGGCAAAGATAAAATGAAATAATGCCATTTACTTATTCACATGGATATTATACTAGTCGAATGATCACATGTATATCAATAACCACTTTCATAATGACGGAATGCATAATGTCAGACTATCATAACCACATAGCCAATGCCTCGTGCCAAGACTACAAATAAGATTTTGCCAAGGCCTTGTGCCAAGGCACTAGTTTGTCTCATGTGACCTACTGATGCATCGAGGAGCTATAGCGGGCTCCACCCGTCACATATTAAGTCCAATGAATTCCTCATATGAACAAGTTTAAACATAAACATTCGTATTAAAACTAGCATATGAAATGTCAATACTTTAACCACAAACCATGAATGGTATAAAAATAGCACATCTATAGTCAAACATAACTCATTCGATACAATATTGAAGATTGTATTGTAACACATTAACCTCAATCAATAATAATGAAGGATGTTGACATAGATGAAAATAATCATCAAAACTATTTGAGATAAATATCGCCCTTTTTCTAGAAATCATTTAAAAGTCACACTATTTGTCAAGAAGCCGTTTAAAAATTAATTTTTTGAATAAAAGTATCCCATACCACATTGAAACTTTTAAAATGAGTTTTAATTTTAAAAAATTAATGTCCATATAAAGAAATCCTTAAAACCATTTTTTAAAACATGGACATTAATGAGCAAGATTTAGTAGAATAAGTCTTTAAAACATTTAAAAATGTTATTTTAGTTAGAGTTTCTAACCAAAATAGAGACACTTGAATACAAATAATTGAGGTAATTAAAACATTGTAATATCATTAGAATAAAGGAATTCATTATATACTATGTCAAATTTCATTATATACACCACATAAAAGTGATTTGGTTTAAAACAACAAATAAGTCTCAATGGAATGTAAATTGAGATGAAATCTCTTATAAAGGCCGTATTCATAGGTTAAGGATAAATCAACGACATAATTATTTGTGACAAATATAAATACACAAAATATGATTGGATATTCAGTGTAAAACTATCAAGGTACATTCACACATATTCTTGTAAAAACAACACCAACGAATTGGATGTTTAACTCAACAAATGGAGAATGAGTTAAAATTACTCTTATCAAATTCATATCGATGACTTGAGAAATTATAAATGGAGTAATTATGTGTATCAAAAGTATATACATAGAAAATGGGAGTGGACATTATGACATAAGATAATGAATGGTTATTCCACACATAATCTCAGAGTAAAATAATCAATGAAGTTTGCGTAAAGCCAAATAAATGGAAATTAAAATTTCGAATTTCCTTATCGATTAGGTAACATATGAAACATGCACCCATGAAAGAAGGATCATACAATGATGATGTAAATACCCATAAATTAAAGTATATTACACAATGAATACAATCATGGGCAGTAAACATACACCACATGCAATAATTAAGTGGTGAACAATGGAATTCTCACAAAATTAAGAGTGAGTTATGAAACCCCTTACTTTGTTCTTTTTCCTTGGTAGATGGTAGGTTAACCTCCTGTATAATGGTTAAATAATTTTTATTGAATTATAAAAGAATAATTTACATTAATATGATATCATATATGATCTTTTAACATTTATTTGTTAATAATATCTTAGAATTATCATCATTTCGGTTGTTAACGAGATTATTTTACTTTATATTATTTGTTATGTGAGCCATATTTGTTATTAATGGGATGTATATTATTCATATATAGAATTATAACAAGTCATTAAAAATTATTTTTAATCATCAAATGAGAATTATACTCGAATGGATATGATGGAGAATGAATCTCATCACGTTCGTGGAGACGGTACTCCGTACGTACGCACGAGCAACAATATCATTCTTTTGATATTAAAATAATATATAATTGGATGGTATATAATATATACAGAATAATTATCATGTTATATTTATTATTTTCATGAGTTACATATCATTATTATACCCACCCAAATAATAATATATTGAATAACAATTACACCACGGCGTGTAGACTGTAAGTCGTACGTACGCACGTATGGTGACATGTTGTTCAAAGGGTGGATAGAATACTGAATATGTTTGTACCATATTTATAATAACATCACAGTATATATATGATACTGGAGTTATTATTTTATAATGGTAATAACAAAGAAATAATAAGTGAAGGAAGAAAGCAACTTGAAAAGGGGTTGTGAAAACATTACCTCTTCTTTGGGTTCTTCCTTTTGATTTGTTCAAAAGGGATCCTTAGGTTGGATTTCTGATCCAAATAAGGCCTCTAGGTTGTAGTGAGGGATGTTTAGAGAGTGTTTGGGCAGGTTTTCGACGATCCAAAAGGCTTTGAAGGTGTGAAGAAATGAGAAGGAGGAGTGCCCTTTTATAAGAGGGGTGATGGGAACCTTTGAAAAGCTGAAAATATGAATTTATAATAAATTAATATTCGGTTTATAATGGCTCCAAAGTTGATTATTAAAATTTTAAGGTGGGGATAGGTAGAAAAAAATTCATCCAATAGAATTTAGACAGGTTTGGGTCATTATATTAACCTTATCTTTTAGTTTCAACTCTTAGTTAATTAGATTGACATTTACCATGTCACTTTGTAATTTTATATAATATATTTAATAAACTTACTATATAATCCAAGAGACCCCCAAGTGGTCCATTAATGACACACATATCATTATATAAGTCTCATGGCCGAACCTTAGATTTTTAGTAATTTAATATCAATTAATATTATAATATTTGTTTTAAAAACTCTTTTATGTCAATTTTGACACTATTCAATAGTTGAGTTTTGTAAAACTCATAACGAAATTATTACTTCTAAAAAAGTTAATTAAATCATTACTAACATGCCATATTAATCTATATAATTAGTTTAATTCATTTAAAGTCTCAAATTATATTTATTTGGGTATTTATAATATCAATTATTTTAATTTTTTACTATTATGGTAATTACTGCATCATCATTGTGTCATAAATAAATTAAATTATATAATGTCTAAAAATTATAAATAAAATACCATTATGTAGTAAATATTTTTAACTTTCTAATGAATATTTATAGTAGAAAATAAAACATATATAACCATATTTAAAAATTTATTTTCTAAAAGATATATGCTTGTGTCATTTTTGTATTCATGTTAACTTAATAAAAATAAAGTGTCCCTATCACTTACAAGTGGCTCCATGGGGTCCCAAAATCGACCCAATGATGCCCATGGTCCGACATGTATCAACAAATAAGGTTAGGACACATTTTAGGGCAATTTTTTATTATTATAATATTATTTTTTAACCCTTATTTACCAGATTTACCTTTTAACCATGGTAAATAAAATATTTACCAAAGTAATTATTCAAAATGTCTAAAAATAAATGTTACCTATTTACAAAATTTGGAAATCATGATTAAAAATATGGAATCAATTTTTACAAATTCAATACAAAGAAGTGGCAGAAATTAATTTAAAATTAATTCCCGTTGTTAAAACAAAAAAAAAGTGTTTTTAAGAGATAATAAATATCAAAAGATTGGCACTTGTTTATGTCTGGTTTAATTGTGAAATTATGTCCAATGAGAAAAAATCAATTAAATGGTAAAAATATATTCTAAATATAATTTAAAACCACTAAAATTCATAATTTATCAATATTAATTTTTTCGATTAAAAAAGTTGTTTTTAATTAAAATTAAGTAATTTTCACTATTCATCAAAATATTGAAGTTATCCGAAAAGTACCAAAATTTCACCCTTGGCTAATTTTGATATTAAGAATCCAAAAATGATGTTCATTTTGAGAGAGAGAATTTATAAAATTTCATAATTGCTGGATTGATTGGTTGTGGTGTGTTAGAATCTTGAAGTTGCGTACAATGCACACCATTGCATTATTCAAAGGGAAACGTACCATGGAAGAATGGTGTGTTACATAATTCAATCATTCCAAACATGTCATATTAACTTATAAAATTTGTGTAATTCATAAATAGTCTCAAATTATATTTATTTGTGTATTTATAATATCAATTATTTTAATTTTTCACTATTATGGTAATTACTACATCATCATTGTGTCATAAATAAATTAAATTATTTAATATCTAAAAAATATAAATAAAATATAATTATGTAGGAAATATTTTTATCTTTTAATGAATATTTATAGTCGAAAATCCATCATATATAACCCTATTTAAAAATTTCTTTTCTAAAAGATATATGCTTATGTCATTTTTGTACTTATTTTAACTTAATTAAAATTAAGTGTCCCTATCACCTACATGTGGCTCCATGGGGTCCCATAATCGACCCAAATTTTCCTATGGTCGAACATGTATCAACAAATAAGTCTAGGACACGTTTTAAGGTAATTTACTATTATTATAATATAATTTTTTAACCCTTATTTACCGGATTTACCATTAACCATGGTAAATAAAATATTTACCGCGGTAATTATTCAAAATGTCTAAAAATAAAAGTTACCTATTTACACAATTTGAACATTCTGATTCAAAATATGGAATCCATTTTTCTAAATTCAAAACACAGAAGTGGTAGAAATTAATTTAAAATTAATTCCCGCTGTCAAAACAAAAACCGTGTTTTTAATATATAATAACTATCAAATTATTGATACTTGTTTATGTTTGGTTTAATTGTGAAATTATGTCCAATGAAAAAAATTGTATTAAATGGTAAAAAAATATTTTAAATATATTTTAAAACCACTCAAATTCATAATTTATCAATATAAATTATTTCGATTAAAAAAATTGTTTTTAATTAAAATTTAGTAATTTTCACTATTTATCAGAATATTAATGTTATCCGAAAAGTACCAAAATTTCACCTTAGGCTAAATTCTATATTCTGAATCCAAAAAAGAAGTCCATTTTGAAATATAAAATATATATAATTTCAAAAAGTAAGTATTATTATTCATAACGTCTAGTTTGATTGGTTATGGTGTGTTAGAACTCGGTGTTGCATACAACACACTCTATCACATTATTCAAAAAGAAGTTTACCGTAGAAGGTTGGGGTGTTACATTCTCCCCTCATTCAAATAATTTCATCCTCAAAATTTCCAGAACACTTATCACATGAAAACACTCGGGTGGTTCTTCATCATAAGTTCCTCGGGTTCCCACGTTTCCTCTTCCATCTTATGGTTTCTCCACAAAACTTTTACCAGACACGTCGTCCGGTTTCTCAGTACTTGTTCCCTCAAATCAAGAATCCTGATGGGCTCTTCATAATAAGATAGATCGGGTTCTAGTTCAAATTCTTCATAGGTGAGTACATGCGTTGGGTCAGGCATGTATTTCCTCAACAGAGATACGTGGAACACATCGTGAACTTTGGAGAGACTTGGTGGTTGTGCCAATTTGTAAGCTACAACCCCAATTTGTTCTAGAATTTCGAAAGGTCCGATGTACCAGGGACACAATTTACCTTTTTTAACAAAACGTATGACTCCCTTCCATGGAGATAACTTCAGGAAAACATGATCACCGACTTCAAATTCCAAATTCTTCCTTCGATTATCGGCATATCACTTTTGCCTACTTTGAGCTGCTTTAATGTGATTTTGGGTTACCTTCACCTTTTCCATTGTTTCCTCCACCAGTTCTAGACCTACAAGTTTTCTTTCACCAACGTCATCCAAACAGGTCGGTGTGCGACATCTCTTTCCGTATAACGCTTCATATGGTGCCATGTGAATACTTGAATGGAAGATATTGTTATAGGAAAATTCTACCAGAGGTAAATACTGATCCCACATACCCTGAAAGTCAAGTGTGCAGGATCTCAACATGTCTTCTAAGGTTTGAATAGTTCGTTCTGATTGTCCATCTGTCTGAGCGTGGTAGGCAATGCTCAAATGATGTTCAGTATCCCATGATTTCTGAAGACTCTTCTAGAATCATGAAATAAAACGGGGATCACGATTCGAAACAATTGATAGGGGTACTCCATGAAGTCTCAGGACTTCATTAATATATTGTCTTGCTAGATGTTCCAGTGGTAGATCTTCTCTTATAGCATGAAAATGTGCTGACTTGGTAAGATGATCAACAATAACCCATATTGCATCATTCCTTCTAGGAGTCTTTGGTAGCCCCTTGACAAATTCCATCGTAATATTGTCCCATTTCCACATTGGTATGGGAAGAGGTTGCATGACTCCTTCAGGGTGTTGCCTTACAGCTACACAAAATCAGAAATCTCCCTCTTCATATTGTCCCACAAAAAATGTTCCTTCAATTCTATATACATTTTGGTGCTCCCAGGGTGTATAGAGAAATTGGAACTATGAACATCATCCAGCAATTCCCTTTTTAGATCAGGTATATCGGGAACACAAAGTCTCTTTCCAAATTTCAAAATTTCATCTTCGTACACAAAGTCTCTCAATCTCCCATCACTCACAGCTTTAATCTTCTTTTGAAATTCATCATCATCGGTCTGAGAACTCTTAATCCTTTCTAGTAAAGATGGTTTGACAACCTTTTGAAAAAGCATTGATGTTTCTCCTTCCCTGGTTATTCGCATTTCCATCTTCACTAGATCCATGAAAATTGGATCCCTTTCAATTCTCATATTGTTCAAAACTCCATGATCTTTTCTTCTCAATGCATCTTCCACCTTGTTTGCCTTCCCCGGGTGGTAGTGTATCGTACAATCATAATCTTTGAGTAATTTAAGCCATCTCCTTTACCTCATGTTGAGTTCTTTTTGTGAGAAAATATACTTCAAACTCTTTAGATCAGTATAAATCTCACATTTTCACCATAGAGGTAGTGCCTCTATATCATCAAAGCAATGATCACAGCAGCAAACTCGAGATCATGAGTAGGATAGTTTTGTTCATGAATTTTCAACTGTCGTGATGCATAAGCAATAACTCTATCATTCTGCATAAGGACACAACCAAGTCCTTTCTTTGATGCATCGCTATAAATAATGAACCCATCATTCCCCGATGGTATAGTCAATATAGGAGCATTGACTAATCTTCTATTCAGTTCTTCAAAAAATTCTTCACAGTCTTTTGTCCAACCAAATGTAACCCCTTTACGTGTGAGTTTCATTAATGGCTTAGCCAATCGGGCAAAATTCTGGACGAAACGTTGATAATAACCTGCCAAACCAATAAAACTACGTAACTCAGTTATACTCATAGGTGCTGGCCATTCTTGGATTGCCTTGGTCTTAGAAGGATCAAAAAAGAATCGATATCTAGAGATAATATGGCCAAAAAAAGAAATCTCTTGAAGCCAGAATTCACACTTTTTAAACATTCCATATAATTCATGCCTTCATAGAGTCTTCAAGATAATGTGCAAGTGATTTTCCTGATCTTCGTAGCTTTTGGAGTATACCAAGATATCATCAATAAATACCACCACAAATTCATCAAGATTCTCCTTGAAAACACTATTTATCAGATCCCTGAATACAGAGGGTGCATTAGTTAATCCAAAAGGCATTACAGTAAACTTGTAATGCCCATTCCTGGTTCGAAATGCTGTCTTCGGAATGTCTTCCTTCTTCACACACAACCGATGGTATCCAGATCGAAGGTCAATCTTTGAAATGTATTGAGCTCTATACAGTTGGTCAAATAAATCATCATTGCGTGGTAGGGGATACGTGTTCTTTATTTTTATAGCATTGATCTCCCTGTAGTCGATACATAACCTCATAGATCTGTCTTTCTTTTTAAAAAAATGAACAGGGGCTCCCCATGGAGAAACTCTAGTGTGAATAAATGCCTTTATTAATCAATTCCTCTAGTTGTTTCTTTAGTTCAACTAATTCTATAGTGTCCATTCAATTAGGGGTCTTTGATATAGGCCATGATCTAGGAATTAAATCAATGGAAAACTCAACTTCTCGTTCTGGAGGATGTCCAGGTAAATCTTCCGAAAATACATCTACAAATTATTTCACAACAGGTACATCCTCTATTTGAACATTCTTTTCCTCACCCACAGTTATTTCATTCTCTTCCTCCCCAATAATTGAATTTAGTTGAGCTACTGGGGGTGGATCTAAATAAGAATTAGGTGGTGATGATTATGCTCTAAAGAAAATGTGTTCCTTATCATTATCATCAAGAATCGTAACCTCTTTCTTCTTACAATAAATTTTCGCATCATAGTCGGAATGCCAGTCCATACCGAGGATTATATCAAACTTCATCATAGGTATGACGACGAGATCAGCAGATAAAGAACATTTATGTGATCTAATGCGAACTGATTCACAAAGATTTGTTGCAATGATACTTCCCTTAAGAGTTTAAACTGACAATTTCATTTTTAAATAAAATTGGAAATATCTAATTTTCTTAGAAAACTGGGAAGATATGAAACAATGCGATGATCCAGAATCAAATAATGCATTTTCTAAACTTGAGGAAACCATTAAATTACCTTCCACCGCGTCTTTCGGAGCTTCTACCTCAGCAATAGTGATAGCATAAGATTGGCCTTGATCCCTTGTCCTTTTCTTAGGAATGTTCTCCTAACGCTTAGGACATTCATTTGCATAATTCCCCATCTCCCTGCAATTGTGGCACTGAACATTGGTAGCTTCCTTCTTCAACATGCAATCATGATCTTGGTGGCCTTTTTCACCACACTTGTAACAGAATAATGATCCCTTCAAACAAGTATTGGGGGGTTTCTTACCACATTTACCACAGGATGGATATTCAACCTTTATCTTCTTCCCCTTATTTCCATTCCCATATTGATCAGCATGTCTCTTCTTCTCTTGCATTTTTTTAATGACATAACACATAGTGAATTCTTTTTCTGTCTTGATAGCACATGAGACAATGTCTTCGTACGATGAAAAGGATTGTGAGACTAATGCTCGACGAAGAAATGGTTTTAACCCATCAATGAAACGATCAATCATACTTCTTGGGTTACGTATATAATCTCCAGCATACCTTGCTAACCTTGTAAAGTTAGCCTCATACTTTGCGACATTGTCATCCTCCTTTTGTCTCAGACTCAGAAACTGCCTTTCCATATCTGCTCGGTGGTCGCGAGGAATGTATTTTTCTAAAAACATATCTTTGAACACCCTCCATTCCATATTTGATACTTCATCATCTTCCTTTGTATTTTTAATCAATGACCACCATTGATCAGCATCTCCAGTGAGGCGGTAAACTATCATGATAACGTTTTCCCTTTCGCTACTCCCCAAAGCCTGAAATATTTTCTCTAGGAAAAATATCCATTGCCCAGCTACTAATGGATTTGTACTCCCATTGAATGTTTGTGGTTGTTGCCTCATGAATCGATTTAACATTGATCCTCCACGCTGCGGATCAGGGTGCTCCATATGGGTAAAGTTATTATTCATAACCTGAGTGAGTTGTCCCAGTATGGTGATTAGCTGATTGGCACCAGTTGCATCACCAGCTCCACTATAATTATCATGAGCAGGAGGGAAATCCCTACATGGAGTGTGTGCATTGATACGGTTTCCATTTCATGCACTAGGTGTCATTTCTAAACAGTGGCATAAACTAGATCAGTTTATGAATCAAAATAGATAATCTCATACTTATAAAACACTTAACATAAATTGAACTTTTTATGGATATAATCCATAATCATAAAAATGTTTTCATTGAGGATGTATATACTCATAAACCCTTCATAATGATTTGTAATGAAAATGAGAGTTATCCTAAGCATATCCCTCTGGAGTGTCATAACCAAGAGTGCAGCAAGGCCCGTTGTCGTGCACCAGTTCCCGTTCGAGTCTAGCTCAAAGCGGTGTTTTTGGGTTTTACCCCTAGTTACATATGTGCCAGAGCCGCCTCTACCTGCTCGTATCCAGATAGGGATGTATTTCTCGGAAAACTCACAAAATCTGTACAATAACAAAATTCTAGGAAGTTCTTCTATACTAATCCTCAAAGTTCATCTTAGGTCTACGTGCTCTAATCAGAGTTTATCTAAATCTAGCTTCCAAGGATTGTACTAAACTTCCTCTGATACCAACTGTAACTCCCAGACCCCAGTTACCTAGAGTCGGTGCATTATTACATAACATTGCCATGATATCAAGAAGGATCAAATCTCGAAAGTCCGATTGGTTTAGCAGCCTTGGAAACACTAGATATATTTGTAAAGTTTTACATTACATCATAAAGTGAAAAACTACTACAACAACATAGTCACCATATCCCACACTCATATCCTTGCATACTATCCCTGCAGGTCATTCATAATTTACTTCTTCATATCCTGGGAAAAAAACATAGAAAAGGGGTGAGCTCAAATGCCCAGTAAGAATAACAATATAGCAGAAACATTCATAAATAAGAATAAACATTTAAGGAAATGAATAACTAAAAAAATCCTTTTAAACTTGAACTTAAACATAGTATTGCAAAAATAAAATGAAATAATGCCATTTACTTATTCACATGGATATTATACTAATCGAATAATCACATGCAATATCAATAACCACTTTCATAATGATGGAATGCATAATGCCAGACTATCATTACCACATATCCAAGGCCTCGTGCCAAGAGTACAAATAAGATTTTCCCAAGGCCATGTGCTAAGACACTAGTTTGTCTCATTAGACCTAACGATGCACCGAGGAGCTATATCTGGCTCCACCCGTCACATCTTAAGTCCAATGCATTCCCATATGAAAAGGTTTAAACATAACATAAAAATTTGTATTAAAACTAGCATACTAAATGTCAATAATTTCACCATAAACTATGAATGTTATAAAAATAGAACATCCACAGTCAAACATATCACGAAACGTTCAATACCTTATTGAAGATTTGTATCATAATAAATCAACTACAAATAAGTATAAAATTCATCAATGGATGTTGACATATATGAAATCAAAAATCTTTTTAGAGAAATAACTCTTTCTATTTTTGAAATCATTTAAGAGTCATATATTTATAAAATAAAAAAATTTCGTTGAAAATATTCTTATATTCTTGTAAGGTAAGCATTGACGATTTTATATTGGCGGAAAATAACCGCACCCACCGTATAAGTTAAAAAAAACATTCCTACCTTAATTCTGTCGAAAAGGTTAAAAGCTCCTTGTTTGGAAAACGATGAAAAGATTCATTTATACAACTCTTATAAAAAGTAAAAAAGGTGTATAAATTACTTTAACCCATGTTCTTTTAAATAGTAAAAATGTTTTGAAATACATTTTTAAGAAACATGGATGTGGATGATAAAGAGATCCCAGTAGATTATTACGTATAAACAACCCCAGATAATGAAGAGATTGCGAAATAACCCTTACCTTGTAAATTTCCTTGGTTGGTGTAGGCTAACCTCCTGTATAATGGTGAAATAATTGTTATTAAATTATACAAGAATCATATACATTAATATGATATCATATATGATCTTTTAACATTGATTTGTTAATAATATCTTAGTATTATCGTTGGTTCAGGTGTTAACTTACTCGTTTTCTTTTATATGTTTTATTACGTAAGCCATGTTTGTAATGGATAGGTTGTATATTATTCAGATAAAGAATGATATCAAGTACTTAAACATCATTTTTAAATCATCAAATGATAATTTTACTTTAATGGATACGATGGAGAATGAATCTCATCGCGTTCGTGGAGACGGTAGTCCGTACGTAAGCACGAGCGACAATATCATTCTTTTGATATTAAAATAATATATAAATGGAAGGTATATCATATATACCTAATAATTAACATGTTATATTTGTTATTTACATGAGTTACACATCATTATTATACCCATCCAAATAATAATATATTGAATAACAATTACACCACGACGTGGAGACGGTAAGCCGTACGTACGCACATATGGTGACATGTTATTCAAAGGGTGGATAGAATACTGAATATGGTTGTACCATATTTATAATAACATCATAGTATATATATGAAACTTTAGTTATTATTTTAGAATGGTAATAACCGTGAATGATGATGTGGAAGAAGAAAGGAACGTGAAAAGGGGTGGTGAAAACATTACCTCTTCTTCGGGTTCTTCCTTCTGATTTGACCAAAAGGGCTCCTTAGTTTGGCTTTCATATCAAACTATGGCCTATAGGTTGTAGTGATGGATGTTGGAAGAGTATTTGGTCAGAGTTTGGCCGATCCAAAAGGCTTTTATGGTGTGAAGAAATGAGAAGGAGTAGTGCCCTTTTATAAGAGGGGTGAGGGGAACCTTTGGAAAAGCTAGAAATATTAATTTATAATAAATTCATATTATGTTTTTAATGGCTCCAAAGTGGATTATTTAAATTTTAAGGTGGTTATGGGTCGAAAACCACTAAACTAATAGAATTTAGAGAGGATTTGATTCTTATATTAACCTTATCTTTAAGTATTAACTCTAAGTTAATTAGTTTGACATTTACCAGGTTACTTTGTATTTCTATATTATATAGTAAATAAACATACTATATAAATCCAAGAGACCCCCAAGTGGTCCATTAATGATACAAATATCATTATATAAGTATCTTGGACGAAACATAGATTTTTAGGAATTTAATATCAATTACTAATATAATATTTGTTTTAAAAACTCTTTTTTGTCAATTTTGACACTATTCAATAGTTGATTTTTGTGAAACTCATAACAGAATGATTAACTAGATAAAATTTAATTAAATCATTCCTAACATGTCATATTAACTTAGAAAATTAGTTTAATTCATAAAAAGTCTCAAATTATATTTATTTGTATATTTATAATATCAATTATTTTAATTTTTCTCTATTATGGTAATTAATGCATCATCATTGTGTCATAAATAAATTATATTATTTAATATCTAAAAATTATTAATAAAATATCATTATGTAGTAAATCTTTTTATATTTCTAATTAATATTTATAGTCGAAAATTAAACATATATAACCCTGTGTTAAATTTTTTTTTCTAAAAGATATATGCTTATGTCATTTTTGTACTTATTTTAACATAATTAAAATTAAGCATCCCTATCACCTACAAGTGGCTCCATGGGGTCCCATAATCGACCCAAATATGCCTATGGTCGAACATGTATCAACAACTAAGGCCAGGACACGTTTTAAGGTAATTTTCTATTATTATAATATTATTTTTTAACCCTTATTTACCGGATTTACCCTTATCCATGGTAAATAAAATATTTACCGCGGTAATTATTCAAAATGTCTAAAAATAAAAGTTACCTATTTACACAATTTGAACATCCTGATTAAAAATATGGAATCCATTTTTCTAAATTCAAAACATAGAAGTGGAAGAAATTAATTTAAAATTAATTCCCGCTGTCAAAACAAAATGCGTGTATTTAAGATATAATAACTATCAAAAGATTGATACTTGTTTATGTTCGGTTTAATTGTGAAATTATGTCCAATGAATGAAATTGTATTAAATGGTAAAAATATATTCTAAATATACTTTAAAACCACTCAAATTCATAAATTATCAATATAAATTATTTCCATTAAAAAAGTTGTTTTTAATTAAAATTTAGTAATTTTCACTATTCATCAGAATATTAAAGTTATCCGAAAAGTACCAAATTTCACCTTAGGCTAAATTCAATATTCCGAATCCAAAAATGAAGTTCATTGTTAAATATAAAATATATATAATTTCAAAAAGTATGTATTACTATTCATAACGGCTAGTTTGATTAGTTATGTTGTGTTTGAACTCGGTGTTGTGTACAACACACGCTATCACATTATTCAAAGAGATGTGTACCGTAGAAGCTTTGGGTGTTACATGTTTGGGAGTTCTTTCATCATTGATATTCTTGATAATGTTCTGATGTGATTTATCATTGCGTCGTAGAATCCAAGTGTAGACTTCCTTTAGTGGTGATCCGCACATGCACCACATATCTATGTACGTCCCCAAAGGATTCTCCGGGTGCTAGCATGGAAAAACATTTTCTTGCGTTGTCTGCCTTAGATCGATTTGATCAGATGTAGGAGGGTCTCTCTTGGTCGTGAGAGTGTTCGTGTCGGAATGAGTTCTCTCAACCTTGAGGTAATTCTCACGAATTGTTGGGCACAGTGATTGGGGAAAAGTGTTGGGGTTGTGAAGATATTTATAATCGGGTTTGAGGTTATAGAGTTATGAAAATAACTAAACATGTTACGCATTTTATTTATTTCATTAACACTTATTGAAAACCCACATGTCGAATAATTAATTCATTATCATGCGCCCATGCTGATTTTAATAAATATCAATTAATAAAACAATATTATATCCTCAAATTCCTCACTGGAAAAACTACACGGCGTGTAATCATTAATACACAACATGTAATTTTTATTTAATTTCATTTCCAAAATGAAAACTAAACACCGTGTAATAATTAATACACAATGTGTACTTGTTTTCAAAATAAAAAATACACGGCTTGTATTCATTAATACACGACGTGTACTTTTTTTCATTTTATTCTTCCTCTAACCTTAAAACGATTTAGGCTTCCTTGAAAAATTATTGAACCACATACGAGAATAATCTTTATTCTACTAGAGATACTTGATTACACTTAGTTTGCGACCATCTAGGCCTCTTTCTCGTTGCCATTAAGCGGGCTTGCCTAAAGTCCAAAATTACTATCTAGCAATTGGTCAAGGTTCCCAAGCGGAAAAAGATGACGATGCATTGACGTGTCACCTCATATGAACACTTACCATGTAATTTAATCACTTTATCTCAATATCTCATCAAAAACATTTCATGGTAGTGACATAAACCTATATGCTTGATCTGTCGTTATTTGACTTCCTGAAATAAACCCATCGTTACACCATGTCCATGGAATTTCATGTGACGGTTCTATTTCAATCAAAGGGTCAAGATATCAACTTCCATAAATGGAAGGGATAAATCCTTCATCAAATAATCCATTAACAACATGTCATTCGTGACGCACCCAACGTACCCTACTTCCCACCAACTGTCTTCGTGATGGTTTTCATCAGCAAATCTAAATGTGCGAGTCATGACATGAGCTAATGATAATATTTCAGTCTAAGGACTATTACACATGCTCACAGATAGCAATATCCAATGACACCAAGATATGCAGAATTACTACTGGTGGGTCTGTTCTCATAATCTCCCATCGTGGAGATTACCAAGTGAAAACTCCATGAGAGAGAGTCTTGGCTTCTTATGAGTACTTGAACATGGCAGTCTGTATTTTATGTGTCCTATCATAGAATTTCATCCATACGTAGAACATTATTTAAGAATATTGTTATATCATTTCATGGTTCTCATCATAGCGGGGATCTTCCATGACCTTATTAATGCATAAAATAATCTAGGACATTATTGTATTATAGTCATGTAGAATAATGAACAATATATAATAAGTGTACATTCATGTAATCAAAGTACAAATAGTTGGTTCTCAGGAAACCAACTCTAACAAACTCCCACATTGACTAGATCTAATTGCCTACGACTTTTAGTCCACTAGACCTCACATGATGATCATGTTTATACTTAGTAAAGGATTTAGTCAAGGAGTCTTCCACATTGTCTTTTGTGGTAATACTGCTCATTGCAACTTCACCTCTCTGAGAAAAATCCCTCAAGATATGATACTTCCGAAGTATGTGCCTTTTCAACTACTGTGACCTTGGATATTTTTCATGTGCCACCGATGGAGTGTTATCACAATAGAGTGTGATATGATCTTTACTGCTAGTTACTACATCCAACTCATGGACAAAGCTTCGCATCCATATTGCTTCTTTTATCTGCCTCATAGGTTGTGATATACTCAGACTCCGGTGTAGAATCTTCCACCACACTTTGCTTTAAGCTCTTCCAACTCACTGCACCTCCATTCAAACTGAAGATGTATCCACTCTGCAACTTCATGTCATCTTGAGAAGTTTGAAAACTAGCATCTAAATGTCTAATAATGACTAGTTCCTCGTATCCTCCATAAACAGTAACATGTCCTTAGTACGCCTCAGATACATAAGGATAGTCTTGACTGCCATCCAATGGTGGTCTCCTGGATCAGCTAAATATCTGCATGTCACACATAATGCATAAGCAATGTCTATCCTCATACATAGCATAGATTACATGACTGAACCAATCACAGATACATAAGGGATCCTTTCCAATTTCTTTCTTTCCTCATCTGACTAAGGACACATTTTTATGGAATGATTAATTCCATGTGACACTAGCAACAATTCCCTCTTGGACTGTTCTATACTGAATCTCTTCAGTATCTTGTTATTGTATGTACATTGACTCAGGCCTAGAATACTTTGTGATCTATTATGATGGATCTTGATCCCAAGAATATATGTTGCCTCTACCAAGTATTTTATAGTGATTCATTTATCCTACCATTCCTTAACTGACTTTAAAACTGGTACTTCATTTCCAATTAGTAATATGTCATCAACATATACTATTAGGAAAACGACTACACTTCCACTAATCCTTTTGAAGACACAAGGATCACATTCATTCTTAAATAAGAAAAATTATATTACGGCTTCATAAAAATTAATTTTCCATGACCTTGATGCTTTCTTTAATCCATAAATGGATTTATGTAACTTGCATACCTTGTTGGCATCCTTTGAAGTCAAAAAACCTTCAAGTTGTGTCATGTAGAAATCTTCCTGGAGGTTCCCATTTAGGAATGCTGTTTTGAAATCAATTTTCCAAATTTCATGGTCATGGTAATAAGAAATGGCCAATAGGATTCTGATGGATTTCAACATCGCAACCAGAGAAATGGTTTCATCATACTCAATTCCTTGATTCTGTCTAAAAACTTTTCCAACCAGCTGTGCCTTATAGGTGTTGACTTGTTCCTCTATGTCCAGTTTCTTCTTGAATTTCCATTTATTACCAAATGGATTTAAAAAAACTAGAGGATATACCAAAATCTAGAATACATTTTGGTACATGGAATCCATTTCAGAATTCAGGGCTTCATTCCACTTGGCAACATATGTTCCTTCAACTGCTTCCTTGTAGGTAAGAGGATCATCATTGTCAACCAATAATGAGTCACCATCCTCGGTGATAAGAAAACCATATCATTCTGGTTCTCTCACCTCTCTCATTCTCCTATGTAGTTCCTATGTCTCAAGAACAGATTGTTCTTCCACAAGGCTTTTTGGAATCTGTTATTGTACAAACTCTTGTGTATCTTGAGCCTTGACATCATTGAAGTCTATCACACTCCCACTATCTCTTTTGGAGATGTTCTCCCTCTAAAGGAATATGGCGTGACTTGACACTATAACCTTTTTATTTAAGGGGTTGTGTATGTAATATCCCTTTGTTTCCAGGGGATATCCTATAAAGATACACTCTGTGCCTCAGGGTGAACGTTTGTTTCTTGAAGAGGCCTTAACAAATGCTTCACTACCCCACACATGTTAATTCGATAACATGTATTTGTTTCCACTCCATAACATGTATGGAATACCATTTATCAATTTAGCTGGTACTTGGTTTAGTATGTGTTCTTCTGTTTGTAATGAAAATCCCCAAAAGGATAATGGAATAATCGCATGACTCATCATTGATCTCACCATGTCCAACAGGGTGCAATTCCTCCATTCACTTACACCATTACACGGAGGTGTGTAAGGAAGAGTGAGTTGAGATAGAATCCCAATATCTGGTTAGAAATTAATGAAGTCCTAATTAAGATATTCTCCACCTCTGTCTGAGCGGAGATTCTTAATCTTCTTACCAAGATGGTTCTCAACATCATTCTTGTATTCTTTCAACTGATCAAAAAAATTTAACTTATACCTCATTAAGTAAATATATCCATATCTAATAAATTATCAGTAAATGTTATGAAGTATAAGAACCCACCCCTTTCTTCAACTGGAAATGGACCACACACATCTGTGTGTACTAATTCTATAATCTCTTTAGGCCATTCACCTTTCACACTAAATAGGGCTTTGGTCATTTTTCATTGTAGACATGCATGTCATACACCAAGTGGATTTAGTTCAAAAGAATCTAAATACCCAATTTGATGTAATTTTGTCAAACATTTATCATTGGAGTGACCAAGCCGGTGATGTCAAAGTTGGGTGTGGAACGAGTCATGTGAATTAACATTGTCATCGATATCCATTACTTGGTTTTTGTAGTCTAACACATTAAGTTATTTATATATATGTGCCCTACCCAAAAAATGATATCTTTATAAAAGTAGCAACATTCATTTCCAAACATGAAGATGAATCCTTCAATATCTAATATAGTCTATGATAGCTACCACAGTGAGTCTGGATCCGTTGGATTCTTGTAAATCCACCTCACCTTGGTCATTCATTCTAAATCTACATGGTTCCTATATTTGGATACAGATGTGTGAACCACAAGTAGTATCTAATACCCAATTAGTAGAAATAGATAGATTGGATTCGATAGCAAACGCACCTGAAGCTTCCCCTTATTTCCTTGGCTGGGTGAATTTTTTCTTGCAGTGGACCTTCTTGCTACATTCAAAAAAATAGCCTCCTGTTTTCTTTCCTTTCCTTTGATCTTCCTTTTCTTGGATGGCCTTGAAGAGGAATTGGGCTTAAATCTCATCGCATTCCCATTCCTTTTATTCACCATAAGGAAAAAAGGCTTTTCATGCTTCATATCATTTTCCAGTTGGAGAATGAGGATAAGGAGATCAGATAGTGACTTCTCAATGTTGTTCATGTTGAAATTCAAAAGAAAGCTAAAGAATATATTGGGGAGTGATGCAAGAATGATATTGATACCCCATTCATCAGGGAGTTTAAAACCTAGAACCTCCAAGCGCTCAATGTAGCCAATGAGCTTGACTACATGAGTACAAGCTGGGGAACCCTCTCCAAGCTATCTCTGGAATAGAGCCTTGGAGATCTCAAACCTTTCCTGTATTTCTCTCTCCTGGTATAGACTACAGAGGTGCTCGAGCATGCAATAAGAATCCATGTTTTCATGAGACTTCATGATCTCACTAGACATTGATGACAACATCAGACATTAAATGTCAAGTACATCATTCAAATTTTGATCATAGACCAGGAAATCTTCATCACTAGCCCCTTGGGCGGGCGGATAAGGAAGTGAGGACTCCATCACGTAAAACTTTTGTTCATGGTGTAGGATAAACCGAAAGAACCTAAACCATTCTTGAATGTTACTGTCGATGAAGATATTGACTTTATCAAGAATTGATCGCAGATAAAAGGTGGTTGAAGATTTTGTCATTTTGATTCTACAAATTAAAATAGAATATTTATCAGTACATTTTGATTACATTTTCTGAGAAATAATAACGGAATTTATAAATTCTACCACTATTTAATCAAGTCCCAATAGCCCCCACCATTGAAATTAGAATGTACAGTTTTGATGACATTCTAGTGTTAAGGATCCATAATACCCTTCACATAACCCCAACAAGGGTTGGTCAAGCTATTTGAAGGTATTTAGGTAGGCAGGTCATTGCCAACTATGAGCTTACAGTTCCTTGATCAGTTGAATGGACTCCGCAATCCTAAAATTCTGACTTAGATTTCCTCAAAAACTTGCCTCCATTTTACAACAAGTCTATCAAGGTCTACTCCTCATGATGTAAAATGTTTATGTCAACTCGAAACGTTCATAATATTTTCCTTTATAAAAGTATGTTTCCCAACAAGGGTTGGTCAAACACATAGTTTTATTCAGTCTTTCCCTTAATCAAGTAATGGAAGGCTTGGTATTACTTAATATGGTATTTGAGGGATTTTATTTTTTTTTTCATCATTTTTCACTATCACATGCTTGTTAATGTAATGTGATTATTGCTTAAGTTATTAAACATGTTTCAATAATGCTTACGCATAGTCCTGTTTTTATTTTATTCCATCATTGCATGATTGTTTATTTCATTAATTATGTGATCACGACAACACATTCATAATAAATAACCCATTCAACCGGATAGAAATAATATACGATGGAATGATCAGGAGCTTCTATTGGTTAGATTATCTAGAAGTTTTGAAAAGATAACCATGACCTTGGGAAAAACACCTTGAACCTGATGGTTCATGTTTTGCAGCTCCCACCTGTCCACCTCTATATCTTCTTGGGTTGGTTTTACCTCAACATCTAGTTTTGAACCATCTCCTCTGACTAGGGAGATCCTTCATTACATGGGGTTTACATTAAATAAACCATGGGCACGTAGGCCCTACAAATTATTGGAAGAAGGCTCACAGGCCAACGAATATAAATTAAATAAATTTAAATGAAACCATACACACACAAATGGTGTTTGGTCTAGCTCATGATAATCCATATCATGCAACGACATTTACTCATATTTATAATTCAAATTCTTTTAATCTCTCTTTCATTTAAGATAAGTCTCACTTGATTTCAATTAATTATGATCGTATTATGAAACAATTCATTATCTAAAATTCATTTCGGAATCTCCATGAGATTCTTCTCATCCATATTCCTTGTAATGGTCTTTGTACATTTGAGGGAACCTAGTGAAATTACATTTGTTGAAAGTACACGGCGTGTAGGATATATTACACAGTGTGTATTTTTCACCCTTTATCCAAAGTACACAATAGGGGATTTGGCGTGTTTTCTTTACATTGGTAATTTTAGAGTACATGATGTGTAGATTAATCTAACATGGAGTGTACTTCCTTGTCACGTGGTTACATGCTTGGAAATCCCATGTACGTTGTACATGGATTCTCCTTGTACATGGATTCACCTGGTCCGTATCGGGCTACAAGGTGTGTTGATTCAACATACACACCGTGTATTTCCGGTTTCCACATGTCGTTCAATTCTGGTCAACACGGTGTGATAAATACTTAGGCATGCTCAATTCACATGGCGTGGTTTGGTGGACTGTACCGGTTTGTTGAACCAAATTACATGACATATAGTTTTCACTACACACCATGTATTCTTGTGTTGTACAGACTGAATGAGCGGCTCCTTCGGATGCATTCCTCATATTATTTTAATCAAAATTAAAATTAAAAAGTAGTTTCTATGATGTAAATCGAGAAATGAAGGAGGAATAACTGATCTCATTCATTCAGTATTATAGAATGATTTATATTAAATTGAATCAAATATAAATGCATAAATTATCAACAAAAATTAAATTACTATATTCAACACTATAACCACACTCTGATACCATTTAAAGGTTCTGGGCACAACGGATGCTCATGGGTGGATATGCCCACTTTGATTTTTTTCATTATAAATGATCAATTCCGGAACAATGTGATGATAAACTCTAGTCTCCACGAATCGAATCACAGAAGTAGACAAGCAAGAAGGATAGTCCAAGCACCAAAAACGAGGACCATCACAGGTTGATTATAATTAATTTAATTAATTTATAAGATGTACCTTTTTTGTTTTTCTTTATTTTTTGATATTCTTGATCATGTAATGATGTGATTTGTCATTGTGTCACATAATCCATGTGTATACTTCCTCTAGCGGTGATCCACACATGCACCACGTATCTCTGGACGATGCCAAATGATTCTCCAGGTGCTTGCATGGAGAAACCATTTCTTGTGTTGTCTGACTTAGATCATTTTAATCTAATGGAGGAGGATCTATCTCAGTCTTGAGAGCATTATTGGTTGAAGGAGTTCTCTCAGCCTTGAGGGAATTATCCAGAATTGTTGTGTGCAACGATTGGGGAAAAGTGTTGGGGTTGTGAAGATATTTATAATCAGGTTTGAGGTTATAGAGTTAAGACAATAAATAAACATCATATGCCTATTATTTCTTTCATTAACTCTTATTGATAACCCTCATGTCAAATAATTAATTCCTTGACATTCTCCCATGCTTATTATAATAAATATAATTTAATAAAACAATACTATATTTTCAAAATCCCAGCTGGAAATACTACATGGCGTGTAATAATTAATACACGGAGTGTACTAGTTTTTCATAAAACTATACATCATGTAATAATTAATACACAACATGTACTTGTATCTTAATTTCCTTTCCAAAATGAAAACTACACGACGTGTAATCATTAATACTCGATGTGTACTTTTTTTCAAAATTAAAACATCACGGTGTGTAATCATTAATACAGGATGTGTACTTGTTTTCATTTTATTCTTCCTACAACATTAAAACGATTTAGGCTTCCTTGAATAATTATTAATCCATGTATGGGAATAATCTTTATTATAGTTGAGATACTTGAATACACTTATTTTGTGACCCTCTAGGCCTCTTTCTTGTTAACATTAAGCGGGCTTGCCTAAAGTCCAAGATTACTATGCAGCAATAGGTCAAGGAACCCAAGAGAAAGATGTCCACACCGCATTGACGTGTCACCTCAAACGAACGCTTACCATGTATTTTAATCCCTTTATCTCAATATCTCATCAAGAAGGTTTCATGGTAGTGTCATAAACTTATATGCTTGATCTGCCGTTCTTTGCATACCCGAAATAAACCCATCACTACCCCATGGCCATGGGATTTCATTTGACAGTTCTATTTCAATCAAAGGGCCGAGATATCAACTTCTATAAATGTAAGGGACAAATCCTTCATAGACTTATCCATTAAAAACATGTCATTCATGACGCACCCAATACCAACTGTCTTCGTGATGGTTTTCGTCATCAAATCTATGTGTGTGAGTCATGACATGAGTTAATGATAATCTTATAGTCTAAGGACCATTAAACATTCTCACATATAGAAATGTACGATGACACCATGACATGAAAAACTACTACTCACGGGTATGTTCTCATAATCTCCCATCTTGGAGATTACCAAGTGAGAACTCCATGAGAGTGAGTCTCGTCTTCTTACTAGTACTCGCACATGATGAACTGTATACTATGTGTCCTATCATAGTATGTCATCCAACCATAGAACTTTATTTAATAATATTGTCATAGAATTTCAAGTTTCTTATAATAGTACGGATCTTCAATGGCCATAGTAATGCAAAAAATAATCCAGGACATTATTGTATAATAGTCATGCAGAACAATGAACAATATATAATAAGTATACATTCATGTAATCAAAGTACAAATAGTTGGTTCTTAGGACACCAACTCTAACACCTTCCATGAATCTTGTCCAAGACCTAGAGTTTCATGTTAAACTGTTGACTTGACCCTCACTTCTATAGATACCATTAGGAGGAGACTCGATAATCACACTTACACTGATGGTTTGATCTAAACCTTGAGGCGAGAGTTTATGTTTGAACCTCTTGGTGGCAGAGTCGACGCCTTATGACGTTAGTATGGGTATGGACTAGACATCCACATTTCATACTCAGATTTATTGTATTTGGAAAAAATATTTTGGTTTATCTACAACGTTTGAATGGGGGTTTCCTTGGACAGCAAAAAAGGAATCCCAGGAAGCCTAGGATAAACTCCTACATAGGAGGGTGCGGCTAATCACATGTGATTCGGCCAGCCTTACCCTCTTGGCATCAGAAGTTTTGAGTTTTAACTTAAAATGGGAGTGGATAGAGTTCCTCTAGGACTTTGACTTTATGATAGTCTATAATCTGAGGAAGGGGAACACGGTAGAAGATGCACTCAGTAGGAGGTCTAACCTATAGCTACTGAGTGAGGCATTAGAGTAACTAGTGAAGTTGCATATATCCATCATGGATAGAGATTAATCATCTTACCTTCTGTCTATGATTTTCACTCCCCAACTCCTTCAGTATGTCGGGGAGGCGTACCTTGGGGTAATTGACTACGAGGCTCGATGTGATTAGATATCCTCAGGGCAGGAACCTGATGGGTTTTATGAATGTGGGGAGCATGTCGTCCTCTTCAGTGGATGTACTATGATACCATTGGCCTTTTGGGAGGATGTGTTGAGGGAGTTCCATACGTCCCCTCTGGTGGTACATCTTCGTGTTGTGATGATATACCAGGACCTCCGGTGTCAGTACTGGTGGCTAGAGATGAAGAAATCGGTGGTAGAGTTTGTATCAAGATGTCTCACTTGTCATCAAGTGAATACTACACAGATTTGGAAGATGTCTTATGCCGACAAGGTATGGAAACACTTGGAGTTCTAGAAGGGGAACCAAGTATTCTTGTGAGTATCTCCTCGACACGGACTATGATGATTTAGCTGAGGTAGAAAGTTAACACTGAGGTTAATCGGTCCTTTTCGGATACTTCAGAGAATAGGTGAGGTATCATGCCGCTTGGATCTTCCACCATAATTGGAAAGGGTGCATGACGTCTTCCACGTATCCCAGCTGAGGAGATACATGCACGACCTATCTCACATCATCGACCACGTCGAGCTGGACTTCGCTGATCGGGCATCGTTTACGGAGGTTCCAGTGGAGATTGAGGATCGACAGGAGCGGGTCCTTTGTGGGCGGTCGATACATCTGGTTCACGTACGCTGGTAGCACGGGAACCTCTAGGAGAGAACATGGGAGCAGGAGTATCCGATTCATGATCATTACCTTCTTTTGGATTTTTTCCTTTGTTTTGGATTTCGAGGATGTAAATCCCTAAGGTGGGGAGAATTTAATGTCCAAAAAATTCTGTATATTTTATTTCTAAAATTATATGGAATAATTTCAAGACCGTGAAATTTGATGGTGTGTGATTCTGAGGCCCAGAGGGCCCTGAATGATCCGTTGAAGTTTAGTTGAGTTTTAATTAGCCCTTATAAGCATTTTTTCTAAAAAGGTTCAATAAATCTTAAACAGTTACTCGAATTAATAATCAGAGGGTATCGTTGCATTTAGGATGGCGGGATTACCCTAGGAGTGACTTAATTTTAGTCGTTGCGGGCCTCCTGTGAGAAACCCCAAAATGGCATAACCGTAAATAAAATAATTAAATAAATTATTTTATTTTTCAAATGCTTATAACTCATAAATGGTAGCTCGGATTTAAAATATGAGACCACCTCTATACTCCTGAGGGAATTCTTCATTTAAGAAGATACTGAATTTGGCTGGCATAGGCCACTAGTGAAAGATAGTTTTTGTCCATAAATAAAATGTTAAGTAACAATCATTTTATTTTAAAATCAACAAAATTTAAATGGCAACTCAGATTTGAAATTTGAGAGTATTGTTGGGTTCTTTGGGGAGTGTTTCACTTTGGTAGAGCCTAACCTTGACCGGCACGAGTCAAGGGTGGCTGTTATAATTTTTAAAAACTTTTTTTTTGGGTACATTCAGTAAACGCGTGAGCGATGTTATATATCTCTTGAACCGGTGCTCGGAATTGAAATCTGAGGCCACTGTTGAACTCGTAGCGCTGATATTTGCTTAAGAAGGATTTCACCATGAACATATTAGGTCGAGGGTGAAAGTTAGTGTTCATGAATTTCGTGGGAGAGTTAAAAATAAAAAATAAAATAAAGAATAACATTTATTTTATTTTTAAAACCTCCCATTTTATGTTTAGTGGAGGGGACCACCCATTCTAAAAACCCCCAATTTAAATTTAAAGGTGGGAACCACCCTACACTTGAACTCCTCCTTTAATATGAGATAACACTTTGTTTTCCTCCCATGGATGTGAAAACTCAATTATTTTATTTAATAAACTTATTTGGAATTTCACCCTTTGGATGTAGAATTGATGTGAAAAGGGAGAGTTATAAGAATCTTGGAATGAGAATAATCAATGAAGAACATCCACTACAATGAAAAGAATCCCCTAGAATCGGATAACGAGTAATATTCATGATCCCAGATCAGAAACATCATGCGGGAGCAACGAACGCCGACATCACCATGTCATCCACTTCGTCTTCTTCATCACGCCACCTCTAATGGACAAACGAGGTAGGGGTTTTTTTATATCTTTGAATTTGTTTTATTGATTCTTCATATCCTAAATCCGTGATGTTGATGGGCAAATGAACAAGGCCATTGTCCTGCACATAAACCATGCTCCTCTTTCTTTTTATTCTTCGCGCGTTATTCATGCGCTCTACAATGTATAATATTTATTGTTGCTGGAAACATGGAGTTTTGTTGATCGCGAAATATGTACGTGAAGCCCTCAACACAAGGATCGAAAATATGGGATCGTTTAATTTTCTGGGCTTGGAGCGAAACCGCAATGGCTTGCAGAAGGAGGAGGCCAAATGTTTATTGGCGCTAGAAATGTAATATTCTGTTGAGCATGACATATAGACACGGATCCCAATGACCCGAGGATCATGAATATGTGATCATTTTATTTTTAGGGGTTATTACAAATATGAGACACCCCACGGAAGGAGTGACATGGTGGAGTAGGGCGGCCCGGCGCGGCTGGTGCAGGCGGTGCGCGCTCAGCAATCAGAGCCAAGTGGCTTCGGCCAACGACGAGGCAGAATAGGTGGTGGTGCGAGTAGGTGGTGCGGCGGAGGTAGGCCATGTGCGAGGCGGAGGCGCATCAGATTCCCGGTTTGTGTACAGGGGTGCAAAATCATGGATGAAGAAAATTAGATTGGAGAGAGAAATAAATATATAGAAAATAATATTAAATGAAAAATGAATATAAAAAAAGAGATAGAGGCGCTATTTGGACCCGTGCGCAACAAAATGGGATATCCTTCCAGGTCATGAATCTCAAATGTGATTGGAGAGAGAAACATTCAATAAAATAAAATAAAAATAATATAATATTATTATTATTATTTATGGTTGTCAAAACCCTAATTCATCTGTATCTTATCCGTGCGACCTCAATTTCAAAAACCGTCAGTGGCAGTGCAACACTGACTTCAAGACGAACATTATGAGTCCAATATTGGATGTCTTTTTCGGGTTTTTGGATCAGGTACTCGAAATTCTCAAATAATAATAATGATATATATATTATTTAATCTTAGACCCTCCATAACTCATGTGTGTGATGTCCGATTGACTTACCATCTATGGCGACACGATTCTATCATTAAGTTGGTCTAATTAATCCTAATGTTGAATATTATATTCTGGTTCGTGGCTCGGGTTCACGAAACACCCAAAAATATTATTATTTTTATTGCGTGATCTTGTATTCGACATATCTCCCTCATACGGTGTCGAAATGACGAACCGTCTATGGCACTAGAAACCATGGATTGAGACAGTCCTTTTGGGATACCCCACTTGAGTTTGGATAAATTTGGGGTTCGTCAGGGTTGGATAGAGAATGAATCCAACCGGGCCCTCGGGTCTAAAAGGCAATAACATACGGACCATATGTCTGATTGACACATCATCTATTTCATTAAACCCCCATTTACATGGTAGTCCTTTGGGATACTTCTTTGTGGGACTTCATGAAGTTAGATAATCAACCAGTGGATTGAAAAGAAAACCCTTCCAGAGACAAGTTATCTTATTGTGGGAACCATGAAGCTAGATTTGACGATGTAAAAGGATCTTGTGTGGGTCTGACGATGTACTGTGACAACGTACTAGGATCTTGTGTGGGTCTGACAGCGTACTAACGATGTACTAGGATATTGGGTGTGTATGATAAGTTACTGATGATGTACTAGGATCCTATGTGGGTCTGACGACGTACTGACGATGTACTAGGATCCTGTGTGGGTCTGAAGACGTACTGACGATGTACTAGGATCTTGTGTGGGTCTGACGATGTACTGACGGTGTATGAGAATCATGTGTGGGTCTGACGACGTACTGGTGATGTACTTGGATCTTGTGTGGGTATGACGATGTATTGATGATGTACTGGGATCTTGTGTGGGTCTGACGATGTACTAGGATCCTATGTGGGTCTGGCGAGGTACATGGATCCTGTGTGGGTCTGACGATGTACTAGGATCCTATGTGGGTTTGACGAGGTACTAGGATCCTGTGTGTGTCTGACAATGTACTACAATCCCTTGTGGGTATGATGATAATTTAGGATCTTTTATGAGTCTTCTTATTATTAGATTAATATTATTTATTAGTTACATCTAATCATCTCTAATACTGTACCTAAGATATACCTGGTGTCAGCTGAGTCTGTACCTTGTGGTATTTTACCTTCATGGTGATACCTTAGTGGTATTCTTCTATGTGGTGTACCTATGTGGTACTTACCATTATGGTATTTATTCCATTGTCGAACAGTTTAGCTTTTGGCTATTGAGTTGCACTCTGGGTTTCCTCATGATTGAGATGGGTGTACTTGATAATTTAGGTATATATAAGGGGGTATACCTAAGTAGGGTTTTAAATTGATTTTATGATTTTGGTTTTTTATTTTTTAGATTTTGTGAGACCTTGATGGTCTTAGGGTCCCTACTAAGTATAGTTATACTCACCCCTGCACGGGCTATGACTAAACCTTGTTGCTTTGCTTGCAGACGACGGACAACGCTGACTGAGGATGAGAGTTCCAGGACTGGAGGTAGCTCATAGGTGGACCCTAGACGAGGCGTACCACAAAGAAGACTGTTTGAGAGATTTACCTACACTTCAGGTTGGATCTTTGGCAGGTGTTCACATGAGTTTTCCAGTTTACTTATACATTCCATTTTCTAGTACTTTACTGTTGGGCTGGTATTTCGGCCCCTTTTACATACATACTCACTATATTTACTATTCAGTTTACTATGTGTTCATATCTAGCTAGGTTCATTGTTGTGTGTGTACAGGTCATAAAGGAAATTCCATCCCAGTTTTAGGGAAATTTTCCTTCGGTGATAGTCTCCAGCCCCTAGCCTATGGAAGGCGGGCGTGGGGTTGTCACGGCATGGGCCATGGGGGACGGGTCGTGACATATTTAGTGTATGATGCAAAGCTAAGAGGATAGGAATAGACTACTCAGAGATTAATTAGAGATAATGAAGAGTAGTGACAACATCATGAGTAGCAACGACAGTAATAACATCAACAAAATGGTCAGTAGATGGAGTATATGTGGTGACATTCAAATGGTTTAGGGATAGAGTTCACGTCATATAATTTAGTTAATTCCACACCCTCTTAGTGTCACTATTATTATGTTCTTTTTTTGGGAACTTTTGTGATATTAAAAATGATTATATTTTTTAGTAAATTTTATTTATGGTTTTGTATTTTTTAGTGATATTTATTGTTAGAATAGGTTAGGAAAATACATTTATTATGAAAAGTAAAATCACTTTTTATATGGATCAAGATCGAACCCATTACGTGACTGAATCCCCAAACACAACATGCCCAAAAAAGACAAGGAAATTGTAAATTTCAGTAAATCCAATCATCTCGAAGTCAAATCCATAGAGACTAAAAGACTAAGGTAGAGAAACATAGAATTAGAATTGGATTGAAATCCCCCAAGTTAGCCATATAGTCATTCAACCACCGACCGAGACACCCAACCCATAGCATCCAATGGGCACTACTTGGATGATAATTAGGCTAAATAGATCTACTGATAATGGAAACAACCTATCTGAAAAATCACGATCCCCTACTAGAGTGGGTTCTTCTTCTCAAGTCATCAACCCATTCATTGAGTAATTTTTAACCCTCATTTCTATCCCTCACCATCATACCAGGGTTTGAGTCTCTCCTTCTGCTACAATGATAATTAGAGTCCTTCCTATCCACTATCCTTAGTGTTTTCCTACAAACCCCTGCCTTCGATAAGGATTCTAGATTTCACCGTTGACCCCTAAAATTTGTTTACTTTAATTTTTTTATAAAAAATTATTTGATATGAATATATATTCATATTGTTTTGGTATTTTAGAAAAATGATCCACAAGTCATTTGTGATGTGTATGAATCATACTCACATTAAACCTATGAACGGGGTGAGCATAATGACTCCACATCTGTAGATATGGCTTATAACTTCCTAATAAACAATTATTTACAGCATTAAAAAAGTGTTATTGTCATCCGTGATATTAATAGGTGGTTCTGTTTATCATCTCTAAAAAGTGATAATAAAGGCCCCTTTTATCAGCACCGATAAAATGGGTCATTTATCAGTGCTAAAAAACACTTAATAAATGAACTTTATCGATTCTTTTATAGTGCTGATAAATTAATGAAAACGTTATTTTTAAAAATAATATTTCTTTCTGAAATTGGGAGGGTGGGACCTCCCCCCTTTTATATATGCTTGAACCCCCTTTTAACAATGCTATTCTATCATAACCACCCCTTTAACAAGTCTTGATATCCCCCACCCTTTATTATTGCTAGGGACTTGCATCACGCACCCATGCGCACCCTTGACTTTACTTGGTTTCAAAACTGAGACCTCCCCCTCATAATCTATCTCCTTTTTCACTACCTTATATCATTTTCTTCTATATTTTATGATACATCTATATATTTTATTTATTTATATATATATATTTATCCATATATATATATATTAATAAATATATAAAATATGTTTTTGTGTGTGTGAATGTGTGTTTACAAATACATACAGACACACGCACACTCATATATAAATATATTTGTGTATATATATAAATATAGTTATATTTATTTATATTTATTTACATATATTATTATTAATATTTATATACATATATTAAAATATTTAGATAAATATATATCAGTTTGTCAAGCACACACAAATATATTTATACATATAAAAACATTATATATATAGAAATTGTATATGTATATAATAATTTGTTCATTTATAATTTTTTAAAAATGGATACTATTTTTTATTTAGATAAGGTTTATATATTAATAAATATAATTTAAATGTAATTATGTTTACATGTATATTTATAAAATTAAATTATTATGTGTTAATATATAAAAAATATGTATATATATTTATATATTTGATTATAAATATAAATAAATTATGAAAAATGATTAAATTTAATAACATTAATATCAATATGAATGTAATACATTTGAAAATTTAAGTCCCCACTGAAAATGGGAAAAACACCCGCTTAAATGAGGTTGAAAGTCCATCGAATGTTAAAAAAATAGTATTCATCGACTAAAAACTAATTTTTAAAGTCTTATATGGAATATTTTATACTATGAAAACATAATAGGGGATTACTAATTATCAATAATATGTAGATCTAATTTCAATATTTGATTTGATATGTGGTAGTCCTCAAACGGACACACAGATCAAAATTTATGCCCTTTTGAAATACGAATTACGTTTTCAATTTATTTTAGATATTTTTTTTATTTTTTTATTTTTTTTGAATCATCAAATGGTTAATAAATGACTGATAATCTATAATAAATTGAAAGTTATTAACTAATAAAATTTTTGCTAAATTTTTATAGGCCATTTTCACTAAATATCTTATATTTTAAGTGTAAATGTCTATTTACCCTTATCTATAACCTATTTAAAAAATATATATATAATTTTAATGAAATATGATATTTATTTTTGAAATATACAATTTATCAGCGTTAGTAAAAAAAACTGATAAAGCCCCACTTTATCAACACTACTAAAAAAGTGCTGATAAAGGGAGTCCCATTAACATCGCTAAAAAATGTTGATAAAGGGGTACCTTTACAAGCACTAAAAAATGCAGATAAAAGGGTACTTTTTATAGCACTTTATAGAATTATTAAAAGAACCTTTTATCAGTGGGTTTTTAGAGATGATAAAGGAATCCCCTTTATCAATGAATTTTTAGTGTTGTTAATGGGTGGCCCTGCATAAAGTTGTTTCTGTGGTAGTGATCCACGTGTGTCCTTTTATTTAAAATTGGCATTTTAAAAATATATTATTTCATATTTATGTTTAATTTATTTATTTATAGTATTGTAAACATAATAGTTGTTTTTTATATTGGTGAATTATTTTTCTCTTATTGGGGTGGTTTTTTTTGGCAATTGATACCATGATTATAAATTTTTGAGAGGGGGTCGTAGGTGAAAAACATAATTAAACATTGATTCTATTAAATGATAATGGATAGTAAATGCAAGTTTAATTATTCTAAATATTGTTTGAAATGTATATAATATGTTTTTCGTATTTTTAATCTAAATTGTATTTTAATTAAATTATGAATTTTCATGCTGGTGCATTTGTATATAGGTGTATTTGTTAAAGTGTGTTGTTATTGAAACAACACAATGAAATAGTAGGGAATTTATCATCATTAAGCAAAAACATTGATAAATGGGTTATCATTTTAAGGATGCTGACGAGGATAATGTTTTTTTAGTGCCATTAAATCTCTTTGTGCGGTGTTAAATGGTCTATCTGTGGTTGTGGAAATTCAATTTTTTGTAGTGACATTGATATCCCTATACACACATAAAATGAAAAGGTTTTGAAGAGATTGGGGACGTAAAACCAATGAGTACACGTTGCGTCACTAGTTGAGGGAGGAAGTAAATTCAGGATATAATGGGATTACAACCATATACACCATGGATTTCATGCTGGAATGATGTTCAGTTTTTTAAAAAATAAAAAATTGTATTTAAAATTATTAAATTTAAGAACAAAATTCATATTCCCCATAAATAATGTAAAGAGTAAATCATAAGTCTAAAAATATTTTTCATAATGATATATTCAACCAAAATTTTCTTTCAATTTTAAAAATATCAATTTTTATTAAATAATATAAAAAATAATTTTTCAATAATAAAATTCAAAAAAATTAAAATAAATCAATCAATCACTTAAAAAATAAAACTATTTAATTATTTTCCTTAAAAATTAAATAAAAAATTAAATTTCATTTATGAAAAATAATTAAAAAAATACCATTTCCATTGGAAGTAATAATAAAATCTATATTCAAAATTTAAAAATATTATATCAACAAAATATTAATCCACTATAAAATTAAAAAATATCCCAATTTTCAAATTAAAAAATTAATTAAAAATAATTATATAATTTTTAAAAATAAAAATTAAATATTCATTTTTTATGATGTATTTGGAAATTAAAAATGAATTTTATTCTTTTATATTCTGATAATTAATGAATTTATCATTGTCTATTTGATCCTATTTTAAATTTAAAATATCAATAATCCCTCAATCCTTTCAACTAAAATAAAAAATTTCAATTAAAAAAATTAAAGTTATAAAAGAAAACATCTTCATTTTCCTTTCAAAATTACTTTAGAAGAATGGTTATGTATTTATTTTTTTAACAAAGGCTTATTATTTATTTTATTTTTCTTTTTTAATTAATGTATATTTATTTTTAATTTGTAATTGCTTGATTTTATTTTAAGGAAATATTAGTTTTTATTGTAAAAAATAAAAAGCTGTGATTTTGTTAGTGAAATGGGGATATTATTTTTTCAATAAACAATAATTATTATGGTTTTTCGAAGGAATTATTTTTTAATTATTTTCAAAAAACGTAGTAATGTAATTTATTTTCAATCAATTTAATTTTTTTTAAAAAAATCATTTCATGATGAATTTTTTAAAAGGAAAATTGTATTTGATTTGTTGATATGGGATAAGTCAAAATATTTTAAGAAAACGGGTCCTAGAGTGTGTGAACGATGTTCACAAAAACCACACTACTAGTAAAAAAACAATTAATAAGTTATTGGATAAATATTTTATCATTATTAATTTTTTAAAAAATAATTGTTTGATTATTGATAATTATTTAAATTATGTTTTATGGCTATGATATGTCTTATATAATATGAAATTAATATTTTGTTTTTGGTAGAATTAATAAATATAAAGAGGTTATTTTGTATTTAAAATGATGCTAAAAAAATCTCATAGAAAAATTGCATACATATATTAGTTTTAATTATATATATAGTTAGTTATATTTATATATTGATATTTATATCTATTTATTTATATATATATATAGTTATATTTTTTTTATTTTTTTATTTATTCACGTATTAATATATATATATATATATTATTATTCTTAAATACATTAATAAAATATGATTTTGTGTGTGTGTATAAATAATCAAACAAATAAATAAATACATATATACAACACATATATATATATATTATGTGAATCTGTAATTTAAATTATAAAAAATTACATATATTTACATATATTATATCTTAATATGTATATTTCTATGTTAGGATATATAGATAATATATATCAGTTTGTTACACATACTAATATATATATATATATAGACACACACACACACACATTATATAGGTATATAAATATTCATATATTTGTGTTTTAAATAAAATGGATATTAGTTTTTATTTAGATAAGGATTATATATTGAGAAATATATTTTATATGAAAATATGTTTAATTATTTATTTATAAAATTAACTTTTTTTTATATTCATATGTTAGGATATATAGATAATATATATTAGTTTGTTAATACAGACACATACTAATATATATATATATATATACGTAAACACATTATATAGGTATATAATTATTCATATATTTGTGTTTTAAATAAAATCGATATTAGTTTTTTTAGAAAAGGCTTATTTATTGAGAAATATATTTTATATGTAAATATTCTTAATTATTTATTTATAAAATTAGTTTTTTTGTAATTCCATTGAAAATAATCTTTAATAAAATAATGTGCAATGAAAAAAAGTTCTATCGTAAATTGTATTTGTGATGGCTAAATAGTTTTGTCTTAAATTGTATCACCCTAAGGTTAATTTCCATGTCCCTTCACAATTTCTATTATTTACATCCTGATTTTCCATGATGGTTTGTTGTGAAGAATTCCTATCACAATTAACTTTTTTTGGTGGGAAATCTTCATAAAAAACCTATTGCAAAACCCATTATTTTTTTAGTGGTATATAAATATTATAACATAGTGATATGAACTATATAAATAAAATATCAAAATATTTGTACATATAAACTATATAATTTAAAATTGAAATTCATATTAAATAATGTTTTATTAGTAACATTATTTTCATTATTTATATAATAAAAAATTTAAAAAATGATATTAACCAACAAAAATATTTAATAATTGGTTTTTTATAGGATTTTAAAAGAAAATCCATGAACCACGACCGTGCTAATGAAATCCAGTCGCAAACCGTCCCCACCATGACCATATTACGCCTCAGATATGACCGCACACCACGACTATACTCTTCCCCACCATGACCGCCCCGCACATTGGAACCTCCATATCTCGCCTCAACCATGTTTTAACTCCACCATAACCTCCTAGAGTGACAGTATTGTGCTTCTCCCTGTATGCCTACACATCCACATCCTGCCTCAACCATGTTCTGCCTCCACAAGGACCTCTTAGAGCGACTGCACCATGCTCCACCCCTCACACCTACACATCCATATCCCGACTCAACTGTGTTCCACCTCCAGCAGGAGCTATTGGATTGGTATGGCTTCCAGATCTCCTTGGTCACCCCAGGGAAGTGCTCTGAGGCGAATGGGAGGACTGGACACCTCCCTCCATTGTAACCATTCTCACAAATGCCGCCCATTGGAGAAGACATTACCACGTATTGGGTTTGCAGGGGGAGTTGGGGTAAATTCGGGATCCCCTCACTTGGGATCCCCGTTGGAGTAGAGATTTCATGTGTAAATTAGGGAAACCATGGGATCTGGGATCCAAATTTTCTCCAAATCATGAGACCTCATCTTTTCTTCCCACATCAATTATCTAGGAACCAAATGAGCCTCAAATGCACCTCAGACCTTCATGAACCATTTAGTCATAAGGAATTGAAACCAAATATATATTTTCAGTACCATTTAGAAGACATTGGATGTTAAAACCCCCCTCCATAAGACAAATAATCCCCAACATTCCCTTTCAAGGGTGGTACAACATCATCTGAGAAGAATTCTGGCCATTGCGCATATACATCAGCCTCCCACTCCCAGGTGTCATCTGTTAGGCATTTTTGCTTCCATATAACATAGACCAATGTAATTGACCTGCCTCTGATAACCTTCATGTAATGATCAATAGTACGTATTAGATGCTCCTTGAAGTATGAATCTTCCTCTAGTTCAATATCTTTGGCGTAAAAAGAATGAGATGGGGCGACATAATAATGTCAAAGATGAGTTATATAGAAGACATCATGAATGAAATGATACTCATGAGGTAATAACAATTTATATTCTATCGGCCCGAATCTCTACACTCAATTGTAGGCCCCAATAGAATGAGTTGTACCTCCCCTTGACTCTTAATTCATCTATGATCTAATATAGGTGGTACACGATGAAATAACTAATGTACCACATTGAAATATAGAGGCCTATGGTATCAATCAATATAAGACTTCTGCAAATATTGAGCTTTATAAATATACTTTTGAGTATTATAGACTTTATCTAAAGTCTCATGAACAAGAAGAGTAATGAGTAGAGATACCTCACTTATCTCAAGCCAGCATAGAGGTAAATAGCATGGTCTAATATAGAGGGCATCATATGGTTTCATCTAAATATTTTCCTATGTTTTTTGTGTCCCCGAGATTGGGTCCCCCTTGGGTGTGTTTCTAGGGGAATGGAATGGCTGGACTCTTCCCACCATAATAGGAATCCACATGTGCCGTCACCCCAGGGTTCTCAAGTGTCGGTGTCGGGTTTGGGTCCGTTTTGGATCTTCTTGCATAGGTACCTCATGGTAGTGTTCCTAGGATAAGGGGAAAGATGGTCAGGGTCCCTCGTAGTCTTCCTCAATTATTCATCAGGATAATTTCGGGGCATTGGTGATAACCTCTTCAATTGAAGACCTTATTGCCGGCTTCATCATGTGTCATGGGACTCCAAGCGACTACTGCAGATTTTTGAACATTTCTAATGATATTCCACGAAAACATGACTACCACCGTGTTCCAATCATCAATCTCGTTAAAATCTTCATCTTCATCATCAGGTGGTGAGAGGTTTCAGAGAAGAGGGATATTCCAATCAGAGGCTTGCAGTTTGAAAACACAACCTCCACCCTAATATAGTACCATTTTTTTATTTTGGCCATTACTTCCTTAAACATTCCTCCTAATACCAAGAATCGTGGGATACATAAATCTTTTATATATAATTCCAATTAATATCAAGGAATTACCCAACCCTATTTATTTAATGTTAATTAATTTATTATCTGAATATGAAAAAGATAGTAAAACTATTTAATTTATTTTTGTATTTTGAGTATTGTTCATATTAAATTTATAAATGAAATCTAAATTATAATCTAACTAAATTAATTATTATCAACTAAATAACGATTTATTTTAAAATGAAAATAAAATTATAAAATTTATTAGTTTTCATTGATATCAATTGCTTTTTGATTTATAAATAAATTTTAAAATTAAAATTATTAGATGTCTATTTAATTAAGCAGGTTTGGGTAGTTAAAATTTCGTGTCAAAATATAATAGAATATAATTAAAAATAGTGTTTTAAAAAATAAATGGGTAATATAAGTATTTGGGTTTGAAAAAAATAAAATGAGTTAGGATTTGATTATCCCAAATTTCATGCATATTTGACGGGTCGAAATCCCTAATGTTGGGTTATTTTTAATGAACATTTTAAACGTAATTATCAATGTTTTATAATTTAATAATTTTGATGAATTTTAATTTAATAATGTATAATTGATTTTGAGAATATTTGACTCAAATATAATATTTAATGTTGATTTTAATTCAATAATCTAACATTGACTAGTATCAACCTTTATACAACATTTAGTATATATATATGTATGTATATATTTTCAATATTTTGATTTTTTATCTAACCATTCATAAATAGGAATATATTTTTGTATAGATTACACCCAACAGGTGTGAAAATAGGTGGTTAATGGAACTATTATTTGAAAAATGAATAAAAAATAACTGAAGGGTTATACTAAAATGAGTATTGATTATTAAAATTTTATTTGGTTAATAATAGATTTTTTTGTTCTTGATTATTAATTTTAATAAATGAAAACTAATATAATAAATTAATTTACAATTTTTTTATTTATTCATTATTTTAATATTTTAAATAAATTATAACCAATATTATAACAAAAAAACAATACATTTTTTGTTTATAAATCTATTTTTGTTTTCAAATTATTTTTTCTTTATAAAATTTATGGATTTATATATAATTTTGTGTAAATTTTCGACACAATTACAGTGGTATTTTTCAAAAAATTTAATGTTTTTTTATTTTAGTAGGCTTTCTCTGATGATCGACCTTTGTACAAACGTTTTTCCACATAATAAAAACAATATTTATCTTAGTAAAAGTTTATAAAAAATAAAAAAAATTAAAATTTAATGATATACAATTCACATATGATAATTTCTATTTTTAATTACTATATATATTAATGTTGTTATAAGTTATAATACTAATTTCATTTTAAATTATTATATTTAAAATTTTAAATTAATTATTAACTAAAATTTTAAATTTTAGTTAATAATTTTATTATGAATTATTAATTAAAATTTTAATTAATTATCTCTATAAATTATATTAACAGTTACTAAATATATTAATGATATCATCAGTTATTAATTTTCTTAATTATTAAATAATTGTTAATAATTATATCATTAAAATAAAATGTCCCTTTTATAAAGAAAACACAAAATATAGGTCATACTAGTCACATCATATGTCGGATTGACATGGACTCAATTCCAACACATCATAAATGAGTTATGTATCCACTACTAGAAAATCATCATTTAGGAGTGGTTATTTTTTGATTTGGTTGCAGTTTAAACTGCTGCTAAAGTTGATGTCGGCAACACGCGGTGGATCCTCCTATTCACTTACACTGATCGGGGTAAGGGATGCATCAAGTTTTATCAGCACTAAGATGAAATCACATATAAAAGGGGGGACTTTATGAGTGCTGGATAATAGTGCTGATAAATCATCCTTTTATCAGCGCTAAAGAAATGTCGATAAAGGTGTAACCTTTATCAGCCCTTTTTTTAGCACTGATAAAGGGGGCCTATATTTTTTTCAAAAAGACAATCCTACAATGTTAGATATCAACCAAAGGAATAGTACATAATTCTGGAGGAAAGACAAAATCCATCAATTAGACCCCCAGTGATTCCCAAAAGTAGCCAAAAAATGAACCACTCGATTTCCCTATCTCCAAGCAAAGGGAAACCAACAAGAAGAGAACAAAGGAACCAAAGATATGAAGATGTCGATAATGGTACCATAGGATTGGAGTCCACCTTCATCCTCCTTCAGTGTGTTGATAATAACATGAAAATCAGATTCGACCACAACATCCTTCAAGACAAGAGACAAAATGAACTGCATACCCTTACAAATAGCCATGGCCTCTACCACATGAGGAGACTAATATGCAATGTTCAAGGACTGATGAGCCGTAATAAGAGAGCCAACATGATCCTGGAGGACTATCCAAAGTCCAAAAAAAATTCCCCTGGGGTCTCTACATCTGTATTATCTTTGAGAACACCCAAAGGGGGGGAGACATCTAATAGATGGGGAATGAACTAGTGAAGGTGGATGAGCCTCCTCAGTATCCAACCACTAAGTGGCCCAGTTATGAATCTTTTAAATACAAACCATGTCATCTTTAACAATTATCTCAAAAATGTAATCAATTTTGGTGAAACCATATAATCTAGGAAAAATGCTATTTTTAGCGCTGATAAATTTTTAAATAAATTATATTATTTATTTATATAAAAATATTAAATTTATATTAAAAAATATTTATTATTCGTATAAATTAAGTAAAAAACTCAGGTTGATAATTAATATATATTTATTAATAATTCAAATATATATATATTTTTTAAAAAAATTATTAATAAGTTATAATGAAATAAATATATATTTAAATTATTATAATATTATAATTAATTTTTAAATAATAAAAATAATTATTATTTTTATTATCTATATAAATATATATATAAATATTTTTAAATATATATATTTATAATTATAATAATAATGAACTAAATATTTATTAAAATAAATATATGCTTGCAATGAATTTGGTTAATAAATATATTGATGCCTGAGTGTAATTGACGTAAAAATATGTTATGAATTCATCACGATTGTTCATTTATACATTATAAATTTGGAAACTCACATGAATAGTGTTTTGATATCAGTTAATGGATAAGAAATGTAAAAACTGTGTTAGTGGGAGTTTTAATGTTGGTTACGCAATAAGCGACGCCAAAATGTGGGTTTCAACATCAGTTATCAAATAATTGTTCATCCCTCTCTCATCAGATGGATTCATCCCCCTCGGTGTATTTTCAAAATTAATACTAATGTGAAAATTCTAGGTGATGGCTCTTTTGAGCATGTGGCGGTTCTATAGGACCATACAGGATCTATTGTTTCAGCTCGTCATTAATCATAAATTGCTTGTTGGTCTCCTCCAGTAGCAATGGTCATGACTATCTAGAAGTGTATGCAATTCATTTCATCTCTCAACTTGTGGTCAAATCTGATTGTCAATTTATTATCGACGCGCTATAGGAGGATGAAATTGGCTACCATGCCTTTTGTTCTATTATCAATATCATTAGATCATTGGTTCCTTTATTATATTATTGTTGTTCTTCCTTTTTGGGAGAGATGAAAAATGTGCAGATAATTTTATATCTACATTTGGGAGTTTTTGAGGATCACATTGTGGTTCAACTATTTCATACACATCCCAACTATCTTTTGGAACTATTTCCTACAATATCAAAATAATCCAAATGTGTTTCCTCATTTTTGAGTAAGTCAATTTCCCATTTTACAAAAATTGAAATATATTTTAAATAAAAAAGATGCTCTTTTATTCATAATGGTCACATTGTGCATCATATTGAGGTTCCAAAGATTATTATACATCCAAAATGACTCATTAATTTTTACCCAAAAGTATTAAAACAATCCGACTGTGTTTTCTAATTTTTCAATATGTCACTTGTTCATTTTTTCTAACATTAATGTCAATTTTAAATAAAAAGATGTTCTTGGAGTCATACTGGTCACACTTTGCATCATATTGAGGTTAAACTGATTTATACACATCCCAAGTGACTTATGGATAGTTGTAATAAAGTATTAAAACAATACTGAAGGTTCCGGGCGCAGTAGAAGCGCATGGGTGGATGTGCCCACTTGGCCTTTTGTCATTAACAATGATCAATTTGGGATCAATACGTTGATAAACACCGGTCTCCACAGATCAAATCACATAAAAAGACAAAGAATAAGGTTTGTCCCGGAACCACAAACAAGGATCGATACAGGTTGATTATAATTAATTTAATTAATTATACAGAAATACATTTTGGGTGTTCTTTGTTCGTTGATGTTCATGATCATGTTGTCGATGTGATCCGTCGTTGTGCGCAGATGCCAATTGCAGACTCCCTCTAGTGGTGATCCACATGTGTACCTCATATCTCTGGATGTCACCAAAGGATTCTTCAGGTGCTAGCGTTGAGATGCCTTTGCTTGCGTTGTCTGCCTTAGATCATCTTGATCCGATCGAAGAGGATCTCTCTTGGTCTTGAGACCGTTCTTGGATGAATAGGTTCTTTCGGCCTTGAATGAATTCTCCAGAATTTTTGTGTCTCACACGGGGTAGGAAAAGAGTTGGGGTTGTGAGGATATTTATAATCAGGTTTGAGGTTGTAGAGTTATGAAAATAAATAAACGCATTATGCGTTTTATTTATTTCATTGAATCTTATTAAAAAACCCCATGTCGAATAATTAGTTCCTTGACATGCTCTCATGCTGATTATAATAAATATCATATAAAACAATATTATATCCTCAAAATACTGACTAGAAAAACTACACTGTGTGTATTAATAAATACACGTCATGTACTTGTTTTTTATTGAAAACTACACGGCATGTACATTCAATGTACACGACGTGTTTATCTTGTTTTCATTTATTCATTTCCTATCCATAAGGAAAACTACACAGCGTGTAATTATTAATCCAAAGCATGTACATGTTTTCCCTGAAAAACTACACGGCGTGTATTCTTTAATACATGGCGTGTATATCTTGTTTTTCATTTCCTTCTTCCTTCATCATTAAAACTATTTAGGCTTCCTTGAAAAATTGTTAAACCACGTATGGGAATAATCATTATTCTACTTGAGATACTTGAATACACTTAGTGTGTGACCCTCTAGGCCTCTTTCTCGTTGGCATTAGGCGAGCTTGCCTAATGACCAAGATTACTGTCTAGCAACGGGTCACGGTACCCAAGAGAAAGAAGTTGACGATGCATTGATGTATCACCTCATACGAATGCTTACTATGTAATTTAATCCCTTTGTCTCGATATCTCATCAATCAGGTTTCATGGAAGTGTCATTAACCTATATTCTTGATCTGTCGTTCTTTGACTATCTGAAATAAACTCGTCGTTCACACCACGGCCATGGAATTTAATGCGACAGTTATATTTCAATCAAAGGGCCGAGATATCAACTTCCATAAATGGAAGGGACAAAATCCTTCCTCGACTTATCCATTGACAACATGTCACTCGTGACGCACACAACATACCCTACTTCCCGCTCGTAGATAGCGATGTCCGATGACACCAAGACATGCAGAATTGATATTTGCAGGTTTTTTCCCATAATCTCCCATCTTGGAGATTACCATGTGTGATCTTCATTAGTGAGAGTCTCATCTTCTTACGAGTACTCGCACATGACAGTTTGTATACTATGTGTCCTATCATAGTATGTCATCCAACCGTAGAACTTTATTTAAGAATATTGTTATAGCATTTCAAGGTTCTAATCATATAGGGGATATTCCATGACCATATCAATGCAACAAATATTCCGGGACATTATTATATTATAGTTTTAAAGAACAATGAAAAATATATAATAAGTGAACATTTATGCAATCAAAGAACAAAACAGTTGGTTCTCAGGACAGCAACCCTTACAAACTCCCACTTGGACTAGATCTAACTACCTACGACTTTTAGTCCACTATAAATCACATGATGATCATGTTTCTGGTGAGTCAAGGCTTTAGTCAAGAGGTATGCCACATTGTCTTATGTGGAAATACTGCTCACTGCAACTTCACCTCTCTAAGAAAAATCCCCCAAGAGATGATACTTGTGAATTATGTACTTTGTCCGCTGATGTGACCTTGGCTATTTTGCAAGTGCCACCACTACAGTATTATCACAACATAGTTTGATATGATCTTAACAGCTCGGTACTACATACAGCTCTTGGACGAAGCTTCGCATCAATACTGCTTCTTTAGCTACCTCAGAAGCTGCGACATACTCGGACTTTGCTGTAGAATCTACCACCAAACTTTTCATTGAGCTCTTCCTGCTACCGACACCTCCATTCAAACTAAAGATGTTTCCAGTCTGTGACATCATTTCATATTGATATGTCTGGAAACTAGCATCTACAGGTCCTCTAAGGACTAGTTCCTCATCTCCTCCATAAACCAGGAATAAATCCTTAGTACACCTCAGATAATTAAGGATATTGTTGACTACCATCCAATGACGGTCTCCAGGATTAGCTTAATATCCTCCTACCAAATTTAATGCATAAGAAACATCTATCCTCGCACATATCATAGTATACATGAATGACCCAATCAAGGATGTGTAAGGGATACATGCCATTCTCTTTCATTCCTCATGTGTATGAGGACAAATATGTTTGGAATGATGAATTCCATGTGACACTAGCATCAATACCCTCTTGGATTGTTCTATACAGAATCTCTTCTGTATCTTGTCAATGTATATACTTTGACTCAGGCCCAGCATTCTCTTGGATCTATCATGATGAAACTTGATCCCAAGAATATATACTGCCTCACCCAAGTCTTTCATGGAGAAGCATTCATGAAACCATGCCTTAACTGACTGTAAGACATGTACATCATTTCCAATTAGTAATATGTCATCAACATATACTATTACGAAAATGGCTACACTCCCACTAAACCTCTTATAGACACAAGGCTCAAATTCATTCATAACAAATCCAAATTCCATTACAGCTTCATCAAAACGAATGTTCCATGATCTTGATGCTTTTTTTAATCCATAAATGGATTTCTGCAACTTACATATGGTGTTGGCATCCTTTGGATTCACAAACCCTTCAGGTTGTGTCATGTTGACATCTTCCTGGAGGTTCCCATTAAGGAAAGCTGTTTTGACATCCATTTTCGAAATTCCATTGTCATAGTAAGCAACAATGGCCAATTGGATTCTGATATATTTCAGAATCGTAACTAGTGAAAAAGTTTCATCATAGTCAATTACATGATGTTGTCTAAAACCTTTTGCAACCAGTCATGCCTTATAGGTATTGACTTTCCCCTCCATGTCCAGTTTCATCTTGAATACCAATTTATTACCAATAGGATTTACATCAACTGGGGGATCTACCAAAATCCAGACTTGGTTTTGGTACATGGAATCCATTTCAGAATTCATGGCTTCTTGCCACTTGGCAACGTCTATGCCTTCAACTAGTTCCTTTTATGTAAGAGGATCATCATTTTCAACCAATAATGAGTCACCATCCTCGGTGACAAGAAGACCATATCGTTCTGGTTCTCTCAACTCTCTCCTGCTCCTATGTTGTTCTTGTGTCTTTGGAATAGATTGTTCTTCCACAGGGATTTGGGGAATCTTTTCATGTACCAACTCATGTGTATCTTGAGCCTCGACATCGAGATCTATCTCACTCCCACTATCTCTTTTGGAGACGTTATCACTTTCAAGGAATATGGAATGTATTACCACTATAACCATTTTGTCTGAGGGGTTGTATAGCTAATATCCCCTTGTTTCCTTGGGATATCCTATAAAGATACACTTTGTGCCTCGGGGTTCATGTTTTTTACCTGAAGAGGCCTTAAACAATGCATCTCTACCCTACACATGTAAATTCGATAATATGGTTTTGCGTCCATTCCATAACTCGTATGGAATACCATTTATCTATTTAGTTCATACTTGGTTTAGTATGTGTGCTGCTGTTTGTAATGCATATCCCCAAAAGGATAATGGAAGACTTGCATGACTCATCATTTATCTCACCAAGTCCAACAGGGTGTGGTTCCTCCTTTCTCATACACCATTCCATTGTGGCGTGTATAGAGGAGTGAGTTGAGATAGAATCCCAAACTCCTGTAAGAAATCATTGAAGTCCGAATTATGATATTCTCCCCCTATGTCTGAGCGGAGTTTCTTAATCTTCTTACCAATCTGGTTCTTAATGTCATTCTTGTATTCTTTGAACCGATCAAAAGAATCTAACTTATACCTCATTAAGTATATATATCCGTATCTACTAAAATTATCAGTAAAAGTTATGACGTATGAGAACCCACACCTTGATTCAACTGGAAATGGTCCACACACATCTGTGTGAACTAATTCTAGAAGAACATTAGCTCTTTCACCTTTCCAAATAATGGGGCTTTGGTCAATTTTCATTGTAGACACACATGACATACACCAAGTGGTTTTAGTTCGAAATAATCTAAATACCCATCTTGATGTAATTTTGTCAAACTTTTCTCATTGACATGACCTAGCCGGTAATGACAAAGTTGGATGTGGTATGAGTCATGTGAATTGACATTGTTATCGATTTCCATTACATAGTTTGTGTAGTCTAACACATAAAGGACATTATAAAAATGTTCCCTAACAAAAAAAATGTTATCTTTATAAAAGTATCATCATTCATTTCCAAACATGAATATGAATCCATCAGTATCTAATTTGGATACTGAAAGAATGTTTTTAGTAACAAAAGGTACATAATAACGACCTTTAAAAACCAAGACCATCTTAGTAGGCAATGTGTGGTGGTAATCTTCGACAGCTATAGCAGCGAGTCTGGCTCCGTTGGCTGCTCGTAGATCCACCACACCTTAATCAATCTTTTTGAATCTACTTGGTTCCGGTATTTGGATACAAATGTGAGAATCACAAGAAGTATATAATACCCAATTAGTAGAAATAGATAGATTTCATTTGGTAACAAACACACCTGAAGCTTCCCCTTGCATCCTTGGCTAGGTTCAGTTTTTCTTCCAGTGGCCCTTCTTGCCACATCCAAAACAAACATCATCTTTTTCCATTGCCTCCCCATTGATCATCCTTTTCTTGGAAGGCCTTAATGATGCTTTGGGATTAATGCTCTTCCCCTTCCCTTTCCTTTTATTCACCATAAGTAAATAAGGCTTTTCACACTTCATGTCATTATCTACATGGAGAATAAGGATAAAAAGACAGATAGAGACTTCTCAATGTTGTTCATGTTGAAATCAACAATAATGTTAGAGAAGCTCTAGGGGAGTGATGCAAGAATGAGATCGGTGCCCAGTTCATCAGGAGGCTTAAACCCTAGAACCTCCAAGCGCTCAATGTAGCCAATGAGCATGACTACATGAGGCCCAGCTAGGGACCCTCTTCAAGCATGCTCTAAAATAGAGCCTTCAAGATCTCAAACCTTTTCTGTCTTTCTCTCTCCTGGTATAGACCACGGAGGTGATGAAGCATGCTATAGGAATCCATGTCTTCATGAGACGTCATGAGCTCACTAGACATCGATGATAGCATCAAACATTTAATGTAGATAGCGTCGTTTAAATGTTGATCATAGAACATGAAATCTTCATCGCTCACCCCTGGGGTAGGAGAATCAGGAAGTGAGGACTCCAACACGTAAAACATTCGTTCATGGTATAGGATAACCCGAAGGCACCGAAATCATTCATGAAATTTACTGCCGGTGAGGATATTATCTTTATCCAGTATTAATCATAGATAAAATGTGGTGGTTGAGTTTTACATCTTGATTCTACAATTTGAAAGTGTAAATTTATTATTACTTTCTTGATTACTATTTATGAGAAATAATGAATTAATTAATTAATTCTCCCACTATTTTATCAACTCCCAATGGCCCTTACCATTGAACACGGAATGTCCAGTTTCTTTGACATTTTAGTGGCAAGGATCCATATTTACCTTCGCATAACCCCAACAAGGGTTGGTTAAGCTATTTGAAGGTATTTTGGTAGGTAGGTCTTTGACAACTACGAGCTTACAGTTCCTTGACCTGTTGAGTGGACTCCCCAATACTGAGATCCTGACTTGGATTTCCTCAACTCTTGCCTCCAATATTACATCATGTCTAGCAAGGGCTACTTCTCTTGATGTAATATGGATAAGCCATCATGAAACCTTTCATAAGGGAATCCTTTATAAAAGTAAGTGTCTCAACAAGGGTTGGTCAAACAAATAGTTTTATTGAGTCTTTCCCTTAATCCGGTAACAGAAGGCACGGTCTGACTTAATATGTTATTGAGGGATTTTATTTATTATGTGCAGTTTTGCATTATCACATGCTTATTAATATTAAGTGATTCTTGCTTAAGTGATTAACCATTTTCTGATAATTTTTTCACATTGTATGGTTTTTATTTTATTCCATCTTTGCATGCGTGTTCATTTTAAAAATTATGTGATTGCGACAACACATACATTATAAATAAACCATGAAATTAGATAGAAATAAAATAAGATGGAATGATATTGAGCTTCTATTGGTTAGCTTATCTAGCAGTTTTGATAAGATAACCCTGACCTAGGGAAAACACATTGAACCTGTTGGTTCGTGTTTTGTAGCTCCCACCTATCCACCTTTGTATCTTCATGCGTCGGTTTCACCTCAGCTTTGGGATTTGAACCATCTCCTCTGGCTTGGGAGATCCTCCATTACATGGGTTTACATTAAAGAATCCATGGTCAGACAGGCCCTACATTTTATTTGATGAAGGCTTGCAGGCCAAAAAATCTAAATTAAATAAATTTAAATGAAACCATAAACATACAACGGTTCTTTGGTCTAGATGATGATCATCCATAGTATGCAATGACATTTACGCATATTTAGAATTCAAATTATTTTAATTTTTTTTAATATTAGACGTTCTAGAATTCAATTAATTATGATCATATAATTAATAAATTCTTTATCTTAAATTTCTTTCTAAATTTCCTTGAGATTCTTCTCATCCATATTCCTTGTACGAGTCTTTTTACATTGGAGGAAACCTGGTGAAATTCCATTTCTGGAAAGTACACATCATGTGGTTTATAATTACATGTCGTGTATATTTCTTTTCACCCTTTATCCAAAGTACACGCTAGGGATTTGGCATGTTTTCTGTACTTTGGAAATTTTGGAGTACACGGCGTGTAGATGAATCATACACGGCTTGTAATTACTTGTTACGTGGTAACATGCCTGGTGATCTCATTTACGCGATACGCGTCTTATCTTTGTACACAGTTTCACCTGGATCGGAACGGACTACATGACGTGTTGCTCCAAAATACACACCGTTTATTCCTGTTTACATGTGCCGTTCAATTCTAGTCAACACAGCATGATGAAAACATAGGCATAATATATTCACATGGAGTGGTTTGGCGGACCAGTTCCTGTTCATTGAACCTAAGTACACGGCATGTAGTTTTAAGTACACGTCGTGTAATCCCATGTTGTAAAGACAGAAAGAGCGGCTCCACCGTATGAGTTCCTCGAGTTTATTTTTAACAAAATTAAAATTAAAAGGCAATTTCTATGATATTAATCATGAAATGAAGGAGGAAGAAAATATATCATTTATTCAGATTTATAGAATGATTTATTTCTAATTGAATCAAATATAAATGCGTAAATTATCAACGAAAATTAAATAACTATAATCAACATTGTAACCTCCCACTAATACCATTTGAAGGATCCGAGCCCAGCAAAACTGCGTGGGTGGATGTGCCCACTTGTCTTTTTTTCATTAGCAATGATCAATCTGGGATCAATACGACGATAAACGCCAGTCTCCATCGATCGAATCACAGAAAAATAAAAAGAAGAAGGTTTGTCCCGGAACCACAAACAAGGATCGTTTCAGGTTGATTATAATTAATATAATTGATTGTAAAGAAATATTGTTTGGGTGTTACTTCTTCACTGATGTTCTTGATCACGTTGTTGATGTGATCCGTCGTTGCGTCGCAGAAGCCAAGTGTAGACTCCCTCTAGCGGTGATCCACACGTGTACCTCGTATCTCTGGACGTCACCAAAGGATTCTCCGGATGCTAGCATGGAGAAGCCTTTGTATACATTGTCTGCCTTAGATTGTCTGGATCTGATGGAAGATGAACTCTATCGGTCTTGAGATAGTTCTTGAAGGAATAGGTTCATTCGGCCTTGAAATAATTCTCCCTAATTTTTATGGCTCCCACGAGGTATGAAAAGAGTTGGGGTTGTGAGAATATTTATAATCAGGTTTGAGGTTGTAGAGTTATGAAATTAAATAAACACATTAGGTGTTTTATTTATTTCGTTGACTCTTATTTAAATCCCCAATTTCAAATAATTAATTCCTTCAAATGCACTCACGATGATTGTAATAAATATCAACTAAAATAATATTATATACTCAAAATCCTGAGTGGAAAAACTACACGGCATGTATTAATAAATACACGGTGTGTACTTATATTTCATTGAAAACTACACGGAGTGTATATTCAATGTACATGGAGTGTATATCTTGTTTTCATTTAATCGTTTCCTATCCATAAAGATAACTACATGGCATGTTATTATTAATACACGGCGTGTACTTTTTTTCCATGAAAAACTACACGGCGTGAAATCTTTAATACACGACGTGTATATCATGTTTTTCATTTCCTTTTTCCTCCATCATTAAAACGATTTAGGATTCCTTGAATAATTATTAAACCACGTACATGAATAATCTTTATTCTACTTGAGATACTTGAATACACTTAGTGTGTGACCCTCTAGGCCTCTTTCTCTTTGGCATTAGGAGAGCTTGCCTAAAGTCCAAGATTACAATCTAGAAACTGGTCAAGGCACCCAAGAGAATGAAGATGAAGACGGATTGACATATCACCTCATTCGAATGCTTACTATGTAATTTAGCCCATTTGTCTCGATATCTCATCAAGAAGGTTTCATGGTAGTGTCATAAACCTATATGCTTTATTCGAGGTTCTTTGACTACCTAAAATAAACTCGTCGTTCACACCATGGACATGGAATGTAATGCGACAATAATATTTCAATCAGAGGTCTGAGATGTCAACATCCATAAATAGAAGGGACAAATCCTTTGTTGACTTATCCATTAACAACATGTCACTCGTGACGCACCCAACATACCCTACTTCCTGCCAACAGTCTATGTGATGGTTTTCGTCATTAAATCTAAGTGTGCGAGTCATGACATGAGTTAATGATAATATTCCTGTCTAAGGACCATTACACACGCCCGTAGATAGCAATGTACGATTAAACCAAGACATGCAAAATTTCTATTGGTGGGTTTGTCCTCATAATCTCCTATCTTCGAGATTACCAAGTGCGAACTTCATGAGAGAGAGTCTCGTCTTCTTACGAGTACTCGCACATGATGGTCTATATACTACGTGTCCTATCATAGTATGCCATCCAACCTAAGAACATTATTTAAGAATATTGTTATATCATTTCAAGGTTCTCATCATAGCGGGGATCTACCATGACCTTATCAATGCAACAAATATTCTGGTACATTAAAATATTATAGTTATGTAGAACAATGAACACAATGTAATAAGTGGACATTTATGTAATCAATGTAAAAAATAGTTGGTTCTCAGGACACCAACCCTTCGAAATAAAAATATTTTTTTTGTTTATCAGTATGTCACTTTTCTCTTTTAGTAAAATTTCATTATAAACTAGAAACCTGCACTTTAACTAATACTAGTCACAATCTTGTATCAGTTTGACATCAGAACAATTCCTAAATGTAAAAAATTATGTATGAATCGATTAAATAAATTATTTAGTCAATTTGAGTGTGTTTTATCAATTTTCAGTGAGTGAAATATTTTGAAGTAAAATTTTATTAAAAACTGATAACAGGCACTCTGAGTCATACTGGTCACATCAATTTTTGGATTGGTGTTTGGCTGATTCCTACACATCTTAAATGACTTATAGATAATTATACTAAAGTACAAAGACAGTTTGAAATAATTTTTTTGGTTTTGAGTTTGTGAGTTTTATATTGTACTAATATTAATGTCAATTTTAAATACAAAGACACACATTGCATCATACCGATCAATTCATATGTCATATTGAGTTGTTTTTGATTCCTACATGTCCTAAAGTCTCAAAAGAATCCTAAATTCTATGGAATCCTCCAGTATAAGAAAAACAATTCTTTTGAGGGTAATACTAAAAATAAATAAATTAATCCTAAATATGAAACAGTCCATTACTTCTATAGAAGTTAAATATTCATGACATTTTTATACATTCCATGATCATGAATGATGCATATTTGTTTCTATGAAAAATTATATCATCTTATAAATATTATTTTTTTGACCATCATAATAGTACTGGAAAAATATAAATACACAAAATATTAATACATATTTTAAATAAATTAGTAATTATCTTTGAAAAGACCTCTTCAGGGATGTTTTTTTGATGGAATACAACCTCTATCATAAATTTACAAACATAATAACCAAAATATTTTCAATTTATTTATTTTTGACACTGGAGAAACATTGAGGAAAATTAATAATTTTTTTATATGTGTTTCGATAGATAAATATTATTATATATACCTTGATAAATATCAAGTTGTAGAACTTTTCTAGTTCATTATGGGTAATGCTTGTCCTCATTCCAAAATTTTTATAATATTTACACACCGCACTATAATAATAGAATCCTAATTATAAAATAATATAATTACATAACTTGAAGTTTAGTTCTAAAATGTTTGATGTACTGTATTACAAATTAAAAAATGTTATCATGTGTGTTTGGTTTGTTGGTAATCTATGTAGTGAATCCAACAAATAAATATTAAGAGTATCCAAATTGATTTTAATGTGAATCCAGTGTTTCCTAAAAACAAATAAAAGGAATAAGTAATGAATTAAATGAAAAATATTTTAAATATGATTAAATTTTAGAATTTTATCTCGATATCATTAATATAAAGAATATTATTTTATCCCCATGTTTTCTTTCAAATGATTTTCCCAGGTTTTCCATTCCTTCCTTCATTTGATTGGATTCTTAATTTTTTTGGTCTTTAGAGGTGAAGTGAGGACTAACGAGTCCAATTTTTTATGGGTAAATCCATTGAATTGGTATTGATATATATACCTACAAAATATATGAAATATATTTATTCATAATTAACAAGGTATATCATTTTTTGTAAAATTATATCACGAAAACGTACCTCATGTATACATTTATAATTGAGGCACCTATCCTTTCATAGTTGAAGATTTAATATACATTATTAGAATAAATATATTCAGTAACATCCTCCCCAATATAAATTTCATCAAAATCAACTACGTGACTACTAGCACTTTGTTACTTTGTATCTGCATTAACCATTAATGTTGGTAAATGTGGATATTCAATGGGTGGGTAAATGTAATTTTGGAAGATCTTTTCAATCAGTCGGTTGATCCTTTAAATGGTTTTGAGTCTAACTTTCATTTAACCCCCATCCCTTTGTCCATTTGTAATAGCATTCATTAGTTTAGTCCTTTTTTTCATTAATTTTTAAATTTTTAGCATGAAAAATAAATAGTAAATGAATACCTCCTTGTCGACATATTTTTTTACACTATTTTACGGCCATGAGATTAATGTACCAATAGTTGGTCAACCTTATTAATCTCTTCCTCATCAATTGGAATAGGTTGATCAGTGCTCAGATCATGGGATACACTAATCGACACTCTCACAAGAACTATTGGAAGAGGTCTATTGTTTAGCACATCATTTTGGATATTGAACATTGTATCCCTCACTACAAGGTGATGGGTGGGTGTTCATATATATAAATCACAGTCATTATCATCCTGTATAATATCAGCACCATAAAGGTATTAGTGTCTATATGATTCACATTTTATAGAAACAATTATTAGAAAAATGATTACCGATTCCAAGACATCTTTTTGAGGATAATGGCTCATCCCAAAGCTGGTGAGTGTGGGGCGGGATATTCAGGAAATTGTTATTCTTGATTTCTTTTTTCTCTTCGCTTCTCTCTATAAATGTTTCTAGTAACTCTCTCTTCAATTAGAAATTTTAATAAATTGTATCTAGTCTTTCATTCATGTATTTCATTTCTTCTTCTTTATCCTCATCTTGTTTTATTATCAATATATGTTTGTGTTGTCACCCCAAAACCCAAACCTCTGATGTGACTATATTGTTCTATCCGCTATAAGAACACTGATAGTAGGTGTTCATCTGATACAGGTGTTGATGATTCATGTGACAAAGCTGGATAGAAAATTGAGGAAAATAAGTAATCATTTTTATGTAATTTCGATTTAAAGAAAAACAAATATTAATTATTTCATAATTATACATGTTTCCCACCCTTTTTATGTATTTTCATATATTTGTATCCCATATTAATTTTCACATGCCTCTTTCCACAAAAAATGGTATATTTGGATGTGGATTTAGATTTGGATTCATCAATCTGTATATACATAGAGGAACATAATTATTTTTTCATTTCATGTCATATAAAATTTTTACAGTACATTTGAAATATGTACCATTTTTTCAAGTGAAGCGTACCCCATCCTTGATTTACGGTAGAGGTATGTTGATTTTTATGCCCCTCCATTATTTTCAACACCCAGTTTCTATTTTATAAATAAAAAATTGTCCCTCAAAGCGATGAATATATTTATTTTCATACAATATATTACTAGCCACAATGTGCATGAAAGGACACATCGATATGAAGTCTAGTAAACAAATCTCATGCTTATTCGGTTATCAGGTGTGGATACGTAAGCAGTGGGTGTGGGTTTGTTTTCACTTCAGCTTATTTTAGTTGATGACTCAGTAGAAATGTGTGAAATTATCTATAAATCCTTATATGAAGAATTAAAATATATTTCTTATGGGAATTATCCAATATAAATGCAATCTTCAAGGGATAGTGAAGAATAATTCATTGTTTCATTATTTTATTTTTTTGTAAAATAATGAAATGATATCATAATGTTACTGTAATCTCTTCCCACATCATTGTCTTAAGCACTGGAACAACATGGTGCCACAAAACTACACCATTTGGCATGCATAACCAAGTGATGATTCCAATGTAACTACTAAAAATGACCTTGTTGGAGTTAACATGTTGTCCCCGTGCATTCCATCCGACCTCATATTTGGTGCCTTTCATTTTTTCCTTTATGATTTTTGCTAACACCATCAAAATATGGAGCACATATTTTTTCTACATCACTGGTTCTTCATCACCTAACATTTCCTTAGATTCAACATCATCAATATATTGTTTCTCTGGAGAAGTATCATCAGCATGTGAAGATGGTTATTGAACCTCAACACTGGGGTCAAAAATAGATTGAAAAACCTATTATTCCTCGAGGTTGGGATTACTAGCACATGAAGAAGTTCATTTTTCCTCAACAGTGAAAGCAAAAATAGGTTTAAAGACATACTGTTCCTTGGGATTGGAAGCACTAGCATGTGCATAATTATGACTAAAACTTCTTTTTTTTCAAATAAGTCACTTTTTAGGTTAGTGAGAACCTACAGACATCAACCCAATCACCCACAATCCACAATCCAAAATCCAAAATCCAAAATAACCTTATCAAATAACACATATCACCTCAAACATTCTTCACAACCACCTGAATTCTCCTCTTATGATGTCCCCAATCAACGCAAACACACCCGATCCCAGACCCCATACTGAATCCTTCATCGGTCTCCAAAACCACAAATTCCATTATCAACACATGGTCTTCCACCCAAATCATACCATCGCACATAAAATGGTGGATGACAACAGAAGATAAATCATCACTAAAATATAAATTTTCAATTAAACATCACCAAGAAAACCAAATGCATCTCGTCCATGCCATTAATGCAACAACGCCAGATCCGAACAAACCACAAAATAAGAACCCAAAATCACCATGCTCCAAACAACGCTGAAACACACCCACAGACAAATCACAAGGGCATAAAATTAAAAGGAGAACAAAACCACAAAGTCAGTCATGACGCCTTGTTGAAAATTAGAGACAGATCATGTCGCTGCCTTCGCAAACTCACCCGGAATCCACATCAAACCACCGCACGCGCCACCAGCCAAAACAGAATCGAAGCGTTGATCCCCATCAAGGAGGAGGTGGATCTACGACCGCTATCAACACCACGCTGCCAAAATAACAGGCTAGCAAATGGTGGATATATCCAAGATGGATTCACCCACAGAGGTACCTCGACGCCATGGATGTAAGAGGAACCGCCACCATGAAAACCATGAGAAGGAGCGCCAAGGAGAGATCTGATGGTTATCTGAGGTGAGAAGAAGATACGACGACAGGGGGAATCCCTAGGAAGGTAGTGCCTCTTATGGGCTCATCCGCCTCCCCAATGAAATAACCCACACACGTGTAAAAAACCAAAACATGAGGGAACCCTTGGACTACTATCAACAACCAAGAATCTAGCATGTGCATAATTCATTATCAATAGAAGTGGTTTAAAATTTAATTTTTATTACTTCAATACAACAAGAAACATATAATAACATGAGGTAACATAATGTATATTAAAAAAATAACCTAATTATTAAAGTCTATTCTTTTAATGGGTGATGAGATTTGACCCCTATCTCGACTATTCAAGTCCTTTCATTTTGATCTCCTCTAGCAAAGAAAAAACCATATAGATTAGGACCTCTATGAAATGATTTTGATGTCGTAATGAAATTGTCACCCTCTGTAGAATTTTCATCTGACCCTTCAGTGGTTTTGGTCGATAACATAACAATTGGACACTTTCAATTTGAGGTATCTATCAAAAAAAATACATGTACGTCCTATTATGTCATTATAAAGGTTTCATCTTTTCACCCATCCTTACTGAAATAGAACATCACTAATCCAAATTCATCTATTTTTACATATTTCTTGTTATCAACACACTATATTTGAAAAATAATCACATGGAATGTTGTATAATCCAAGTGCCATATTTTTTTGATGATGCCAATGTATGAAATATTCACTTAAATTAGATTTTTTTCCTCAGTAGAAGAAATATGAATCCCATCAGCCACAAGTGTAACTGCACTATTTTTAACGGTATTGTATTCATCAAGTCTATTTGTATAGAACATAAAACACTTAATTACATAACCATTGTAAGATAATACATATACACTTGTTACTATAGCTTACCATCGAAGTTGTTCTGATATTGAATTAGGATTTTCATCTAAATTGTTAAAAATATTGTCCCAAAACCATTCTATAAACTATTGATTAAGTGTATTTGATATCCATATTTTATCCCTTGATGGATTCAAATTCCTAAAAATTTCATTGTGGGTTTTATCATATAGGGAACCCCAAAAAAATTATTCAAAACTTAAAGGTGGGCCTACTCATGATCTACAATATTGATTGTGACTACATCTCTTCCAAAAATTCCTCACCCGCTAGCTACCTAGTGTGATAAGATTTCAATAGACCAATGCATTACACACCTGAAATGAATTTGGTACATAATTCAATGGATTCCTCAAAAATATATCAATCTTCAGTATAACCCTCTGATCAAATTTGAATTTTTATATACCCATTCAAAATCTTTATACATCGTTCAATGAGATACATCCATCTATACTGTATAGGACCACATAGTCTAATATCTCTCACTAAGTGAACCATCAAATGATCCATTATATCAATGAATTCTAGTAGTAAGAAAATTTCTAAATCACATAATATGATAATAATTTCCCTTTCCATGGTTTTCAGTTTCACTAGATCCATAACGTTACTGCATATAACTTTGTAGAAGAAACAAATCATGGTTAACTTATAAAGTAAATTCTTGGAAAAAATGTAACTTAAAGATATAGGAATCAGATCTCACAGTAAAACATGACATTCATGTGATTTTAGAACCTTTAAAATTAATTCTTTTATTGAAACAATATTCTTTCTATACTGTTAATACCCCTCTAGAAACATTATGTCATTCATGAAGTTGAAAAACTGATATCTCTCCTACCTAGAAATATTGTAAGAAGCTGGAGGAAGTAAAGTTCATTTTTCACCATAGGCATTGATTCGATATGTAGTAGATCTCAAAAAGACACATGGATCCAAATTTATCATTGTTTGAAGTTTGAGTTATTTTTTCAACTTCGTTTAGATCTTTGATAATTTTTTTTTATTTTTTTGGGTCTTTAATTTTTTATTAAGTGATTACTAATTGATAAAAATTAGAAAATTATTAATTAATAATATTTTTTTCAAAATATTTTATAAGGTATTTTCTCTAAACATATTATATATTAGGTGTAAATGTCTACATATACTTATCTAAAACATATTTAAAAATATATATATTATATTTATATATTAATATATTAATATATTTTTTTAATTTTTTTTTGAAATATACCCTTTATCAGTACTAATAATGGGGGTCCCTTTAACAATACAAAAAATTGATGATAAAGGAGGTACCTTTATCAGTTCTAAAAAAAGTAGTTATAAAAGTACCCTTTTATCAGCATTTTTTAAAGTTGCAAAAGGGTTGGTCTATAAAAACCTATTTTTGTGGTAGTTTCCCCACCGAGAATTCATTTGTATTTCTCAATCACTGGATATAATATACTTCAAAAGGCTACCATCTTAATATAATTGAGGCTGGCATGATGTCACACATAGATTTGAGAGTCTTACTTTTAGAATAAATCATCAAAAGTTTTTAAATTATGTTATTTTATATGATATATATATGATAAATTAGTATTGTTTGTGGTTGAACAATTTAATACATTTTTTATGTGTTCATGATGATATACATAGATAGTAGTATTGGGAAGATTGCTGGTGATAGATAGTAGCTAATTGTGGATAGTGTTTTTTTATGATTTTTAAATTAATATAATATAAATTTCTATCATAATATATATTTTTTTGTAATTATAGGGATATATTAGATATATATTTCTCATATATTTGGTATTTAGGATAAGAAATATGGTCATGTCAAGGCCTTGTGTGAGAATTCTTTAATGAGAAAACATAGTAGTGGGTGGTGAAAAGTTGTATTTAGAAGGAGATGGTGATTGAAATTTGATTACAATAGACTTCAACTAGTTACTATAGAACTGAAGTGATGTCAACAATTAACAAAAAAATTTAGGATTGTAAACAATTTTTAAAACAATTAAATGATAATTTCAAGATAAAAATAATGTGAAAAGTGAGGAAAAAATACTAGATGTTACGTGGAAAAACCCCCAAATGAATGGGGTAAAAACCCACAGGCAAATAGAAGGATTTCACTATGAAAAAATGCGTGTACAAAATCTCTCTCTCTATCTCTCTCAATTTCAAGGATAAAACATCCAATAATTTATCCCTTTAAAAATATGGAGAAACACCACACAAAATACTGCACTTTAGGATGAATATATGTTGCTTCTGAAACTGATGATAAAAATAGGTGGAGAAGATCCCCTTTTATAGTATGCATTAACCCTCCTTTGGCCTCATCACTATTAAATTTCTATTACAAAATTAAATTGGGAATAAATGGTTGGGTGTCACCATGGCATTTCCAAATGAATGCGGTGACCATCATTTATATTTTCTCTCTCCAAAACACCTTCCAACATATCTCCCACATGGATATTTTATTATGTTCCAATCACATCTCCACACATCCCGTCTATCTACCAAACCTACTACTCATGTCTCTAAATGTTTTCTCAAGGATCTACAACATCTGAACTTATTAAAACTAATCGTATTCACCATGAAATATTCCATATTTTCTTTAGTGTGAATTTTCTACAAGTTGACACTTATTTGTTTCACAGTATATCAATAAATTGATACTTTACAAAAATTTGCATCATCCTAGAATGAAAATAAGGATTCATTACAATGTGAAAGGCACTCTGACTATCAAAAAACAATTTAATATGATTTTTTTGTTCCTTATCTCCTCAAAAACAAATTTCATCCAAATAACCTCTTTTCATGACTGTGTATAATCCATGTACATTGCCTCCATCATTGATAAATCCACAACCGACTGTAACTTTGAAATCCCCCTCATAGATCCTCCCGCAAGAGTAAACACATAACCAGTAGCGGATTTTCTCCCATCAGAATCACCTACAAAATCTGAATCAACATAGCCTATGAGTGTGAAATCTGATCCTCCAAAACATAATGCAACATATGAGGTTTCCCAAATGTATCTCAAGATCTAATTCAGCATGCTACTATGATTTCGTCTTAGATTCTCAATGTACCTACTAACATCTCCCACTATATGTAAAATGTATGTTCATGTACAATCCATGGAAAACATTAGAATCCCCATTGTTGATTCATATGACAATCAAGACATTTCAATCCTCTATTTTTCACTGTTAGAACTCATTGTAGAGGATAACATGGAATTAATGGGAAGAGGGTTAGATGTTTTTTATAGTATTTCATTTTGATTCGTTCCAAGACTCTCGACAAATAATTTTTACTGATATCCAAATATTTCCATTATTCATGTGTCAGTAAATTTTCATCCCAAGAGTCTTGTTTGCTTGTCCCAAGTCCTTCATATCAAACTCCCTAGACAATTGTGCCTTCATCTCCTAGATTTGAACATTTTTTGTGGCCTACAAAAAACATTTGATCCATATACAATAGCATAATGATAAAATAATTAGCCTATAGACCCTCGAAATATGTACAGGGATCTAAATTCAGTCTATTGTATTCAAGGCTCATGATATAGGAATAAAATCACATGTAACAACACCTCAACACATGTTTGAGACTGTAAAGAAATTTTTCAACCTAAAAACCATGTTCCCTTTACCTTATTCAGAAAAACCTTCTCATTACAGAATATAGATTTCATCATCAAGGTCACCATGGAGAATAGTTGTTTTCACATCTATCTACTCTAGATGCCGAGTGTATGCTGCACAAATCATCATCACTGATTGAATATTTGTTAGTCTAACAATACGAGAAAATATTTCATTGAGATAGATACATTCCTTCTGAGAATATCCATTGACCACCAGTCTCACACGATATCATTCCACCTAGTCTGTTTCATCCCTCTTGATATTGTAGACCCATTTGTTCCCAATATCCTTACTCCCATGAAGTAATGTAACAAGATCCCAAGTCTTGTGCATGTTCAGGGATTCATGTTCCTCCTTCATCTCTTCCATCCATGATGATATATTTGGACTCTGGGTGTCCTCTGAAAGAGATGATAGCTCTCCATCTTCAATCAATAATAAATTTGAAACATTGCTATCAGGGACATAATCTGAGTGCCATGTTGTCACTCTTTTCTCTCGATTTTTTCATTTTAGTCTATGATTATCTAGTACTTCAACATCATGCTTTGGTAATTCCTCATAGAAAACAGGTTCTTCCTTTATTTCATCATTCAGCTCGACTGTTTTAGTTTCTATACTCTCTTACTATGTGTCTTTATCAATATTCATTTTCACTCTATCTTCAGAAAAGATGACATCTCTACTGATGATAATATTGTGGGAAATGGGATCCTACTTACAATACCCCTTCACACCACTAGTGTATACTAAAAAGATACATTCCTTGGATCTTGAGTCCAACTTCGATCTTTCATGGCCATGAAATAGTGCATATACATGACTTCCAAAAGTATGTAATTGAGAATAATTATCGAGTTTACCATTCCACATCTCCATCGTCTTCTTCATTTCAATTTCCACTAAAAGGGATTGATTGATCACATAGCAGGCAAGTATTTACTACATCTGCCCAGAATGTCCTCGTAACTCCTATAGTCTTTAGCATCGCCCTTATTATGTCCAAAAAGGTTATATTCATCTACTCTACCACTCCATTCTACTATGTAGTGTATTCCACCATGAACTACCTCTTGATTACTTCCTGTTAACAAAAAGAATCAAATTCGTCTCTTGTATATTCTCTACCATGGTTAGTCCTCAAATAATTGATCTTCATTTCATATTTAATTTTATTTCTCACTTTGAATGTTTTGAAGACTTCAAAGATATTCAATTTCCTCTTGATTCAAAACAACCAGAATCTCCTGGAATAGTCATCAATGAAAGAGGCAATTTACCTTACTCCTCATAGGGACACAACTGATGCTTTCCAAATGTTGGAATGAATCAAATCCAAGATCTAGTTACTCCTCATCGTTGATGTTCCAATCATCAACCATTATTTCTTTAATCAAAACCCGATTATTAAAAAATAGTTAGGATTCCTTCAGAATCCTAAGAAAAAACATCTGATCCTCCAGAATCTTTTGGCGCCGTTCGGATATATGGCCATGATTCTGATTCCATAACGTCGTTAACTCTTTCATCAAGGTAGTTAATGAGAAAACAATCTCTTCATCCTTGTACATTTCACCCATAAGCACGTATAAGTTCTTTAATATCTTCTCAGCCTTTATCAACACGATTTATCCCTTCAAAATATTTATCATACCTTTCTCGGTGCGAGTCTGGAATTTGATGTCATAAAATTTTCCCAAGGAAAAAATGTTCTTCTTGAGACCCTCCACATGGCGTACTCCTTGGATGGTTCAGACTATGTTATCATGCTTCTTAAGTTTGATGGTTTCAACTCCAACGATCATGAAATTTATTATAATTCCCCATGTACAAAATCCTTCTGGGATAGTTTCAGATTGGTCAAACCATTCCCGTAGAGATATCATGTGCCATGTTCCTCCTATGTTAATAATCCATGCGACTTTGATATGTTTTCATCTTTCAATAATCATTTCTACATCACTGACTAGTATGTCTCCATTTCCAGATGTACTCACCACATTTCCTTGAGTGTTATTCTCACCACCCTTATTATTCCAATAGTATTTGCTGACATACCCCCTCTTACTACAATTGTATCATTTGATATTTTTCTACCTGCTCTTTGATTTGGACCTTCCATGATTCTAGTTCTCACTGGAACCACACAACACCATTATTCTTCGTTCCATTGATAGAGCTTCCACTTGGTGTGAAGTTGTATGTTTGTTCTCTTTTTTCATGCACAAATTTTCTTTTTCAATACTCGTTGATACAACATCATTGAAGGGAAATATATCTATTAGGAAATTATTTGTGAGTTTGATGACATGTTGATCACATTCATATTCAAACCTTTTGAGTAAAATATAAGTATGTTTAGTATCCAAAATTATATAGATCCACTCTATAAGTTGAGTAAAAATGGTATTGAGGGTGTTGATGTGGTCAGTCACCGATGATGAATCCACCATTCGAAGAGTGTATAATTTTCTCTTCAAGAAAATTTTATTGTGGAGTGTATTTTCCTCATACAGCTTTGTCAGAGTATCGCAAATTTCTTTTTCCATCTTTTTTTCAACAATGCTTGATATGACCTCATCTGCCAAAGAATAATGGATATTGGAAATATCATTACTATCTATGTCACTCCATTTTTCCTCTATCACACCTTCCATTTACTCTCCAATCACCTGTAGGTATTTAACTTTCTGGAGAACCTCTTTTAACTTCATTTTCCAAAATTAAAAATTATTTCCATTGAAATTTTAGATCTTGTATTTCGCCTCTATTTAGACATGTCATTCGGCAAGAATTTTATGAGGCCAAAACCTCATTCCTATGATACAACTTTTTTAGGATCCTAAAAAATTGGCCAATCAATTGAACGATAATTGCGAGATAGAAATTAATTACAAAAGTACATAATTAAATGAACACCAGATGTAACATGGAAACCTTAGTAAATAAAGGGGTAAAACCCACAAGAATATAGAATGATTTCACTATGGTAAAATTTGTGTACAAACTCTATCTCCCTAAAATACATGGATAAAATGGAAAAGAAATTATATCTTTTAAAATATGGATAAACACCTCACAAAATACTGCACTCAAGGATGAAGATGTGGTGCTTCTGAATCTGATGATAAAAACTATTGTTGGAGATCCCAATTTATATCCTGACTTCACCCTCCTTTGGCTTCTCCTTTAGAAAATTTCTATTAACAAATTAAATGGGGATTTAATGGTAGGTTTTCACCATGAATTGTCACCACATGGTGTCCAAATGAATGTGATGACCATCATTAATATTTTATCTCTCCATAATATCATCCAAAAAAACATAGTGTGTATGAGATCATCATTTTTCACTTCTGTAGATTATGAGGCAAGGCTATGAGCTCAGGATGAGACTATTTAGATATTAGTTATAGAGTTGGATGAGTATATACAACATCAATAACATCAACGATAGCAGTAGCATCAACAACATGATCATATGATCGAGTATATGTGATGACTTACAAACGGTTTAGTGATGGAGTTATATACATCTAATGGAGTTAATCCTCCACCTTCATAATGACACTATTATCAGGTTATTTTTTTATGAATTTTATTTATATTATATTTGTTTATATTTTATAGATTTTTATAATGTTATTTTTATTCTTTTAGTGAAATTTATTATTTGAAAGGGTTGGGAAAACCCCAGTATTAAGAATAGTAGAATGCCTTTTAAGCCGGATTGAGATATAGCCCATTACAAAATTGAATTTCCAAATGCAACATGCCCCAAAAAATACAAAGAAATTGTAAATAGTAGTATATCCAATTATCTCTATGTCAAATCCATATAGCCTGAAAGACTAACGTAGAGAAATCTAGAATTAGGTGTGGATTGAAATCCCCCAAGGTATCCATCCTACCATTTGACTGCTGACCCAGACACCCAAACCACAACTTTTATTGGGAACCACTGGGAATATCATTGACGTGGATAGATCTACTGAAAATGGCGATGACCCGCCTGAAAAATCTCTACCCCCTACTAGAGTGGGTTCTTCAACTCATATCATTTACTCCTTCATTGAGTAAGGTTTGTACCTCATTTCTAGCTCTCCCCATCATGCAGGGGATTTATTCTTGCCTTCAGACACCTTGATGAGAAGATGCCTTCATTTTCCACTAGCCCTAGTGCATTCCTGCAAAACCCCACCATCGAGCAGGAGTTCAGATTTTTCCGTTGACCTCTACATTTAGTTTACCTTATTTTTTATCTACAATTATTTGAAATGAATATTTATTCGGATTATTTTGATACTTTATAAAAATGTTCCCTAATTCATTTTTGATGTGTAGGATTCATCGCCACATCAATTAGATGCATAAGGTGACCGGTATGACTCATGTAATATATATATGGACTTTAATATATTGCAAAATGGGCATTTATACCATTAAAAAAACAGTATTATCCTCGATGCTATTAATAGGGAGTCTCTTTAATCATTAATAAAAAATACTAATCAAGGCCCCTTTAATTAGCATTGATAAAAGATGACCTTTATCAGTGATAAAATAGTGGTGATAAATGGGACCTTTATGGACACTTTTTTTAGCACTGAAAAAAGTCAAAAAAATAATTTCGTAAAAGGACTATATTTGTCAAAAAATTTGAGGGTGGTACATCCACCCTTTTATCAGCACTCAATCCCCCATTTAACAGTGCTAGTATAGCCTCCCCACATTATTAACATTACTAGGAATCCCTCCACCCTTTACCAACTCTAGGGACCTGCATCACTCATTCGTGTGCGCCCCTACCATTGCTGGGTTTTGAAACTGAGATGTCCTCCTCATAATATCACTTCTTTTCCACTCCCCTATATCATTTTCTTATGTATTTTATGATATATCTATATATTTATATTATTTATATTATTTTTTTATCCATATATATATATATATATTAAATATATAAAATATGTTTTGTGTGTGTGTGTATGTGTGTTTATAAATACATACAAACATATATATATGTGTGTGTGAATCTATAAATATAATTATACACGTTTCTATTTATTTAAATATATTATATATTAATATTTATATACTTATATTATACTCTATTGATAAATATATATCGGTTTGTCAATGCACACACAAATATATTTATATATATATAAACATTATATATACAGTAATTGTATATGTATATACATTTATATATATAATCATTTTAAATAAAATGGATATTATTTTTTATTTAGAAATGTTTTATTTATTTATAAATCTACTTTACATGTAACTAGGTTTACATATATATTTTTAAAACTAAATTTTTATGTCTGAATATATACAAAATATGTATATATTATTATATATTTGATTATAAATAAAACTAAATTATGAAAAAAGAGAAAATTTCAAAACATTAATATCAATATTAATGTAATACTTTTGAATAAATTCTGTCCCAATTGAAAATGGGAAAAACCATCTTAAATGAAGCTGGAAGTCCATTAAATGTAAAAAAAAATTATACACTATCTAAAAAATCAGTTTTAAAGGCCTTATAGGGACTTTTTCGGCGTTCTAAAATGCAATAGGGGATTCCTCCCTATCATTGGTGTGAATATGTCATCGCAAGATTCAATTTGATATGTGGTATAGCTAAAATGGACACACATATCAGGATTTATTACCCTTTGAAATCTGAGTTACGTTTTCAATATATTTTAGATCTTTTATTAAATTTTGTATTTTGTGTGTCTTAAAATTGTTAAAAATTTACTTTTAGTAAATAATAAGTATTAAGTTATTAATTAAAAAAATTAATTATTTTATAATCCATTTTCACTAAATATCTTATATTGTAATTGTAAATGTCTATTTAGCCTTACGTAAAACATATTTAAAAAAATATATATTATTTATAATGAAATATAAAATATTTTTTAAATATACCTTTTATTAGTGCTATTAGAAAAACACTGATAAATCCCCCATTAATAGTGCTTCTAAAAAATAATTGATAATGGGTGTCCCTTTAACAGTGCTACAAGAATGTTGATAAAGGGGTATCATTATAATTGTTAAAAATGCTGATACATGGGTACGTTTAATAGTGTTTTTTGAACTATTAAAATATCCTTTTATCAATAGTTTTTTAGTACTGATAATGGTACTCCTTTATCACCACATTTTTTAGCATTGTTAAAGAGTGGGGCTGTGTAAATTTGTTTCTGTGGTAGTGATACATGTGTGTCCTTTTATTTAAAATTGAAATTTTAAAAATATATTATTTTATAGTTATGTTTAATTTATTTCATTATAGTATTATTAAAATAAGAATTTTTTTCTTATAAAGGAGAATTATTTTTCTCAGGTTGGGTGGTTTGTTTGAAAACTAATACCATGGTCAGTATTTTTTGAGAGTGGGTCACAGGTGCCAAATAAAATTAAACATTGATGTTTTTAAATGTTTATGGATAGTAAATTAAAATTTAATTGTAGAATATATTGTTTTAAATATAAATATAATTTTTTTATTTGTAAGGAAAATTTTATTTCAAATAAATTATGAATTTTCATATTAGTGCATTTTTATACAGGTGTATTTGGTTCAGTGTGTAGTTTTTCAAACAACACATTGCAACAATATGTCATTTGTGAGTGTTAATGAAAACAATTATAAAGGGGTTGTCATTTTAATGACATTGATGAAAAAAAATGTTTTTCGAGCAATGTGAAATCTCTTTGTGCTATGTAAAATGGTCTATCTGTGGTAGTGGAAATTCAATTTTATATGGAGCGACAAGGATATCCTTATACAGGAATAAAATTAAATGGATTTGAAGACATTGTGTTCATAAAACTAATGAGTATGTGTTGCATCGCTAGATGACGGTGGAAGAAAAATAATGATATAATGAGATTATAACCATATATCACCATGGATTTCATGTAAAAGTGATGATCAGTTTTTTAAAAAATTTAAAATTATTTTTAAAATCTTGAAAATTAAAAACAAAATTCATATTCTTCATTAATATATATTCATCCAATATTCTTTTTCAGTTTATAAAAATATTATTTTTATTAAAAAATAAAAAAACTATTTCTTCATTAATAAAATTAAAATAAACAATTTACAAGAAATCAAACATTCTCTTTAAAAATAAAAATAATTTTTTAATAAAATAAGAAACTCAATTTTATTTATAAAAAAACAATATAAATTTTACATTTACATATAAAGTAATAAAAAATATATATTCTTAATTAAAAAATATTGTATCAATAAAATTTGATCCCCTATAAAATTTTTTAAAAAAACATCCCAATATTCCTATTAAAAAATTAATTAAAATTAATTATTTTATTTTTAAAAAGAAAATAAATATCCATTGTGTTTATGATGTATTTGGGAAATAAAAATGAATTTTGTTCTGCTATATTAAGATAAATAAAAATTTTACTTTTTCTAAATGATCCCATTTTAAATTTAAAATATAAAAAAACCCTATTCCTTTCAAAAAAATTAAAAATATCAATTAAAAACATAAAATAAAAACAAAACATCAATATTTTCCCTTTAAAATTACATTACAATAATGGTTATCTATTAATTTTTTACCAAAATTCTATTTTTTATTTTTTTAAATTTTTTTTTAATTAAAGTAGAATTCTTTTTAATTAATAATTGCTTTAATATAGTTTAAGGAAATTTTAAATTTTTAATAAAAATTTAAAAGGCTATGATTTTATTAGTGAAAGGGGGATATTATTTTTATAATAAATAATAATTTTTGCCTATGATTTTTTGAAGGAATTATTTTTTATAAAAATATATATATGTATTACGGTATTTATTTCCCTTTACTTCAATTTGATTCTAGAAAATTTTTTATCATTTAATTTTTTAAAATGAAAAAATGGAGTTGATTTGTTGACATGGGATAAGTAAAAATACTTTTATAAAACCGGGTCATGGAATGTGTGAAGGATGTTCACAGAAGCCACATTTTTAGTCAAAAAATAATCAATAAGTTATTGCATAAATATTTTAACATTGAATTCTTTTAAAAAAATAATAGGTTGATTTTTGATAGTTATTAAAATTTATTTTTATCTATATAAGATGTATTATATAATATATAATTAATAATATATAATTGGAAGAATGAAAAATTTTCAAGAGGCGATTTTGTATCTAAAATGATGCTAAAAATAAAATTATGAAAAAGAAATTGCATACATATATTAATTTTTATTACATGTTTAAATTAAAATTAATAAATTATGTCAACGCAGATGTTTAGAAGGTTTGTCTATGTTACATCCAGGGATCTGAAAATATATATACACCAAAGGTCTTGGTGTGTAGGTGTGGTATCTACATGCACAACTGCATGCCTATGTAAATATTATTTGGACTACTTAACCCCAATCAATGAGGCAAGGGTCTCCCACATACATATATTTAAAACAACGGACCCCTTCATAATCGTTGTAGGATAACCCAATAAAACCCCTCTCACAATGAATAGGGCGATGAACATAGAAGATTTTTCAGGGATCAGGAAATTCAATGAGCTCAAGTGAAACTATAAAACAATCACTACTACGAAATTCAGTATTATCTAGGCTAAAAAAACATTATCACCGCTTAAATAGCGTTGATATTCGAGGTGATATTAAAAGGGTGTCCCTTTTATCATCCCTAAAAAAATATTGGATAAATGACCCTTTTATCATTCCTAAAAAAATCACTGATAAAATTAAAAAAAATTAAAAAAAATTGTAAATCAAAGGATATACCCATCCCTTTTTAATAAAATTTGACCCCCTTTCAATGGTACTAGTAATCCCCACCCGCGTGTGCCACTGCCACCCATTTAACCGCACTAGTCACAAACCCCCAACCCTTTAACAGTGAAAAACCCTCCTACACCTACCAACACACCACTGACTCCTCTTGGATTTGAACCTGAGAAAAATATCATACACTAGACTGCTAAAGCCCTACTTACCCACACACCATATTTCTCTTTGCCTCAATTCCACGACCTCTATGACCGCACTGATGAAGGTAAGCCACACAGAATCCCCACCTCAACCACATTCCACCTCTTCCAAGACCGCACACCGTGAGCGCGCTCTGCCCCACCATGACTGCCCCGCACGTCATAACATCCACATCCTGCCTCAACCACACTCTGCCTCCGCTATGAAATCTTGGAGTAATTACACCATGATTTTCCCTCTATGATGACACATCAACATCCCTCCTCTACTACATTCTTCCTATTATATGACCTCAAAGAGCAACCATATAGTTCTTTACCAAACACGTCAACACATCCAAATCCCGCCTCAACCACATTCAACCTCCACTAGGACCTCCCTGATTGGTGTAACTTCTAGATCTCCTTAGTCACCCCATCGGATTGTTCCCAGGTGAGGTGGAGGACTGGACACCACCCTCCATTGTAACCACTCATAAAAACATGGCCTAATGGTGATGCATTTCTTATGATAATCATTGTCCTATTAGAATAGGTTGGATAAAATCCGGTAAATTGCATGTTGGGGAGTTCATTCATTCATATTGGGTGAACTGGGGGAGTTAGGGTATGTTTAAGATCCCCTTTCTTGGGTATCCCTCTGGAGTTTTGATTTTTATTGCAGGAGTTTTGGTACCTTCGATATTTCCTTTCTTGGGCACCACCGAGGTGTGTTCTGAGGTGACTAGGACTGTTGTACACTTCATGCCATAATAATCATCCACAAGTGTCATCACCCCGGGGTTCTATGGTTCTGGGGTAGGGGTAAATTTTAGATCTCAATTCTTAGGTACCCTGGAGAACTGCTCCTAGGCGAAGGGGAATGTTGTACATGGTCCCTTTTAGGAATCCTCTATTATCTACTGGGATATTATCAACACATTTGTGATAACCATTTCTATTGAAGACCTTATTGTCAGCTTCATTAGGGTTCATGGGACTCCAAGTGACTACTCCAGATTTATTGACCTTTTCTAATGATATTACTGCAAAACATGACTACCACCAGGTTCTAATCATTCATCTTTGTATAATCTTCATTATTATCTTCGTGGGGGGGGGGGGGTGAGGGTTTTTAGAGAAAAGGGTAATCAAGTCTAAGGATTGTAGTTTGAAAACACACCCTCAAACAATATATAGTTACATCTTCCTTTATATTTTTCTTTCCCTCCACAAACATTCCTACAATACTTTAATATCTAGAAAGGTGGGATAGTAAAATCTTTTATTTATAACACCAATTGATATTGAGGAAGTAAGAAACCCTCTTTGTTTAATTATTATTAATTTATTGACTGAATATTAAAAAAATAGTAAAACTATACAATTTATTTTTGTATTTTGAGTATTGTTCATATTATATTTAGAAACAAAATATAAATTCTAAATCATATTAGAATAATTATTATTAACTGAATAATGATTTATTTTAAAATGTAAATAATATAAAAAAAGTATTTGTTTTCTTTGATATCAATTGATTTTTGATTTATAAATAATGTTTAAAATTAAAAATAATGAAAGCCACTTTAATTAAACCACTTTGGGTATATTTCAAAATATAATTGAATATATATACACATAATGAGTTTCAAAATAAAAGGGTTATAAATGGAATAGGGATTGAAAAAAATTAAACGAGTTGGGATTTAATTGTTCCAAATTTCATGGGTATATGACGAGTCAAAATCTATAATTTTGGGTGATTTTTAATGAACATTTTCAACTTGACTATCAAATCTGGAGATTTTAATAATTTTTTGAACTTGAATTTATTAGTATATAATATATTTTTAGAATAGTTGACTGAAATTTAATATTTATTATTGATTTTAATTCAATAATATAACATTTCACTCACATCAGCCTTTATACAATATTTAATATATATATATATATATTTGTAATCTTGTAATTTGTTATCTAACCACTCATAAATGGAAATAATGTTTTATAGAGATTACCCCCCAACCTGTAATGGTGATTAGGGGTGGGATAATAAGTGATTAACAAAACTATTAATTGAAAACCTAATAATGGAGAACTGAACTGTTATACTAAAGTGATTATTTGTTAGTAATAACATAATGGGTTAATAACCAATTTTTTGTTAGTTTTCTTATCAATTTTAATAACTAAAGTAGATAAAATATCGATATTTTTTATTTTTTATTTTTTTAATTCAATATTTTATATAACTTATGAGACATATTATAACAAAAAAACAGTACATTTTTGTTTATAAATTATTATTTTTTTTCAAATAATTTGTTTTTTCATAAAATATAAGGATTTATATACATTTTTTAGTTTTTGTTCAAAATAATTAGGGTGGAATTTTTTAAAAATTTAAAGTTTCTTTTACTTTAGTAGGCTTCCTCCAATGATAAAACATTGTACAATGGGTTTTCCACCTGATAAAACAAATTTTTATCATAGTAGCAGTTCATAAAAAATAGAAAAATTTCCATTTAAATGTTATATAATTCACATATGATAATTGATATTGTCAATTACTATATATATTATTGATATTATCAGTTATACTACTAATTTAATTATTAATGATTATATTTTAAATTTTAAATTAATTATTAATTTTTAAATATATTTTTAATTAATAATTATATTGTGAATTATTAATTACATTGTTAATTAAATATTGTTATAAATTATATTATAAATTACTGAATATATTAATGATATTATCAGTTATTAATTTTTTTAATTATTTAACTAATTTTAAATAATTATATCATTAAACTAAAATGACAATTTTATATTGAAAAGAAAAACATTGATTCATACTAGTAACATAATGTGTTGGATTGACATGTAGTCAATTCATACACATCATAAATGAGTTATGTATCCACTATAAAAAAATCATCATTTAGAGACAGTTATTTTTTTTATTTGGCAACGATTTAAACCACTGCTAAAGATGGTGTCGGAATCCAAAACATTGTGATTCCTTCCATTCACTACCATAGATCTAGGAAAGTGATGCACTAGGTTTTATCAGTGCAAAGCAGAAAGCACTGATAAAAGGGGGGCCTTTTTCAGCTCTGGATAAAAGTGCTGATAAATATACCATTTATCAGTGCTAACCAAAATGGTGATAATGGTGTACCCTTTATCAATGCATTATTTAGTGATGATAAATGGGTGAATTTATTTATTTTTTAAATAAAATACATAAACCATAGATATCATCCAAATAAAAATTACATAATTCCAAAGGAAAAGATGAAATCCAGCAATTAGGCACCCAATGATTCTCAACAGCAACAAAAAAGAGCCACTTGATTGCCCTATCTTCTCACAAAGAAAATAAAAGAGAAAAAAGGCACCAAAGATTTGATGATGTCAACAATGTACCCATAGGCTTGGAGCCCATTTCCATCCTCCTTTAGTTCGTTGATGATAACATAACAATCAAATTTGACCACAACATCTATCCATACAAGAGACAAGATGAACTGCAAACCCTTCCAAATAGTCATAGCCTTTTCCAAAGGAGGAGACGAACCCACAATGTTTGAGGAATGACGAGCTGCAATAATAGAGCCAGCGTGATCCCGAAAGATTTCTCTAAGGTCAAAAAAACCATCCCATGGTGTCGTTGCGTTAATATTAAATATGAGACCACCGAATGGGGGGATTCATCTGAAAAAGAGGGGAATAAACAGGTGATGGTGGATGAGCCTCCTCAACATCCACCACTAAGAGCCCTAGTTATGAATGTTTGAATGCCATACCCTGTCATCCTTACAAATGTTCTAAAAATGATTTATTTACATTGAAACCATATAATCTAGGAACAACTCTATTATTAAGGCTATTAAAAGTTTTTAATAATAAATATTATTATTTTATATTAAATTATTATATTTATATTCCAAATTTTTTTTATTTGTATACATTAAATAAAAAATTTATCTTTGTAATAAATATAATTTTTTTAATAATTCAAATATATATATATTTTTTAGAAAATATATTTATACATTTATAATTAAATAATTATATATTTAAATAATTATAATAATACAATAATTTTTTAAAAATATATATATTTATTATATTCATTATTTTTATTATATTTATAAATATAAATAAATACTATTTAAATTTTCATATTTTGAATTATAATTATAAATATATAAATATCTATTTAAATATATATATGTTTCTAATGAATTTGGTCATTAAATATATTAATGACTGAGTATAATTTACGAACATATATGTTATGTATTCATCATGAATGTTCATTTATACATTAATAAGGTTAAAACTCACATTAAGAGAGTTTTAACATGGGTTAATGGATAACAATTGTTAAAGATATGTTAGTGTGAGTTTTCTACATCGTTTAGGCAATAAGAGACTTAAAAATGTGCGTTTTAACGTCAATTATTAAATCATTTTTCATCCCCTCCTATCAGATGGATTCCTCCCCCTTAGTGTGTTTTCAAAAATAATACTAACGTAGTGATTCCTGGTGATGGATTCGTTGACCTTGTGGGTGTTCTCCAGGACCAGAATGACACTATTATTGTGTCTTGTTATTCCATAAACATTGATTATTAGTCTCCTACCGTAGCATAGGCAATGTCTATCTTGATGGGTATGATGTTCATTTCATCTCTTATCTGGAAGGATATTGTGGTCGAATCTGATTGTCAGGTAATTATCAATGTGATTGGGGAGGATGAAGGTATCCACCAAGATTTTGGGTCTATTATCGACACCATCAGATCATTGGTTCCTTTATTCTCTTCTTGTGGTTTTTCCTTTGTTTGGAGTGAGGAAAATCATGCGAATCATTTTGGCGATGCTTTTGGGAGTTGTTGAGGGTAAAATAGTTTAATATAATCTTTCCACATAGTTTAATGTACTTTGAATTTGAATGATATCGATTTTGAGGATTCATTTCAAAATAAACAATAAAACCTTTTATAAAATTGAAAATATACGAGTTTCTCTTTCTACTCATTATTTTGATTCCTAATCTCTTGAAGCCCTTACATTCGTGAAACATGGTTATGCTCCATCTCCTTCCTTCAACTATATTTCAGCACCTTTTTCATCCCTTTCCCTTCTTGTTGTCATGTTCGCCCTGATTCACTCACATTCCACAATGATCGTCTGCATTTCTACCACAAAAGTTTCATGCCTTTTATCTATTTCAAGTTCCAGCATTATCATCTTTTAATATGTATTTTCATCTAAACCAATTTTTCATTTCTTACAATATAAATATTTCCTATCTTATTTTTGTCTCTATTATTCATCGATCTTCTACCTGTATCTCTATCTTTTGAAATTTAAACTTTTAATTTTTTTGGTTACTATATTTATTCATTATTATTTTTTTATAAAATATATTCATTCATTTATTTTATTAATACACACTTTGAGTTATAACCATCACACCATGAATTATATTAGGGTTCATCTAATTCCAAAATGTCTCAAATGAGTTAAAGACCATTATCATAATGTCTCAAAACATTTCAAACACATTTTCTCAGTTTTGAGTATGTCACTTGTTCTTTTTAATGAAATTAATGTCAAATTTAAATGAAGGCACATTTTTAGTTATACTGATCACAGTGTGTGTGGGATTAAGGTACAACTTGTTATTTTATATCAAAAATTACTTAAGGATCATTTTCCTAAAGTATCATAATAATCTTAATATGTTTGGTGGGTTTTTTGTATGTTACTTGTGCTTTCTACTAAAAAGTCATTCCAAACTAGAAACATGTACATTGATTCATTCAGGTCACATCGTGGGTTTTTTACATGATAATCCTTCTTAAATATAAAAAATTACTTATTAATTGATGCTCTTAGTTATCAATACAATCAGAGCTCATTTACTTGGTTTTCAGTGAGTGGCATACATTTTAAACTAAAATGTCAATTTTAAACTAATAACATGAAAATTGAGTCAATCCAGTCAAACGGTGCATTGTATTGAGATTAAGGTGATTCCTAAAAAACGAAAATAACTCATGTATCATTTCCTTATTGTATCAAACCAATCTAGATTCTTTTGCTCGATTTTCAGTACATAACTTATTTTTTCTTACTAAAAAATGATGTCAATTTTAAATAACAAGATGCACTTAGAGTCATACCAGTCACATCGTCCCTCATATTGAGGTGTGGATACTTCTTACACATCCCAAATAACTCATTAATAGTTTATCTAAAGTATGAAAAAATTCCAAATGCATTTTCTCAGTTTTCAGTAAGAAACATCTTCCTTTTTCTAAAATTGACATCATTTTTAAATAAAAAGTCGTACTTATGGTCATAAAAGTTACACCATGCATCATATTATGGTGAGGATGATTCATGCAAGTATAAAATGTCTCATGGATCATTTTACTAAAGTATCAAAACATTTAAAATGTGTTTTCTCATTTTTGAGTAGGTCAGTTGACTTTTTTTAATAAAACTGATGTAAATTGAAAATGAAAAAGACACACTTAGAGTCATATCTGTTACATTGTGCCTTATATTGAGATTTTACTAATTAATACATGTTCTAAATGGTTCATGGATCATTTACATAAAATATTAAAATAATAGAATTTAATTTTCTTGGTTATTAATACCACACTTGTTTTTTTACTAAATATAGTGTCAATTTTAAATAAAAAGACACACATGGAGTAATACCGATCACACAGTGACTCAGATTGAGGTTTAATTGGTTCATAAACATCCCAAATAACTCATGGATTATTATATTATAGTATCAAAACAATAAAAATTAATTTTTTCAATTTTTAGTAAGACCCTTATTCCTTTATCTACAATGGATATCAATTTTAAATAAAAATACACAGTTGTAGTCATATCGGTCACACCGTGAGTCAGATTGAGATTTGGATAATTCATACAAATCTATAATTACTCTTGATTTTTTACATAATGTATCAAAATAATTATAATTCATTATCATTGTTTTGAGTAGGTTAGTTTTCATTTTTACTAAAATTGATGTAAAATTTAAATAAAAATTATGGACTTGGAGTCATACCAATCACACCATGCCTCAAATTGAGGTTAAGATGATTTTTACATCTCCCAAATGAATTATGGATCATTTACCTAAAGTATAAAAACAAAATGAATGAGTTTTATCAGTTTTAAATACATCCCATGCTCATTTTTACTAAAAAATTATGTCAATTTTAAATAAAAAGGTGGACTTAGAGTCATACTGATCACACCATGTCTCTGATTGTATTGAAGCTAATTCATAATAATTTAAACTAACTCATGGATAATTTTTCTACAATATCAAAAAAATTAGAATGCATTTTTTTGGTTTTCATTAAGTCAATTATAGTTCTTACAAAGTTGAGGTATATTTTAAATAAAAAAGATGCACTTCGTATTGAGGTGTTAAAGATTCCTACAAATCTTAAATTACTCATGGATTGTTTCCCTAAAGTATCAAGACAATGCGAATGGTTTTTTATCATTTTTTAGTATGAAACTTGTTCCTTTTTACTAAAATTGATGTAAATTTTAAATAAAAATATGCACCTGGAGTCATACCGGTCACATCATACATCATATTGTGGTGTGAATGATGTTTACACGTCCAAAAGGACTCATGTATCATTTTCCAAATGTATCAGAAAAATAAAAATATTTTTTCATGGATTTAAGTATGTTCATTGTCTTTTTTACTAAAATTTCATTTCAAACTAGAATCACACACTTTGCATAATATTGGTCACGTCGTGTACCAGTTTTACATGAGACCATTTCCTACACATCACAAATGATTTATGAATCAATTTCCTAAATTATAAATAATATATGAGTGGGTTTTGTTTGTTTTCATTGAGTTACACATTTTGAAGTAAAATGTCAATTTTAAATAAAAAGGCAAACCTGGATTCATTCCAATCACACCATGTGTCAGATTGAGGCATTGTTGATTCATACATAACCCAATGTTTCAAAACAATCCAAACATCCAAGGAATCCTATAGTATGAGAAAACAATTCTTATGTGAGTAATACTAAAAATAAATAAATTAAACATCAATATAAAACAAACCATTACTTCGTTAGAAGTCAATTCTTCATGCTATTTGTATACATTCACTGATTAGGTATAATGCCAATTTGTTTCTAAGAAAATGTATATCATCTTCTGAATATGATATTTTTTTCGAAAGTTATAATATTAATAAAAAATATAAATACACAAAATATAAAAAAATATTTCAAATGAAGTAGTAATTAACTTTGAAAATATCTATTCGGGGATGTTTTTTTTATGTAATATGATCTCTCAGATAAATTTAAAATCATAATAATCAAAATATTTTCCATTTTCTTGTTTCATACACTGTATAAATATTGAGGAAAATAATTAATTTGTTTTGATGTGTGTTTGTATAGTGAAATATTATTATATATACCCGAATACTTATGAAGTTTTAGAAATTTTCAGGGTCCTTGTGCGCAATGTTTGTCTTCATGCCAGGATTTAGACAATATTTACACACCACCCGATGATAATAAAATCATTATTAAAACATAATATAAATTACATAACATGGATTCTATTTCTAAAATTTTTCATGTAGTGTATTAAAAATTTAAAAATGTCATCACATGTGGTCGGTTTGTTGGTAGTAAATGGTGTTAATCCAAGAAATAAATATTTGGAGTTTGTAAATTAACCATAATGAGAATCCAATGTTTCCTAAAAAAATAAATATTGAAATAATTGAAAATTTTTTGTGATATAATTAAATTAGAGAGTTTTATACATTCATCATTGGTATTAAGAAGAGTATTTTATCACAAAGATTTCTTTCAAACTATTTTCCTAGGTTTTCCAATATTTCATCCCTTTGATTGGATTTTATTTCTGTTTGGTCTGTAGAGGTGCTGTGAGGACTAATGAGTCTTTTTTTTATGGGTAAATCCCTTGAATTTGTATTGATATATACACCTAAAAAAATAAGATATTTTTTTAGTCGAAGTTAATATTTGTATGTCCTATTTTGGAAAATTAAATAATTAAAGCACACCTCATGTATAAATTTACCAATAAGGCTCCTTGACAATCAAAGTTTAGGATTTGATTTATTTATTAGTATAAATGTTGATTATAACTTCCTCTCTATAAATGCTTTCTTCAAAATAATCTATGTGACTACTATCACTTTGAAACCTTTCAACCGCATGAACCATCAATATTAATATATACAAATATGTAATGGGTAGGGTAAATGTGATTTTAGAAGATCTTTTTTATTGTATGGTTGATTCGATAGATGTTTTTGTGTCGACCTTTTGTTTTATCCCATTTCCTTTGTTTTTATGTAAAAATATTAATCGGTTCAGACATTGTTTCATTAATTTTTAAAGATTTAGTATGAAAAATAAATTGAAATGAATACCTCCTTGTAGACATGTTTTTTACAAGATGTGAAGGACATGAAAATAATGTTCCTACAGTTTGGTCAACCTTATGAATTCCTTTCTCGTAAATAGGAATAGGTAGCCCGGTACTCAACTCATGGTCAATCCTAATCAACACTCTCACATTACCTATTGGAAATTTTCTATTGTGTAGCATGTCATTTTGAATATTGAACAATGTATCCATCTCTACAAAGAAATGGATGGGTGTTGATAGATATAAATCACAGTCATTATCACCAAATATAATATTAGTACAGGAATGGTATCAGTGTCTATCTGATTTACATTTAACATAAAAAATTATTAGATCATTTATTACCTTGTAAAAGACAGCTCGTTGAGGTGAATGGTTCGCCTAAATGATGGTGGGTGGTGGTGCATGATATTCAAGAAATTATTATTAATGAGCTATTCGTTTCTCTTTTCTTAACCCCATAAATGATTCTAGTAAATCTCGTTACCGTTGTAATTTTTCATCAAGTCTAACTAGCCTTTTTTTCTTTTATTTAATTTCATTATCTTTATCCTCTTATTTTTTTATCAAAATATATTTGGGGTGTCACCCTAAAAACCGCACCTATGACGTGACCAAACTGTTCTATCTTCTTAAAGGCCACTAATAGTAGGTGTTCATCTGGAACATGTGTTGTTTATTCCTATGACTAAATAATATAGAAAATATAGGAAAATAAGTAATCATTGTTATGTTATAGGGATTTAAATCAAAAAAATTATTATGTCATACATACACATTTTCCCACCATTTTGTGTATTTTCATCTATTATTATACCATCTTTATTTACACATTCGTCCTTCCAAAACACATTGCATGAGATGGAAATTGGTTGTGATTTGGATTCATCAATATTCATATAAATAGAGTAACATAATTATTTTTTTGTTTCATGACATATAGAAGTGTGAAAATAGATTTTAAATACATAACAATTGTTTCAAGGGAAGCATTCCACGTCCATATTTTATGGTAGGGGTACGTTGGTTTTTCTGACCGTCCCTAATTTTCATCACTCAGTTTCTATTTAATAAATAAAAAAATTTGATCAATGTGATGAATATATGTATTTACAAAAATTGTATTACTATCCAAAATTTATATGAAAAGACACAACCGCACAATTTCTAGTAAACACATCCCATGCATCTTGGGTTATCAGGTGTGCATACATAAGCAGTGGGTGTGGTTTTAGATTACGTTCAGTATCATTAAGATTATGTCTCATTAGAATTATTTGAAAGACTCTATAATTCATTCCATATATCATTAATAAATATTTATTAGGGGATTCATCTAATATAAATTCACACTTCAAGGGATCATGAAAATTAATTCTATGTTTCGTTATTTTATTTTTTTGAAAAATAAAAAAATTATGTCATAAAGTTACCAAAATATCTTCCCTCATCAATGTATTAATAATGGTCCCAACATGGTTCCATGAATATAAATCAATTGGAATACATTACAGAGTGATGATTCTAATGTAACTACTGAATATTCCCTTTTGTGGGTTAACATGATGTCATCATGCATTCCATGTGACCTCATATTTGATGTATTTTATTTTCACCTTGATGATTTTTTCTAACACCATCAAACTATGGAACTCTTCTTTTTTATGTATCATTGTTTCTTCGTCACCTACAATTTCTTTGGTTTCAAACTCATCAATATATTATTTATATGGATTAGTAGCATCATCATGTGAATTTGGTCATTGAACCTATGCACTGATAGTATAAACATGATGAGAAACCCATTATTCCTCCGTATTGGGAGCACCATCACATACAGAAGGTCGGTGTTCCTCTGTACTATGAGAAACATTAGATTGAATGACCTATTGTTCCTCAGGATTGGGAGCACTAACATGTGTAAAACTCATTATCTACAGAATTTGTTTAAAATTTAATTTAGACAACATAAATACAATAGCGAATAGATAATAACATGTGGTAACACAATGTATATTACATAAAATATATAACTTGATTATTGAACTCACTTTTTTAAATGATGAAGGGATTTAACCGCATTATCGACTATCAAAATCCCCTCATGGTGGTATCCTCTAACATAAAAAAATAATCTACCTTGGGACCACTCTAAAATTATTACAGAGTACAAATGAAACATTCAATACTCTATTAAGTTTCATCTGACCCTTCAGTGGATTTGGTCGATAACAGAACAATTGACCACTTTCACTTTACAGTATCTAGAACATAAAATACTTGTACATCCTATGATTCTATTATAAACAGTTCATCTCTTTACCCTTCCTTGCAGAAATAAACTTTCATGAATCTCAATTCGTCTAGTTTAATAGCAGGCCTATTATCAACCCACTTGAATTTAAAAATCAGTACATGGGAATGTTGTATAATCCAACACCCATATTTTTTTTATGATTCCAATGTATGACATATTCATTTAAATTATATTTTCTTCTTTAGTATTAAGAACATGAATTGCTTCATCCACAAGTGTAACTCTACTATTTTTCATGGAATTTTCTTCATTATGTCCATTTGTATAGAATGCATATCCCTAAATCACATAACCGTTGTAATTTAATACACACACACTTGGTCCTCTGATAACCATCTAATTCGTTCTAAAATTGAATATGGATTTTGATCTAACTCGTTAAAAATATAATCATAAAACCATTTTATAAACTGTTGATTATGTGTATTTGATTTCTAACTTTCACCCCTTCATGGACTAAAAATCCTAAGAATTTAATTTTGTATTTCAACATATGATGGAACCTCTAAACCATAATGCAAAATGTAATGATGGTTCCGCTTCTAATCTACAATATTGATTTTGAGAACATCTCTTCCAAAAAATATTTCACAAGCAGCTTCCCAGTGTGATGAGATTTTGGAAGACAAAATCTTTCCACACCTAATATGTATTCTGTAAATAATTCAATGTCTTCTTCAAAAATATATCTCTCTACAAATAAACCCTCTAGTTAAATTCTATTTTTGACATACCCTTTAAAAAAACTACATTTACCATTTAATGGGGTACATTCATCAACAGGGTATAGGGCCACATAGTCTTATATCACTCACTAAGTGAACCATAAAGTGAACCCTTATATCAGAGAATTTTTACGGGAAGAAAATTTCCAATTCACATAAGATGATGAAAATTTATCTTTCCATAGTCGTAAATTTCATCAAATCTATAATATTGCTGGAAATAACTTTAAAGAAGAAACAAATCTTGTTTAATGTATAAAGGGAGTTATTAAAAATAATGAAATGTAAATCTATAGTAATTAGTTCTTGCATAAAAATATGAAATTCATGTGATTTCAGACCCTTTATCTAAAAATCTTTTATTGACCCAATATTCTTGATATTTGATGAATACCCATATGGAAACTTTAAATTATTTGAGAAGTTGAAAAACTAATATCTCTCTTACCTAGAAAGAGTGTAAGCAGGTAGATGAAAAAGATTTCATTGTTCACCATTCATAGGCACCCACTCTTCTCATATTCCCATGTGAACCATCTCCAACCAAGCCTTAATTCTATCCTTTTTTTTCTCAGTGCATTTATCAACTTACTGATGAAACTATCACATAATTGTTTTTCAAAATGAATAACATCAAGAAAATGTCAGGTGTATAGAAAATTCTAGAATAATAAGTCAAAAAAAACTGATCACATTTTCCAACCGGTTTTCATAAGGTTTTTCAAAAAAGGTTTACTATAAGTAGTGTCCATATCATTTACATTCTCAAACAGTTGATCAAATATTATTGGAGAAAGTGTTGTAATTTCTTATGAACTTCCATAAAATGATGTCACCTAATATAGGTAATTTACCCATTAGGTTATAAATCTAAAATATTTTACAAACATAATCTTTGATTAATGTTTCAACATAATTGAATGTGTACCTTTTTGACAAATAGGACACTCTTTAGTTCCATTAATGATATATCCTGAAAATTTTCCAAATGCTGGAAAGTAATTTATCATCCATCACAACATGGATCTCAACGTGAAAAATTTATTTATGTAAGAATCATAAAACATAACAACTAAATTATTCCCACCTCAATATGATGCATGGTATGTCTGGTAAAATTCAAAGTGTCTATTTTTATTTAAAATTTACATCAATTTAAGTCAAAACAACAAGTGACATATTGATAACTGAGGAAACATATTTTTATTGTTTGATATTTTAGTAAAATTATACATTCATCATTTGTGAGTTTTAGGATTCAATTTCACCTCAATAAGATGAATGGTGTGACTGGTATGACTCATAGTGTGTCTTTTTCATTAAAATTGATAATAATTTGTGTAAAAAGAACTAGTGACATAATGAAAACTGAGAAACCAAATTTATATTATTTATATACTTAATTAAAATGATAAATTAGTCATTTTTTACTTGTAGGACTCTACCATACATTAATACGATGCACAGTTTTTCCGATATAACTCAAAGTGTCTCTTTTTATTTAAAATTGCTATTAATTTAAGTAAAAACAGAAAATGACATTCTAAAACCAAGAAATCAAATTTTTATCTATTTTATATTTTAGGAAAATGATATATTATTCATTTATGATTTGAATGGATCAATATAATCTCAATATGACACACAGTATGATAGGAATCACTCAAAGTGTCTCTTTTTAATTAAAATTAACATTAATTTAAGTAAAAAAAATATGTGCCCTACTTAAAATTGATCAAACACATTCATATAGTTTTTATATTTTATGAAAATTATATATTACTTATTTTCTTTGTGTAGGGATCTACCAAACCTCAATAGGATACATAGTGTGGCTGGTATAACTCAAAGTGTCTATTTTTATATAAAATTGACATTAATTTAAGTAAAAACAATAAGTGACATACTGAAAACTGATAAAATACATTCAGATTGTTTTGATACTTTAGGAAAATTATCCATGAGTATTTTGTGACATGTAGGAGTCAACCAGACCTCAATTTAATGGATGGTGTGATCGGTATGACTAAAAGTGTCTCTTATCAGTTTAAAATTTACATTTTAGTTTAAAACGTTTCACTCACTAAAAACAAAAAAAACATGCTCTGATTTTCATGATAACTTGTTAAAATGATTCATAAGTCATTTTTGATGTTTATGAAGTACTGTCACATCAAAATGACTTATGATATGACCAGTATGAATATAAATGCATGTTTCCATATTGAAATGCTATTTTAGTAAAAAAACACAATGGACATACTAAAAAACAAAAAATGAATTCATATTGTTTTGATATTTTATAAAAATTATCCATTAACAATTTGTGACTGGTAGGAATTATCTACACATCAATATGACACATGGTGTGGCCATTATAAATCTAAATGTTTCATTTTTTAAAATTAACATTAATTTTAGTAAAAGAAAATGTGACATACTCAAAACTGAGAAAACACATTCAGATTGTGTTGATATTTTAGTAAAATGATCCATAAATCATTTCATCATTTATGAATCAACCCTGTCTCAATTGGACACATGATATTACTGGTATGACTCCAAATGTTTCATTTTTATTAAATATGGACATTTTATTAATGTGTTATATCATATAAATGTTTAATTTATTTATTTACATTATTAATAACTACATATTTTTTATTATGTAAGTGGAATATTTTTCTTAGGTTGAGTCGATTTTTTTGGAAACTGATACCATTGGTGGACATTTTTGAGATGGGATCATGGGCATCAAAATATCAAATATTAATGTTTTAGAATGTTTCTTGGACAATTGTACATGTAAATATATAAAAATTTTATTGGAATTGTAAATAATAGTGTTTTTTTCTCAATACCATGTGTGGACATTTTTATATAGGTGATATCAATTAAATGTATATAGCATGTTTACTTCTGGGTGTGTTGTTTAAACTACACATTTTCTTCTAGGTGTGTTGTTATATAAAATGCACACTGCAGGAGGCTATGCCCTTATCAGTGCAAAAATAAGTACTGATAAAGGCTCCCCAGATCACATCTCTGATTAACAAAGATTTTTTAGCACTGTTAAAGGCCATTTTTAGTGGTGTTAATGGGTATATGTATATTAGTGTTTACCACTCATCCATCTTTTTTGGTTCTCCCTTTAATGTTATATTTATTTATTTATTTATATATATAGTTATAATTATTCATAAATTAATTTAGGTATATATATATTCATATATATATATATATATATTAATAGATATAGTTTTTTGTATTAATATAATTATTTTTAAATCTACTTTTATATATATATATTTATATTTTTTTATCCGTATATTTATTCGTAAATTAAAATATGTTTATAAGATTATTTTTAAATACATTTATAAAATATTTATGTGTGTGTGTGTAAATAAATAAATAAATACATATATACAACACACACACACACACACACACACACACAGATATATATATATATATTATGTGTATCTATAAGTATAATAATATATATTTATGTATATTCACATATATTATATATTCATATGTATATTCATATGTTATAATATATAGATAATATATATCTGTTTGGTAATACAAACACACTAATATATATATATTTATATATTAGTACTAGAAAATTAGGTTATAGCCAGGGTTTTGAACCGTGGCTATTAGCCCACAAACTATGGCTATAGGTTCTATCCACGGTTCATTGAATCGTGGCTGGTATTGTCGTTGATATAGGGGGAAACCTATAGCCAAGATTTCGAACTGTGGCAATAGCCCTATAGCCAGGTTTTCGATCTGTGACTATATCCCTATAGCCACAGTTTCAACTATGACTATAGTCCTATAGACATGGTTTCAAACCATTGATATATCCCTATATCCATAGTTTCAAACCCTGGATATAGTTGTATAGCCACGGTTTCAAACCATGGCTATAGGTTTGGCCCTATAGCCACGACAATACCATCCACTGTTCAATGAACCATGGCTCAGACCCATCCCATTTCATAAAAAAAACCAACCCCACTGGACAACAGCCACCCCCCGCCCACACACACACACATCCCGTGCACCCCCTGCACGCCCCCTTGTACAACCCTTGCCCCCTACTGGACCCCCTTGGACAGAAGCCCCCCCTACTGGACCCCCTGGATAGCACCCCCCATCCTAGACACCCCAAGAGAGCATCCCCCACTCTACTGGACCCCCTGGACAGCAGCCCCCTATTGGACCCCCTAGACAGAAGCCCCACCGCTGGATCCCCCTTGCACTACCCTACTAGACACCCCCCCTTGAACCCCTACTAGACACCCACCCCCTGGACATCACCCCCCCACCACCCACACACATCCCTTTCACCCCTTGCACCACCCCCTGCACCCCCTTGCACACCCCTGCTGGACACCCATGGATAGTAGCAACCACCTACTAGACCCCCTAGACAGCACCCCCCTTGCACCACCCCTGCTAGACACCCCCCCTTGCACCCCTTCTAGACAACCCACCTGCACCCCCTAGACACCAGCCACCCCCCCCCCCCACACACATACATACAGACATCCCTTGCACCCCATTAACACACCCCCTTGAACCCCCCTTGCACACCCCTATCCCCCGCTAGACCCCCGGGATAGCAGCCCCCAACCCCTGTTAGGCCACCCTAGATAGCATACCCCCCCCCCCCCCCGCTGGACCCCCTGGACATCAGCAGCCCCCTACTGGACCCCCTGGATAGCAACAGTCCCCTACTGAACCCCCTGGACAGCAACCCCCCTACTGGACCCCCTGAAAAAAGCCCCCCCCCCCATTGTTGGGCCCCATGTACTACATCCCCCCTCCCGCTAGACCCCCTTTCACCACCCCTACTGGACACCCCCTTACACCCCAGCTGCCCCCCCTCGCATCCCCTAGACAGCAGCCCCCCCCCCCCACATCCCTTTCACCCCTTGCACACACACCCTTGAACTCCCTTGCACACCGCTTTCCCCCTGCTAGACCACCTTGACAGCAGCCCCCTCTGGACAGTAGCCCCAGCCCCCTGGACAGCCGCCCCCCACTGGACCCTGCTAGACAGCCCCCCACTGCTGGACCCCATGGACAACAACCCCCTGCTGGACCCCCTTGGACAGCACCCCCCACCCCTATTGGACCCCCTTGGACATAGGCCCCCCTGTTGGACCCCCTAGACAGCCCCCCTGTTGGACAACATCCCCCCTGCATATCCCTTGCACATGTCCTAAGGGGATCCTTAGTTAATGATATTGACCAAGAAGGTGAGCTTCAGGATTTTCCCTTAGATGTACCAACCAAATCATAACCTGTAGAGGCTTCTTTACCTGGTATTGAGAGAGTTTTTTCCGCAGTTCCTTCAGATTTTGTATCTATAGTATATTTATAATATTCCAGAGAAAAACCTCTTTTAGATTTCAGTGGAATTTTGAGTTATTAGGAACCTCCTATGGTTGCATCTATATCTAGTTATCCACCTCCCTCGGCTTTAGTTGATTTTGATTTGATCTATTCTATAGTAAAATAGTATCTCCATGTTGAAAAACGTTATTTTCATTCATCTCATCTGGATTAATTGAAGAAGAATCTATAGAATTGGTTTTCAAGGAATAGGTTGACCAGTAGAAAGTGATGACAACTCTACTCAAGCTAGTCATGGTGGAGATGATTTCTCTAGTAGTTTGGAGAGATGAGGAAATATTATTATAAACTTTATCAATAATATAAATCCTTTCCTATATGTATCCAATACTGTAGTGGCAGCCGACTAAAAGTCAAAAGTGCAACATTAAAGTGAACTCCAAAGTCCGCACTGCTACACTGGTCAAAGTTGCTACAATTCCTGAAACTTTCGACCGAGGCCTTTGTCCCTCGGACCCCTGGATCCAGGGTGCGTTGCCCACTTAAACCCCCAATGATCTCACCATGGAACTTGACCCGTGACAGTTTCACGCCACAAGCATTCGGCCCAACCGGAATGGGCTACACCAATCAAACTATCTCATTTGTTGCATCCCTTGATGATAAAGAGGTTAAGAGTGCCCTTTTTCTCTAAATCTTGATAGTGTTGCTAGTCCCGATGGGTTTAAAAATTAATTCATTATTTTCTACTAGAACATATTTTGTGATGAGCTCCTTAACTCTATGAGGGAGTTCATTAACCATGCCTCAATGACCTATGTAATCAACTCCAATTATATTTCCCTAGTCCCAAAGAAGGTAAATGTTGTGGATGTAAATGATTTCAGACCTATTGCTATTGGGAATACCTTTCCAAAAATCATTATCGAAATTATTTCTATGAGGTTAGGTCCCATTTCACGTTGGTTTATCTCTTCAAATCAGCCCCCAGACAGCCCTTGGACACCCCCGTGGACATCCCCCCTAGACACACCACCAGCACCCTTCCCCCTTCCCTATAGACCCCCCACCACCGAAACCCCCCGGACATTCCTTGGACACCCCCTCTAGACAACCCCTCATAGACACCCCACTTGTACCCTCCCCCTACCCTACAGTCCCCTCGGCACCGCCCGTACATACCTTGGACACCCCACATGCACCCTTCCCTACAGACCCCCCAGATAGCCATTAGACACCCCCAGACATCCCCTCTTAGAAACTCCACCTGCACCTTCACCCCTTCTCTGTAGACCCCCCAGCACCCCCCAGACAACCTTTCGACACCCCACCTGGACATCCCCTCCTAGAATATTCTATAGCCATCAGTTCCTTCACATCATTAGGAAAGAATGATAAATGATCAATGCCTTGAAACTTTTCCACAAATAGTCTCTGTCTGGCTTAGTCTAAATAATAGACTTCCACCACTTATAACTCGGACCCTCTACATGCATAATCACTTCCATGGTTGACTATACACGTAATAGGGGAACCCACATACATATACTTTCTTACCAATTCACACACATTCATGTTGCCATTAACTTGAATACTCGAAGCCAACGAGCAGGGATCAATGCACTACATAAAGGATATTAGGAACGTTAAAACACAAAAAGGATTCTACATAACTACTGAGAAACCAACCAATGACATTAAATCCTTACCTCGATTATGAGAACCAAATCCATCCGGACCAACACAAAATGATCCAACGCCCTTCTCAAAACATAATATGGAGTCAAAAACACTAAAACCCCCAAATACATGAGGTGATAGAACATATTAAAATAGTATGCATTATATAACACATTATAATTTAATAAAATATGGTTACCATTCAACTACCCTCTACCCCTTTCCCCCTACCCCCCTCCACCCTGACCCCCTCCACCCACTACATGCCCCTTCCCCCTCCCCCTACACTACTGACCTCTCCCCTGACCCCTGTCCCCTTCCCCCTTCCCCCCTCCACCCTCCCCCGGCCCCCCGGCCCCCTGCTCCCTACCCCCTACCCTACAGACCTTCCCCCTGACCCCCTCTACCTTTCCCCTACCCCCCTGCCCCCTCCACCTAGCCCCCTAGCCTACACAGCCCCCCTACACAGCCCCCAACCCCCTAGCATTTACCAGCCCCCCTAGCATGCACCACCCCCTGGCTTGAACTAGACCCACTAGCATGCACACCCCCCCTGTGAGTCAAAAAAATCCTTGTAGATGCCCGTGGTGTTTCATATGAGAAGACTAAGGATTATAATGGAAAAAAATTAAATAATTTCAAACAATCTATATAAGAATAAACTACCACGAGAGTATTCTTATATATATTCATACATGCATAATCATGGGCTCTGTTTTGTTGCTAGTTCTCTTCATTGCCTGCGTCCCTATCCCCAGACACATCCTATCATGGTAAAGCATACACACAAGAAATACAGTTCTTGTGAAGACATTGGGACAAATAAAACCTCATAAATATATTTTTGGAATTAGTTATACTAATAAAAGGATTAGAAAATGGATGGGGAGGAAGCCTTTTGAAAAGGACCATCAGCATTTGAGAAATAATATTGGAAAAATGAGGTCCAATGGCAATGTACTCCAAAATCATGTACTAAAAATCATACCACAGTTGTATCGAACAAAATAACCAAAAGTAGCATTGTATTGAAATTTATTGCAATTACCTCTCAATGTCATCAAGGATTATGATGCTTAATTGTGACTTATAGGCATCATCAAATACCTGAAAAAACAGTTGAAAAAACGACTAAACATATCCAGTATACAAGTTTAAAATTAAATAAGCATAAAAAATGAATGGATGGGTGTACCATAGGTGAATCTATTAATTCATTATGCATGTTGTTGTTGAGGGGGAGAGTAGGTTTGGCACTAGCAGGGGGCTCTGATCTCCCTTATATAGTGAAAATATATTTTTCTGAGGCTAGGGAGGCTATGGAATTTATTTGTAGGAAGAGGCTAAGGGAGGCTCAATAACCACATTCGGTTTTATGCTAATCAGACCCCTTGCCCATCCCCCCAGCACAACCCCCCTGCAGACCCCCTTGCCCCCCTACAGACCCTCCTAGACACCCCCAGTCAGTCCCCCCATGTAGTGTATTTTATATTGTTTGTTTTAATGTGGAACCATGAATTATAGATCATCAATGGCCATTTTTATTGTTGGTATGATTTATTTCTACTCATTGTTGTTGACCAGTGTATTGATAAGCCTCCACTTCATGATCTTTATAAGGGAAATCGGGTGAGGCGATAGTAGTCATTTCATCAGTATAGAGGTATGAAATTTCCATTTTTGGGTGATCATGGGTTTTTGTAGAATCATGGGAACTTATTATACCCCTACACCTGTTAGCAATAGTTTGGGAACCTCACCTATCAAATCTATTGCTTGTAATTCCATTTGATAATTTGAATCAAAATTTGAGTGGGTTTTATGATTATGGTGACTAATATGCCCTATGTTACTTATTATATCAATTTTTAAGGATACGAAATGCATAACGGGTTCACCAATTCCTGATGTTTATGCCCAATGATACTCATCCTCTATAGGCTAGTCACCTGAGGTATTTTAGGCTCATCACCTAATGAACACGAGGCTCATCACCCATGTAATTCCATGCTCATCGCATGTGGAAGGGTGGGATTATGATACTTTAGTAAAGGTAAATCATCATATTCTTTTCACATAATAAATCTTATACTTTTCAATAATGCATGTTATGACATCTCTATATGTATAAGTTCACATCACCAGTAAAATGGATACCCATGACTTCAAGAGAATTAGTTCCTATGTTTTAACCATAGATTTAGATTCCTAAAACATGGGTACTCAAACATCATTGATCTATATTCATACTCAAACAATATTCTATTCAAAATGAAAATATTTTCATATTTAAGGGATCTAATTATGAGGTAGAGTGCTCCTTGGTTCTCAAATATTTATCAGTATAATCTTATGAATCATTAATATAAGTATAATAAATTTATTAATAATTATTTTTAGGTTTCCTATAGAATTTATGTGCACATTATCAATGGCTATATTCATATTCTTCCTTCACAAAGATAGGGTTTATTAGAAAATCAGTTTTTTAAAAAATAAAGAAATTATGGAAACAAGTTTTTAAAATAATCAAGACATTATAGAATTAAAATTAATGGTTTAGGAAGAGGGAACCTACCTCCACCTCATGACCGGCTGCTTTTGACGATGACAACTCGAATATTCATTTTTTATGCTTGCACGCATATTCAACTTCAAATATATATAAGGAAACATAGCCCCTCTGTACATATTTTCATAGCCAAATATGCATAATGGGGTCCTTAGATATATCTTTATACATGCATTTACCACGTTAAACTTACACATATATGCATTTTTCATATGAGTTTGATTGGTATAGAATATTCTAAAACATGTTCCTATATTTTTGGACACATTATAAGAATATAGAAAAAGAAAATTTTTATCTCCCAACACATGAGTCTTGTCTATGTAGGGAATCTCATATTCATGGAATAAATAATCTTGGATGGTGTAATTCCCCTAATAACTATCAGTAAAATCCATTCATCCTTAAATATTTCTGTAATTAGATCTTATAAGGCCCTAAACTACTAAATTTTGAGAGTATTTATCATGTTACCATTATTATAATCCTTATATTCTAATATTTAGTCATTCTGAAAAGAAAATATGTATAATCCATTATTCCTATTAAAATTTCAATGGAAAGTTGTAACAAAGGTACATATGATTGAGATAATAAAATATTCCATTCATTGAAAAAACGATGGTGGAGTATCCACATCCTAGAGTCTCTCTTGACTTCATTAGGAAATGAAATCGAAATGATGTGACTATAGTGAAATTCTACCTACCTTATTCAATAGATCTACTAATTTCTAACAAAAGGTGTTAATGGAATACTCGAGATTGGTTCTACGACTAGCTCCATCTTTTGATATAGTATGATTTTTAGTAAAAAAGTTGTTTAGCTCTTGTATTTTATATTTTATGGATTCTAGACCTATGTTTTTTATGATAGTTGTGCCTTTATTCTGTCCATGTGAGCCCCATATTCATGCATCTCTACAGTCTGTATAGAAATAAAATCATGAAGTTTCACTTCCTCTATAGTTAAGAGATATAAATCAGTATTTTTATCCTTTTAATATATTTTTGGTGGTTTGAAAAATAAACATGATGAGATCATATTCATGGGTGTCTAAATCCTCTCAATAAATGTGAACATTAAGAACAACGATGTGCCAGTGTCGATAATAAAACACACCTACACCTAGGCCAAGGAACGTTGTTGAAGGTTGTTATCATTATGATAAATTTTCTCTAAAAGTTTATATATGATGACAGTTTAATCCTTGAACCAAGCCCACTTTCATTAAACCTGATACTAGATGACAATATTGGGAACCAGACTCTGTTCACCTTCCACTATAGGTATATAATGTAGAATTTTATTTTTTATGGACATATCTTCTTTAAATTGTGTCATAGTTGTAAGAAAGTCCACCCCCATTGCCTCCTATTTAACTTTAGGGATTGAAATTGATATTTAGGAATTGATCAGATGAATACCAAACATTGTTCCACTTGGACAAATGTAATTAGGTCTTCCAACACTAGTAGTCAAACATATGGAGTCTTCACCAATCTCAAAAAAATATCATGTGGATTAAATTCCCTCAAAATTACTGGAATGTTGGGATATAATTATTTTCCCCCAAATAAATTATAAGGATAGTATGACATGAATGGATCTTTGAGAATCCAATTATTTATACACCCATCAAACTGGTTTCCCCAATACCCCATCAGTATAGTATTCAAACCATATCATGGAATAACCCCATGAAAATTTATTTGGACCATTCACAATATGTAATGAAATTTATATGTTAGAATCACCATGCATCACCATCGACGACATTTAATAAAGGAAAAATGCGTTATATTATCTCTAAATATTTATTAGAGGTAAATATGTAACCTGTTTTAAATGACCAAATTATCGTGAGAACCAATAAGGTTAAAAGAATCTAAAATGGTTACTCCATTAATAAAATCATAAAAAATCCCATCTCAATACATGATAATGTATGATATTTATTCTAAATTCCCTCTATCATTATCTACCACTGCACCAAAACGTGTTGACTAAAGAATGAACCCAAACTGGGAAACATCCTTTAACAAATAAATAAGACCATAGAGTCATTAATTGAAAAAGATCAAGACTATAAAACATAGCTTCGCAGTTCACTCTACATCGAGTATTAGTATCAGATTCAAGAAAAAACAGAAGAAATAAAATAAATTTTCAAATACATTGATGAAACATTGTGGGGGGTGTCGACCTCGGTGTCCGGGTTGTTGATGGTTGTGGGGGAGAGCCGTTGGGAATGAAGGGAGGAGGTGCGGAGGATGCTTGGAGAAGATTTGCTAGAGGAGGAACATCATGGGGAAGAGGGTCGTAGTGAGGAGGTGTCGTGGGTATTGGGGGCTGTTGGTGAGGAGGCATCAGGGAGGGGTCGAGAATGAAGAGAAGAGGTGGGGAGGTTACTCAGAGCAACTTCTATGGATGAGGAGGGTCACGGTGAGGAGGCGTCGGGGTTGGCGTCGAGCTATTGAGATGATTTATGGAGGATGGATCGAGTGGAAGGAAGATGAAATGAATGGGTTGGGGAATTCAACCATGGTGTTGTGGCTAATTGTGGGGGTGTAAAAATGGATTTTTTAATCCGTGTCTTTATAGGCGTGGCAATAGATCAACTTCCTAGTAGATAATTAATATATATTTTTTAATAATTAAAATATATACAGAATGTTTTAAAAATGTATTTATAAGTTATAAATAAATAAATATTTATTTAAATAATTAAAAGATTATAATTAATTTTTACATAATAAATATATTTAATGTATTTATTATTTATATAAATATATATAAGTACTTTTTAAATATATATATTTATAATTATAATTATTAAGATATAAATATATGTTTCCAATGATTTTGTTCAATAAATATTTTGATGTGTGAGTATAATTGACATAAAAATATGTTATGAATTCATCACAATTGTTCATTTATACATTACAAATGTTAAAACTCACACGAATATAGTTTTGATATCAGTTAGTGGATAACCGATGTTAAAACCATGTCAGTGAGAGTTTTAATGTCAGTTATGCAATCAGAATTGTCAAAATGTGGGTTTCAACATTAGTTATCAAATAATTGTTCATCCCCCTCCTGTTAGATGGATTTATCCAGCTTAGGGTATTATCAAACTTAATATTGATGCGGAGATTCCTGGTGATGTCTCTGTTGACCATATGGTAGTACTCTAGGACCATGTAGTCTCCATCAATTCGGCTCATCATTCCTCAGATATTTCTTGTTGGTCTCCTCCCGTAGTAGTCAGAATGAATATCTGGAAAGGTATGCAATTCATTTAATCACTCGGCTGGAAGGATATTATGGTCAAATCTGATTGTCAAGTTATTATCGACGTTCTGGAGGAGAATGAAGGTGGCCACCAATACTTTGGATCTATTGTCAATATCATCATATCATTGGTGCCATTATTCTATTCTTATTGTTCTTCCTTTTTTTGGGGGAGGACAATCGTACGATTCAATTTATAGCAACATTTGGGAGTTATTGAGGGTCACATTATGGTGCAGTTGATTCATACACATCCCAACTAACTCATGGATCATTTTCCTACAATATCAAAATAATCCAAATTCGTTTTCTCATTTTTGAGTAGGTCAATTGTCCATTTTCCTAAAATTAATGTATATTTTAAATAAAAAAGATGCACTTGTAGTCATACTGGTCACATTATGCCTCATATTGGGTTGAAAATGAACCCTTGGAATCCCAATCGACTCATGTATTTTTACCCAAATGTATCAAAAATAGCGGAATGTGTTCACTCATTTTTTAAAATGTCACTTGTTCCTTTTTACTAAAATTATCGTCACTTTTAAATAAAAAGATGGACTTATAGTCATACAGGTCACACCGTGCGTTAGATTGATGTAAGACTAATTTCTACACATCCAAAATTACTTATGGATAATTTTAATAAAGTATAAAAACAATAAAAATATTTTTTTCTTGTTTTTTAGTATGTCACTTGAATTTTATTAAAAAAATCATTATAAACTAGAAACACACACTTTGACTAATACATGTCACATTGAGTTTCAGTTTGACATGAGAACAATTCCTACACATAAAAAATGATTTATTAATTGATTTATTAATTTATTATGACAATATTAGTGCATTTACTCAGTTTTTAGTGAGTGATATATTTTGAAGTAAAATACTGATTTGAAACTGATAAAGGAAACATTGAGTCATACTGGTCACATTGTTTTCTGGATTGAGGTGTAGCTGATTCATACATATCTTAAATGACTTATAGATCATTAGACTAAAGTATAAACAAAATTTTAATTCATTTTCTTATTTTGAGTTTTGAGTTGTATATTGTACTAAAATTATGATCAATTTTAAATAAAAGGACACACATGGAGTCATACCGATCATGTTGTATTCCAGATTGAGGTGTTGTTGATTCCTACATGTCCCAATGTAATAATAGAATCCTAAATGCCAAAGAATTCTACAGTAAAATTAAAAAAATCTTATGTGATTAATACTGAAATTATATAAATTAAACATAAATATGAAACAATCCATTACTTCTACGGAAGCCTCATATTCATACCATTGGTGTACATTCTATGATTAGGTATGATGCCCATTTTTTCTAAGAAAATTTATATCATTTTATAAATAATATTTTATTGAAATTAATAATAGTATTAGAAAAATATAAATACATAATATATTAATAAATATTTTAAATAAATTAGTAATTAACTTTGAAAATACCTCTTAGGGGATGTGTGTTTCTTTGAAGGAATATGATCACTCTAATAAATATAAAAACAAAATAACCAAAATAATTTCCATTTGATTATTTTCGACATTGTAGAAACATTATGTAAAATAAGTAATTTTTTTATATTTGTTTTCATAGTTAAATCATATTATATATACCTTGATACTTATCTAGTAATAGAACTTGTTTGGGTCCTTGTGTGCAATTCTTGTCCTCATGCCATGATTTAGGAGATATTTACACACCACCCTATAAAAACAAAATCCTAATTAAAAAATAATATAATTATATAACTTGAAGCTTAGTAATAAAATGTTGTGTGTAGTGTATTAAAATTTAGAAAACATTATCATGTGTGGTCGGTTTGTTGGTAATCTATGAAGTGAATCCATGAAATAAATATTTAGAGTATCCAAATTGATCATAATGAGAATACATGTTTTCTTAAAAAAATAAATATGTAATGAAGGAAATGAAAAATATATTAAATATGTTTAAATTGAACCGTTTTATCCTAAAATCATTTGTATTAAGAAGATTATTTCATCCCCACGTTTTCATTCAAATGATTTGCCGAGGTTTTCCACTATTTCATCTATTTTTTGGATTTTATATTGGTTTTGTCTGTAGAGGTGACGTGAGGACTAAAGAGTCCAATACTTTTATGGGAAAATCCATTAAATTGGTATTGATATATATGACTTAAAAAAATATGAAATGTATTTAGTCATAATTAGCTTGGTATATCAACTTTTAGAAAATTAAATCATGAAAACATATCTCATGTATACATTTACAACTATGACACAAATCCATTAATAGTTGATGATTTCATCTACATTATTAGAATCAATGTAGTCATTAACATCCTACCCACACTTTTGTTCATCAAAATAAACTATGTGACTACTAACACTTTGTAACTTTTCATTCGCATAAACATTTAATGTTAGTAAATACGGATATTCAATGGGCAGGGTAAATGTGCTTTTGGAAGATCTTTTCAATCAGTTAGTTGATCCTTTAGATGGTTTATGTCAACCTTTCATTTTACCCCCATCCCTTTGTCTATTTTTAATAGCATTCATTAGTTTAGAACATTTATCATTAATTATTAATAATTTATCATAAAAAATAAATAGGAAATGAATACCTCCTTGTCGACATGGTTGTTTTACAAGATTTAATGGCCATGCGATGAATGTTACAATAGTTGGTCAACCTTATGAATATCTTCCTCATCAATTGCAATAGGTCGATCAGACCTCAGATCATGGGCTATGCTACTAGATAATCTCACAAGACCTATTGGATGTGGTCTATTATTTAGCACATCATTTTGGATATTGAACAATGTATCCCTCACTACAAGGCGATGTGTGGTTGTTGATCAATATAAATCACAGTCATTATCATCCTGTATAATATCAGTACCAGAAAGGTATTAGTGTCTACCTGATTCACATTTTGTAGAAAAATTTATTAGAACATTGATAACCCTATCCAATATATCTTTTCGAGGGGAAGTGCTCACCTTAAAGCTAGTGTGTGTGGGGAGTGATATTCAAAAAAATGGTTGTTCTTGAGTTCTTTTTTCTATTTTCTTATCCTTATAAAAGTTACTAGTAACTCTATCTGCTATTAACATTTTTATTAAACTGTATACAGTCTTTCTTTCATCTATTTCATTTCATTATCTTTATCTTCCTCTTGTTTTTTTATAAAAACATGTTTTCAGTTGTCACCCCAAAACCCACACCTCTGATGTGACCATAATGTTATGTCCACATCAAGGCCAGTGATAGTGTAATGACACTGACTCTCAGGGTCCTTTCCATTTCCAAAAATCCTGATCCTAAAGGGGTAGCGTCTCGACGTGAGGCCGAATGGTGCGATCAATATGGGAGACCGATCGGCACAACCGCTCGTCGAGACCGATCAGCGCGACCGCTCAGTGAGATCGATTGGCACGACCGTCCAGCGAGACCGATCGGCGCGACTGGTCGGCGAGACCGATCGGTGCAACTGGTCGGCGAGACTGATCTGTGCGACCCTTTGGCGAGACCGAGCGGCGCGACCGATTGGTGAGACCGGTCGGCACAACCGATTAGTGAGACCAACCGGCCTATCAGTTAGACCAATTTGTGTCACCCAGCCTTGTTAGAGTTTTTCCAGTGACACCTCCCGTTTGCGCAAATTGTATGTTAAACCCTATTTTGACCCCTTTAAGATTCTTTTAAAGCCCATTAATGCCCATAAATTTCCTTTAATTAAATATTTAATGAATTAACCTGGTGTGTGCATCGGTTTAAACCGCACAACCCTTTAATGACGTGTGGGGTGTCTCAACCGCAAGTCAACCCACAACCCCGCGCATTACACGGTTTCGGGTTCCTTTTCTCCATATCATAATGGCATGGGGTGTGCTATATCTTACACTTTATAACCTCAGGGTTCCCCCTAGGTTTCTTTTCTCGATCACCCTGTGCTAGGAGTACCCTTCGTTCATACGATCCACATTTCATTCAGAGGAGTCGCATCACTTCCCATGGAGTTCCACGCCTAGGCTTAGCCTTGATCATTGATCATCAAGTAGTGAATTTCACATTCGTCTCTCCTTTGTGTGTGTCTTGTGTGGTGTACATGCTTTTGTTTCTATAGAATTGGATGAACCAAACCTAAATAAAGATAATGAACAGATTCTATAAAGAATGAAGGGGGGGGGGGTTGTGATCGATGATGCTGCTTTGTTTTATGATCTTCTTTTCTAAATTGTGCAGTCTTACACCTACTGAAAATCATGGCCGTTGGTGGACTTTCTCTGTGCACTAATGAATCCCTTACCTCTGGTAATGTTTAATATTATTATACTGTAGTTTTGAACCCTTGCTGTGTAATGGAATTTGGTTAATTACGTACATCTGGATAAATAAATTGGCGGCACCAAGATCCACCCTTTTCTGTGATAACCCTGGTTAATGTATGATGGAATTGAAATCATGGAGTGTGATAAATATTTTGAATCTGAAAATACTCGCATGGTCCTGCCTTGTGTTGGTGGTGGTGGTTTGGTTTTTTCATTCACGGACCGATTTCTGGGTGATATAGGTAGGGATGGGATCCCCTATATTTACGGATTTGGTGGTTATGAATTTAAGGCTGGGTGGTTACCTTGTTTATATCACGAATTGGGGAGGGATCCTCTGTTGTTGAGAAACCTTTTGGCTCCTCGATATTGGACATGGGGATGTATCTTGGGGTTTCCATTATTGTTGTGACAATACAAGAGAACCGAGAGTTGATTTTGTAGTTGATTCTTAACTGTTTTCTTTCCCTTAACTTGTGCTTATGATTAGTAGTTTCCGATGTAGGTGCAGAAACTTATTTAAAAATCATTATTGAACATTAATACAAGGATGGGACAAATGGGTTTTTGGTTTGGTGTAAGTTGTGACCAGGTCATGGTACTGATTTTTTCTTTATGCAGGCTGAAGAAAAACCTAAACGTGGGAGAGTGCTTGTTACCTATATATATACTTTTAGTTTTTGTGATTCTTATTCGCACCCCACCCAAGTTTGGTAGTTAGTGCTGAACACACCCATTTCATTGGGGAGGGTGTTTTTTCCAAAACATATATTAGTGGCTGGTTATTAGCTCATTTCGGCTCCCTTTCCCGGATAGCCCTAGTATCTTTGGGAAGGCTATAATGGCCTGAACTCCATTATTAGCCCAAGAATCTTTAGGTAGGGCAGTGTGGTGGTTGGCCTAGGTTTGTGCGGGCAGGTGGTTTTCCCAAATGTCTTCGGGATGAGGCCCATGTGCATTCGGGCGTGGTAGTGGATCTTCTAACCCTGGTGTCTCTGGGCATGGTGGGGGTTGTTCTGGCCTAGGTGATTGCAAGTGTGGTTACATGTGAAAATTGTGGCCCCGGTGTGTGTGGGCGGGATTTACCAGTGGAACTGCGGTGAGGTTGTGGGCCAGGTGTGTGCGGGTGGGGTATGGTAGTGGGACTGTCGTGATAATGGAGTGATTGGTTCGATGTGTAGGATGTCTTCAATAACCAATGGGAAAGTGGCATGGGGTACCCAAACACGATGTCTTGTTACTATACATTACTTTAATTGCGTTATTTGGGAATTGTGCCTTGGTGAGGCTTGAGTGGATGGTTTACCTTCTTAGGTGTTTTGATTACTCTTTTTTTCATGGGAATTTAGTATGTTCCCCCACTTGTGCACGAGAGTCTTTGGTTTTTCACTACTGAGTATACTTGTTTGCTCACCCTACGTATATAAAACAACTTTCAGGTTTCCAGGAGGTCTTCAGGGATCACGCGGGACCATACCAGCTCGGACCTTTGGGGCACTAGTAGTTGTTGTTTTTTGTTCTTTGGTACCTTACATTTGTAGTCACTTTGTACTTTGGGGTATTTACTTTTATAACATGCATATGGGAATTGTTGTTTTTGATTTTCTAGTACTTCCAGTAATGGTGTTGTGAGACTTACTATCTTATCTCCTGATCCTATTAATAGAAAAAGGGTAATGCCTTCCATTTAGTGTTTGATTTTATAACCTTGGTTATAGTCACCACTCCGGGACCTATTAAAGGCGGGTTTCAAGGGTCATTATCTCCCCTTCAACATAAATAAGGAAGGGCCTAGCAATATGCTTACCCTTCCCTCCTTTTGGTGAAGGCAGGTTGTGACAGAATGTTATCAGAGGCTGTGTGGTTGAGGGATAGGATGTAGTGTGGAGTTAGGCACAGTGAGGATTGAATGGGATGGTAGGGAAACAACGTTGGGTGACCTTGGTGCGTGAATTTTGTCATGGAAGACTGGCTTGGACACTGGATTTTAGACCCCCCCTGATCAGATTCAAGGACTCTGGACCTACCTAACGACCAAGTGAGGCCACAATGATTGCAGGGTAGAGACCCTAGGAAAGGTACATGAATCATACTGACTTGTGTTATCATGTTTCATGCGGTTTTGGGGAATTAAAATGAATAAGAAGTTTAAGGAATTTTTTAAGAACAATTTTCTACACTACATGAGCTTAGGAATTACTTGTTTACCTTGCAGCTATGGCACATGGGAGATGTCCACATGTGGTAAAGGCGATCGAGGCCCCGTATACTACCTTGGCCGGTCGACAAAGAGCTGATCGAGAGGAGGAGGACGACCAGTGGAATAAGACACTTCGAGCCTTCTAGTGACAGACCCTCAAGAAGTATGAGGGCAGCAGCTCAGCCATGAACATGGAGGGATGGCTAGAGGAGTGGTTGATTGCCTTAGACCTCATCCAGGATCCGACCGAGTACTGGGTTCCTCTGGCCATCAGCCAGATGCAGGGAGTGGCATGTCATTGGTGGAAGCTTTACCAGGGGGAGAGGAGGGAGGCTGAGGTGGCATGGGATGATTTCAAGAGGGAGTTCTGGGTGGAATTCCTCTCTTCGACGATGAAGGCGGATAAGAGGAAGGAGCTACTCTCCCTACAGCATGGGAGTATGTCAGTAAAGGAGATAGGAATCATGTTCATGTACCTCTTACATTTTTCGTCGGACCCCTTTCCCGAAGAAGACTCTCGTGCAAGACGATTAGAGGAGGTGCTACAACCCTCCCTCCAGTATACTGTTACCCACTTTACCATGCTGACATACTTGGAGGTCCAGAAGAAGGCCGAAGTAGTGGATATGATGCATGCTCTAGGAGGTGTGTCACGATAGGGGATCCAGCTGGGACCATCAAAGGGGAAGGACATAAGCACCAGGCCCCCAGTTTTAGGACCCTACAGGTTCCGGCTAGCAGGGAGCAGGCCGAAACAGTTTCAGTTCTGGTCCCCTGGTCCTCGCCCTTTTCCTTTGGGCCCAGTACTGCGTTCCTTCATCTGTGGGGGCCATGGACATCTCTGGATTCAATGCCCAGACTGGGTACCGTACGACGTTGGCGGACAGCCCCAGCACCCGACCCAGCAGTAGCTTCTAGCCAGGCCTTTCTAGCAGCAACAGTAGGGACATTGAGCTCCCCCTCCTCCGAGGGCAGATGTAGCAGGAGGAGGTCAACCTCAGGGTGCTCCTCGTAGACCTCGAACAGGGCGTGGTCGGGGAGGTGGTCTATAGAAGAGGGGTAGAGGAGCTAGGAGTGGGAATTTTCACACCGCAGAGGCAACAGTTCCAGTAGGACCTGAGGTTTTTTGAGGTACGATCAATTTGTTTAGCACCCTTGCTTATTCCTTGTTCGATGTCGGAGCTTCACACTCCTTTGTTGCACCCAGTCGAGCCCGTGCATTGGGTCTAGATGCCGAGAGACTTCCAGTGCCCCTGGTGCTGAGCACACCCATCGGAGGTTAGACCAACTTATTATATGTTTGTCGAGGATGCATCCTGACGATAGGCCCACATCAGTTGGTCATGGATCGTCTTATGATATAGATACAACCATATGATGTCATTCTAGGCATTGACTGGCTGTTCTCAGTGTCTTCCATCATCGAATGCTTCCGAGGAAGGGTTGTGTTCTCAGACTTGGGAGGCTGATGTGTTACTTTCACCGGCGAGCGGGGTGGAAAGAAGGGAAGAAGACAAGAGGAACCCCTCCTCTCTTTGTTAGCCAAGTTGTTAGTGGAGTCAGTGGATGCTGAGATGGTGGAGGTACCAGGTATCGTCGTGCGTTTATGGACATCCTCCCGGAGGAGGTGACGACTCTACCCCCTCGACATGATATTGAGTTTAGGATAGAATTGCATCCTGAGGCTCATATGATTTCGATGGCTCCCTACCGGATGGAACCTTCAAGCTACGGGAGTTGCAGATTCAGAATGACAATCTGATGAAGAGAAGTTACGTTAGACCAATCATGTTACCATGGGGTGCTCCAGTCTTGTTTGCGAAGAAGGCAGATAGTGGGATCAGGTTGTTTATAGACTACAGGATGCTGAATCAGGTAATTGTTAAGAATCGCTACCCTCTTCCATGGATTGACGACCTATTTGACCAGTTGAAAGAGGTAGGGTGGTTCTCGAAGATTGACCGGCGGTCTGGGTATCACCAATTGAGGTCAAAAGAGCGTTAAATCTCGAAGATGGCCTTCATGTGTAGATATGGACACTTTGATTTTGTAATCATGCCTTTCGGTGTTACGAACGCCCCGGCTGTGTTCATGGGGCTTATGAACTCCATCTTTCTGGAGTAGCTGGATCATTTTGTAGTTGTGTTCGTCAACGATATACTGATCTATTCATGATCAGAGGAGGATCACGTGGATCACCTGAGGATGGTGTTTGAGGTCCTCCGAAAACACTGATTTGATGGTAATTTGTCGAAATTCTCATTCTGGACGCGAGAAGTGCACTTCCTCGTGCACGTGGTGTCCGAGCGGGGGGTAGCGGTGGACCCATCAATGGTTGAGGCAGTTTCTTATTGGGGAGCACCAAAAATTGTGGTAGAGTTATGTAGTTTCCTCGGGCTGGCGGGTTACTAACGGAGGTTTGTACCAAAATTCTCCAGAGTTGCAGCCCCATTGACAGCCTTGACCAAGAAAGACCAGGTTTTCGTGTGGAGTGAGCATTGCGAGGCAGCCTTCATCTATCTGAAGGAGAAGTTGGTTAGTGCCCCAGTGCTGAGATTACCAGATCATGGGGTGGCGTATGAGGTGTTATGTGATGCTTCAAGACAAGGCATGGGATGTGTGTTGATGCAGAGACAAAGGTTGATCTCTTATGGGTCTATGCAGCTATGCCCTCATGAGCATAATTATGACACCAATGACATGGAGCTTGTAGCGGTCATTTTTGCACTGATGTTATGGCGGAACTACCTCATCGGAGAACGCTTTGTGGTCTTCACAGATCAACAAAATCTTGAAGTAAATCTTCACCCAATGGGACATAAACATGCGGCAGTGAAGTTGGATGGAGTTCCTCCAGGATTACAAATTCTAGATCTCCTACACTTCAGGGAAGGGGAATTTAGTGGCTGATTCCTTGAGCAGGAGATAACAGAAGGATGCTGTCTGAGAGTCGGTAGAAACCTGGAATGAAATGGAGGAGTTGGCTACCTTACACCTGGATGTGAGGATGGATAGCATTAGAGGTTTCAAGTATCAGATGGTAGTGTAGTCGTATCTGTTTCTACAAGTGGAGTAATCTAAATGTTTAGACCCGTAGTGTGAAGTGACGATTGACCGAGTTGACCAGAGCAATTCTCGAGATGGATGGACGTAGGATGGAAAAAAATTGATGCTTTTCTAGAAGAAGATTTTTGTTATAGAGTCAATGCGCATCTAGTTTCTTAGTGAGTTCCAGAACTCACCACTAGCGGTACACCCAGGAGTTTCCAAGATGTATCAGGGACTGAAGATACAGTTTTGGTGCCCCGGAGTGAAGCGAGCAGTGGTAGAGTTTGTGGCTATGTTCCTAGTGTGTCAGCTGTTAAAGGTTGAACACCGTGTTCCAGGCAGGTTGTTATAACCTTTAGATTTTCCCGAGTGGACGTGGGAAGAAATCTCGATGGATTTTGTCACCAGATTACCCATGGTCCATGGGGTATACGACGCCATATGGGTGGTAGTGGACCGGTTGGCAAAATCGGCTCATTTTCTGGCGATTAAGGAGTCATGTTCAGTGGACTCTCTAGCACGGATGTATGTGGATGAGGTAGTTTGGTTGCATGGAGTCATGGGTTCCATAGTCTCGGACATGGATGCACATTTTACCTCACATGTATGGAGGGGTTTTCAGAATTCTTTTGGCACCCAGCTACACCTTAGCACTTCTTTCCACCCCCAGACAAATGGGCAGAAAGAGCCCACCATCCAGACATTGGAGGATATGCTGCGGGCATGTGTTCTAGACTCAGGAGGATCATGGTTGAGATACTTGCCTCTATTAGAGTTTTCCTAATATAATAGCTATCACTCTACCGTTAGTATGGACCCATTTGAAGCCTTGTATGAGAGACCATGTCGCACACCTGTGTGTTAGACCGAAGCAGGAGTGGCAGGCATCCTTGGCCCGGAGGTGGTGCAGAGCACGACATAGAAGGTTCAGCTCATACGGGAAAGGATGAAGGCTTCCCAGGACCGGCATAATTTGTATGCTTATAATAGGAGAAGGCCATTGGAGTTTGAGGTTGGGGACCACGTGTTCTTGAAGGTATCCCCTCAGCATGGACAATGGAGGTTCGACAAGGGGAGTAAGCTTTCTCCCAGATTCATCGGACCCTTCGAAGTTTTATGGTTTGTTGGCGAGGTGTCTTATCAGCAAGTATTTCCACCGCCCGTTCTGAGGATACATGATGTCTTCCATGTTTCCCAGCTCCATCGGTATCTGCACGAAGATCCACACGTCCTCGGCAGGGGAGAGCTGGACATCGAGGATGAAGTGACCTTTGTAGAGAGACTAGTGATGATAGAGGATCGCAAAGGGAATGTTATTCATGGGAGAACCATCCCCTTGGGTTGTGTGTTAGAGAGACATGCTGGGAATGAGGAGAGTACATGGGAGATATAAGAACAGATGTGTGCCCAGAACCCAGAGTTGTTTTGAGTTTTGTACTGTTCGGTTTATACCTGTTGTGATAGAACGTTTTACCTTGTTGGCTATGAAATACAGGTTTTCTTTCATCCGAATGTCTGTGAAGAGTCCTGTCTATGTGGAGGGGAGGACCGGAACCCTAATCAAGACTCATTAAGGTGGATGCGATTAAACTCATGCGGGCGAGTCAGTGGAACCCAAAGCGGATATTATCTTAACATGGGGAAGGAGACTCCCCAACCCACATGGCTGGGTAGTTTGACATAGAATATTTGTCGGTTCAGGACAGGGATGTGTTCTTAGTTAACAACGAGGTTCACTCTTCAGAGGTATATTTCAAGGTGGTTGTTCAGACCCGCTCTTTCCTTCTTGGTTGTTTAAATTCAAGAGGGCTAGAATAATTTGAGAGGTATTTTGATGTGATAACCCAGACTCTCAAGGTCCTTTCCTTTGCCAAAAATCCAGATCTTAAAGGGGTAGCATCTCAGTGGGAGGCCGATCGGTGCGACCGATCAGTGAGACTGATCGGGGAGACCGATCGGGGAGACCGATCGGGGAGGCCGATCAGCGAGACTGATCGACGCGACTGCTCGGGGAGACCGATCAGCACGACCAGTCGGCGAGACCGAACGGCACGACCGGTCGGCGAGACCGAATGGCGCGACCGGTCTAGGAGACCGAACGGCGCGACCGCTCCGCAAGACCGAATGGTGTGATTGATCGGTGACACCGACTGATGCTACCGACCAGTGAGACCAACCGACTGATCGGTGAGACCGATCCGTGTCACCCAGCCTTATCGGGTTTTTTCCAATGACGCCTCCCTTTTGCGCAAATTGGGTTTTAAACCATATATTGACCCCTTTAAGCTTGTTTTAAAGCCCATTAATGCCCATAAATTTCATTAAATTAAATATTTTATGAATTCACATGGTGTTTGTTTCGGTTTAAACCTCCCGACCCTTTAATGACATGTGGGGTGTCTCAATTGCAGAGCCAACCCACGACCCTGCGCGTTATGTGGTTTCAGGTACTCTTTCTCCATATCATAACGGCTCGAGGTGTGCTGTATCACACCCTTTATAACCTAAGGGTTCACCCTAGGTTTATTTTCTTGATCACCCTGTTCTAGGAGTACCCTTCATTTAGATTAGCCACATTTCGTTCAGACGAGCCGCATCGCTATCCGTGGAGTTCCACACCCAGGCTTTGCATCGATTATTGATCAACAAGTAGAGAATTACACCTTCGTCTCTCCTTTGTGTGTATCTTGCGGGGTGGGAATGCTTTTGTTTCTATATTATTGGATGAACCAATCCTAAATAAATATATTGAATGGATTCTATAAGGAACGAAGGGGGGGCTGTGATCGATGATGCTGCTTTGTTTTGTGATCTTCTTTTCTGAATTTTGTCGGCTTACGCCTACTGAGAATCATGGCCATTGGTGGTCTATCATTGTTCACTGATGAATCCCTTACCTCTGGTGATGTTTAAATCAATTTTATTGTGGTTATGAACCGTTTCTGTGTAAAGGAATTTGGTTAATTATTTACATCTGGCTAAATAAATTGGAGGCACCAAGATCAACCCTTTTATGTGATAAACCCAGTTAATGTATGACAGAATTGTAATCAGGGAGTTTGTTAAGTAATTTAAATATGAAAATACTGGAACGGGCCTGCCTTGTGTTGGTGTTGGTGGTTTGGTTGTTTTCATTCACGGGCCGATTTTTGGGAGATTTGGGTGGGTATGGGATGCCCTGTTGTTACGGATTCAGTGGTTATGAATTTAAGGCAAGGTGGTTACCTTGTTTATATCAAGAATTGGTGTGGGATCCTCCATGGTTAAGAAACCTTTTGGATACATGATATTGTACAAGGGGCTGTATGTTGGGGTTTTCATTGTTGTTGTGACTTTACAAGAGAACCAGGTGTGGATGTTGTAGTTGATTCTTGAATGTTTTCATTCCCTTGACTTGTGCTTAGGATTACTATTTTCCCAAGTTGGTACAGAAACTTATTTAAACATCATTACTGAACATGAAAATAATGATGGGACAAATGGGTTTTTGTTTTTGTGTAATTTGTGACCGGGTCATGGTACTGATTTGTTTTTTAGGAAGGGTGAAGAAAAACCTAATCATGGGATATTTCTTATTACCTATATATATACTTATAGTTTTTGTGTTTCTTATTCACGCCCCACCCAAGTTGAGCACATAGTTCCGAACACCCCCATTTCATGGGGGAGGGTGTTTTCCAAACACTTCTATTAGTGGATAGTTATTAGCACCTTTCTACTCCCTTTCCTGGGTCGCCCAAATATATTAGGCTAGGTTGTGATGGACTCAAGTCCATTATTAGCCCAAGAATCTTCGGGACTGTTAGTGTGGTTGTTGGCCCAGGTGTGTGCGGGAATGTGGTTTTCCCAAGTGTCTTCATGATGAGGACCAGGTGTCTTCGGGAGTGGTAGTAGATCTTCTAGCCCAGGTGTCTTCGGGTGTGGTGGTGGTTGTTCTGGCCTAGATGTTTGCATGCGTGGTTACGTGTGACAGTTGTGGCCCAGGTGTGTGCGGGCGGTGTTTGGAAGTGAGACTATGGTGATGTTGTGGCCCAGTAGTGTGCGGGCAGGGTATGGCAGTGGGACTGCGGTGAGAATGGCGAGATTGGTTTGATGAATAGGATGTCTTCAATAACTAGTGGGAAAGTGGCACGGGGTACCCAAACATCGATGTTCTATTACTATACCTTACATGACTTGCGTTATTTTGGGGAGTGTGCCTTGGTGAGGCTTGGGTGGATGGTTTACCTTGTTAAGTGTTTGGATTCCTCTTTTTCACACGAGTATTTAGTATGTTTCCCCACTTGTGCATGCGAGTCATTGGGTTTTCCCTACTGAGTATACTAGTATGCTCACCCTACATATATAAAACTGCTTTCAGGTTTCTAGGAGGACTTTAGGGATCGCGCGAGACAATGCTAGCTTGGACCTTTGGGGCAGTTGCGGTTCCTGTTTTTCTTTCTTTGGTACCTTACCTTTGTAGTCACATTGTACTTTGGGGAATTTACTTTTGGAACATGCATATGGTAATGGTTGTTTTGGCTATTGATGCACTTCCATTTTTGATGTTGTGAGACTTACTATCTTATATCCCGATCCTATTAAATGAAAATGGGTAATGCCTTCAATTTAGTGTGTGATTCTATACCCTTGGTTCTAATCTCCACTTCGGAACATATTGAAGGCAGGTTTCCGATGTCATTATCTCTCCTTCAACATAAAGAAAGAAGGGCCTAGAAATCTACTGACCCTTCCCTACTTTTGGTGAAGGCGGGTCGTAATAGATAGTAGGTGTTCATCTGATACAGGTGTTGATGATTCATGTGACAAATATGGATAAAAAATATTGGAAAATTATTAATAATTGTTATGTAATTTTGATTTAAAGAAAAACAAATTTTTATTATTTCATAATTACACATGTTTCCAACCATTTTTCTATATTTTCATCTATTAGTTTCCCATCTTTATTTACACATTCCTCTTTACACAACACATGGTGTATATGAATGTGGATTTATATTTGGATTCATCAATCTTCATATAAATAGAGGAACATAATTATTTTGTCGTTTCATGTCATATAAAACTGTTACTGTAAATTTAAAATACGTACCATTTTTTTCAAGTGAAGTGTACCCCATCCTTACTTTAAGGTAGGGGAATGTTTCTTTTGATGCACCTCCATTATTTTCAACACTCAGTTTCTATTTCATAAATAAAAAATTGACACTCAAAGTGATGAATATATGTATCGTCAAACAATATATTACTAGCCACAATGTACTTTAATAGGCACATCAGTATGACTTCTAGTAAAAAAATATCATGCTTTTTCGGTTTTCAGGTCTGCATACATAAGCAGTGGGTGTGGGTTTATTTTCCCTTCGACTTCTTTTAGATGATGAATCAATAGAATTTTTTGAAAGCCTCTCTGAATCAATATAGATATAATCAATACAAATTTATTATGGGATTCATCTACTATAAATTAAATCTTCAAGGGATGGTGAAGAATAATTCATTGTTTCATTATTTTCTTTTTTTAGTAAAATAAAGAAATGATATCATATTGTTACTATAATATATTCCATCATTAGTGTATCACTACTACAAATATAACTTTTATAAATGCTAAAAATGTCCTTTAACAGCGTTAGAAAATCTCTGTTAAATCCGACGAATATACGGGGTGTGGGGTGTTCCATTTATTAGTGCTCCAAATAGCGCTGATAAAGACCCCGTTTATTAGCGCTAAAAAAAGCACTGATAAAAGGGGTATTTTATCAACACTGAAACAAAGTGCTAATAAAAGTTTCCATTATCAACGCTTTCTTTTTATCACTGATAGAAGACCCCTTTTATCAGCGCTTTTTTAAAAGCGCTGATAAATGTTAACAAAATAAAAAAATAAAAAATATAAAAAATATAGAAAAATCCTGCCAATTTGGTGGGGGGCTTTTATAGTGCTTGAGCCCCCCTTTTACAATGCTATTTCACCCCCCTCAAGCGTCCGCACGCACCCCTCCACCCTTTATCAGCGCTAGCCCCAGATTCACCCATGCACGCGCGTCCCTTCCTCCACCCGGAGTTGATCTAGAGACCTCCCCCTACATTCTTGAAGCCTTTACCACTCCACTATATTGATTTGAACACCTAATAGTGATATATTTATTTATTTGTATATATATATATTTAGTAATATTTATTTGTATTGTAATATATATTTACATTAATATTTATATATAGTGATATTAATATAAATATATAGTTATATTTATATCAATATATAGTTATATTAATATAAATATATTATTATATTAAAATATATATTTATAGTGATATTAATATATATATTTATAGTTATATTAATATACATATGTAGTTATATTAATATATTTATATAGTTAGATTAATATATAGGTATATGAATATTCATATATTTTTATTTTAAATAAAATGGTTATTAGTTATTATTTAAATAAATCTAATATATTTTATATGTAAATATATTTTATTATTTATATTTATAATAAATTTTTTATGTGTGAATATATGAAAAATATATATATATATAGTTATATATTTGATTATAACAAGCAGTTCATTATAAAAAATGATAAAATTTCAAAGATATAATATCAATATAAATGTAATATCTTGGAATAAATTCAGTCCCCACAAAAAGAAATCCAATAGTACCACCTTAAACGAGGCTGAAAATCCACAAAATGTTAAAAAATCAGGCTAACCTGACTAAAAACTCAGTTTTGGAGGCCTTCTAGAACTCTTTTTCCCATGAAAAAACCTTTAACTATTTCTCCCCCCCTAATTTAAGTTATGTAGACCTCATCACAGGCTTCAATTTGAATTGTGGTAGAGCTCAAACAGACACTCGAATCAAAAGTTATGGCAGTTTGATGTTCGAGTTGCGTTATCAAAATATTTTGGATATTTTTTTTTATTTTTTTTAATTTTTTTAGTTTTAAAATTGTTATTAAATGACTATTTCTCCATAATAATAAGCAAAGTATTAATTAAAAATATTTTTTTTAATTCTTTTATAAGCCATTTTCACTAAATATCTTATATATTAAGTGTAATTGTATATTTATACTTATCTAAAATATATTTAAAATTATATTTAAAAAATATATTTTATATTTATATCAATATAACTATATCTATATATTTAAATATTAATATTTTTTTAATAATTTGTTTTTAGGAGTAGACCCTTTATCAGCACTTTTAAAAAAACTGCTTATTAAGACCCCCCTTTATCAGTGCTACTAAAAAAAAGTGTTGATAATGGGGTACCCTTTTATAGCGCTAAAAAATGTATTGTTAAAAGGGGTACCTTTATCCGCTCTAAAAAAAGAATTGATAAAGGGGTAATTTTATCAATGCTTTTTTGGGGCTGATAAAAATACTCTTTATCACTACTTTTTTTAGCACTGATAAAGGTACTCCCCTTTATCAGCGCTTTTTCCTTAGCACTGATAAAGGGTGGCGCTGGCCTTGCCCAGTTTTGTGCTACTATATTAAGTGCTGGAACAATAGGGTGCCACAAAACAACACTAGCTGGCTTGCATAACCAAGTGATGATTCCAATGTCACTACTAAAAATTACCTTACTGGGGTAAACATGTTGGCCTCGTTCATTCCATCCAACCTCATATTTGATGCCTTTGATTTCTTCCATCATTATTTTTTCTAACACCATCAAAATGTAGAGCACCTATTTTATTTGCATCATTGGTCCTTCATCACCTAACATTTCCTTGGATTCAACATTGTCAATATGTTGTTTCTCTAGAGTGGTAGCATCAACATGTTAAGATGGTTGTTGAACCTCAACATTGGGGGCAACAACAGATTGAAAAACCTATCATTGGGATTACCAACACATATATAAGGTCATTGTTCCTCTACAATGCATGAAAAAATAAGTTGAAAGACCTAATCTTCCTCAGGATTGGGAGCACCAGCATGTGCATAATTCATTATTTTCATAAGTGGTTTCTAATTTAATTTTGATTACATCAATACAAAAAAGAACATATAATAACATGACGTAACCCAATGTATATTAAAAAATAACATAATTGTTGAACTATCTTTTTTTAATGGCTGAAGGTATTTTCCCCCTCTATTGACTATTTATGTCCCTTCATTTTGGTCTTCTCTGACAAAAAAACACCATCTACATTAGGGCCTCTATAAAATGATTGTGTTGTCCTAATGAAAGTGTCACCCACGGTTGAATTTTCATCTGACCCTTTCGTTGCATTGGTCGATAACATAATAATTAACCACTTTCAATTTGTGGTATCTAGAACATAAAATACATGCACTTCCTATGATGCCATTATAAATGGTTCGTATTTTCACCCTTCATTACATAAAAAAATTCACTAATCCAAATTAATCAATTTTAACATCATTCATGTTATCAACCCAATAGAATTGAAAAATTTGAACCTGGAATGTTGTATAATCCAAATACCATTTTTTTATGATTCCAATGTATGAAATATTTAAGTCAATTGAATTTCTATCCTTAGTACCCGAAATATAAATCACTACATCCCCAAGTGTAACTACACTATTTTTCACAGTATTTTTTTCATCATGTCTATTTTTATAGAATGAATAACCCTTAATTACTTAACCATTGTAAGATAATACATACACACATGGTCCTCTGGATAACCATCAGAGTTATTCTGATATTGAATTATGATTTTCATCTGAATATTTAAAAATATAGTCCCAAAACCATTCTATAAACTGTTGATTATGTGTATTTGATATCCATATTTTATCCCATGATGGATTCAAATATATAAGATTTTTTTGTGGGTTTCAACATATGGGGAAACCTCCAAAAAATTATTCCAAATGTAAAGGTGAGCCTAGTCATGATCTGCAATATTGATTGTGACTACATCTCTTCCAGAAATTCCACACCCACTAGCCACCTAGTGTGATGAGATTTTGGTAGACCGATGATTTCCACACCTCACATGCATTTGGTACATAATTGTATGGATTCCTCAACAATATATCGATCTGTAATACAACCATCTGGTCAACTTTGATATTTTATATACCCATTCAAAATATTTATATACCATTCAATGGGGGTATATCCATCTATATTGTAGAGGACCACATATTATAATCACTCTCACTATTGAACCATAAAATGAACAATTATATCAATGTATTCTAGTAGGAAGAACATTTCTAAATCACATAATATGATAATAATTTCTCTTTCCATAGTTTTCAGTTTCACCAGATCTATAACATTAATGCATATAGCTTTGAAGATGAAATAATTCTTGGTTTATTTATAAAGGACATTCTTGGATAAAATTAAACGTAAAGCTATAGAAATTTTATATCCCTGTAAAACATGACAGTCATGTGATTTTATAACATTTTACATTAAATCATTTATTGACATGATATTCTTGTTATACAATTAATACCCCTCTAGAAACATTAATTCATTCCAGAAGATGAAAAATTAATATCTCTCCTACCTTGAATGAGTGTTTGTAGCTATATGAAGAAAAGATCATTTTCACCCTTCACTAGCACCAAATCTACTCATATTCCCATGTGAACCATGTCCAACCTATCCTAAATTCCATTCTTTTTTCCGGGTGAATTTTGCAGTGTACCGATGAAACTATCACATGCATTTTTTTCAGTATGCATATAGTAAATTCCATTTTTATAATTAATAAAACTAAACACCATTTCCAACTGATATTCTTAAAATTTTTCAATTTTTTTACCAAAAGCAGTATCCACATTTTTTATATTCTAAAAAAGTTGATCACATATTTTTTTAAACGGTGTTTTAAGTTCTTATTAACATCCGTTGAATGATGTTTTCCTACATAGGGACATATACCATCAGGGTAGAAATATACAATTTCATAGAAACATAGTCTTTAATTAATGTTTCATCCTAATTGAATTTGTACCATTTTTGAAAATGAGACACCCTCTAGTTACTTTAATGTTATATCCAGATAAATTTCCATAAGAACGAAATTCATTTAGAATCTCTTACAACATAGATCTAAATGTGAAATCTTCAATTGTTTATGAATAATACAACGCAACGCCAAAATCAATATCACCTCAATACAAAAAACGGTTTGGCCAGTATAACTTAAACTTTCTCTTTTTATTTTAAATTGACAATGATTTAAGTACAAACAAAATGTGACATACATAGAATTGAGAAAACTTATTATTATTATTTTGATATTTTTTGAAAACAATCCATGAGTCATTTTTTATGTGTAAGATTGAACTGTACCTCAATATGATGCATGGTGTGACCTATATGACTCAAAGTGTGTATTTTTATTTTAAAATGACATTAATTTAGGTAAAAAGGAAAGTAAAATTTTGAAAACTGAGAAAACTGATTCATTTTTTTGATAATTTAGTAACATTATCCATGAGTCGTTAATGACATGTAGGGATTATCCTTACCTCAATATGATTCTTGGTGTGGCTGGTATAACTCAAAGTGTCTCTTTTTATTGAAAATTGACATGAATTTAAGTAAAAAAAACAAGTGAAATATTAAAAACCAATAAAAAAATTCGGATTGTTTTGATATTTTAGGAAAACAATATCTTAATTATTTCTGACATGTAGGAATAAGCTGCACCTCAATATGACACAAGGTGTGGCTGGTATCACTCAATGTTGCTCTTTTTATTTAAATTTAACAATAATTTAAGTAAAAACCACAAGTGAGATATTAAAAACCAAGAAAACGAATCCATATTGTTTTTATATTTTGGGAAAATGATTTATTTGTGATTTATGATGTGTAAGGATCATCCACACCGGAATACGATACATGGTGTGGCCGGTATAACTCACGGTGTCTATTTTTATTTAAAAATGACATTAATTTAAGTAAAAACAACAAGTGAAATACTAAAAACTAAGAAAATTAATTCATATTTTCCTTATACTTTAGTAAAATGATCCATGAGTCATTTTTGATGTATAGGAGTCGACCATACCTCAATCTGATGCATGATGTGTCTGGTATGACTAAAAGCGTATGTTATCAATTTAAAATTAACATTTTAGTTCAAAATGTGTCACTCACTGAAAACCAAGAAAACTAGCTCTGAATGTCATGATAATTAATTTTAGTGATTCATAAGTCATTTGTGACTTGTATAAAGAAGTATCACATAAAAAATATGCATGATACAATTGGTATGACACAAAATATGTGTTTCTATTTGAAATGATATTTTAGTAAAAAACAAAATGGTCATACTGAAAACTGAGAAAACATATTTGGATTGTTTTGATACTTTAGGAAGAAAATTCATTAGTAATTTCTGACAAGTAGGAATTATTTGTACCTCAATATGATGGATGGTGTTTCCAGTTATCACCAAATGTATCATTATTTAAAATTGACATTAACTTTAATATAATAAAAAGTGACATACACAAAATCTAGAAAACACATTCGAATTGTTTTTATATTTTAGGACAATGATCTATAACTCATTTGTAACATGTAGGAATCAAAAACACCTCAATAGGACGCACAATATGACCTGTATAACTCCAAATGCTTCATTTTTATTAAATATTAACATTTTATTAATGATTTTATTTCATATAAATGTATAATTAACTTCTTTATAGCATTAGTAACATAATATTTGTTTTCTTATATAAGTGGAAACTTTTTCTGGGGTTTATATGATTTTTTAGAAAATTGATACCATGGGTAGAAATTTTTGATAGGGGTTCATGTGCTTCAAAATATGAATTATTAATGTTTTAGAATGATTTTTGGAAAATTGTAAATGAAATTATATAAAAAATTTATTTGAAATGTAAATATATATGTTTTTTTTTCAATATAACATGGGTGGACATTTTTGTATTGATGATGTCAATTAAATTAATATTGATGTTTTGCTTCTGGGTGTGCTATTTAAATTTGAGGTTTTGTTTAGGGTGTGTTGTTATATAAATATCACCCTATAGGTGGCTAGGCCATTATCAGCGCTAAAAACGCACTAATAAAGGCCCCCTTTAATCACTGTGATTAATATCCCCTTTTTAGCTATGTTAATAGCCATTTTCACACTATAAAAATCCATATATGTAGTAGTGTTTACCACTCATCTAATTGGTTGGTTCTCCCTTCAATGATATATCTATTTATCTATATATATTTATTTATATTTATTCGTATATTAATATGGATTTATATATATATATATATATTCATTCATTCATTCAAAGTAGGATAATTTATTGATCATAAATGGTAGGGGAAATCAGTCAAGTTATGATGGATAAAAGAAAGGAAGCCCTAATGAATCAGCCATCAAAAAATTAACAAACTCATTAGGAAGAGAGACCAGTGTAGAAAAAATGATAAAATGACTACTCAGATACCCCATTGAGGACAGTCTATTGGTAGAAAAGTTTAATTCCTCAATGTATGCTTCATGGTAGCTCGACCAATAAACTCCTTCCATCTATAGGAAATATAAATGATAGACTTAAGAGGTTCACATATCCCCTGGAAAGAGTTTCATGTAACTAAAAATCACTTTTGATCTCTATGGATGAAATATTATTAGAGAGATAAATCTCCAATCCATTAAGAAAATCCACCGCCTCTGAAATAAGAGAGCATCAATGACCATAAAAGCTTCTAAAAGAAATCACCACTAAAACATCAGTTTCAGGAACAATTCCTCCCCCTCTCATGATTCCAAGGTTATAAGAGCTATCAGTATTGAGCTTGAATCCATTACACTAGGGGTTCTATCAGATCCATCTACCTAGTGAAGACCCCTGTGGAGAAAATGATGTTGTTCACTAGCCATTCATGAAAATTATCATGGATTTTGATTTTTCACATCTTTTTAGAAGATCCCATAGATCCACCACAATACAGTAGAACCAAGTATGAATTTAAAAGCATGAGGTAGAAAGACCATCCACTAGAGATTTGATTCCTAAATTCCAGATGATCTAGCAACTAGAAAAATTCAAGGCAGCCCTCAGCTTCCTCTCCAAGCTATTCTATTCCATATAGTGAAACCATGAGAAGTAGAAGACCTCACCATCACCCACCTAAATATCAATTCCAATATGTTTGCCATGATTTTCCCAAACCATTCTAGCCCAAAATCCCTCAACAAACATGTGTTTTACGAATTCCTCCTTATAGATACAACAACAAAAAACGTTATGATAACATATTTATCCATTTACGCTTAATCGCATTATCGTTTGGAAGGGAAAAGTGTCTGATACACCTCACAAGAATGTTTAATTTGATCGGAATTTATTTGCACTAATGAAACTTACTCGTTCCCACAATAGTATTACCTTGTAATGGGAGATAATGTCCCATAGCTGAAAAAAATCTTGATGATGCTCCAGTGAAGATGAGTCTATCCGGTTCAGAAGAATGTTGTATGCTGTCAAAAATATAACACTGTTCTGCATCATGAGTGGTGTGAATGATGTTCATAAAGGAGAAGGATTCAGTAAATGAAATTCTAGGAGTGAGCCACCCTGAAAAGCTGAGAGATTTACCAGCCCAATTGTGGTTACAATAATTAATCTTGCCGCAAAAAACTATCCATATATACAATATACATAAACATATATATAATATATGTGTATCTGAATGTATAATTATACATAGTTATATATATTTACATATATTATATATTAATATTTGTATTCATAAGTTAGAATATATAGATAATACATATCAGTTTGTTAATACAGACACACCCTAACACACACACACACACATATTATATAATTATATAAATATTCATATATTTTTATTTTAAATAAAATGAAATTTTTTTTATTTAGATAAGGCTTATATATTGAGAAATATTTTTTATATGTAAATATTATTAATCATTTTATTGTAACATTTAATTTTTATGTATGAATATATAAAAAATATGTATATATTGTTATATATTTGGTAATATATATTAGTACATTGTGAAAAATGATTAATTTTTAAAGACATAATATCAATATGAATGTAAAAACTATGAATAAATTCAGTCCCCACTGAAAATGAGAAAATATCCCTCTTAAACAAGGTATACATTTCATCGAATATTAAAAAAGATTGGTATCCCAGCTAAAAACTCATTTTTGATGGCATTTTGTAATTTTTTTTCCTATAAATATGTGACAAACAGATTTTATATGTCACTAGTGTGTAGATCTCATCGCAGTCTTTGATTTGATATGTAGAAGAGCTCAAGAAAAACCCATATCAAAATTTATCATCATTTGATGTTTGAGTGACGTTTTCAACTTATTTTAGATCTTTTTTTTGAGTCTTAAAATATTTATATAATGATTATTACTTGATAGTAATTAGAAAATTATTAATTAATAATTTATTTTTTAAATATTTTTTAAGCTATTTTCTCTAAACATCTTATATATTAGTTGTAAATTTCTACATATAATTATCTAAAACATATTTAAAAAATATATATTATATTTATATCAATATATTTATATTTATATATTTATATATTAATATATCATTTTTAATTTTTTATTGAAATATACACTTTATTAGTGATAATAAAGGGGTCCCCTTTAAAAATGCAAAAAATTGATGATAAAGGTGATACCTTTATCAATGCTAATAAAAGCATTGATAAAGGTACCCCTTTATCAGTGTTTTTTAGCATTGCAAAAGGGTGGCACTGTAAAAACTATTTTTTGTGGTAGTTTCCACACCCAGGATTCACTACTGTTTTTCACATACTATATAGAAGATACATTCAAGAGGCTATCATCTTATAAGTAATAGAATTTTTGCTGGAGGGATGTAACACACATAGTTGAGAGTCTTACTTTTAGAATAAATCATCAAAAGTTGGTAAATAATACTATTTAATATGATATGTATATGATACATTAAAATTATTTGTGGTTGAACCATTTATTACATTTTTTGATGTGTTCAAGATGATATAAACTTATAGTAATATTGGGCATATTGCTGGTGAGAGACATTACCCGATTGTGGTTCGTGTTTTTTTATGTTTTTTAAATTAATGTAATATAATTTTTTATGATTTTATTTATATTTTTTCAATTAGAGGATATATATTATATAGATATTTATCATATGTGTGGGAGTTATTATAAGAAATATGGTCAGGTCAAGGCCTCATGCGAGTATGTTTTAATATGAAAACAGAGTCATTGGTGGTGAAAAGTGTTATTTAGAAAGGGATGGTGATTGAAATTGGTTTAAAATCGACATTGACTAGTTACTATAGAATTGAACTGATGTCATAATTTTAAAAAAAATTAGGATTGTAAACAATTGTTAAATCAATTCAATGATTATTGTGAGATAGAAATAAAGTGAAAAAATGAGGAAAAAACAGGATGTAACGTGGGAAATCCCCCAAATGAATGGGTAAAAAATCCATAGGTAAATAGAATATTTTAACTATAAAAATTTGTCGGAATAAACTCTCTCTCTCTTTCAATTTCAAGGAGAAAATACAAAAGAAATTATCACATTGCAATGATGGAGAAACACCTCACAAAATACTACACTCATGGATGAATATATGTTGCTTCAGAATCCAGTGATAAAAACTAGAGGAGAAGATACCATTTTATAAATGAATTCACCCTCATTTGGACTTCTATATATTAAGTTTATATTACCAAACTAAATTGGGAATCAATGGTCGGGTTTCACCATGACGTGTCACCACAAGGTGTCCAAATGAATGTGACGTCCATCATTAATATTTCCTCTCTCCATAACGTCTTCCAACATATCCCCCACTTGGATATTTGATTAAGTTCCAATAATACATCCACAAATCCTTTCTTTCTTCCAAAACAACTGCTCATGTCTTTATAAGGATTCTCAATGATCTATTGCATTTGAACTTTTCAGAACCAATCACCTTTTTCAGAAAATCATCCATATTTTATTTAGTGTTAATTTTATACAAGTCGGAACTTCCTTCTTCCACCACATATCAAACAAAATAATATTGTACACCAATGTACATCATCCATGAATAAAACTATGAATTCCCTGTAATGTAAATGGAACTCTTACTATAAAAAAAATGAAATTTGATCTTGTTTGTGCCTGAGATCCTCTAAATTCCATTTCATCCAAATCACCTCTTTTCATCACCGTGTAGAGGCCATGTACTCTGCCTCCATCGTTGATAGATCTAAAACTAACTGTAACTTGGAAATCCAGCTCATAACTCCTCCTTCAAGAGTATACACATAACGATTAATGGATTTTCCCGGGTCAAAATCACCTGAAAAATCTGAATCAACATATCTTCTGTTAATGAAATATGATCCTCCAAAACATAATGCAACATCTGAGGATTCCCGAATGTATCTTAGGATCCTATTCACCATGATCCAATGCATTCTTCCTAGATTCTCTATGTAACGACTAACTTCTTCCACTGTATGTGAAATATCAATTCTAGTAAAAACCATGGGGAACATTAGCTTCCCCATTGTTGATTTATACGACACTTGAGACATTTACATCCTCTATGATTCACTACTATGACTCATTGTAAGGGATAACATGGAATTAATGGGAATAGGGGTAGTAATTTTCTTAAAGTCATTCATGTTGAAGCGTTTTAAGACATTCCACAAATAATTTTTCTATGATATCCGAATCATTCCATTATTCATGTCTTGGTAAATTTTAATCCAATGAATATTGTTTACTAGTCCCAAGTCCTTCATATCAAACTCCCTAGACAACTGTGCCTTCATCTTCTAGATTTTATCATTATTGGGGCCTACAACCAACATTCCATCCATATAAAATAGTATAATGATAAAATCATTACCATATAGACCCTATAAATAAGCACAAGGATCTGAATTAAGTCTGGTGTATCCAAGGCTCAAGATATATGGATCAAATCTATTGTACCAACACCTCAACACATGTTTGAGACTATAAAGAAAATTTTCAACCTCAGAACCATGTTCTCTTTACCTTATTCAGCAAAAAAAATCTCGTTAGAGAATTTAGATTTCATCATCAAGGTCACCATGTAGAAAATATGTTTTCACATTTAGAAAATCCAAATGCTGAGTGCATGAAACACACATCACCATCTATACCTGAAAATATGTTAGTACAACAATACAAGAAAATATTTCATTGAAATTCATACCTCCCTTATAAGAACATCCTTTGACCACCAGTCTCACATGATATCTTTCCACCTGTTCTGTTTCGTCCCACTTGATCTTGTAGACCCATTTGTTCCAAATAGATATTCTTCCATGAGGTAATGAAACACGACACTAAGTCTTGTTCATGTGCAGGGCATCATGTTCCTCTTACATCCCTGCCATCCATGAAGATATATATGGACTCTAGGTGTCCTCCAAAATAGATGATAGCTATCCATATTCTGTCAATAATAAAATTTCAACATTTGTCTCACTGACTTAATCTGAGTTCTATATTGGCACTATTTTCTCTGGATTTGGTCATTGTTTTCTAGTATTATCTAGTACTTGATCTTCATGATCTAGTAATTCCTCATAGAAAACTATTGCTTCCTTTTTTTCATCCTTCACCTTGACTATTTTAGTTTATGTACTCTCTTTCTTCGTGTCTTTATAAATATTCATTTTCACTATGTCATCAGAAAATATGACATCTCTACTAATAATAATATTCCAGGCAATGGGGTCTCACAAATGATATTCCTTCACACTATAAGTGTATCACAAGAAGATACATTACCTAGATCTTGAGTCAAACTTCAATCTTCCATGGCTATAAAATAGTCCATATACATGAATTACAGAAGAATTTAATTGAGAATAATTTTTGGGATTATCATTCCAAATATCCACCAGCATATTCATATCAATTTCCACTGAAGTGGATCAATTGATCCCATAGTAGGCAATATTTACTACTTCTGCCCAGAATGTCTTGGTGACTCCTGCAGTCTTCAGCATCACCCTTATTATATCCAACAAGGTTATATTCATCTACTCTACCACTACATTCTTCTAAGGGGTGTATTCCACCTTGAACTACCTATTGATTACTTCCTTTTATAAAAAAGAATCAAAATCATCTCTTGTATATTCTCCACCATGGGTAGTCCTCAAACACTTGATCTTCTTTTTAGATTCAATCTGATTTTCCAATTTTAATGTTTTGAATACTTCAAATATATTCAATTTTTTATTGATTAAAAACGCCTAATATCTCCTAGAATAGTCATCAATGAAGTATACAATGTACCTTACTCATCCTAGGGACACAACAAGTGATTTCCAAACCTTGGAATGAATCAACTCTACGATCTAGTTACTCCTTGTCATTGACGTTCCAATCTTCAACATGTGTTACTCAAAAAACAATTCTTAAAAAATTATAGGAATTCCTTCATAATCATAGGAAAAAACATCTGATCTACAAGAATATTTAGGCCCTGTTCGAACATATGACCAAGATTCTGATTCCATGACGTCGCCAACTCTTCCATTGAGGTAGAGGATGAGACAACAATCTCTGATTCCTTGCACATTTCACCCATAAGCACATAAAAGTTATTTGAGATAATCTCCACATTTATCACCACAAGTGCTCCCTTCACAATATTCATCATCACATTCTCGGTGTGAGTCTTTCATCTGATATCATTAAATTTTCCCAAGGAAAAAATTATCTTCTTGAGACCCCCCACATGGTGTACTCCTTAGATGGTTTAAACTATGTAATCATGCATCTTCAGTTTGATGGTTCCAACTCCAACGATCTTCAATTTATGATCATTTCCCATGTACAAAAGTCTTTATGGGATAGTTTCATATTGGTCAAACCATTCCCATAGATATTTCATGTGACATGTTCCTCTTGAGATAATAATCCATGCGTCGTCGAGATTTTGTCTTCTTTCAGAATTCGTTGGCACGTCACTGGCTAGTACGTCTCCATTTCCAGATGTACTCACCACATTTACATGAGATTTCGTATCACCACCCTACCCCTCTTACATCAATTGTTACATTTTATGTTTTTATCCCTTCTCAATGATTTATACCTTCCATGATTCTGGTTCTCATTGGAACTACACTCCATCATTCTTTTTCGTTCCATTGACAGATCTTCCACTTACAATGAAGTTGTATGCCTATATTCATTGTTCTTGCACCAACATTAATCTTCAATAACTGTATCTACATAATCTTTTAATAGAAACATGTCCATTAGGATATTATTTGTGAGGTTTATTATAAGTTGACCACATGAATTTGTAATCCTTTGGAGTATAATCTCTGCATTTTTAGCATCAACAATTTTATAGCTCCATATTGTAAGTTGTCGAAAAAGGGTATTGAGGGTGTTTATGTGGTCAGTCACCGATGATTAATCAACAATTTGATGAGTGTATAATTTTCTCTTCAATAAATTATTATTATGGGGTGAGTTTTCCTTATGCCAATTTGTCATAGTGTCCAAAATTTCTTTTTTCATCTTGTTCTTCACAATGCATGACATGACCCCATCTTCCAAAGACAAATGTATGTTGTAAATAGAATTCATGTCCATGTCGCTCAATTTTTCATTTGTCACACCCACCAGTTTGTCTCTAATCTCCTTTAGGCATTTATCTTTCGACAACACCTCTTTCATCTTCATCGTCCACAATGAAAAATTATTTCAATTGAATTTTTTTGATCTTGTATTTCGCCGCCATTTGGACACATCATTGGTCCAGAATTTTCTCAGGCCAAAACCCCATTCCACTGATACCACTTGTTTGGATCCTATACAATATTCCAATATATTCAATTATAATTTCAAGGTATAAATAAAGTAAAAAATTATTGAATTAAAATAACACCATATGTAACGTGGAAACTGCATAAAATAAAGGGCTAAAAAACTAAAAGCAAATAGAAAGATTTAACTATGGTAAAATGTGGGTACAAACTCTCTCTCCATCAATTACAAGTAGAAAACATACAATAAATTATATCTTTAAAATTATATAGAAACACCTCACAAAATACTACACTGAAGGATGAAGATGTGTTGCTTCTTAATCTGAGGATAAAAACTGGTGTTGAGGATCCCCATTTTTGACCAGCCTTCACCCTCCTTTGGCTTCCCCTTTATTAAATTTCTGTTACCAAATTGAATGGGGAATCATTGGTAGGGTGTCACCATGACGTGTCACCATGACATTTCCAAATGAATGCGGAAACCATAATGAATATTTTCTCTCACCATAATGTCTTACAAAAAAAAAACATAGTGTGAATGAGATCATCATCCTTCACTTCTGTAGATTATGAGGAAAGGATATGAGCATAGGATGGGGCTCTTTAGAGATTAGATAGAGAATAGGAAGATTATACACAACATAAAGAGCATCAACAACAACAATAGAATCAACAAAATATTCATATGATAGAGTATATGTGATGAATTACAAATAGTTTAGGGATGGAGCTCCATCCATATAATGGAGTTAATCCACAATAATTATCATGACACTATTATTAGGTTCCTTTTTGTGACTGTTTTATATTAAAATGGTTTATATTTATATAATTTTTAATGGTTTTTTTTATTTTTTAGTGAAATTTATTATTAGAATAGGTTGGGAAAACACCACTATTAAGAATAGTAGAATCCCTTTTATGATAGATTGAGATATAATCCATTACATTATTTAATCCCCAAATGCAAAATGCCCCATAAAAATACAAGGAAATTGTATATAGTAGTAAATCAAATTAAATAAAATTCAAATCCATATAGCCTGAATGAATAAGGTAGAGAAACCTAGAATAAGGCTTGGACTGAAATCCCCCAAGGTAGCCATCCTGCCATTTCACTACTGGCCTAGACACACAAACTATAGCTTCCATTGGGAACCACTCGGAAGATCAAATAGGTGGATAGATCTACTAATAATGGCGATGACCCGACTGAAAAATAACCATCCCGTACTAGAGAAAGTTCTTCCTCTCATGACATTTACCCCTTCCTCAAGTAATGGTTGACCCTCATTTCTAGCCCTCACCATCACGCTAGGTATTTATTCTTTCATTCATCCACCTTGATGAGTAGAGGCCTTCTTTTTCGACTATCCCTAGTGCATTCCTACCGAACCCCACCATCGAACAAGAGTTCATATCCTACTGTTAATCCCTATATTTAGTTTACCTTATTTTTTTATCTACATTTATTTGAAAAGAATATTTATTCATATTGTTTTTAAACGTTAGAAAAATGTTCGATAATTAATTTTTGATGTGTAGGAATCATCCCCACATCAATCTGATGCACACGGTAGGTATGACTCAACTACTATAGATATGGCCTTTAACAGCGCGCAAAATGGGCATTTACAGATTTAAAAAAACATTATTATCCTCGAAGCAATTAAAAGGGGTTCTCTTTTATCATTAATAAAAAATGATAATAAAGTCTTCTTTTATCACCATTTATAAAAGAGGGCCTTTTTCAATGATAAATACGTTTTGATTAATGGGACCTTTATCGCCACTTTTTTTAGCACTGATAAAAGTCAAAAAATGAATTTCGTAAAAGGAATATATTTTTCTACAAATTGGATGGTGGGACATCCCCAATTTTATTAAAACTAAATCCACCATTTTAATAGTTCTAGTATATCCTCCCCACCCCTTTAACAATGCTAGGAATCTCCCACCCTTTACCAATGCTAGGGACCCGCATCACTCATTTGTGTGCACCCCTACCTTTGCCATATTTTGAAACTGAGACGTACACCTCAAAATCTAGCTCCTTTTCCACTTCCCTATATTCTTTTCTTATGTATTTTATGATAAATTTATATATTTATATTATTAATTTTTTGTATTTTTTTATCCATATATTTATATATTTAATTACATATACAAAATATGTTTTTTGTGTATATGTGTGTCTATAAATACATATATACAAATAAATAAATAAATATTTATTTATATATGTGTGTGAATCTATAAATATAATTAAACACAATTTTAATTATTTAAATATATTATATATTAATCTTTATATACTTATATTAGAGTATATAGATAAATATATATCAGTCTATCAATGCACACAAAAATATATTTATATATATATACACATTATATATACAGTAATTGTATATGTATATACATTTTTATACAATTTAATATTAAATAAAATGGATAGTATGTTTTATTTAGATATGATTTATTTATTGATAAATATACCTTACATGAAAATAGGTTTACATATATATTTATGAAATTAAATTTTTATGTGAGAATATATAAAAAATATATATATATTATTATATATTTTATTATAAATAAAACAATATTATGAAGAATGATATAATATGAAAATATTTATATTAATATGAATTTGATACTTGTGAATAAATTTATTCTGCACCAAAAATGAGAAAAACTACCCCATTAAACGAGGATGTAAGTCCATTGAATGTTAAAAAAAATAGGATACACCGTCTAAGAAATCTGTATTAAAGGCCTATTAGGGACTTTTTGGGACTTGTAAGATGAAATATGGGATTCATCCCTATAATTAGTGTGAATATGACATTGCAAGATTCAATTTGATATATGGTAGTTCTAAAATGGACTCACTGATCAAAAGTTATGACCCTTTGAAATCTGAGTTACATTTTCAATATATTTTAGATCTTTTATTACAATTTTTATTTTTTGTGTCATCAAATTGCTAATAAATGACTGTTGCTCGATAATAATTAGTAAGCTATTAATTTAAAATATTTTTACATATTTTTATAATCCATTTTCCCTAAGTATCGTATATTGTTATTTTAAAAGTCTAGTTAGCTTTAGCTAAAACATATTTTAAAAAATATATGTAATTTTTAATGATTTTTTTTTGAAATATACCATTTATTGGTGCTAGTAGAGAAACACTAATAAATTCCCCTTTAACAGTGCTTCTAAAAAGGAACTCACAATGGGAGTCCCTTTAACAGCACCAAAAGAATGTTGATAAAGGGGTACCTTTAATTTTGCTAAAAATGATGATAAATGGGGACTTTTAACAGTATTTTTATCACTATTAAAATATCCTTTAATAACTGGTTTTTTAGTGCTGATAATGGTACCCCTTTATCAGCACATTTTTTTATCATTGCTAAAGGGTGGCACTATGTAAAGTTTTTTCTGTGGTAGTGATACCTGTGTATCCTTTTATTTAAAATTTAAATTTTAAAAATATATTCTTTGATATTTATGTTTAATTTATTTCATTATAGTATTATTAAAATAAGCATTTTCTTCTTATAAAGAAGAATTATTTTTCTCAGGATGGGGTGGTGTATTTGAAATCTAATACCATTTTTAGGATTTTTTGAGAGGGGATCACAGATGCCAAAGAAAGTTAAACATTGATGTTTTTAAATGTTTGTGGATAGTAAACGAAAATATAATTATAGAAAATATTGTTTGAAATGAATATATTATAATTTTTTAATTTTTGTGATGAAAATTTTATTTCACTTATGTTGTCAATTTTCACACTGGTGCATTTTCATACATGTTTATTTGGTGCAATGTGTTGTTATTCAAACAACACATTGCAATAATAGGAAATTTATCAGTGTTAATGAAAACAGTGATAAAGTGGTTCTCATTTTAATGACCTTGACAAAGAAAACAAATTTAGCGATGTTAAAACTCTTTGCGTTGTTTTATAAGGTCTATATGTGGTAATGGGAATTCAATTTTATTTTTAGTGACAATGATATCCTTATACAAGAATAAAATGTATAGGATTTGAAGACATTGTGTTCATAATACCAATGAGTATGTGTTGTGTTGCTAGATGAGGGAGGAGGTAAATTCATGATATAATGGGATTACAACCATATATCACCATGGATTTCATATAAGATAGATGATCTATTTTTAAAAAATAAACAATTATTTTTAAAATTATTAAAATTAAAATGAAAATTCATATGCTCCATTAATAATTTAAAGTGTAAAAAAATAGAGAACTATTTTTCATAACGATATATTCAACAAAAATTCTCATTCAATTTTTAAAAAATCATTTTTTATTAAAAAATATAAAAACTAATTTTTCATTAATAAAATTCAAATAAAAATTTTACAAGAAATCAAAAAATCTATTAAAAAATAAAAAAAATTATTTTCTCTAATATAAAATAAGAAACTAAATTTTATTTATGATCAATTAATAAAAATTCCCTTTTACATATGAAGTACTAGAAATAATATATTCCTATTCCAAAAACATTGTATCAAAAAAAATATTAATACCATCTTAAAAAAAATATCACAATATTCCTCTTGATAATTAAATGAAAATAAATCATTTTATTTTAAAAAAATTAAGAATTAAATATCCATTTTTTAATGATGAATTTTAGAATTAAAAATAAATTTTATTCTTTTATATTAAGTTAAATAAAAATTTTACTTTTTCTTAATGATCCCATTTTAAATCTAAAATATAAAAAAACCTGTTTCCTTTATAAAAAATTACAATTTTCAATTAAAAAATATAAAGTTAAAAATAAATCTTCTTCATTATCGATTTAAAATTATGTTAGAATGATGACTATCTATTTATTTTTAAAAAATTATATTTATTTATTTATTTAAATTATTTTTAATTATAGTAGGTTTATTTTTAATTTCTAATTGTTTTATTTTACTTTAAGTATATTTTAGTGTTTTAACGGAAACTTAAAAAACTTTGATTTTTTAAATGAAAGGGGGATATTATTTTTTTCAATAAAATATAAAATTTTCCTCTGATTTTTTCGAAGGAATTAATTTTTAAAAAAAATATATATAGTATGTGATTTATTTTCCGTTACTTCAATTTGATTCTAGAAATTTTTTTGTCATTTAATTTTTTATAATGATAACAATGTTGTTGATTTGTTGATATGGGATAAGTCAAAATACTGTTACAGAATCAGGTCTTGGTAGGTGTGAAGGATGTTCACACAAGCCACACTATTAGTCAAAAAACAATCAATATGTTATTTCATAAATATGTTAACATTGTTAACTTCTTTCAATAAATAATAGTTTGTTGATATTGATTTAAATTATGTTTTATGAAAATTAGATGTATTATATAATATGAAATTAATAATATATTTTTGGAAGAATTAAAAAATATTAAGAGGCAATTTTGTGTCTAAAATGATGCTAAAAAAATTCAGAAAAAGAAGCTGCATACATATATTAGTTTTAATTAAATATTTAACGTAAAAATAATAAATTATTTCAACACCAATGTTTAGAAGGTTTGTCTATGCTACATCCAGGCATATGAAAACATATCTACACCATAGGTCTTGGTGTGTTGGTGTGTTATCTTCATGCAAAACTACATGCCCATGTAAATATTATTCGGGCTTCTTAACACCAATCCATGAGGTAAGGTTTTCCCATATACATATATTTAACACAATGGACCCCTTCATAATCGATGTAGGATAACCAAATAATCTCTCTCTCGTAACCACTAGGGTGATGAACATAGAAAATTTTACAGTGATCGGGAAATTCAATGTGCTCAAATTAATATGAACAACAATCACTACTACGAAACAGAGTTTTATCAGTGATAAAAAAACCATTATCACTGCTTAAAAAGTGTTCATAGTCTAGGCACTATTAAAAGGGGGTCACTTTATCAATACTCAAAAAAGCGTTGATAAATGAACATTTTATCAGTGCTAAAAAAAGCACTGATAAAATTAGAAAAATTAAAAAAATTCTGAAAATAAAATGGTAGACCTAGCCAATTTTAATAGCAGTTTATCCCCTTTCAACAGTTCTAGGAAGCCCCACCTATGTGTGCAACCTCCCTCCATTTAACCACGCTAGTGACACACCCCCATACTTTATTAGTGTAATACTACCCAACACCTACCTGAACACCCCTGACTCCACATGGATTTGAACATGAGAAAAATCTTATACACCATACACCTAAAGCCCTACTGACCCGAACACCAGCTTTGTCTCTGCCTCAATTCCACGACCTACATGACCGCACTGATGATGGTCAGCCGCAACAAATCCCCACCTCAACTGAATTCCACCTCTTCCATGACCACACACCGTGACCGCCTTCCACCCCGCCATGACCACCCTGCACGTCATCACATCCACATCTCATCCCAACCACACTTTGCCTCCTCTATGAAATCCCAGAGCAACCATACCATGCTCCACCCTACACGCTCACACATCCACATCCGTCCTCTACCCCGGTCTTCCTACACTATGTTCTAGAAGAGAAACCGTACTTTGGTCTACCCTACATGTCAAGACATACACATCCAGCCTCAACCATGTTCCACCTCTACTATGACCTCCCAGATTGGTATGACTTCTAGATCTCCTTGGTCACCCTATGGAAGTGTTCCTAGGTGAAGGGGAGGACTGGACACCACTCTCCATTGAAACCGTTCTTAAAAATGTGGCCCAATGGAGAAGTATTTTTTGATGTGAATCGTTTTACAATTAGAATAGTTTGGCTAAAATCTAGTACATTGCAGGTTGGGGAGTTCATTCATGTGTATTGGGTGCCCTGGGTGAGTTAGGGTTTGTTTGGGATCCCCTTACTGGGGTACCCCAAGGGAGTTTCGATTTCCAGTGTAGGAGTTTTGGTACCTTCGATATTTCCTTGCTTGGGTACCCCTAGGGAGTGTTCCTTGGTGAATGGGATTGCTGGACACCACCTGCCATAAAAATAATCCACAGGTGTTTTCCCCCTAGGGTTCTACGGTGTTGGGGTTTGGGTACATTTTAGATCTCCTTTCATATGTACCCCATCGCAGTGTTCCTCGGCGATGGGGATAGCGGGATAGGGTCACTCGTAGTATTCTTCCATTCTCAGCTGGAATAAGATTGGAACATTGGTGATATCCTATTCTATTGAAGACCTCATTGTCATCTTCATGAGGGGACATGGGACTCCAAGGTAATTCTCTGAGATTTTTACTGTTTCTAATGATATTCTTCCAAAACATGACTTCCACCAGGTTCCAACCATTTATCTGTGTAACAACATTATCATCATCATCGAGGGTGAGGGGTTTTAGAGAATAGGGTAATCTAATCAGAGGCTTGGAATTTGACAACACAACCTCCACCATTATATAGTAACATATTCCCTTATATTTTTCTTTCCCTCCGAAAACATTCCTCTCATCCTTTAATATCTAGAAAGTAGGGATAGAAAAATATTTTATTTATAACACCAATTAATATTGGGGAAGTACCAAACCCTATTTTTAATTATAATTCATTTATTGTCAGAATATTAAAAAGATAGAAATACTATCCAATTTATTTATGTATTTTGAATATTGTTCATATTAAAATTTGAAATGAAATCTAAATTCTAAATCAGATTAAATTAATTATTTTTAACTGAATAATGATTTATTTTAAAATGTAAATAAAAATAATATATTTTTTTCTTTGATATAAATTGATTTTAGATTTATAAATAATGATTAAAATTTAAAATAATAAAAAATATATTTAATTAAACTGGTCTGGTTATATTTCAAAATATAATCAAATATATTCAAAAATAACGAGTTAAAAAATCAATGGGCTATAAGTGGATTTGGGATTGAAAAAAATCAAGCGAGTTGGAATTTTATTATCCCAAATTTCATGGGTACTTGATGAGTCAACATCCCTAATGTTGGGTGATTTTTAATGAACATTTTTTACCTAATTATAATACATGTAGATTTTAATAATTTTGTTGAATTTGAATTTATTAATATACAATAGATTTTTAGAATAGTTGCATGCATATAATAATTAATGTTGATTTTAATTAAATAATATAACATTTTACTCATATCAACCTTTATACAACATTTAATATATATATATATATATTTGTAATCTTGTAATTTTTTATCTAACTAGTCAAAATTGGAAATAAATTTTTGAAGAGATGACCCCCCAATCTGTAATGGTGCATAAGGGAGGAAAAATAGGTGGTTAACAATAATGTTAATTGAAAACAAAATAAAGAAGAATCGAACTATTATACAAAAATGAGTAATTATTAGTAAATATTTTAATTGGTTAATAATTAATTTTTTTGTTGGGTTTTTTATAAATTTTATTAACTAAAAATTGATAAAATAACTTAATTTATAATTTTTTATTTCTTTATTAATTCAATATTTTAAATAACCTATGAGACAGATCATAACAAAAAAACATTACATTTTTATTAATAAATTTATTTTTTTTTTCAATTAATTTGTTTGTTTATAAAATCTATGGATTTATATATAATTTTTAGGTTTTTTTTGACACAATTATGGTGGATTTTTTTTAAAATTTAAGGATATTTTCACATTAGTAGGCTTCCTCCAATGATCAACCTTTGTACAAAGGTTTTTCCACCCGATAAAACCAATTTTTATCTTAGAAGAAGTTCATTAATTCTATTCTCAATGAGTATGATATTTGAAATAATACATGCCTACTCAAGTTATTGTATATCTTTATTCAAGGACCAAAAATAGCATAGAGATTTCCAAAAGTGTGGTGCTTCTCGATACAATAATGATTAATATGATCCTACAAAATTGTATGGTATTTTCCAATCACTCCATGGTTTAATTTCCTATATGGAAGTGATGAGACTGAAGGGAACATGATGTGGCACATAGATATAGGAAATACATATAGGAATCTTCATCACCTGGTAAACTCTCGTTAGTGTAATAGAATTGATAATGAGTATCCTGAATTTGGAAACAATCCAAGAAATCATCATCTTCAGTTACCTACAGATGGAGTAAATACTTTTTGTTTTAAAAGAATCACTCACAGTACATGGCCGGTTATTTGGAAAATTATAACAATCCATTGTGGTTATGCATGAAACAAAAATAAATCATGTTATCTATGATTATATCAGGACCAAAACAACTGGGTAATGATATTGATATTTATTTGGATCCACTGATCAAGGATTTGAAATTATTATGGGATTCTGGTGTTACGTTGTATGATGATTACAGAAATGAATATTTCAGTTTTAGATCCATGTTGTATGGGATGATAAATTACATTCCTGATTATGGAAATTTTTTAGGATATATCATTAAAGGAACTCAAGGGTTCCCCATCTTTGAATAGGGGCATAGACAGTCACGGAGAAAAATTCTTTGAAAACCATGTTTCTAATACATCGAATATTTCTACCCCGATGACATATGTACCAATCTTAGAAGACATCATTCAATAGATGTTTAGAATAATATAAATTAATAGTTCCACTAATAGGAGATCAGATGTTTGAGAAGGTAAAATATGTAGAATCTAATTTTAGTAAACCATTTTCTAAAAACATTATAAAAACTAGTTTGAAAAAGGAGATTAGATTTTTTTTTCAATTACCATACTAGAATTTTATGTATGTTATACATTTTCTTGATGTCATGCATATTGAAAAAAATATACTTGATAGTTTCATCGGCATGTTTCTAAATGCACCCAAAAAAAGGATGGAAGTTAGACTAGGATAGAAATGGCTGACATGGGAATACGAGAAGAGTTGGGACCAAGAAAGGGTGAAAAACAAACTTTTCTTCCTCTAACATCGTAAACTCTTTCTAGGAAGGAGAGATATAAATTTTCCAACTTCTTTAATGATGTAATGGTTCTATAGGGGTATTCGCAGAATATCAAAAATATCATTTCATTGACCAATTTAAATTTAATGGATCTAAAATCACATGAATTCCATGTTTTAATGAAAGATCTAATGAATATAGATTTATGTTGAATTTTTAAAAATAATTTCCATCATATATTAACAAAACTATAATTCTTATTTAAATCTATATGAAACAAATTTATAGACCTACCAGAATTTCCAACTATGGAACTGTAAATTTCAATCATATTATATGAATTGATAATGTTATTTCTACAAACATTAATTATTATGATGGTTCATTTTATAGTTCACATGGTGAGAGAGAAAAATCTATGAGGTATTGTTTAATATAGATGGATATACCCCATTAAATGGTATATGAATATTTTGAAAGGTTATGTCAAAAATCAATGTTGTCCAGACGGTTGTATTAAGGAATGATATATTGTTGAGGATGTTATTTAATTCTATAATGAATACCATTCCGATTTGGAAATAATTGGTCTACCTAAATCATGTCCCAATAGGAAGCTTATGAGTGAAGGAATTTATGGAAGAGATGTTTTCACATTCAATATTATAGATCATAAGTAGAACCACCTTTACATTTTACATAACTGTTTATAGGATTACCAATATGTTGAAACACATAATGAAATTATTGGGAATTTGAATCCATAATGGGATTAAATATGGATATCAAACACACATAATCAACACATTATAGTTTCAGTTTGGGAAATATTTTTAATGAGTCAGATGAAAATAATGATTCAATTTCAGAATGACATCAATAGTTAGTTGGAGGACCAATGGTGAATGTATTAACATTAAATTGGTATGTAATTAATGTTTATACATTATATAAAAATTATCATGATGAAGACGGTACACTGAAAAATAGTGGAGTTATACTCATGGATGAAGCGATGCATGTTTTTGGTACTAGGAAAATAAATCAAATTTACTAGAATATTTCATAATTTGGCATCATCAAAAAATGGGAGTTGGATTGTACAAAATTACCAGTGATTTTTTTTTCAATTCATGTGGGTTAATAGTAGGAGTTCAATTAAAATAGATGAATTGGGATTCATGAATGTTGATATTAGTAAGGATGTTTTAGAAGAATATCCAATTAAAATGGAATTATAGGAAGTATAACTGTTTTATTTTGCAGATCCCACAAATTAAATGTGGTCAATTTTTTTGTTATCGAACAAAACCACTGAATGGTCAGATGAAAATTCAACTGATGATGACCATTTCATTTGGACATTGCAATCATTTCATAGTGGACTCTATCTTGACATAGTTTTTTATGAGAGAGGAGACCACAATAAAGGGATTTGGAACATTGATATATGGTAAAAATACCTTCATCCTTCAAAAAAATAGTGTTCAATATTCAGGTTACATTTTTTTGGAATATTCATCATGATACCTCTTGTTATTATCCATTTACTTCAATATTTATGTACTCTAAATTAAATATTAAACAATTTCCGTAGATAATGACATCTACACATGTTTTTTCTTCCAATACTAAGGAACAACAGGTCTATCAACCAGATTATTCTTGTAGTGAATAGGAATGACCTTATACACATGTTGGTGCTCCCAAACCTGAGGAACAATAGGTTTCTCAACCTGCGACTGCTCCCAGTGCAGAGGTATACTGGCCATCTGCACATGTCAATTCAATCTATCTAGAGGATAATATTGAAAATTTTGATTCCAAGGAAGTGGTAGGTGATGAAGGACCGATTTCCCTAAAAAATAGGATCACCTTAGTTTCATGGTGTTGGAAACAATTGATTAAGGTGAAAGTCAAAGGCATCAAATTTGAGGTGAGATAGAATGCAAGGGGTCAGCATGTTAACCCCATCAAGGCCATGTTCAGTATTTATATTGGAATCATAAATCAATAATGCATTATGATATTCGTGGTACCATGTTTTTTATCAGATGAAGGAACTGATGTGGGAATATATTATGACAAAATTATGATATCATATCTTTATTTTACTTAAAAAATAAAATAATAAATTATTAACTTACTCATAATCATCCATTGTAGAGGGAAATTATATTATTTGACTCCCAAAATAAGATTGTGTTAATTATTACTAGAAGGATTCATAAAGTATTTCAAACAATTCTAACAATACATCATCTTAATGATGATGAAGGGAAAATAAACCTGCACCCACCAGTTATCTATGAACAGATGATAACCCAAGAAGCGTGGGGTGAATTTATTGAACATCGTAGAGATGTGTCTTTTCATGTACATTGTGGTAAGTAATACATTGTTTGATGATAGGTTTACTCATCACTTTGATTGGTAATTTTTTATTTATGAAATAGATAATTAGTGATGGAAATAATGACCGAGCAAAAAAACCGACTTACCCCAACTGTAAAGTAAGGATGGTGTACGCTTCTATTGAAAAAATGGGTACATATTATAAATAAAGTGTAATACTTTTATGTTACATGAAACAACACCACAATTATGTTCCTCTATTTATATTCATATTTATGATATGAAATGAAGAACCAAATCCATCACACGTTGTGTGCTATGGAAGGTGCCACGTAAAATAAAGACGTGATACTAATAGATGAAAACAAATAAAAAGTGTGGGAAACATGTGTAAGCATTAAATAATATTTTTTTTCCATTAAATCAAAATAAAATAACAATGATCACTTATTTTTCTATATTTTATTTATGAAATTGTCACAAGAATTATGAATACATGTTTGAGATGAACACAAAATTATGGTGGCCTTGAAGGAGCCAGAACATTGTGGTCATGTCAGAGGTGCGGGTTTTAGGGTGATGCTTGGAATATTTTTTGAGAAAAAAACAAGAGGATGATAAATGTGAAATAATAAAATAGATTAGAGAAATAATGTCCACCCTTTAAGAACAATTCTAATGGAATATAGGGTTGTTGGAAACTTTAATGAGGGATAGGAAAATAGAAGAAGAAACTCAAGAACAACCACCACAAGGAGATCCCTCACCACCCCCACCAACTATGAGGCTAGTTATTATACTCAAATTGATTTATTAGAAGTGTTAATCAATGTTATAATAGATGTTTCTGTGAAATGTGAATCATACAGAAAATGATACCTTTCTTATACTGATATTCTATAGGGTGATAATGGTTATTATTTATATTAATAAATACATAACAAATAACTTTTGGCATGGGATATGGTGTTAAATATTTGAAATGACTTTCTACAGAACAAACCACATCCAACATGACATGTGTGAGTTTCGATTATTGTATCCCATGAGACAAATGTCAAGCTACCTATTCCAATTCATGAGGATGATAGTAATATAGTTGAAAATACTGTTGGAAAATTTATCGCATGGCCATCACATCTTGTAAAAAACATACTGATATGGAGGTATTAATTTACATTTTTCATTTCAAGCTGAAAATTTGAAAAATAATGAAAATTTATCTAAAATGATAAATTTTATTATAGACGGACAAAGAGAAGAAGACGAAATAAAAAACCGCCTCAAACCCATCAAAAAGATTGAGCAACTGAACAAAAATTTATACCAAAAACACCATTATCCCACTCGTTCTATATCCACATTTACTTCATTCAAGTCTCACGTGTATAGAAAGTTAATATATGGTTGCAACCACATAGTTGAATTCGAATAAAATATGCAGATAGTGAAATATCAAGACTTCATAGGTGTTAAGAGTGCAACTAAAATACAAATCTATTATTTGATGGGTGGCACATTTGTAAATGTATACATGAGATATTTCTCCATGATTTCATTTTCAGAAAGCTGATATACTATTTTAATTATGACTAAAAACATTTCATTTTTTCAAGAGGTGTATATATGAAAAAAAAAATTGAAGGGATTTTTCCATGACAAAATTTTCTGACTCGTTATTCATCACATCACCTCTACAGAACAAGAAAAAATAGGACACAAAAAAAGGATGAAATAGTGTAAGGTCTAATAAAATCTGTTGGATGATAAATTTCAGATGAAACACTCGATTTATTACCACTGATGCAGGGGTAAGACTCTACAATTTAATCATATCAAATTTATTTTCATTTCTTTCATCAATTATTCCTTTTTTTCTATTTTGTTATAATTGGATGCTCATTTCAGTAAATTTCGATACAGTAAAAAATTATTTCCTAGATTCAATTCATTGATATCCAAAAAATATCCACACATAATGGAGTTTTTATATTTTTAATACACTGAATCCAACATTTTAGAACAAAACATAATGTTGTATAATTTATATTACCTTTAAATGAGGATTTTGTTATGATAGGGTGGTGAATCACTATCATGAAAAACACTAAATCAGGCAAAGGACTAAGCCCATGGAAGAATAAAAGTTCTATGATTGGATAAGTATCAAGGTATATATATTAAGATTTCACTATCCAAACACATATCAAAACAAATTACTTATTCTACTCAATGTTTTTTCAGTTCTAGAACAAACCAATGTAAAAGATTGTGGTTATTATTTTTGTAGATTTATGAGAGAGATCATATTCCATGAAAAAATAGCATCAATGAAGAGGTATTTTCAATGAAAATTACAATTCCATTTAATATATTTATTAATCCTTTGTGTATTTAAATTTTTGAAGAACTACTATGACTGTCGAAAAGACTGATATTTACAAGGTGATATAGATGTTCTCAGAAACGAATGGGAAACATACCTGATGGATGAATGCACAAAAATATCATTAATATATGACTTCCATATATGTAGTGGATTTTATTCATATTTTTGTATAATTTACTTATTTTTAATATTACTCACTTAAGAATTTGTTTATACAGGTGGATTCCTTTTTTTGAGTCGGGGCAGTTTTTTCAAATATTCTCATGATCGTGAGAGATTGGACTTCGAGGATGAAATTGAGATAATTAAAACAAGGAAATGGGTCAAGAATATATAAATTTGAATTCCTATTACTTATTCATTTAATTAATATTTTCCTAAATTTATCTTCTAATTGTATGTTAAGTTATTTATCATTTTTATCTAATACATATTTATTTATTTTACAGATATTTTGGGAAGTCATATTTTTTCTTTTATCTATCTCCAAACAAACAGAAAATGGAGAAAATGTTGAATTAAAAGTATTAATTCTTAGTATTCTAACGTATAGTGTAAATTCCCAAAATATATATCATGAATATTTTCCTCAAAAGTGTACTAATCATCGGCATATCAATCTGATGCACCTCAATTTGTTACACAATGTGCTCAGTATGACTCAAAGTGTATGTTTTTAGTTTATAATAATATTTGATCCATTAAAATTCATGACTTATGAACTACCATGATTTGATCCATGACTCGTGATTTTGATCTATGATATGCAAAGTAGTGAAAAAAACATTTAACACGTCTGCATTTTTCACATCGGTTCTATATAACCGATGTGTAAAGCTGTAAAAATTGGTTTATCCTGTCTGTTATAAAATAACCATCGTGATAAATCTACAAGAGTATGTTTTTTACATCGGTTATAAAATAAATGATGTAAAAAATACCGATATTAGATTTATCAAATCGGTTATTTCATAACCGATGTGAAATATCAAATCTGGGTGATTTATCAGGTCGATTATTTTATAATAGACATGATAAATCAAATCTCGAAAATTTACCACGTCATTTATAAAATAACCGACATGATAATTGATTTTATACATAGGTTATTAAATAACTAATGTTATAACCATAAAAAATATTTTATCATGTCAGTTATTAAATAACCGATGTGATAAAGCATTTAAATGATTTATCACGCCCTGTATTCTGTCAATCTATTTTATTCGATTGGGAAGCCTGCGATTCATCTCTCTCGTGTAGAAAACCTAGAAAGGATTCTTCAAAGTTGTACCCTCCAACCTAGTTTTATCAACATCATTCATCATCTTTATTATCACCAGATCTATCAGGTTGACTCGCAACACTCAAGTACGCCTCACACGCCTCAGTTTCATTTTTTATTTTTCATGATTCCCCAAACATGTATTTTGAGATTTTATATTTATATTTTTTTTATATCTATCATGGTAAGTGTTATAGTGTTCTTTTATACCATGATAAATTATTTTCTGGTAAAATAAACCATGGTAGTGATATCATGCAAGTTCTACATTTTTTTCTACCATGTCTGTTCTATCATGTGTGTGTGCATGTACATTCATTTTTGTAGGGGTTGGGGTGTCTAGGGGGTGGGGGTGTCCAGGGGGTGGGGGATATATAGGGATTGGGGGTTTTCCAAGGAGGTGGTGGTATCTAGGGGGTTTATAAAGGGGTGGGGATGATGTCCAGTGGTGTGAGGGGGATTTCCAATGGGGTAGGTAGTGTCCTAGGGGGTGGTTTCTAGGGGTGAGGGGGTTGTCCAAGGGGTAGGGGTGTCCTGGAGTGGGGGTTGTCCAAGGGGGTGGGGTGTCTATGGGGTGTGGGTTTTCCAATGGGTTGGAGGTGTCCAGGGGGTGTCCAAGGGGGTGGGGGTGGTGTCTAGGGGTGAGGGGGATATCCAATGGGGTATGTGTGTCCAAGGGTGGGGTGGTGTCCATGGGGGTGTGTGGGCTATCCAAGGGGGTAGAGGGTGTCCATGGGGTTGGGGGTGGTATCTAGGGGTGAGGGTTGTCCATGGGGGTGGGGGTGTCCAGGGGGTGGGGTGTCCCAGTGGTGGGGGTGTCCTATGGATGGAGGATGTCTAGGGGGTTGGGGGGTTGTCCATGGGGTGGGGTGTCTAGGGGGTGGGGGTGTCTAGGGGTGGGGGTTGTCTAAGGGGGGTCGGGTGTCTAGGGGTGTCCAAGGGGGTGGGGGTGGTGTCCAGGGGGTGATATAGTTTTCCATGGGGGTATGGGTGTCCAAGGGGCGGGGTGGTGTGCTGGGGTGAGGGGTTGTCCAAGGGGTAGGGTTGTCCAGGGGTGGGGGTGTCTAGGGGGTGGGGATGTCCATGGTGTGGGGTGTTGTCCAGGGTGTGGGGGGGCTATCCAAGGGGTGTATCAATGGGGTTTCCAAGGGGGTGGGGTGGTGTCTAGGGGTGATGGGAATTCTCAAGGAGTTGGGGGTGTCTCGAGTGTGGGGGTGGTGTCCTAGGGGTTTGGGTCTATCCAAGGGGGTATGGGTGTCCAGGGGTGGGGCTGTCCAGGGGTGGGGCTATCCAGGGGGATGTGGGTTGTCCAGTGGGTGGGGTATCTAGGGGGTGGTGTTTTCCAGGGGGTGGGGGTTTCCCAAGGGTGTGGTGGTGTTTAGGGGGTGGTGGTTGTCCAAGGTTTGGGGGTGTCAATGGGGTTGGGGGTTGTCCATGGGGGTGGGGGTGTCTAGGGGGTGGGGGGCTCTCTAGGGGGGTGCCTTGGGGGCGGAGGATGTCCAAGGTGGTGGGGGTGTCCAAGGGGATGGGGGTGGTGTCTAGGGGTGTGAGGGGATTTCCAATGGGGTAGGGGTGTCTAGGGATGGGGTTGTTATCTAGGGGTGATGGGTCTGTCCAAGGGGGTATGGGGAGTCTAGGGGTGGGGGTGTCAGGGCGGTGGGGGTTGTCCAGGGTTTTGGTGGGGTTATCCCAATGGTGTGTGAAACCGTTGGGATATTCTTTCCCTACGATTTCAGGGGCTATTCTAATGGTTTTAAATCTTTGGGAAAGGTGTAATTTTCAGTAGTGAATGTATACATATTTTAATATTTGTACATCATATTTCTTGTTTACAGAAAGGTGAATTTGGTATCCAGTTGCACCAGGATCTATTCATTGTATTCCTTAAGGAGAAAGGATCCAAGATGAATTTATACAATTATATCATGATCCATATGAGATAGATGTAATCCTAAAATGATTTTCATATAAATATTAAAATGTTATATCTAACTATATTTAATTTTTGAAATCATTTTCATGCACATATTTTTCAAATAAGAATATATTAATTTTATATTCCAAAATTGTTTTACATTCAAATTATTATTTTTTCATATAAGTATAAAATTTTATTATCTTAACAAGATGTATACTTTTTATATTTTTTATAGTTAATATTGAGTCAATGTTGAATTATGGAACATCGAATGAGTAATTAATATGAAGAAGGGTTTGATTCCTTTTTAGTATTTTCTAAATGAAATGTTCCAAGAATCGACATTTGTTTCTGTACATTCTTGAAATGTTTGAATATGAATAAGTTGAAATGTAGAGTGATCAAGGATCATTTGATTTTTCATGGTTTTAATCCAAGTTAAATACCTTGTATTTGGTATGGTGAAACTAGAAAGAATGTCAGAACAACTGATGATGATGATTTGCAAGATGGTAACTCTGATGGAATTGATGAAATGATTCTTGATATTGTATCATAATATATTTAGATAGAAATGTTAGTTTCACGTCTATATGGTGATGATGTAAAACCATTGTATCCTAGTTCTATGTATTTTACGGTTTTTTCAGTGGTGTAAAGATTGATTAACCTGAAAGTGAAACATGGATGGAGTGACATAAGTTTTACAGAGCTTCTATAATTCTTGAAATAAATTCTTCCAAAAGGGAACGATCTTCTAGATTCACATTATAAGGAAAAGAATATATTAAGCCCTATGGGATTGGGATATAGGAAAATACATGGATTTCTGAATGAATATATGATATATAGGAAGGAATATAGGAAAATACATGCATGTCCAATTTTCAAACAACAGACCTCATATTATAAATTTCATCATGGGAGGAAAATAGTATACATTGTTCATCAAACGTTTTGTCTATATATCACCCTTATATAAGGATAAGAAAGGCATTCAATGGCTCACAAGATTTTTATATTTCACCAAAACCTTCATAATTTGATGTGTATTTTGAGATGGTGTGAATATTTTATGTGTCATTGTTAAATACACATAAATATGGTAATGATATACATATTTGTAAGAAAAGGTCAATATTTTTTGAGTTACCATATTAGAGATATCATGATGTGAAAAATAATATTGATGTCATGAACGTAGAGAAGAATATCTATGACAGTTTGAATGAGATATTTTTAGATATTAATGGAAAGAATAAATATGGTTTGAATGCAAGATTAGACGTACTATCAATGGGAATCCATTTAGAGTGAGCTATCACTCCTAATAGAAGACAAACATTTCTTCCTCTATATTGTCATACATTATCCAAGAGGGACAAAATTAGATTTTTTCAGTTTCATTATGATATCATAGTGTCAAAAGTTTATTCTTCAAAAGTAAAAATATATTTCTTTTTGAAGGATTTGAAGTTGATCTGTATGAAATATCATGATTGTCACATCATGATGCAACAACTTCTACAAGTTTCGTTGTGTGGAATACTGTCCATTCGTGTCTGAAATACTATAATGAAGTTGTGTTATTTTTTCAATTCAATTTTAAATAAGGTGGATGATGTATATTCATTGATCATTTTGAAAAAGGTTGCAATTTATATACTTTTTCAATTGGAAATGTATTTTCCTCTATCTTTTTTTGATATAATAGTGCATTTAATGGTTTATATGGTTCGAGAAATATATCGTTATGGACTTGTATATCCTCATTAGATGTATCCTTTTGAAAGGTATATGAAAATATTGAAGGGGATTGTTATGAATCCATAATGACCTAAAGCCTCCATTATTGAAAATTATATTTATGAGGAGGTTAGGGTGTTTTGTATGAGATACATGGTTACGAAGGAGCACATAAATTCTCCTCCAACTCACCATGAACGAGTTAATAGTGAGGGAAAGAGGATTTGTGGTTTCAAAGTCAAATCATTATTAGTTAAACAGATGAAGAAGGTGGAATTATACATCTTGAATAACATAGCTTATGCTAAACTATATATCACATTTTCATATTAATGTGTTGAAACAATTTAATCCAAAGTAGAAAGAAATGTGGATTCTGAACGAGCACAATAAAATATTTTTTCCATGGTTTAAAAAGACATTACTTGGTAGATCAGATGTATCAGAGACATTAAGATGGTTAGTAGGTGGTCCAAGTTTAAATATGAAAACATGGTCCAGGTATGGCATTAATGGATATACATTTCATACGAAAGATCAGGACAATAGAAGTGCAGTTCAGAATAATGGTGTATGGTTGATTATAGAAGCAATTCATTTTTCAAGTTCTAAAGAAAAAAACCCAATTTCGGCATCAAGTGCATATTATGGAATCATTGAAGAAGTATGGGAAGTCTATTACTTTATGATTAAATATCTGGTTTCTAACTGAAAATAGTTTATCGGTAATAATATTGTAAGAAATAATGAATTTTGAATGACAGTTGTTAATATGAATAGATTAAGAGGCACAATAGATTCTTTTATAATGAAAACACATGATAAATAGATTTTCTATGTAGTGGATCAATGAGATATGCAGTTTTCTATTGTTTTATAAGGAAAAAAACAATGTCTTGGTGAGGATCAACTTGATGAAGATACTGATTTATGCGAGATCACTACTTCCATGGAAAGATTAGAAGAAAATAACGGTGATCATATTGAAGACATGGTTTGTGCCATAAGGAACGATCATAACGATGGAATTTTGGAAAACAATCCATTTGTGTATTTCTAATATTACAAGTGACATATTTTTATATCATTTTCACATTTATTATTATCATAAAATGTCATATATTGTAATTATTTTCTTTATGAAAATGTGTATTAAAACAAATAAGTATAAATTTTTGTTTATTTTAATTTTTTTAGATTATATTATCATGTTTACCATTACATAACATGTATATTTATTGATTTGGTTTAACAAAAATTACTTTACCATGTTTCCAATGTTTACCATGTTTTCCTTAGTTTACAATAGTTTAATCATAACTTATATATTTATTGATTTTTTTGATTTAAAATTACACTACCATGTTTACCATGTTTACCATATTTACCATTGTTTATCATGCTTACCATATTTACCATGTTTACTATTATATAACATAGTTCAGTTTTCCATTGTTTGTTTACATTAGTATTATAATATTTGAATTTGTATATTTGTGAACTAATGTTTTCTTTTTTGATTTGAAGGATAATGACATATCAATCAGTTGATCAACCACATGATTTTGGAGATGATCATCATGATCATACCTGTGGGGAGGAACATTCACATGCTCCTCTTGAGGTTCCCAAATATTCCTCATGTTCTCCCCTAACGACAAAGAAGAGTTCAAGAGTCGGTAAACATGGTTGCATAGATTTACCAAAATTATCTACTTCCCATATCCAGGACTAGAGGATACTTGATGAGTTTGATGAGAATGATATTACTAGAGGTCCAAATGAAAACGATTTTAAGATATTTTTATCATCTCAGGGTAACAAAAAGTAATCATTTTTTACGATGATTGGAGAAGTGTGGAAAAAATAAATAATATCATAGTGGTGGGACACAATTTTTTTAAGATCATTCTCTATTGTTTGACTGATCTTTAAATGCTTATAGTATAATATGTTTTACTTATTCTTTCTCAGATGACATTTGATATCCCTAACACTGGAGAAGTCATGAGGATATTTTTATCGATGGATTCTAGGAGATGGATGGATTTTAAATCAACCTTCACATCTGATTTCATTTTTGGTCATATGAATCATGAAAATCCATGTCATATATATCCCTTAATAAATGAATACACATGGAGATAGTTTTTTTAATGTAGAAGAAAAGATTCATTTTTGGTAAGGTAAATGAAAACTTTTATAAGATTTCTTATATAAATGATATTATTAATGTTTTTAATGATTTCTTATTCTTAATTTAGAACAAACAAAGATATATCATCAGGGGATCCAATCTAAAAATGTATACCCTCATAGATTATCTTAGGGAGACTATACATTATTGGAAGAAAAAATGATGGTGGAAAAATTAAAAAAAACTGAGAGCTGAGTCTTAAATATCTGGAGAGGTTTCCCTCCATCCCCTCTATCTAAACATGAAAAATAGAAGAGATCTTGGATGGGAAAAAGAGGCAATATCTTTCGAAATAATTGAGAATCGTAGCTAAGAGTATGGTTAGATATTTATCTTATTTATTTAAGATAATTATATTATTTATATAATTTGAATCATTATAGAAATGTTAAATTAATTAATACAGGATTTTCTTGAGGTGTAGAGCTCGTAGGGGGTATTTACAGCTGCTGGGAGGATAGATATTTTATCTACAACATTTGGAAATCCCAAACACTCTGGTCATGTATGAGTATTTTCAATGACTTTATAGGTAAGAAAAGTGTTTCCATATTCTTAGACTTATTCCATTGAGGGTGTTTATAAAAAAATAGAATCATCAGAGTCTGAAGTTCATAATATTAATGAGATGATGGAAGAAAAGATTAGAGCTTCAGTACAATCTATGTTTTCAGACATGAAGAGACAATTTTAGATTGTAGCTCCCACTCCTGTAGATCCCCCAATAGACCCCATTATTTATCATCCACCTCCTCTAGTAGCTTCCACTCCCCCACCTCAGCCTGCGGACCCCATTTTTTATCCTACTCCTCAACCACATCTTCCTACTTATTGTGAGATGTATGTTGATGATCCTCACCATCACATAGTTTCATATGGGCTGGTATATTGTATAAGAGATACAGTTCAGCATCAACAGTTAGAGGTAGAGAATCATAGGGTCACTGTATATGATATTATAGATAGGTCATCTCAAGTGCCATTACCTACAGATTAGGTGATGTCAGTTGGACATAGTATCAACCACTTTTTAGTTTGGCCATCCAAACTTATGTTAGTCATTACCATATAGGTATGTATGTTATATATTTTATTTTATTTTTTAATTAAATTTGTTTTACCATTTTAAAACTAATATATTTTTATATTTATTTATAGTAATACTTCAAATGTAAATAAATATTGTATATACAAAATCAAATAAAAATGGATATGACAACAGATATATATTCTAGTATTCTTGACAGATTGTCAAGATATTCAAATTTGTTGGCAGATCATTTTTAGTTTCCAATGGATGCTCATGTTCGTGGACATGTAATAAATGTGTGGATTGTGAAAACTGATTTCATGGATCTTATTACTAGAGATATTTTGGGCATCAATGTGGTGCATATTTTTTCCATGTAAGTCTTAACACCTTTCCCTGCATTATATTTATTAAAAATCTATACTTATGTCTGTTTTTTATTAGGTATATTTATAACATGTGTTAGAAGAATGAGTGAACATATGTATATGGATTTATGGACCTGTATATGATTTACCATAAAGCACATTCATTGTATGAGGAACAAAGAACACTTTATATTGATGATATATTTGCACAGAATATAATGACATAGTGTTGGATGATTCTTTTTTGTGAGAGTTATGAAATATATATCTTGAAAAGTATTCTTTATATTTTAATATAAAAAACCACTAACATTAAATTTTCTTTTATCTTAGTGAGCATTGGATGTTAGGTGTTTTTTTTCACAGGAGAAAAACACTTTATTGGATATGCTCTATCCATGGCTATGTGCGGGGATGTTTTAAGAATATGTTGGAAAATAAAGATTTAATTTATAAATAGTAAATTATATTATAAAAAATTTTAAATGTATCCAATTCATATAATTTTATAATAGTGTATGGGAATACTTTAGAAAAAATACCAAGAAAATGAGTTCCAAGATTAAATATGTAAAATTAAAGGAAAATATAACTTTATAATTTGTACTTTTTGATGTAATACATAAAAATGATATTTTGAATTGACACTAATTTAAATAGAATTTTCATGGACAATAAGGCATCATAGAATAATGATATTATATGTTAAGATTTATATATGAAATATTTATGATTAGAATAATAATGAACTTTGGCCAGGTTAGATTTCATTATAATATTTACATAATATTTCATTTGATTAATTCATTATAAATATTAACTAATTTCCTTTTAATTTGTATCTATTTTATGACCCTCAACACTATAGTTCTTAAGAGTTTGAACACTTACAAGTAGAATAGTAAAATTAATATACAGGTTTGATTGGATTTTAGATTGTTTGTAGTGTAAAATGTCATTTTGAATATTGTAATTATAATTTTGTATTTGGTAGTTGTTTTGGTTAGATTTATGTTTTTTAGTTGATATTGTATGTTTTGAATGTTATATATGTGAATATTTAATTTTCCATGGGATGTTCTTATTTTGGACTTGTTATAATGTTTTTCTGTCATAGATTTTGGTCTGGTTTTGGTTTGCTTTTGGTCTAGTTTCTGCTTATTTTGGGTCTACTTTGGTAGATCATAGTAATGGTATTGTAGTTTAATTAAAAATTGGTTTTTAAATCGGAAATTTTATAACTGACATAATAAATGAATGGGTATATTTTATTATGTTGGTTATTACATAACCAACATCGTATATCATTTTCCAAGCCATTTATTTAGGAACCGACGTGAAAAACCCTTCAGAGGTTCGATTTATCACATCGGTTATTTTATAATTGACATAAAAAACAATATACCATGCAAGTTATTAAATAATCGACGTGACAAATCGATCCTCTGAAGGGTTTTTCACATCAGTTATTTAGGAACCAACATGAAAAACTATTTGGATTTATGCTTTTTTATGTCAGTTTTAGAATAAACGACATAAAAAAACAATATCTATAATGTCTATTTTAATAAATTCAGATAAAAACTGATGTAAAAAAATAAAAAATACCTAAAATAAAAAACATTTTCTTCACTAGTGGAAATGTATGAATTTATAACTCTAATATCACCTTTTAACATCTTTATTCTCATGTTATCCTTATATTATAATTGATATCTCTTTTTTACACATATTTAACATCTATGATCACCATTTATTATGTTTCATATCCTTAGGTTATTAAGAATGGTTGTAGAAATGTTATGTCTATGAAGGTTTCTACTAAATAAAATCATAATGAAAGACTCTCATGAACTAGATCTTTATGTTTTCATATTTCCAAAAGCGCTAGTCCTAAAATATTTTGGAATGGATCATTATGTTATGTAACGAATATTAATATACTATGATGTGATATATATGTATGAAATATCTGGGTCAATATAGTTGGTATTAGAGAAACTAACCTACTCAAAATTGAGAAAAAATAACAAGTGACTGGTATCACTCATAGTGTGTCTTTTTATTTAAAATTTTCATTACACGACTAGAAATAGACGCTTTCCCAACGGTTCTAAACTGTTGGGAAAGGATGCAGAACCGTTGGTATATGTTATACAAACGGTTCTGAAAATTGTAGGGATGTAAGCCATTAGGAACGATTTTCCCAACGGTTTATAGTGAACTGTTGGGATAGGGTCTGGAAAAATTAACCTATCCCAATGGTTGTGCCAAACCATTGGGATAGTTTTTCCCAACATTTTGGATTGAACTATTGGGAAGGCCTAAGGATTCTCCTCTTTCCAAACGGTTTCTAAACCGTTTGGAAATGTTTTTTTACCAATGTTTCATTGAACCATTGGTAAAAAAAGAATCATAGATGTTATGCCAATGGTTTGAAACCATTGGCATAGCCTATGCTATGCAAATTTCACAAAAGCCTGCATTTTTCATTGCAGCTCTGCAATTTGCACTGCATGCCTCATTTTGTGCATTCCCTCTCATTTTCAATCCAATTATTGTACTTGCAAAGAACTAACACATATATATATAATTATTATACCTGCAATAACCAACTAACACATACATATAGAGAACAAATTCATACACAGTTAACATATAATGCATCCTGGAACTATACACATCCATAATTAAATTCAAATTCATAACATAATTATAAACATACATAATTCATTTAGAATTCAATTTAAAATTTAGTTGACAATTATATGTGTAATCCGGAATTCAATTCATAATTTGATCGGTTTTTTGTATACCATATATTTTTACATGAAATGATGTTCATTTTAAAAAAAAAATACATACACCTGGAGCAATACCGACCACACTGTGCCTTAGATTGAGTCGAGGTTTACTTTTACACGTCAAAAAATGACCCATCGATCGTTGTCCTAAGGTATCAACATATTCTGAAATCATTTGATCGGTTTTTTGTATTCCAGTTGATGTTTTTAACATAAAATGACGTCCTTTTGAAACAAAAGACAGACAGTTTTAGTGGTTCTAGCTACTCTGTGTCTCAGATTGAGGCGAGGTTGATTCGTACACGTCAAATATGACAAATGGATCGTTGTTCTAAAGTATCAACTCAATCAAAATATTTTTGGTTTGTTTTACTTATGTACTAAAAATGTTGTCCATTTTAAACAAAAGAGATCCACATAGAGTGATATCGACTACATCGTGCCTTGGATTAAGGCGGGGATGACTTGTACACATCACATATAACCCATGGATCGTTTTTCTAAAGTATCCACACATTTCAAAAACATTTGGTCAGTTTTTGGTAAGTTAGTTTTTGTTTTCACATAAAATGATGTCCATTTTAAACAAAAGAGAAACACTATGAATGGTGTAGGCCACAACACGTCTTTTATTGAGGTGGGGTTGACTCGTACATGTCACATATGACCCATGGATCGTTTTTATAGAGTATCGACACAATCAGAATCCGTTTGGTCGGTTATCCATATGCTGATTGTTGTTTTCACTTAAAATGATGTCAATTTAAAAATAAACGAGAGACACTTTGAGTGATGTCAGCCACACCGCACCTCGAATTGAGGTGAGGTTGACTCGTACAGATCACATATGACCCATGGTTCATTCTCATAATGTTTCAATTAAAACTGAATGCATTTTTTGGTTTTACGTATGTACTTAAAATGTTGTCCATTTTAAACAAAAGAGAGACACTTAGACTGATCTCGGCCAAACCACTACTTAGATTGAGCCCATGTTGGCCCGTACATGTCACATATGACCCATGGATTGTTGTGATAAATTATCAACAGATTATGAATATTTTTGTTCAGATTTCCGTATGCCAGTTGTTCTTTTCAGCTATAATCATGTCCATTTTAAACAAAAATGACACGGTTAGAGTGGTTCCAGTCACACCGCGTATTGGATTTAAACGGGGTTTACCTGTACACGTCTCAAATGACCCATGATCTATTTTCCTAAATTATCAACACTATATGAATGTGTTTGGTCAGTTTTCCATATTCCACTTGATGTTTTTCACTTAAAATGATGTCCTTTTGAAATAAAAGACCGACACATTGAGTGGTGAAGACCACACCACGTCTCAGATTGAGGCTCTGTTGATTTGTACACGTCACATATCACCCATGGATCATTCTACTAAATTTTCAATGGAAACCGAATGCGTTTGGTCGGTTTTCTGTATGTACTTAAAATGTTTTCCATTTTAAACAAAAGAGATCCACATAGTGTTATCCCGGCCACACCGTGCCTCAGATTAAGGAGGGGTTGACTCGTACACGTCACAAATGACCCATGGATCATTGTCCTAAAGCAACAACACATTTCTAATGTGTTTTGTCGGTTTTCTGTTTGCCAGTTGTTCTTTTCATTTATAATCATGTACATTTTAAACAAAAGAGACATAATTATAGTGGTGCCGGCCACACCGCGTCTTGGATTTAGATGGGGTTGACTCGTACATGTCACATAAGACCATGGATCATTTTTCAAAAATATCGACACAATGTGAAAGCATTTGTTTGGTTTTCCATATGCCATTTGATGTTTTTCACTTAAAATGATGTCCTTTTGAAACAAAAGACAGACACTTTGAGTGGTGTCGGCCACACTGCATATCAAATTGAGGTGGGGTTGATTCGTACACGTCACATATGACCCATGGATCATTCTCATAATGTTTCAATGGAAACCGGAAGCGTTTGGTCGATTTTCAGTATGTACTTAAAATGTTATCTAGTTCAAACAAAAGAGAGACACATAGACTGATCACGGACTCACTGCGACTCGGATTGAGCCCGGGATGGCCTGTACAAGTCACATATGACCCATGGATCGTTGTGATAATGTATCAACACAATCTGAATCTGTTTGTTCACTTCTCCATATGTACTTAAAATGCTCTCCATTTTAATCAAAAGAGAGCCACTTAGAGTGATCCCAGCCACACCGGGCCTCGGATTGAGGCAGTGTTGACTCGTACACATCACATATGACCCATGGATAGTTTTGAAAAATTATCAACAGATTCCTAATGCGTTTGGTCAGTTTTCTATATGCTAGTTGTTCTTTTCACTTATAATCATGTCCATAATAAACAAAAGAAACACAGATAGAGTGGTGTTGGCCACACCACGTCTCAGATTTAGACGTGGTTGACTCGTACACGTCTCAAATAACCCATGGATCATTGACCTAAAGTATCAACACAGTCCGAATGTGTTTGGCCGGTTTTCCATATGTGAGTTAATGTTTTTCACTTAAAATGATATCCTTTTGAAACAAAAGACAGACACTTTGAGTGGTTCTTGCAACACCGCAACTCAGATTGAGGCGGTATTGATTCGTACATGTCACATATGACCCATTGATCATTCTCCTAATGTTTCAACGGATACCAAATGCATTTGGTCGGTTTTCCATATGTACTTAAAATGTTGTCCATTTTAAACAAAAGAGAGACACTTTGACGGATCCTGACCACACCATAACTTAGATTGAGGCTGGGATAGCTCTTACACGTCACATATGACCCATGGATCGTTGTGATAAATTATCAACAGATTCTAAATGCGTTTGTTCGATTTTCCGTATTCCAGTTGTTCTTTTCACTTATAATCTTGTCCATTTTAAACAAAAGTGATACAGTTAGAGTGGTGTTGGCCACACCACACCTCATATTGAAGAGCGGTTGGCTTCTTCACGTCGCATATGTCCCATGGATTGTTTTTCTAAAGTATCGTCACAATCCGAATGCGTTTGTTCGGTTATCCATATGGCAGTTGATGTTTTTCACTTAAAATGATGTCCTTTTGAAACAAAAGATAGACACTTTGAGTGGTGCCGACCACACTTCATCTTATATTGAGGTGGTTTTGATTCTTACATGAAACAAATGACCCACGGATCATTCTCCTAAGGTTTCAACTGAAACTTAATGCGTTTGGTCAGTTTTCCATATGTACTTAAAATTATGTCCATTTTGAACAAAATAGAGACACTTAGACTTATCCCAACCACACTGCGGCCCGGATTGATCCCAAGTTGTCTCGTACACGTCACATATGACCCATGGATTGTTGTGATAAATTATCAACAGATTCTGAAGGCATTTGTTCAGTTTTCTGTATGCCAGTTGTTCTTTTCACATATAATCCTATCCATTTTAAACAAAAGAGACACATTCAGAGTAGTGTCGGCCACACCGCATCTCTTATTGAGGCGGGGTTTACTCTTACAGATCACATATGGCCCATGGGTTTTTGTGATAATGTATCGGCACAATCCGAATGTGTTTGGTTGGTTTTATTTATGCAAGTTGATGCTTTTCACTTAAAATGATGTCATTTTGAAACAAAAGACAAACACCTTGAGTGGTGCCAGCCATAGCGCATCACATATTGAGGGAGGGTTGATTCTAGCATGACACAAATGACCCATGGATCGTTCTCCTAATGATTCAATGGAATCCGATTGTGTTTGGTCTGTTTTCCGTATGTACCTAAATTGTTTTCCATTTTAAACAAAAGAGAAACCATAGACTGATCCCGGCCACACTACGACTCGGATTGAGGCCAGGTTGGCTCATACTCGTCACATATGACACATGGATCGTTGTGCTAAAGTATCAATAAAATCAGAATCTGTTTGGTTAGTTTTTTGTATGCCAGTTGTTATTTTCCCTTATAATCCTGTCCATTTTAACCAAATGAGACACAGTTAGAGTGGTGTCGGCCACACCACGCCTCGTATTGAGGCGGGGTTGACTAGTACACGTCACATATGACTGACGGATCGTTTTTCTTAAGTATCGACACATTCTGAATGTGTTTGGTCAGTTTTTCGTATGTCAGTTGACATTTATCTCTTAAAATGTTGTCCACTTTAATCAAAGGAGAGCCACTTAGACTGATCCTGACCACACCGCGACTCGGATTGAGCCCGGGTTTGCTCGTACACGTCATATATGTCCCATGGATCATTGTGATAAATTATCAATAGATTCCGAATTCATTTGGTCGGTTTTCCATATTCTAGTTGTTCATTCCACTTCTAATCTTGTCCAATTTAAACAAAAGAGAGACTCCATGAATGGTGTCGGCCACACCGCGTCTCGGATTGAGGTTGGGTTGACTCGTACACATCACATATGACCCATGGATCGTTTTCCTAAATCATCAACACATTTCAAAGGTGTTTGGTCAGATTTCCATATGTACTTAAAATGTTGTCCATTTTATACAAAAGAGACACACTTAGACTGATCTCGGCCACATAACGACTTGGATTGAGCCCGGGTTGGCTCGTACACATCACATATGACCTATGCATCTTTGTGATATGTTATCAACAGAATTTGAATCCGTTGGGTCAGTTTTCCGTATGTCAGTTGTTCTTTTCACTTATTATCCTGTCCATTTTAAACAAAAGAGACACAATTAGAGTGGTATGTTAGTTTTTTATTCACATTATTCAAATAAACTATTTGACTATGGGTCTTTAAATTAATTTATTTATTAAAAATCAACATTTAAAATGAGAATATCAGAAAATTAATAGAAGATAAAACATTTACTAAAAATCCTTGTGGAAATATTAAGGTAAACATGATTTATAAGAATCCTCGTGTGTCTATTAGTAGAATGGTATTTACTTAAATTCTTGTGTAAATTCATATAGAATATTTTTATATCATTATTAGTATGGATTATATTGTAGTTTATCATGCTATGAATCATTTCAGAGCTATCAATGCCATGCCCAAAGAATACATCCCTTTTATAACATACCAAGAATATATGATATTGATTGGATGTGTAAATGTGATTTACACTGATTATCATGATGAAAATAAATAAAATATATATTATATAATTTCTAGTCGTAAATGAAATCAAGGACGGTGGGGGGGATGATCGGGGGGGATATTCGGGGGCTGTTAGGGGGGTTGTCTGGTGAGTGTCCGGGGGCCAAAGATGAGGGTGGGGGGCTGTGCGGGGGGCTGTCTGGGGGGGTGTTCAATGGAGTTGTCCGAGGTCCATTGAAGAGGGTGGGGGGGAGGGCTGTTCAGGGGGCTATTCGGGGGGCTGTTCGGGGAGTTGTCTGGGGTCCAGGGAGGAGGGTGGGGGCTGTCTGGGGGCTGTCTGGGAGGGTGTCCGGGGGCTATCCGAGGACCGAGGAGGATGGTTGGGGGGCTGTCCGGGGGGCTGTCCATGGACCAGGGAGGAGGGTGGGGGATGTTTGGGGGGTATAGGGGGCTATCCAGGGGGCTGTCTGAGGTCCAAGGAGGTGGGTGGGGGGGGTGTCCAGGGTCCAGCAAGGAGGGGGGTTGTCAAGGGATTTCACAAACGGAGAAGCACTAAAAGACATCAACATCTATGAAAACAGGCAATATACAAAAAATAACTCAACTGCAATACTATACTACAGGTCTGGATATAACCAACTACAAGAATAGATTAAACATCAATTCTCAATAATATTAGTAAAAATGTAATGGATCAACTTGTCCCACATCACCATCACCATCATTATCACCCTCTTCCTCATCCCCATCATCATCCTATCCCTCCTCTTCCTCCTCCTCGCCCTCACCCTCTGCCTTGGCCTCGTCATCCGCCTCGCCCTCCTCCTCTCCCTCCTCTTCCACATTAGACTCTTCATCATCATCATCATCGTCAGCCTATAAATCGTCTTGACCACCACTAGAATTGCCACCTAGTTCTCTATATATATAATGTATCTACGACATATATTAATCAAAAGCTGGGCTGGAATTTGGTGGAAGTGTCGGACATAGAACATCAATAAATTTCATAAATGCACTATTTTCCCTAGCAGACTGTTTTTCCATCTCTATGGCCCTTTTGTTAGCTTGTTCATCTTGTGCCCTTACGTGCTGTAGCTTGGTGGCACTACAACTTGTACCTGAGGAGAGCCAATACCTCGTCGGGGCTATCCTAGGTCGGCAGCGTACTCTGCCAAGATGCTCCTCTCCCAAAAACTGTTGTATGTGATCAGTTGGCCCAAAATTGTCTGGTTCCTGGGCATCGAGGGACTATAAAGCATCTTGTTACAAATATAAATATATTATTAAGGTACAAAATATATATTAAAATATAAAATCAACATATTAAAACATACAATCTTCTGGTGAGTATCTTCATTGACGACACTTCCATCCTTTTTCCATTTACTCGAGCAAAATAGTTATACTCGAGGAACACATCCTTCAATATTTTGTATTTGTCTCTACAATGACATTAAAAACTAATTTTATATGAAAAGTTTAGAAAAATATTAAATAATTAAGGAATCAAAAGAATTTGTAAGTCGTAAAGAAAACTTATTAACAATTTTCATACCTCCTTCCTCTCATGATCAGGCATCGTAGTTCGTCCCAATGTGTGGAGGTTTTTTTTTGCATCATTTTTATTTTTATTTTTTCCAGATGATTCCTAAATAAATTGAAAAAATTAAACAGATAGTATTAATGAAAAACATGAAAGTTATTATTTAAATACCAAAAATCTAAATAATACCTTAAACTGGGTACTCGTCCAATGATTAATAATCTGAAGACACTCCTCTATAGGAAAATCATCCACCACTGGTACCACATCTAACTCAGTTCAAACTCTAACAACCCAGCAAATATACAATTCATCCTTTTAGGCTCTCCAAAGCTCTCCTAAATCGTTTAGACTTTCCGGTTGTTCACCCTCACCATCAGGAAAATTAAATTGAAGCTGAGGTCAAAATATTAATTCATATAAATACAAAAATAATTCATGGAATTAAATAGAACAATTTTTTTTACCCATATCTCTGGCCAAGTTCTATCCTTGACCTTGTGTGGCAAATGTATCCATGGTAGCAGGCTGATGAGAATGATATCAAAGTATTTGGCAAGTGTTGCTAAAAAACTCCAACATTGCTGCCCTGTTTTTTCAACCGTTTGGTTGTCTTTATTATAATCCACCATAACCTATGTGTGGTGGTTCCACACCGAATGCATGAGTGTACGCCCCCACCCATGCCTCATGTTTTTAAATGTATCTGTCATGAAATAAAAACAAGTATTCTATCAAAACATGTTATAATGAAAATAAATATTTCTATAAAACATTTTTAGGGTTATATAAATATACATGTGCTGCTCTAATTGCTGATAGCCTCTAGATCCACAAAAACTAATAGAACACCCTGTGGTGGAACATGAGTTGAAGACGATGGAATATATAAGTTCGTAGAGATAGAAGTAGATGGAAAAGAAGATGGGACAGCTGTCTGACCGGATTCTGACTAGGGAGTGGGAATCATCATGGGATATGAAAATGATGGGCCAAAAGATGCAGAAGGTGGAGAAAACATGGGAGGCCTAAATTACCCTTGTGTCACTAACGAGAAACCAGGATCAGAATCTGGGAAGGATGACATGTCAGTGGAAGGGGAAGGGTCTAGTTGGGTACGTGCAGCTGCTCGTCCACCTCTGGTACGAACGCTTCTCGTACCACTGGCCGGAGTACTCGGACCAGTACTAGGATCCTCGTCGAATAACTATCGACGTATAGGTGGATCCTACAAAAATGATTACAAAAAAATTAATCACATGACATTATATATTCTTTAAATATATCAATTTGAAATAAAGTACTCACTATATTCAGTAATGATGGAATTCCCAACTCCTCCATTCGACGATTGTTCTCCATCATTTTTTCCTTTGTCTCTCTTTAATTGGCTGCATTTAATGCTTTTGAAAACAAATATGTAATTAATTAGAAAAAATAAACTATTGTGTAACTCAAAAAACTAAATATATGAGGGAATAGGGGGATTCATTAGTAATTGAGCTATCAATTGTTTTATAAGAGCTTTAATGGATTTAATAAATCATATAAGTTGTAATGTTAACCATGTTAGAAATATTTTTTGAATAGGTTTGAATATAGTTCAATTTCAAATTAGAAAATGAAATTAATATAAAACTACAACCAATAAACATTGAAAATTCATACAACGGTCATGTCAGATAAAACATATTTGTGATCAATACTAAATCAATTTGAATATTACAAACCTTGACAACCCAACTCGTGGTAAACTAAATGAATTGAGAACATTGATAAAGGATTCTATTTATTTTCAACCCCAACTTTAGGTTCACAATCAACTCTGACAATTGATCTATTGGAGTCATCAAAGGAAATAAATGGATTGGTTCCAATGGAACAAGGGACAGTGTCAATTCCATTATAACTATCATGAAAAATATGTATTGGAATTAATTCAATTATGACACCAAATTCAGGTCGAAGATAGCCTTTGACATAAAAAACATGTTTATTCATTGATGCCAACACGTATGGCTCTTCAGTATCAAGAGTGCGAGTCATATTAATTACTAAAAATCCACAATCATAAATAAATGTGTCATGTCTCGTCCATGAGAGTAATAATCCAATATTTTTATTTTCCCAACAACTCCATAATAACCCACATTTTCAAATCGCGGTCTACTATCTGATGCACTGGCATAACAATCTATTATTGCAGTAACCATAAAATCATCATCTTATGTTCTCATATGATTTTCTCATTCAGTGACAATAAATTTGTACCCATTGATGAAAATTGATTTACAGTCACGAACCATGGTATTAGGACCAAAAACCAAAGCTCTTATTTCTTTAGAGACAGAGTCCGTAGACAAAATCAATACCTACAATATAAATGACTATTAAACGTAATTAAATATTGATATAATTGTTTTAAACAGTATTATTTTTACCATCAATTTTAACCATGAAGGAATCTCTTTGCTATGCAAAGTCTCTCTCCTTCTCAACGATAAAGAACGATGCTTCCTATTTATCATTGATTGATGTTCCATGTAAATAAAAAATATGAATAATTTAACATATATATATAAGATATACATAATCAATTTAGTTACATGATATAGTCATCGAACAAATCACAGTTGAAAAAAATTGTGTAATGTGCCCTCTCCTGCTCTTCAGGTCTTAATGTCTTCAATGTATATGATCCAAGAATTCATCTTGTTTGAGGAAGTGATGGAAAACTGGGTTCAATTTTCTCATACTGTTCTTCATCATTTCTCATTGGTCTGTTCAATCATATAGTAAGATCAGACAAATACATCGAGCAGAAATCCATACATTCTTGAGCCAAGTAACCGTTCATGATAGAACCTTTGGGATGATTTCTATTTCGGACATAAGACTTTAATTTGAACATATTTCTTTCATTTGGATACATGCAATGAAATGAAACAGGTCCTCAAAGATGTATTTCAGTGGGAATATGGACATTCAGATGCAGTATTCATGTGAAAAATGATAGAGGAAATATTTTCTACAACTAACACAAAATTAATGGGTCATCTGTCAACATTTTTTGCAAGAAAGACTCTGACAACGTCTTAGAACAAAGATCTCTAAACAAATGGCACAACTGGATAATAGCAACCCTTAAATTATTGGACAAAAGATGACGAATTTCTATTGGAAGCAAGTCATGCATTAGAACATGATAATCATGATTCTTCAAAGATTTTAGCTTCAACTCTCTTCTATTGAACCATTTAGATATATTGCTTGAATATCCATTGGGAAACCAAATAGTCTCTAATACATCCAGAAATTGTTTTTTTGTAGGTGTCATCACATAAGAAGTACATGTAAGTTTCCATTTATTTTAACGGATACACACAAGATGCAATTCTGGTCAGATGCCTCAATCCACCAAGTCACGCTGAGATCATAAATCATCTTTTGTCTTCCTCTTAACAATTATAAGAACCGAAAGCAACATATCGCATATATTCTTTTCAATATGCATTATGTCTAAGAAATGACATAACAAATTGGTTGACCAATAAGCCAAATCAAAAAATATACTCCTCTTCCTCAAATTGTATCAGGTTTCAGTGGAAACATTCTGTCTCATTCCAGATTTCATTAGACCCTTCCAGAACAAAAAACTGAAATCATTCAATTCATTAAGCATATCAGTTCCAGACATACGCTGAGGTTGATCATCGGTCTCTATGGTATTATCAAATCTTAGACAATTCATTCTATATGGAAGATCCTTTGGAAAGAATTTCCAATATATCATAAAACTAAAACTACAAGGATGTTTCAGTCTTCTGAATCTTGTATTCATAATACAAACTGGACATGACAGTTTTCCCATCGTGCTCCATCCAAAAATCATTGCATAATCCATAAAATCATTGATCGTCCACATAAGCGCATCACACATCTTAAATATGTCTTTCGAACATGCATCGTATTTACGCACACCCACATCCCAAAGATGATTCAACTCTTTTATTAAATGTTGCATGTATACATCAATATCAATGCCAGGATCAGAATGACCATATATGAGTATACTCATGAAAGTGAACGGTTTTTTCTCACACACCCATGGGGAAAGATTATAAATGTGTATAAAAACTGGTCATGTGTTGTGCGAAGTAAGAATCTACCCAAATTGATTAAAACCATCGCATGAAAGACCCAACATCACATTACGCACGTCAGCTGCAAAATTAGGATGTCGAGCATCAAATATCTTCCATGAAAATCCATCTGCAGGATGAACCACCTCATCATTAGTCTTCTTTCTCCCAGTATCACGCGATCTAATTTTTATTGAAATTTCATCAGACATAAAAATATTCTGGAGTCTGGGGATCAATGGAAAGTTCCACATTACTTTCTGTGGAACACGGTATGGTGTTCCTTCATATTTTGACTTCCAGCGAGATGTGCCACATTTTATACAATCATTTCGTTCAATGGTTTCCTCCCATAATAAACTACAATCTTTCGGGCAAGAATGAATTTGGATTCTTGAAAATACAAGTTCCCCAACTAACACCCATGCCATATAGTGGTTTTAGGGAATATCAGCATCATCTGGAAGTAAATCCTTCAAGAGGTTAAGAATGTAATAGATTTCTGTATTAGAAATCCCATACATAGTTTTCCCATGATACAATTGGATTAAAAATTATAGATTTTTCATTTTATCGCATTGTTGATATATTGGAGTCGTGGCAAAATCATTCAATTTTTTCACCCTATCAATATCATCATTTTCACTAGATGCATCAGCTATCCTCATATCAATGTCTTCTTGAGTCGAAATCCTTTCTTTTTCATGATGAATAATAAACGGAAACTGATCATCTAAAAAATTCTCCATTCCGGTCCTTTCATTTCAATCATCACCAATTTGAGATTTCAATTTCTCCCCATTGTGATACCAAAAAATGTAGTTTGCTTGAAAACTATTTTTGGTTATACGGTAGCTGACTTCTTCATAGCTCAACCAAGGTCTTCCAACAAAATTGGAACATGGGCAGTGTATTCGACCACTATCTATAGCATTGTGAAATGAAAAATCTATAAAGCTCTCCAAATTGTTTTTAAAATCGATTGAGATACGATCGGTTTCATACATCCAACATCTTTCCATTTTGTAAAAAGAATTTATCTTTGTCATTTTTTAATAAACAATTCAATATTATTAAACTTTAATAGAAAATACATTTATATAAACAATAAAGGAATAAAATAATCAAGGTATCAACTACACATGTGAAAAAAACATACTAATGTGTTATTGAAAAAATGTAAAACCAACAAGAACTTAATGTGTTATCACATCACAACATGCCTCATCCCATAACCATATTAGTAGGGTATCAGGAACATGAATAACATCAACCTTGTGCCATTCTCCTACCCTAAAGGACCCCAACTACAGACCACATCATATTATAGCCTTATCACATCACACCTCAACTGAAAACACGAGGGAAATTATTTTACATCTCACCTAAAGGCACATAGACAATCACATCGCATCTTGCCTAAAAACACATGGTGAATCACTTATCAAGGAAGAGTATGGATGACATGGTAGCTATCCAACCACATAACCACCATCCTAGATATTAGAAAAAATACCTGTAACTCAAAACCTCTGATCATTGGTATGATTATCCAACTCTGGTTAGAAATGTGTAGAAATAACATAAAATACATGATATATAGATAGCACAAAGTACCAACCCTATGGGTTCACATTAATAACATAATCACACACTTCACTACTATCATACAACACATAAACCATCACAACCACTTTCACCACTATATGCAACACACCACACCACCACCACAAAAGACACATAACATTTCCCACTTTCATTTATAAGACACTTCATTCACACATACATTGTCCATTCATTGAATGTTAAATTATTTAAATCCATTTACCACATATCCATTTCTATTCCATCTCATTTATTTACTATTTTGTTTTTTTATTTTAACAGTGTAATTTATTCCATAGATAACTAGGAAACTAATAAAACCACCACACAACAACTCACCGTCTCACAATAACCATCATCTCCATGTTATATCATCCAACCATCTCACCAAAACAACTACATAACATAAAAAAATATTGCACATCACAAACCACCTCACAACCAAAACCACCTCACCACATCATATGCCACAACCTCATCACACAACACCTCCACACGGCCCAACACCACCACACATCATCACTATCACACAACTTCACATGTCACATCCATTCCCACTAACCATCACATTACAACCCCACATATCACAAACCCTAACTGGTCACCTCAATCACCATACAACTGCCTATAACATTCAATGAAACACAAAAAAAAACTATCATAGAAGAAACATACCAAAAGTTCCACAATTTATTTATGATATTATATTAAATTACCCCTTAATTTAGCATGGACAATATAACACAAATGATATTCCCTGGGAAACTAATTAATTAAGAAAATATTTAGTCTTTTCCATATTTTTCTGGGTGAAATCACATCAAAATCAAAACATAAAAATAAAATATTAGATCTATAACAATAAAAACAAGGTAGCATATTAGTATAAATAATAAAATATTAGATATGAGATTAATCAGATGGATTTTCACTTTTTTGGATGGGGGAGTTCGAGAGAGGAGCCGAGCACTGGATTGATTTTAGGGTTTTGTTGCGACTGGGAGAGAGAAGCGGCCCGATTGTATATGGGGAAAAGATTTACCAACTGTTTTTAAAAAACGATGGGAAAGCAGTGTTCGGGGTACCCTTTTCCAAATGTTTCATCAAAACTATTGGCATATGGGTTCCCTTTCCCAATGGTTTTATGAAATCGTTGGGAAATGGTAACTTGAACACCCTTTTTCCAACAGTTTTAGGGAAGCATTGGAAAATGGGTACCCTTTACCAATGGTTCTAGTGAACCGTTGGTAAAGGGTTTCCTTGCCCTTCATTACTAATGATTTAATCAAACCACTAGTAAAGAACCGTTGGTAAAAACCACATTTCTAATAGTGTTACTTTTATTAAAAATAATATGTGACATACTAAAAACTGAGTAAACACATTCATATTGTTTTGATATTTTTGAAAATAATTATTGAGTCATTTCTGACATGTAAAAATTAACTACACCATAATATGATGCGTGTTGTGTCCGATATGACTTTAAGTGTGTATTTTTATATTAAATTGACCTTAAATTGAAAAATAGAAAATGTGACATACTAAAAACCAATGAAATTAATTCATATTGTTTTGGTACTTCAGGAAAACTATCCATGAGTCATTTTTTATGTGTATGAATCAAACACACCTCAATTCAATGCACAGTGTGAATAATATGACTAAAAGTGTCTGTTATCAGTTTAAAATTGACATTTTAGTTCAAAATGTGTCACTCACTAAAAACCATAGAAAAACACTGTGATTGTATTTATAATTTTGGAAAGTGATTAATAAGTAATTTTTGACATGTATGAAGTAGCCTCACATCAAACTAATGATTGATGCGACCGGTAGGACTCAAAATGTGTGCTTCCAGTTTGAAATGTAATTTCTGTAAAAAAATAACTGACATAGATAAAATCAAGAAAATATATTCATATTGTTTTTATACTCTATATAATTGATCAATAATTCATTTTAGACATGTAGGAATCAACCTAATCTTATTACGATGCACGGTCTGGCTGGTATAACTCAAATTGACTCTTTTTATTTAAAATGGACATCAATTTATGTTTAAACAATAAGGGGCATAATGAGAACCGATAAAATGTATATTAATTGTTTTTATAATTTAATAAAATGATCCATCAGTCATTTTTGATGTGTAGGAGTATACTGAACCTCAATATGATACATGGTTTGTCTGGTATGACTCCAAGAGTGTATTTTTATTTAAAATTGACATTAATTTATGTAAAAATAACAAGTGACATACTGAAAACTGATAAAACACATTCATATTATTTTTGATACTTTTGTAAAAGGATCCATGATTCATTTTTGATATGTAAGACTCAATCGAACATCATTACAATGCATGGTGTATCTGGTATAACTCAATGTGTATCTTTTTATTTAAAATTGACATGAATTTAACAAAAAACAAAAAGTGACCTACTAAACACAAAGAAAAAGAATTCAGGTTATTTTTATATTGTATGAAAATGATCTATTATACATTTGTGACATATAGGAATCAGCTACACCTTAATACGTCTTACGGTGTGGCTGGTATCACTCCAAGTGTCTATTTTTGTATAAAATGGACATTAATTTAAGTAAAAACATCATGTGACATACTAAAAACTAATAAAATTCATTCATATTGTTTTTTATTTTAGGAAAAAAATCTACTAGTGATTTATGATTTGTAGGGATCATTCAGACTTCTATATGACACGTGGTGTGGCTGGTATAACTCTAAGGGTCTCTTTTTATTTAAAATTGACATTAATTTAAATAAAAACAACATGTGACATACTAAAAACCAAAAAATGCATTTGGATTGTTTTTATGGTTTATGAAAATGATCCATGGGTTCTTTTGTGATGTGTAGGAGTCAATTAAACATCAATCTGATGCACGATGTTACCGGTATGAACAAACAATTCTGTTATTAGTTTAAAATAGAAATTTTAGTTCAAATTTTGTCGCTTACTGAAAACCAAGAAAACACACTCTGATTGTCTTGATAATTCAGCACAGAAAATAATTAGTCATTCATGATGTGTATGAAGAAGTCTTATGTCAAACCGACACACGATGTGACCAGTATGACTCAAAATGTGCGTTTCCAGTCTAAAATTATTTTTTAGTAAAAAACACAACGAACATATTGAAAACTAAAAAAAATCGGATTATTTTGTCACATTAAGAAAATTATCCATCAGTAATTTTTGACAGTTATGAATCATTCGTACCCCAATACGACACATGGTGTGGCTGATATAACTCCAAATATTTCACTATTTTAAATTTACATTAATTTTAGTAATAGAACAAGTGACATACTTAAAACTGAGAAAATGAATTCTGATTGTTTAAATATTGTGGAAAAATGATCCATAACCCATTAGTAACATGTAGGAATCTACCCCACCTCAATAGGGCACACGGTATGATTAGTATAACACCAAATGTGTCATTTTTATTAAATATTGACCTTTTATTATTGTTTTATTTCATATTAATATTTAATTTATTTCATTATAGTGTTACTAACATAATATTTTTTTCTTATATAGCTGGAATATTTTTATTGGGTTGGGATGATTTGTTCTACAACTAATACCATGGTAGGACATTATTGAGAGGGGATCACGATCATCAAAATATGAAATATTAATGTTTTACAATGTTTGTTGGACCATTGTAAAAGTAATTTTATAAAGATTTTTGTTTGAAATGTAAATATCATATTTTTCTATATATTCTTCGTGGGAATTTTTGTATTTATGAAGTCAATCAAATATATATATCTAGGTTTATTCTTGGTGTACTGTTTTAATTGCAAGATTTATTTTGGGTGTGTTCTTATATAAACAAACCCATGCATGGGACTAGGCCTTTATCAGCACTAATAAAGCACTGATAAAGATCCCCACTTATCATCGTTGAGATTAACATCATTTCTTAGCCCTGTTAAATTCCATTTTGCACATTGTGAAATTCCATATGTGTAGTAGTTTTTACCACTCGTTCAACTTGTTTGGTTCTCCCTTTAATGATATATCTGTTTATTTATATAAATATTTAGTTATATTTATTCGTATATTAATATATATTTATATTAATATATATTCCTATATTAATATATATATATATATATTAATATATATAGTTATATTTTTATATTTATATTTACATCTATTTGTATATATTTATATTTAGTTATATTTTTTTATCCATAAATTTATCTTATATATTAATATATATTTTTAATATTATTTTTAATTTTTTTTTTCAAATATGTTTTTTTATGTGTAAAAATAAAGAAATAAATACATATATACAACACACACACACACACAGATATATATATATATTATGAATATTTGTAAGTATAATTATACATGTTTATATATATTTACATATATTATATATTAATATCAATATTCATATGTTATAATATATAAATAATATATATCAGTTTGTTAGTACAGACACACACTAATTTATAAATATATATAGACACACACACACACACTATATATGTATATAAATATTCATATAATTGTGTTTTAAATAAAATGTATATTAGTTTTTATTTAGATAAAGATTATATATTGAGAAATATATTCTATATGTAAATATGTTTAATTATTTATTTATAAAATTAATTTTTTTGTGTGTATATATAAAAAAATATGTATATATTGTTATGTGTTTAGTTATAAATAATAGTACATTGTGAAAATGATGAAATTTTAAATCCATAATATCAATATGAATGTAATACCTATGAATAAATTCAATCCCCACAGAAAAAGGGAAAAAGGAACCTCTTAAACGAGTCTAAAATTCCATCGAATGTTAAAATATTTGGGTATCCCAACTAAAAACACAGTTTTAGAGGTCTTTTGAGCATTTTTTTGTCCTAGATAATGTCAAAGAGGGTTCTAAAATGGCACAAGTTAATAGAGCTCATTTTAGGATTAGATTTGATAAGTAGTTTAGCTCAAACAAACAATCAGATAAAAAGTTATTGTCGTTTGAGGAATGAGTTAAATTTTAAACTTATTTTAAATCTTTTATTATTCTTATGAAATTTTTGTGTCTTAAAATTGTTATTAAATGATTATTACATAATAATAATTATAAATTTAATAATTAATAAAAGTTTTTATATATTTTATAACATATTTCACGAAATATATTATATATTAGGTGTACATTTTAGCAATACTTATCTAAACCATATTTAATATATATATATATTTTATTTATATCAATACAAATATATTTATATATTGATATATTAATACATATACTTTTTAATTTTTTTTTGAAATATACCCTTTATGAGCAGTAGTAAAAAAAGCACAGATAAACAACCTTTATTATCACTACTAAAAAAGAACTCATAAATGGGGTCCCTTTAAAAGTGGTAAAAAATCACTGATAAAAGGGTACTTTTAACATCACATTTTTAGCACTGTTAAAAGTAACTTTTATCAGTTCTTTTTTATAGCTGATAATGTTACCCCATTTATCATTGTTTTTTAGGGATACTAAAGGGTGGCACTATGAAAACCTATTTCTTTGGTAGTGTCCCCATTAAGGCTTTATTGGTATTTTTTACTTACTGGGTATATGGTAATTTCAAGAGGCTACCATCTTATAGTTAATAGAATTGGGGCTGGTAGGATGTCACACATAGAGTTGAGAGTCGTACTTTAAGAATACATAATCAAAAGTTTGTAAATAATATTATTTAATATGATATGTATACGATACATTCATATTGTTTATGGTCTATCCATATATTACATAGTTTGATGTGTACAAGAGGATGTACACTGATAGTTGTATTGGAATGATTGCTGGTGAGAGACAGTAACCAATTATGGTTTGTGTTTTTTTATGTTTTTAGCATAATATAATTAATTTTTTTATCATTTTATTTATATTTTTTAAAATATATGAGATATATTAGAAAAATATTTGTCATATGTTTGGGAATAAGGGTAATACTGATGGTGGGGACAAAGACTCGTGCGAACATGTTTTGATGAGACAAATTTTTCGTTTGTAGGGAAAATTTATATTTAGAAGGGCATGGTGATTCACATTGGGTTGCGATCAACTCAGACTAGTTACTATGGAATTGAAGTGATTTAATAATTTATCACAAAATATAGTTTGTATGAGATCATAATCTTTAACATTTGTAGAGTACGACGCAAGGCTTTGAGCTCCAGATGACATTGTTCAGAGATTATTTATAGAGCAGGAAGAGTAGCGACATCATCCGGAGTAGCAGCATCAGTAGCAGCGTCAACATCATGATCAAGTGATGGAGTATATGTGGTGAGATACACATAGTTTAGGTTTGGATTTACCTCAATCTAATCGTGTTAACCCCCACTCTCTTAGTGACAATATTATTATGTTCTTTCTTGTGAACTTTTTTTATATTATAACTGTTTCTATTTTATAGAAATTTTTCGTTTTTTGTATTTTATTTTTTAGTGAAAAGTATTTTTGAATAATTTGGGAAACACCTATATTATGAAAATTTTTATCCCTTTTAAGTTTGATCGAGATAGAACCCATTACATGACTTAATCCCCAAACACAACATGCCCCAAATATAGGCATGGAAATTATAAATGGTAGAAAATATAATAAGATAAAATTAAAATGAATATATCCTGAAATACTATGGTAGAGAATCCAAGAATTAGGATTTGATTGAAAACCCCCATGCTAGACATCCATCCATTTAACCACAGACCCAGACACCCAAATCATAGCTTCATTTGGGAAATATTGGGAAGATCATCAGGGTGGATGAATATTCTAATAACGTCGGCAGTCTGCCTAGAAAATCACCATACCCTACTAAAGTGGGTTCTTCTTCTATTGGCATCGACCCCTTCCTCGAGTAAGGATTGACCCTCATTGTTATCCCTCACTAACACGCCTGGGTTTGAGTCTTTCCTTCAGTATCAATGATGAGAAGAGGCCTTTCTTTTCCACTATCCAATGTGCTTTCCTACCAACCCCCACCATCGAGTAGGAGTTCAAATCTCTCCATTGACCCCTATGTTTAGCTTAATTTAATTATTATCTATATTTATTTGAAATGAATATATATTGTGATTTTTTTGAAACTTTATAACAACGTTACATTAGTAATTTTCGATCTATAGGATCATACCCACCTCAATCTAATTCATGGGGTGATTGGTATGACTTCACTACTGTAGATATGACCTTTAACAGCATGCAAAATGGTCATTTAGTATGTTAAAAAGTGTTATTATATTTGTCTCTATTAAAAGGGGGTCAATTTTATCAATTCTAAAAAAATAACTAATAAAGGCCCCTTTAACAGCATTGAAAAAAGGCCTCCTTTATCAAAGCTAAAAAAATGATGATAAAAAGGTCATTTATTGATGATTTTTTAGCACCGATAAAAGTCAAAAATAATTTAAAAAAATCTACAAATTGAATGGTCGGACCTTCCCCCTTTTATCTATGCTCGACCCCCTTTTAACAGTGATAGTATTTCCTCTCCATCCCATTTACAGTTCGAGGTATCCCCCCATGATATAACAGCACTGGGTTTCAAAACTATGACATCCCTCATAATCTTAGTCCTTTTCCACTCCCCTATATCGTTTGCTTATGTATTTTATGATATATCTATATATTTATTTTTATTTCATTTTATTTTATTTTTTATCCTTATATTTATATATATATAAATTTAAATGCATATATAAAATATATATTTTGTGTGTATATGTGTGTTTATAAATACATACATACATATATATTTATTTATATATAAATGTTTATCTATAATTATAATTATACATATTTATATTTATTTACATATATTATATATTAATATGTATATACATATATATGAATATAAAGATAAATATATATATACTTTTCAATGAAAAAATAAATATATTTATATATATAAACATTATATATACAGTAAATGTATATGTATATAAATATTTATACATTTTTATTTGAAATAAAATGGATAATATTTTATATATAGATAAGGTTTATATATTTAGAAATATACTTGACATATAAAAATTTTTACATATATATATATATATAATAAAATTTTTATGTGTGAATATATATGAAATATGTATATATTTTTATATATTTGATTATAAATAAAATGACATTATGAAAAATGATAAAATTTCAAAAAATTAATATCAATATTTTTTTAAATAAAGAAAGGATATATTATTGATTAATTGAACTATACAAAAAAATCATATCAGGAAAATGATCAACCCAAAAATGGTTTTCCCAAGAGTTCATATAGCTCTCCAGCTAGTGGGCTTCAAGATTAACCCCACACAAGATGAAGGAGAATATTCATATTGAGAATGAATTAGAAAGAGACCATATTTTCCTTAGAACAATCCCATAGATGAATTCTCACATTTGTATGACAAATCATTAACGAATTCAAGACCATCAGACTCCAAAACCAACTAATTCCATCCTTTAGCCTGGGAAAGGAGGATCCATTGAAGAATTGATGATTCTTCCCCAAAAACTGTGATCCAACATCAATGGAAAACCATGGACCAAGCATCAATCACCTGGCCAATATGCTGTTGGGCAATGATCACCACCCCAATTCGAGACACTATCGAGACAGCTGCATATGTATTTATTTTAATGAATCATTCATCAGGGGAAGCCCGCATGTTTGAGTTTTCTGTGATTAGAGCACTGTTGGCCACTCTTTTTTCGACATCCAGCAGTTCATCCATTCATAGCCTTATCCACCCAAATTCGAACAAGTGAGGACTTCTCTTCGAAAACCCATTCATTCTTATGAGACCAAACAAGTCAATAAATAGTACACACTAACCCCATAACATTTGGTTCCAAATAGGAAACCCATTCATTGAAAACATGGGCCAACTCAAAAGATGAGACTAGGGACTCCTTACACCCTGTGGACCATTCATTCCACACTCCAGCCACTCCTAGGAGGAGAAGAAAAGTATGCAAAGGAATTTCAATCTGTTGAAATCACAAGGGGAACACATAATCCTCCCACATGTGTCATAGAGTAAGAATGTTTCACACAAGTAGGATACCCAATAAAACCTAAAACCATAGAATCTTGAATTGGGGGGGTGCCCAAATAATCCTCCACCGATCGTCTGGATGAGCCTGAGTAGACCCATTCAACAAATTGATATAACCCGACCTAAAAGTTTACTTCCAAGAAGCATCCCCAAAACAACAGATTTGGTCACCACCCACTCCAAATGTAATCAGGATTCTAAAGATAATACATTGATATGTTTCATTAAACCAAGTGCAAACATTATCCCAATCTTACTCTTCTAAATAATCATCACTGAGGTTGTGAACTTTTTAATATTTGAACCCCGGAATGACAGGTGAAGAGACTCTAATGTTGAACCCCTTGACCAACCACTAGTCTCCCCATAAATTCAACATCTTCCCATCAGAATTCCTCCAAATACTGCCACAATTCATCAGAAGGATACCACCACAGATGATTATCTGCATAAATCTAGTCATGGGACCAATAGAATCATGTATGAAGTCAGACTTTGGGAAATACATTGATCGCAAAACCATAGAGAAAGGGGAATTAGTACGGGACATGAGGCACCAACATTGTTTTTCCAAAAGTGCATCATTGATCAATTGAAGGTTATTAATCTTAAGGTCACCACATGACTTTGAAACAAACATCTTATCCCACATGATCCAATGGGTGTTGTTTTTTCCATTAGTAGAACCCCACCATAAGTTTTCCATCTGAGAACGAATCCGATCAACAAGGTTAACTAGGAACTTGAAAAAGGAAATGGTGAATGAGGGGACAACTTGGGACACATATTTAACTGTCACTTCATCCCCATTTTGGATATTTTTCTACTAGACCAAAAACTAATCAAATTATCATCTTTATCCATGATTAACATGAAACTTGTTTCTTTGATCTTCTGATAGAAGTTGGGAGCCCCAGTTATTTCTAATGTTTCTTGACCAGAACAAACTTGCATAATCTCTGAATCTCTTGTTTCATCATCATTGGAACACATTTTTTGTAGGATACTTCAAATTTAGAGGCATTAATCCATTTCCTTTAATCCTTCACATAAAGGTTGAAAATCTTCATTATTGAGTAACACTCAAGGGTAGTAGCCTGAGCAGACTGAAGGAAATCATCTAAAAAGAAATGATGAGAATCATTGCAACATACCTTGGATCCATGAATAACACCATGCCCTATCGCCTTTAAATGTATATGAGAAAAAAAATTCTCTACATGAATGAAAACGTTGGGATAGATAAGTCCCCTTATCCTAAACCTCTCGAGGGTGTGAAACTGGAAAACTACTCCCCATTGATGAAGATTCTATATGAAACTGAAGTAACATAGTTATAATGTTATGCATCCATTTAGCTACAAACCCCATTTTTTGATAGTACAAGATCGAGATAAGGAAACTCGTCTATGACATAGTCTTTAATACTCTCAGGTTTCTAGGACATGAATCTTTTTTTCAATAGATAGGGTCATCATGTAGTGGGATATCTCATAAGAAATGGTTGAATTATCATTAATGGTCCTCTATGAGACAAAATATCTCTAATATAAAAACACTGGAAGAGTGAGAAAAACTCTCAACCTATACACCAAAATCATAGAGTAAATTTTGTAAATATCATTGCAGAGGATGATTGGATGGAACTCTGTAATCTTATGGGGGTTTTTGATTTTGGGATGAGGGTAATAACAGTCTCGTTAATATTTTCAAAGTAATTCATACCTTCCAAGAAATCCTTCATCTTCTTGATCATGTCCAGACAAAAAATGTTCCATAACCATTTTAATAAAAGGGCATGAAACCCGTTATGAAAAAAAAAATTCTTAGAATGAAAATAGTGACGATCCCTTCATATTTCTTCATCAAGAATTGTCCCTCTCTAGAGAAAAATTCATATTTTCAGATAAAATTATTGGGATGTAGCTATTGAGACTAAGAGTTATTTCAATGTAGTCTCCCTTGAAAATATTTCCAAATGATTCCAGAATAATTTAATGAATTCTTATAGCATCATGCATCACTTTACCACGAAAACTGTCAAGGTGGGAGATGCGGGTTTTTCTCATTCTCTTAGTATCTCTTTGGTGGAAGAAAGTAGTGTTATGGTCACCTTCGTTAATGTAAGATTATCTTACCAAGATGAATGAGTATCATTCCTTTTCCTTAAGCACAACATTCAAATACCACTCATGGTTTGAGATATCCTTAATCATAGTGTCGGAAAAATTCTGGGCAAGGATAAATTTTAACCACCATTCTACCCTATTAATGTGTCTGTCTATGGGCCTAAACCTAGTAAAACACCAATTCTTCAGCCTGATATTATCCTTCTGGGTTTGAGAGATAAAGCCCTATTTCAGACCCCCCCAATAGAATGAATGGCCTCCTCACAACTCTCATCTTAGATCCATAGACTCTCAAACCTAAATGTACACCAACCTCGACACTGATTCCTTTGTGGGGATGTTGAAAGAAGAATCAGAGAGTGTTCAGAGGCAGCCGGGGCCAAGTGTTCTATAGACTATTCATGGAAGATAGATTTCTAGTCATCTATCCCAAAAAATTTGTCCAGTCTTCCAGCGATGCATCCCTCTATTGAGGTACCCATTTTCCAAGTGAAAGGAGAGCCTGAAAATCCTATATCATGGAGGGAGTTCAAAAGTAGGGATTTCTTAAAATCCTTTATAATTTCATCACTCCTTAATAGGCCACATTATTTTTTTCGATATGACAAAAATATCATTGAAATCACCCCTAAAGAGGAGAGAACCATAAAAGAACACACAAAGCCTATATTACATGTTCCATGATTTTCCTTTATAATGAAAGTATGGACACCCATAGAAGTCAATGAATAACCACGAAAGGGAACTCAGGGCTTCAAACATAACACCAATGTGGTTACTTGAGTAGTTTGAGATTTTAATAGCAAAAAACATCCTTCAAAATAAGACATTGACACACTACATGACCCTACCTCCCAACACATAACACTTTGTTAAAAAAGGAAAAAGAACCACTTAAACGAGGCTGAAAGTCCATTGAATGTTAAAAACATAGGATACACCAACTAAAAACTCAGTTTTAATAGTCATATATGAAATTTTGGGCCTTGGAAAATGTAATAGTGGAATCCTCTCTATCATTACTGTGTAGATGTTGTCTCAAGCTTTGATTTTATATTTGGAAAAGCTCAAACAGACACATAGATCAAAAGTTAAAACCTTTTGAAATTCGAGTAACATTTTCAATTTATTTTAGATCTTTTATTAATTTATTTATTTTTTATGTCTTAAAATTTTTAATAAATGACTATTAGGCAATAATAATTTGAAATTTATTACTTAATAATAGTTTTTTTATTATTTTATAATCTATTTTCACTAAATATATTATATTTTAAGTGTAAATGTCTAGTTAGCCTTATCTAAAATATATTTTATTTTTAATGAAATATGATATATTTTTTGTAATATATCATTTATCAACGCTAGTAATATAAAATTGATAAATCCCCCATTATTAAAGCTACTAAAAAATTGATAATAAATGGAGTCCCTTTAACAGTGAAAAAAATGATGATAAAGGGGTAACTTTTTTATTGAAAAAAACATTGATAAAGGGGTAATTTTAACACCAATTTTTAGCACTATTAAAATAACCTATTATCTGTGGTTTTTTTAGCGTGGATATAGGTATCCCCTTTTTAAGATATTTTTTAGCGTTGTTAAAGGGTCGCACTGAATAAATTTGTTTCTATGGTAGTGATCCATGTGTATCCTTTTATTTAAAATTGACATATTAAAAATATATTATTTTATATTTATGGTCAATTTATTTCTTTATAGTATTATTTATATAATAATTGTTTTATTATATAAGTGAATTATTTTTCTCTGGTTGGGGTGGTTTTTTGGCAACTGATACAATGATTTGTTTTATTTGAAAGGGGGACGCATGTTACAAAGTAAATTAAACCTTGGTCTTTTTAAATGTTTGTGGACAGTAAAAGAAAGTTTAATTATACAAAATATTGTTTTAAATGTATATAATATTATTTTTTAGTATTTGCAATGTAATTTTTTTTCAATTAAATTACTTTTTTTCATGTTGCTGCATTTTCATACTGGTATATTTGATGCATTGTATTTTTATTCAAACAACACGTTGCATTAGTAGGGAATTTATCAACATTAATGAAAACAATGATAAATGGGTCCTCATTTTAATGATGTTGATGACATTAGTGTTTTTTAGCGTGGTTAAATCTCTGTTCACAGTGAATAAAAGGTATAGTTCTTGTTGTGGAAATTTAATTTTTTTGTAGTGACAATGATATCTATTTACAGACATAAAATGAAAAGGACTTGAAGACATTGTGGTCGTAAATCCATTGAGTACGTGTTGCGTCGCTAGATGAGGAAGTAGGTAAATTCAGGATATAATGGTATTTCAACCATATATCACCATGGATTTCATGAAGAGGCGATGATCAGTTTTTTAAAAAATAAAAACATTATTTTTAAAATACTAAAAATTAAAAACAAAAATCATATTCTCCATTAATAATTTAAAGAGTAAAAAATAAGTACAAAACTATTTTTCATTAAGATATTTTAAACCAAAATTCTCTCTCAATTTAAAAAATATTAATTTTTATTAAAAAAACATAAAAACTCATTTTTCATTTATTAAATTCAAATAAAAAATTTAAAATAAAGCAAACATTAACTGAAAAAATATAATTTAATTTTTATTATTCTTAAAAATAAAATAAAAAACTAAATTTTATTTCAAAAAATTAATAAAAAATCCCTTTTCGATATGAAATAATAAACAATTATATATTCCAAATTAAAAAAATATTATATAAAGAAAATATTTGTCCCCTATAAATTTTTAAAAAATATCTCAATTTTCATATTAGGAAATTAATTAAAAAATATTTTATTTAAAATAATATATATATACATTTTTTATTATTTATTTAGAAAACTAAAAATTAATTTTCTTCTTTTATATTAAGATAAATAAAAAATTTACCTTTTTCTAAATGATCTCGTTTTAAATTTAAAAAACCAAAAAAATCCCCCTTATCATTTCAAAAAAATTATAATTTTCAATTCAAATAATTAATGTTAAAAAGAAAAACATCTTTATTTTACCTTTAAAAATACATTAAAAGAAATTTTATCTATTTATTTTTTAACAAAGGCTATTTTTTTATTTTTTTTTATTTATTTAAATTGAAGTAGATATTTTATTTTTGGTAATTTTATGATTTTATAGGAAGGAAATTTTGTTTTTAACGTAAACATAAAAAACCCTAATTTTTTAGTGAATGGCTGATATTATTTTTTTAATAACCAATAATTTTTTTATATGCTTTTTCAAAGGAAGTATTTTTTTGTTATTTTCTGAAAATGTAGTAATGGACATTATTTTCATTTAATTTATTTTATTTTTAAAAAAATGTGTTTTAGTTTAATTATTTAAAAGGAAATAATGGAGTTGATTTGTTGATATGGGATTTGTCAAAATATTTTTACAAAACTGGGTCCTGGAAAACATGAACGATGTTCATAGAAGACACCCTACTAGTCTAAATATAATCAATAAGTTATTACATAAATATTTTAACATTATTAATTTTGTTTAAAAATAAAAATAGTTTGATTTTTGATACTTATTTAAATTAGGTTTCATAGATTAAAGATGTCGTATAAAATATGAAATTAATATTATGTTTTTGAAAGAATTAAAAAAAATAAGAGGCCATTTTCTAACTAAAATGATGCTAAAAAGAAAAATCTCACAAATAAATGGCATACAAATATTAGTGTTAATTATATTTTTAAGGTAAAAATAATAACTAATGTCTATATCGATTTTTAGGATGTTTATCTATGTTGCATATGGGAATATGAGTACATATCTAAACCATAGGTCTTGGTGTGTTGGTGTGGAATCATCATGCACAATTGTAGGCCTATATAAATGTTATTGGGACTTCATAATCTCAGCTCATGAGGCAAGGGTTTCCCTCATCCATATATTTAACACACTGGATCCCTTTATAATTGATCTTGGATAACCCAATAATATCGCTCTCATAACCATTAGGGTGATGAACAGAGAATATTTTTCAGTGATTGGGAAAATCAAATTGCTCAAATGCAACTATACCACAATCACTACTAAAAAGCAGAGTTTTATCAGCACTATAAAAGCCTTTATTAGTTCTATAAAAGCACTGATAGTCAAGGTGCTATTAAAAGGGGTCGCTTTTATTAGTGCTGAAAAAAGCGCTGATAAATGCCTATTTTATCAGTGCTAAAAAAAGTGTTGATAATAGTAAAAAAATATAATAAAAAATTACGATATTTCATCATATATTAATATATATATATAGTTAATTATATTTATATATTTATATTTATATCTATTTATTTATGTTGTGATATTCCATAGTGTTTTTTGTGAGGAATTCCTATCATAATTAACTCTCTACGGTGGGAATCCATCATAAAAAACTAGTCACAGAAGCCATTATTTTTATAGTGATATATAAATATTATAACATAGTGATATGAGTTATATTAATAAATATTCCAATACATTATATATATATATTATATATAAATTTCTATATTTGTATCATATAATATAATTTATAGTATACTTATATATTTTTAATCATATGTTTGTGTTTATATATATATGTTTGTGTGTGATTATATATTATAAAATATATAAATAATATATCAAAAAGTTTTTACATATAGACATTATATTTTAAAATTAAAATTCATATTAAAAAAATATCTATTATTAACCTTATCTTCATTATTTATATAATAAAATATTATAAAATGCAATTAATAAATAAAAATATATAATAATTGGTTTTTTCATGGATTTTCAATGAAAATCCCTACACCAACCAGAGAGTTGAAGACTTGCTACCAAACACCCCACCTCCATCTCTGCCTCGATTCCACCACCTCTATGACTGCGCTGATGAATTCCAGTCTCAAATCATCCCTTCCTCGACTGCGTTCCACCTCCTCCATGAACGCATTACGTGACCGCACTCCGCCCCACCATGACTGCCTCACACATCAGCACATTTACATACTGCCTCACATGCATTCTGCCTCTACCATGACCTCCCGGAGTTATTGTACCGTGCTCCGCCCCTCACATCGTCACATACACATCCCACCTCAATGTTGGGTGATTTTTAATGAACATTTTAAACCTAACTATCAAAGTCGTATATTTTGATATTTCTGTTGAATTTTAATTTAATGATGTAGAATAGATTTTGATAATATTTGGCTCACATGTAACTTTTGATGTTGAATTTAATTCAATACTCTAACATTTGAATCGTATCAACCTTTATACAACAATATATATATATATATATAATTCTCTATATATATTTGTAATCCTTTTAATTTTTTTCTAACCACTCATATATAGAAATATAATTTTGTAGAGCTTACCTCCCAATCTCCAATTGTACCTATGGGTGGGAAAATAGGTGGTTGATCGAACAGTTAAATTAAAACTAAATAAAAAAAATGGAAGGGTAATTCTAAAATGATTATTGGTTTGTAAAAAAATTATTTGGTTAATAACATATTTTATATTGGTTTTGATTATTAATTTTAATAACTGAAAACTGATAAAATAAATAAAATTTATAATTTTTTTATTTTGTCATTAATTTAATATTTTAAATAACTTATGAGATAGATTATAAAAAAACAATAAAGTTTTGTTTATAAATTTATATTTTCTTTCAAATACATTTTTTTGAGCATAAGGATTTATATATAATTTTGAGTTTTTTTACACAATTAGCGTAGATTTTTTTAATCCATGGAATTTTTTAACATTAGTAGGATTTCTCTGATGATAAATATTCATACAATGGTTTTTCCACCTAATAAAACCAATGTTTATCTTAGTAGCAGTTCCTAAAAAATAAACAAATTTTAATTTAAAAGTTATATAATTCACATATGATTATTTCTATTGTTAGTTACAGTATATATTAATTATATTATCAGTTATACAACTAATTTTATTATTAATGGTTATATTGTAAAGTTTAAATTAGTAATTAATTATTATTTTTTTATTTTTATTAATAATTATATTATAAATTATTAATGCCATTGTTAATTAATTATCTCAATAAATTATATTGGCTATTACTAAATATACTAATGATATTATCAGTTATTAATTTTCTTAATTATTTAAATAATTGTTAATAATTATATCATTAAAATAAAATGCCACTTTTATATTGAACACACAAACATTGAGTCATACCCATGACATCAAATTTTGGATTGACATGTAGTCGATTCATACACATCATAAATGAGTTATGATTCCATTAAAAGAAAAGTGTCATTTAACGACAATTATTTTTGATTTGGAAGTAGTTTAAACTACATCTAATGTTGAAATAAGTATTCAACATGCGGTGGTTCCTCCCATTCAATACCACAGATCCAAGCATGAGATGCATTTGGATTTATCAGCGCTAGGAAAAAAGCACTAATAAAGGGGGTGCCTTTATCAGCGGTGGCTAAAAGCGTAAATAAATCTACCCTTAACCATCACTAAAATATTTTGATAAATGTGTACCCTATATCAGTGCTTTCTTTATCACTGATAAATGGGGGTATTTATTTTTTTCAAAAATATAATCCTCCAACCTAAGATATCATCCATTTCCAATGTAAATAATTTTGGAGGAAAACATGAAATTCATCAATTTGATCCCATATTGATTCCCAAAAGAAGATAAAAAATGATCCATTAATTTTCCTCTCTCCTAATAAAGGAAACACAACAAGAAGAGAAAAAAGTCACCAAAAATCGAATGATGTCGATAATGGACCCATAGGATTTGATTACACCTTCATCCTACTTTAGTGCATTGATAATAACTTATCAATTAGATTCATCCACAATATCCTTCCAGCCAAGAGTAAAAAAGAAATGCATACCCTTACAAATTTCCATTACCTCTTCTAGAGGAGGAGACCAACCCACAATGTCTTAGCAATGATGATCCATAATAAGAGAGTCAACGTGATCCCAGAGGACTTCCCCAAGGCCAAAAAAACTATCCCCATGGGTGGCTGCATAAGTATTATGTTTGAGAACACCCAAAGGGGGAGGCATTTCACAGGAGGGGAATGAACATGTGAAGGTGGACGAGCATCCTCAATATCTATCCACTGAGAGCCCTAGTTACGAATCATGTAAATCCAAACCCTATTGTCTTTAAAAATGTCCTAAAAATGAATGTGTTATGGAAAAACCATATAATCCAGGCACACTGATATTATTATCACAGATAAATGTATTTAATAAAAAATATTATTTATTTACTTAATATTATTATATTTATATCAAAAAATAATGTTTATTTTTATACATTAATTAAAAAATGCATGTGTATGATATATATATATATTTTAATAATTCAATTATATATATACTATTTAAAAAACATATTTATAAGATTATAATTAAATAAATATATATTTCAAAAATTATAATATTATAATTAATTTTTAAATAATAAATATATTTATTATATTTATCATATTTATAAATGTATATAACTACTTTTAAAAAATATATAGTTATAATTATAATTATAACTAAATAAATATATATTTAAATAAATATATGTTTCCAAAGAATTAGGTAAATAAATATAATGAAGTGCGATTTTAATTGACGTACATATATGTTATGTATTCATCATGATTTTTCATTTATACATTATAAAATTTAAAACTCACATGGATACAGTTTCAACATCGGTTAATGGATAACTGATGTTAAAATAATGTTATTGTGAGTTTTAACATCAATTATGCAATAAGTTACGTCAAAATGTGGTTTGTAATAATAGTTATTAAATAACTCTTCATCCCCTCCTATTATATGATTTAATCCCCCTCACGGTGATTTTAAAATTAATAATTATGCATCAATTCCTGGTGGTGGCACTGTTGGCCTTGTGGCAGTTCTATAGGATATGGTGGCTCTATTTTTTGGCATATCATTCCTCAGAAATTGTTTTCTTTTCTCCTCTGATAGTAGAGGACATGAAAATATAGAAGGGTATGTAGTTCATTTCGTCTCTTAACTCAATGTATATTGTGGTCGAATCTGATTATCAATTTATTATTGATGCACTGGAGGAAGAAGAAGGTGGCCACCCGGCCTCTGGTTCTATTATCGACATCATCATATCATTAGTTCTTTTATACTCTTCTTGTCATTTTTCCATTGTTAGGAGAGAGGAAAATGGTGTGGATCATTTTATAGCTAATTTTGGAAGTTGTTGAGGGTCAAATTGTGGTGCAACTAATTCAAACACATCTCAACTAACCCATAGATCATTTTACTACAATATAAAAACAATCCAAATGTGTTTTCATAGTTTTGCGTAGGTCAATTGTCCTTTTTACTAAAATTGTTGTATATTTTAAATAAAAAAGATGCACTTCTAGTCATACCAGTTACACTATGCATTATATTGAGGTGTGGAAGATTCTTATAAGTCCCAAATGACTCATGGATTTTTTTCTCTAAAGTATCTATACAATCTGAATGTGTTTTCTCATTTTTTTAGTACACCACTTGTACGTTTTAACTAAAAATGATGTCAATTTTAAATAAAAAGACATACATTGAGTTTTACCAGTCACACCGTGTGTCAGATTATGGTTTGACAGATTTTTACACATCCTAAATGAATCATTGACCGTTTTCTTAATTTATTGAATCAATCCAAATATTTTTTATTGGTTTTCAGTATGTCGCTTGTATTTTTTAATAAAATTTCATTTTAAACTAGAAACACATACATTAACTCATATCGGTCACATCATTTATTATTTGGACATGAGACCAGTTCCTACACATCACAAGTGATTTTTAAATTTATTTACTAAAATTTCAATAAAATATTACCATATTTTCTCAAATTTTAATGAGTGACATATTTTGAAGTAAAATGTCGATTTTAAACTGATAATAGACACTTTGAGTCATACTAGTCACACCATTTTTGGGATTGATGTGCAACGGATTTGTAAACATTTTAAATGACTTATGGATCATTTTACCAATGTATCAAAACAATTTGATTTATTTTTTTGGGTATTGATTATGTTCTTTGTATATTTTACTAAAATTCATGTAAATATTAAATAAAAAAGACACACCTGAAGTCATACTGATCACATCGTATGTCGGATTGAGGAGTTGTTGATTCTAACATGTCCCAAAGTTTGAATACAATCCTAACATCCAAGGAATCCTCCATTATAAGAAAACTATTCTCATGTGAGTAATACTAAAAATGAGAAAATTAAACAGAAATATGAAATAATCCATTACTTATATAGATTTCTTATCATCATGTTGTTTTTGTACATTATACGATCAGGTATAATGCCCATTTGTTTCTAAGAAAATATATATCGTCTTATGAATATGATTTTTTTCAATATTCATAAAACTATTGGAAAATTATAAATACACAAATTATTAATAAATATTTTAAATTACATAGTAATTAACTTTAAAAATACCTATTTGGGGATGTGTGTTTTTGATGGAATATGATCTCTCTCATAAATTTATAAACATAATAACCAAAATATTTTCAATTTTTTTGATTCATACACTGTATAAACATTATGGAATATAAGTAATTTTTTATGATATATGTTTGAATAAAGAAATATTATAATATATACCATGATAATTATCCATTTTTAGAACTTTTCAGGGTCCTAATACGCAATGCTTGTCCTCATGCCATGATTTAGGTGATATTTACACACTGCCCTATAATAATAGAATCCTAATTAAAACATAATATAAATAATAAAATCTTTTTTTATATCTAAACTTTTGGATGTATTGAATTAAAAATTGATAAACATCTCCATGTGTGGTCAGTTTGTTGAAAATCCATGTAGTGAAACCAAGAAATAAATATTTAGAGTATCCATTTGATTATAATGAGCATCCAGCGATTCATAAAAATATAAAAAGAAATATTTAATGAATGAAATGAAAATTATATTTTATATGATTAAATTTTATCATTTTCCCTTGCATCATTGGTATTAAGAAGATTATTTCATCCCCAAGTTTTATTTCAAATGATATTCCCATGTTTTCCTCTATTTCATCAATTTGTTTGGATTCAATTTTTTTTGTCTGTAGAGGTGACATAAGGACTAAAGAATCTTTTTTTATGGTTAAATCCATTGAATTGGTTTTGATATATATTCCTGAAAAAAATATGAAATTTATTTAGTCATATTTAACACAGTATATCATCTTTTGGAAAATTAAATTAAAAAAACATAACTCATGTATACATTTACAGTTGAGGCTATAATAAATTCATAGTTGAGGATTTCATCTACATTATTAGAAGAAATGTAGTCCGTAACTTCTTCTCCATATGTTTTCTTCTTCATAATAAACTATGTGACTACTAACACTATGTAACCTTATATCCTCATGAACCTTCAATGTTTGTAAATGCAGCTATTCAATGGGCATGGTAAATGTGATTTTGGAAGATCTTTTTGATTGGTTGGTTGATCCTTTATATGGTTTTGATTTTACATATCATTTCAACCCATTACCTTTGTCTGACTATAATATCATTTCCCAGTTCAGAAATTTTTCATTAATTTTTAATATTTTAGCCTGAAAAATAAATTAGAAATGAATACCTCCTGGTCGAAAATATTTTTTACAAGATGTGGAGGCCATACGATGAATGCTTTAACTGCTTGGTCAACATTATGAATATCTTCCTCATCAATTAGAATAGGTAGATAAGAACTTGGGTCATGGGCTATGCTATTAGACACTCTCACAAGATATGTTAGAAGTGTTCTATTATGTATTACATTATTTTGGATATTAAACATTGTATCCTTCTATACAAGGTGATGGGTGGGTGTTGATAGATATAAATCATAGTCATTATCACCCTGTATAATATCAGTATAGGAATGTTATCACCATTCGTCTAAATCACATTTTATATAAACAATTATTAGAACATTTATTAACTTGTCGAAGTTTCTCTTTAAGGGGAATTGCTCACCTCAAAGCTGGTGGGGGTGGGGCGGGATATTCACATAATGGTTGTTCTTGGTTTATTTTTCTATTTTCTTCCCCCCATAAACGTTTCTAGTAACTCTCTATGCCATTGTAATTTTTCTACAAATGTAGATAGTCTTTCATTCATTTGTTTCATTTTTTATCTTTATCCTCCTCTTGTTTTTTTATCAAAATATATTTTGGGTGTCACCCCAAAACCCACACCTCTGACTTGACCATATTATTCTAGCTACTTCAAGGCGATTGATAGTAGGTGTTCATCTGGTAATGGAATTGATTATTTTGGTGTCTATGTCATATATAAAATATAGGAAAATAATTATCCATTGTTATGTAATATAGAATCAAATAAACAAAAAACATTATGTCATACATACACATATTCCTCACCCTTTTTCTGTGTTTTAGTCTACTAGTATCCCATGTTTATTTACACATTCCTCTTTCCACAAAACAAGGTGTGGTATGGAAGTAGATTTAGATTTGAATTCATTAATCTACATATAAATAAAGGAACATAATTATGTTGTTGTTTCATATAATGTAAAAGTGTTATGGTAGATTTAAAATAAGTTCCATTTTTTTTGTGAAGCATTCCCCATCCTTGCTTTACAGTAGGGGTACGTTGGTTTTTTTCCCATCCCTTATTTGCAGTACTCAGTTGATATTTCATAAATAAAAAATTTTCAATAAATGTGATGAATATATGTATTTTAAAACAACATATTAATATACATGGTTTACATGAAAATACATATCTGCACGATGTCCAGTAAATTCGTCCCATGCTTCATGGGTTCTCAAGTTTGCATACTTAAGTGGTGGGTGCGTGTTTATTTATCCTTCGCCATTTTTAAGATGATGCCTCGTAATAATTGTGTGAAAATATCTGTGAATCCTTCAAAAAACAATTAATACACATTTATTATGGGATTCACATACTATAAATACACTCTTCTTGGGATGGTGAAGAGTAATTTAATGTTTCGTTGTTTAATTTTTTCTATAAAAACAAAAAAATGATATTTTAATGTTATTGTAATCACATAACACATCAGTGTATTAAGAGTGATCACAACATGGTTCCACGAATATTCATCAGTCGACACGCATAACTAAGTGATTATTCCAATGTAACTATTGAACAAGGCCTTGTTGGGTTTAAAATGTTGGGCCCTTTCATTCTGTACGACCTCATTTTTTATGCCTTTAATTTTCACCTTAACGATTTTTTCTAACACCCTAAAACAATGGAATTCCTATTTTTTCTTCTTCTTAGGTCCTTAATCACCTACCATTTCCTTGGATTAAACACTTCCAATATGTTGTTTCCCTAGAGTGGTAGCATCATCATGTGCAGATGGTCTTGGAACTTCTGCACCGGGAGAATAAATAGGTTTATAAACCTATTATTCTATAAGATTGGGATTAAAAACACAGGTATAAAGACATTGTTCCTCTACACTACGAGCACCGGTAGGTTGAAAGACATGTTGTTACTTAGTATTGAGTGAACAAATACTTTCACAATTCATTATATATATAATTGGATTAACATTTGATTTAGATTACATATATACAAAAACGAATAAACAATAACAAGAGGTAACACAATGTATATTAAAAATATTATATAACCTGGTTATTGAAATCTTTTTTCTTCATAGATGAAGAGATTTGTCCCCTCTATCAATTATCCAAATCCTTTCATAATGGTCTCCTCAGTAATTCGAAAGACCATTTACATTAGGACCATTGTTAAATGATTGTGACATCCCAATGAAAGTGTCACACTCAGTTAAATTTTCGTCTTCCCCTTTAGTTTTTTTGGTAGATAACATAACAATTGAAAAATTTTAGTTTGCGGTATCTAGAACATAAAATACTTGTACTACCTATGATGCCATTGTAAATTTTTCATCTTTGTACCCTTCCTTACTGAAATCAACTTTCATAAATTCGAATTCATTTATTTTAACATCACTCTTGTCATCAATCCACTTGCATTGAAAAAGCAGCACTTGTGATGTTGTATAATCCAACTCCCATAATTGCATGATGATGCCAATTTATGACATATTCACATAAAATGGATTTCATTCCTTAGTACCAGAAACATGCATTGCTTCAAACACTAGTTTAACTATACTATTGTTTACAGTATTGTCATCATCATGTCTATTTTTATAATTTATACCCCTTAATTACATTATCATTGTTAGAAAATACATACACACTTGGTCCTCTTGCTAAACAACTATATTTTTCTGAAATTCAATCCGAATTATTATCTGACTCGTTAAAAATATAGTCCTGAAACCATTTTATAAATTGTTGATTATGCATATTTGATATCCATATTTCATCACATGATTGATTAAAATGCCTAATAATTTTTTTGGGTTTCAACATATGTGGAAACCTCCCAACTATTATGAAAATTTTAAATGTGGTCTTGTTTCTAATCTACAATATTGATTTTGACAATATCTCTTCTAGAAATTCCTTCACCCACAAGAATCTTAGTGTCATGGGATTTCAGTAAAATAATTATTTCTACACATGATAGGTATTCAATATAGTATTCAATGGCATTATAAAAAATATATTTCTCTATAATACAACCCTCCGATAAAAATTGATTATTGAAATACTGTTTCAAAATATTCATATACCATTCACTAGGGTACATCCATCTATAGGGTATAGGACCACATAGTCTAATCCCTCTCACTAAGTGAACAATAAAGTGAACCATTATATCAATGAATTATAGAATAAATAAAATTTCCAATTTATATAATATGATGAAAAGTGCTCTTTTCATAGCCAAAAATTTGACCAAATCTTTAACTTTACCACGTATAGTTTGAAGAAGAAGCAAAACATGGTTAATGAATAAAAGAAATTCTTCGAAAAAATGCAACGTAATGCTATAGGAATTAGATCTTGCATCAAAACATGACACACATGTGATTTAAGAACCTTTAACATTAAATTATTTTCTGACATGAGATTCTTGATATTTGATGAATACCCTTCTCAAACAGTTACTTCATTCATGATGTTCCAAAACTAATATATATTATTCTAGTAATGAGTGTAAGTAGATGGAAGAAGAAAATTTCATTTTTCACCCTTCATTGGCACCAACTCTTCTTATATTCCCATGTGATCTATTTCCAACATAACCTTAATATCATAGATTATTTTTTTAGGTGGATTAATGAATAAACTGTTGGAACTATCACATATATTTTTTTCAACATGCCTAACATCAAGAAAATGCATGACATACATAGAATTATAGTATGATAATTCAATAAAATCAAGTCTCTTTTTCCAATTGGTTTTAGTAAGGATTTTCATAAACTATTTACCAAAAGTAGTTTCCACATCTTTTATTTTCTCAAAAATTTGATCACCTATTTGTGGAGACATTGTTGTATATTCTTCTGAACATCCATCAAATGATCTCATCCAAGATAGGTACTTATCCCATCAGGGTATAAATCTAAATTGTCCTAATATCAAAGTCGTTGATGAATGTTTCAACCTAATTAACTATGTACCTTATTCACAAACGACACACCCATTAGTTATTTAAATGCTATATTTTAAAAAATTCCCATAAGTAGGAAATTTGTTTATCATCACATACAATATGTATCCCAATGTGAAATAATAATTTGTGTAATCATTAAACATCGTAACACCTAAATAATCTTCACCTCATTATGATTTACAGTTTGGATGGTATAACTCAGAGAGTCTTTTTTATTTAAAATTAACATTGATTTAAGTATAAACAACAAGTGACATATTGAGAACTGAAAAATTTATTTTTATTATTATTTTTATTTTCGTAAAATGATCAATGAGAGATTTTTGAAGTGTAAGATTCAACCACACCTCAATATGACGCACGGTGTGACCGATATGACACCAACTATGTCTTTTTATTTTAAATAAACATTAATTTATGTGAAAAAGAACGAGTGAAATACTGAAAACTGATAAAACAAATCCATATTAATTTTATACCTTAGGAAAATGATCCATGAGTCATTTGTGACATGTAACTAAATAAAATTCACAGTGTGGCTATTATAACTCAAAGTGGCACTTTTTATTAAAAATAGAGATGAATTTAATTAAAAACAACAAGTGACATACTAAAACCCGATAAATCACTTTCGTATTGTTTTAATATTTTTTGAGAGTAGTAATTTCTAACGTGTATGGATAATCCTCACCTCAATACAACACATAGTGTGTCTAGTATCACTCAAAGTGTCACTTTATTATTTAAAATTGACATTAATTTAAATTATAAAGTGACATACTAAAAATGGAGCAAACTGATTTGGATTATTTTTATTTTTTAGGACATTGATCTATTAGTGATTTGAAACATGTATAGATCATCCAAACCTCAATACGAATCACTGTCTGGTCGGTATAACTCAATGTGTCTATTTTTATTTAAAAATGAAATTAATTTAATTAAAAAAAAGTGACATACTGAAAACTAAGAAAACACATTTGGTTTGTTTTTATACTTTAAGAAAACGATCCATGAGTCTTTTGTGATGTATAGTAGTCAACCATACCACAATCCAATACATGGTGTGACCAGTATGACTAAAAGTGTTTGTTATCAGTTTAAAATTGAAATTTTAGTTCAAAATGTTTTAGTCACTGGAAACCAAGAAAATACACTCCAATTGTATTAATAACTTTGTACATCAATTCATAAGTAATTATTGATGCGTATGAAGCTGTCTCACATCAAACTGATGCTTGATTGGACCGGTATAACTCAAAATGCATATTTCCAGTTTGAAATGATATTTTAGTAAAAAATAACAACAAACATACTAAAAACCAAGAAAACAAAATCATATTGGTTTGATAAATTAGGAAAATAATGCATCAATAATTTGTGATAGGTAAGAATCTTCCGCACCTCAATACAATGCACAGTTTGAATAGTATAACTCCTAATGTGTCATGATTTAAAATTGAAATTAATTTTAGTAAAAGAAAATGTGACATAATCAAAATTAAGCCAACAAATTCGGATTATTTTGACATTTTATGAAAACAATCCATAACTCATTTGTAACATGTAGGAATCAACCCCACCTCAATAGGATGCACGGTATGACCGGTATAACTCCAAATGATTTATTCTTATTAAATATTTACATTTTATTAACATGTGATTTCATATCAATGTTTCATTTATTTATTTATATTATAAATAACATAATATTTTTTTTATTATATGTGCGGAATCTTTTTCTCATGTTGAGATGATTTGTTCAGTAACTGGTACCATGAGAGGAAATTTTTTAGAGGGTATCATGGGCGTCAAAAGATGAAATATTACTGTTTTAGAAAGTCTGTTGGACATTTGTAAATGAAATTATATAAAACATTTTATTTGAAATCTAAATAGAATTGTATTTTTTCTATATACCATTGGTGGAAATTTTTATATTGATGATGTCAATTAAATGTATATAGATGGTTTTCTTCTGATTGTGCTGTTTAAATTGTTGGTTTTCTTCTAGGTGTGTTGTTATATAAACAACACACCATTGACAACAACGCCTTTATCATCACTAAAAGCACTGATAAAGTCCCCCCTTATCATTGTTGCAATTAAAAATGCTTTTTTAGCGCTGTTAAAATCCATTTTTCATGTAGTGTAAAGCCATATGTGTAGTAGTGGTTACCACTCATCCATCTTGTTTGGTTCTCCCTTTAATGAAATATATATTCATTTATATATATATTTCGTAATATTTATTCATATATTAATATATATTTATATTAATATATATGTGTATATTTATTCATATATTAATATATATATATTAAAATATATAGTTAGTTATATTTATATCTACTTATTTATATATATATAGTTATATTTTTTTATTCGTATATTTATTCGTATATTAATATATATATATAAGATTATTTTTAAATACATTAATAAAATTTGTTTCTACGCGTGGGTAAATAAATAAATAAATACATACATATATATATATATATAACATACACAAACACACATATATATTTATATGTGTATTATATGTGTATCTTTAAGTATAATTATACATATTTATATATATTCACATATATTATAAATTAATATGTATATGAATATGTTAAAATATAATGATAATATATATCAGTTTATTAATGCAGACACACACTAATATATATATATAGACACACACACATTATATAAGTATATAAATATTCATATATTATTGTTTCAAATAAAATAGATATTAATTTTTATTTAGATAAGTCTTATATACTGGGAAATATGTTATATATGTAAATATGTTTAATTATTTATTTATAAAAATAAATTTTTATGTGTGAATATATAAAAAAATGTATATATTGTTATATATTTGGGAATAAATAATAGTAATTTGTGACAATTGATAAAATTTCAAATCCATAGTGTCAATATTAATGTAATAACTATGAATAAATTCAATCCCTACTCAAAAGGGAAAAAATACCATCTTAAATGAGGCTGAAATTCCATAGAATGTTAAAAAATTTGGGAATCCCAACTAAAAACTCAGTTTTTTTGGTGCATTTACCAATGTACCGATGAAACTATCATATTAATTATTTTTAACATGAATAAAATCAATAAACATTTTGACGTACAAACAATTATTTTATGACAATTCAAAAAAAACTGATCACTTTTTTCAACTGATTTTCATAAGGTCTTTAAAAAATGGTTTACTAAAAGCAGTTTCTACATATTTTACTTTCTCAAATAGTTGATCAACTATTACTGGATATGGTGTTGTACATTCTTATGAACATTCATTGATTGATGTCATCCAAATAGGTACTTATCCCATCAGGGTATAAATCTACAATGACCTAGAAACATAGTCTTGGTTGAATGTTTCAACCTAATTTATTGTTTACCGTGTTTGAAAATGAGACACCCTTTAGTTTCTTTAATGATATAGCCTAACAAATTTCCATAAGTATGATAGTAATTTATCTTCCCCTAAAACATGTCTCACAATGTGAAGTCTTCATTTATGTAATCATCATACCACAAAACCCCTGAATCATCTGCACCTTACTACGACACATGGTGTGTCCAATATAACTCAAAGTGTCTCTTTTTATTTAAAATTGACATAAATTTAAGTAAAAACAACATGTGACATACTGAGAACTGATAAATCATATTTTTATTATTTTTATATTTAATTAAAATGATCCATGAGTCATCTGTGATGTGTAGGATTCAACCACATCTCAATACGACAAATAGTGTGATTGGTATGACTCAAAGTGTGTCTTTTTATTTAAAAATGACTTTAATTTATGTAAAAAAAGTGACATACTAAAAACTAAGAAAATGCATTCGGATTATTTTTAAATGCTTGTAAAATTATGAATGGGTCATTTGGGACATGTAGCAATCAGTCTTACATCAATACGACAGACGGTGTGGCCTGTATAACTCAAAGTGTCTCTTTTTATTTAAAGTTGACACGAATTTAAGTAAAAATGAAAAGTGACATATTGAAAACCAATAAAACACATTAAAATTGTTTTGATATTTTATTAAAACAATATATTAGTCATTTGTGACATTTAAAGATCATTCAAACCTCAATAGGACACACGGAGTGGCCGGTATCACTCAAAGTGTATCTTTTTATTTAAATATGACAGTAATTTAAGTGAAAACAACAAGTGACATTCTGAAAACCGAGAAAACGCATTTTGATTGTTTTGATTTTTTAAGAAAATGATCTATTAGTATTTATTTACTTATAGGGATCATAAAAAACTCAATATAATGCATGGTGTGGGCGGTATAACTAAAAGTGACTATTTTTATTTAAATTTGAAATTAATTTAAGTAAAAACAACATGTAGCATACTGAAAACTAACCATGTACATTCAGATTGTTTTGAAAATTTATGAAAACGAACCACAAGTCATTGTTGATGTTTAGGATACAACCACACCTCAATCTGAAACACTATGTGACTATTATGACTAAAAGTTTCTCTCATTAGTTTAAAATTAAAAATTTATTTCAAAACATGTCACTCACTATAAGACACAAAAACACACTCCGACTATCATGATAATTTAGGACAATTATTTATAAGTCATTTTTGAATTGTATGAATCAGTGTCATGTAAAACCAATGCACAATATGATTGGTATGACTCAAAATTTTTGTTTCATGTTTGAAATGATATTTTAGTAAAAAAACACAACAGAATACTAGAAACTGATAAAATGCATTCATATTGTTTTGATACATTAGGAAAGAAATCCATCAGTAATTTGTGTCATGGAGGAATCAACCGCTCCTTAATATGATGCACAATGTGTCTGGTTTAACTCTAAATGTGTCATTATTTAAAATTGACATTAATTTTATTAATGGAAGATGCGTCATATTCAAAACCAAGAAAATTCATTTGGATTGTTTTGAAATTTTAGGTTTGTTATCCATAACTCATTTTTAATGGGTATGAATAAAGCAGACCTAAATAAGACTCACATACGACTGGTATAACTCCAAATATGTCATTTTTATTAAATATTGAAATTTTATTAATGTTTTATTTCATATTAATCTGTACTTTATGTCTTTATAGTATTACTAAGATAATATTTTTTTTCTTATATAGGTGGAATTTTTTCCTCTGGTTGAGATGATCTGTTTAGAAACTGATACCATGGGGGGAAATTTTTGAGAGGGGATCATGGGTGTAAAAAGATAAAATATTAATGTTTTTGAATGTTTTTTGGATAGTTTTAAATGTAATTATATTAAAAAAAATTAAATGTAAATAATTTTTTTCTATATACCATGGGTGGAAATTTTTGTTTCGATGATGTCGATGAAATATATACATCAGGTTTTCTTTTGGGTGTACATTTCTAATTGCAGGTTTTCTTCTGGGTGTATTGTTATCTAAAAATCACACTATAGCTGGCTAGGACTTTATCAGTGAAAAAAAAGTTCTAATAAAGGCCCCCTTACCATCACTCTAATTAAAAATGCTTTTTTAGCATTGATAATGGCCATTTTATGTGCTATGAATGGTCATATGGGTAAAAATGCTTACCACGTGTACATCTTATTTGGTTCTCCCTTTAATGATATATATATATATATATATATTTATTCTTATATTAATATTGATTTATATTAATATGTATATATATGTATATATTTATTTATTAATGTATATATATATATAGTTAGTTATATTTATATATTTTTATTTATATGTACTTCTTTATATATTTTTTGTTATATTTTTTATTAGTATATTTATTATTATATTAATATATATTTCTAATATAATATTTAAATACATTTATAAAACATGTTTTTGTATTTGTGTGTATAAATAAATAAATACATAAATACATTCATATATACAACACACACACACATATATTATTATTATATGTGTTTCTGTAAGTATAATTATACATATTTTTATATAATCACAGATATTATATATTAATATGTATATTCATATGTTAGAATATATATAGAATATAAAAATGAGTTTGTTAATACAGACAAACACTAATATATATATTAAACATGCAGAGACATTATATAAGTATATAAATATTCATATATTTGGATTTTAAATAAAATGGATATTTTTTATATTTAGATAAATCTTATATATTGAGAAATATATTTTATATGTAAATATGTTTAATTATTTATTTATAAAATTAAATTTTTATGTGTCTATATATAAAAAATATGTATATATTGTTATATATTTGGTGATAAATAAAAATACATTGTGAAAAATAATGAAATTGTAAATCCATAATTTCAATATGAATGTAATCCCTATGAATAAATTCAATCCCCACTGAAAAAGGGCATATAGACCCTCTAAAAATTTAGTTGAATTTCCCTCGAATGTTAAAAAAATTTGGGAATCGCGACTTAAAACTCGGTATTAGAGGACTTTTGTGACTATATTTTTCCTCAAACAATGTGACAATGGGATCTCATATGCCACCAATGTGTACATCTCATCGAAGAATTAATTTTGATATGTAGTAAAGCTCAAATGGACACCCAGTTCAAAAGTTATGATTGTTTGAAGTTTGAGTTACATTTTTAACATATTGTTGATCTTTAATTAAATTTATGATTTTTTTGTGTCCTCAAATTATTATTAAATGATTATTAAATGATTATTATTAGACAATTATTAATAAATAATATATTTTTAGATATTTTATAATCCATCTTCACTAAATATATTATATATTAGGTGTAAATGTCTATCTATACTTATATGAAACATATTTAGAAAATATATATTATATTTATATCAATATTAATATATTTATATATTTATAGCGTATTTTTAACATTTTTTTTAAATATAACCTTTATCAGTGCTAGTAAAAAATCACTAATAAATACCCTTCCTTTATCAGTGTTACTAAAAAAGTTCTGAGAAAAGGGTACTTTTAACAAATCTTTTTAGCACTATTGCAAGTACCTTTTATCAGTGCTTATTTTTAGCGCTGATAAAGGTACCCCCATTATCATCATTTTTTAGAACTCAAAAAGTGTAGTGCTATGAAAAATTGTTTCTATGGTAGTGTCCCCACCAAAGATCCCTTGGTATTTTTCACTTACCTGATAGAATATACATTCAAGAAGCTACCATATTTTGGTTAATAGAATTGGGGATGGCAGGATGACACACAAAGATTTGAGAGTCTTTCTTTTAGAATACATCATCAAGAAATTATAAATAATATTATTTAAAGTGATATGTATATGAAACATTCATATTGTTTATGGTTGATCCATATATTACATATATTGATGTGTACACGAGGATATACACTAATAATAGTATTGGGTAGATTATTGGTGAGAGACAGTAACTGACTGTAGTTAATGTTTTTTTATGATTTTAAAATTAATATAATTTATTTTTTAATCATTTAATTTATATTTTTCGTAATTATAGAATATATATTATTCAAATATTCCTCATATGTGTGGGTGTTAGGCTATGACTGATGGTGGGTACAAGGCCTCATGCGTGCATGTTTGGATGAGACAACATAGTCGTGGGTGGTTGAAAAGTGGTATTTTGAATGACATGGTGATTGAAATTGGTTTACAATCAACACTGATTAGTTACTATGGAACTGAAGTGATGTCATCATTTAGCACCAAATGTATTGTGTATGATATCAACTACCTTAACTCATGTTGTAATGTCACATAAATTCTATATAATTTATTTTAATTATATGGAATTATTTAGAGACCGCGAAATCTAACGGTGGGCGATTCCAAGGCCTGGAGTGCTCGGAATAATCCATCGAAGGTTGGTTGAGTTTTAATTAGAGTGTATATGCATTTTTCCTGAAAAAATGTAATAACTCTTAAACGGTAACTCGGATCAGAAATCAGAGGGAACTTTTGAGTTCAAGATGGCATGTTTACTCTAATTGTGACATAGGTTTAGTCGATGCAGGCCTCCTATGAGAAAACACAAAAATTGAATAACCGTAAATAAAATAATTAAATAAATTATTCTATTATTAAAATTCTTATAACTCACAAATGGTATCTCAGATTGAAAATATGAGACCACTTCTATACTCATGAGGGAATTCTTTATTAAAGCGTATACTAACATTGGCCTGTGCTGGCCACCAGTGAATGTTAGTTTTTGTCCGTAAATAAAATAATTTAATATCAATTATTTTATTGTAAAATCCATAACTTTTAAACAGTAAATCATAATTGAAATCTGAGATTATTGTTGGGTTCTTTGGGCATGTTTCACTTAGGAAGAGCCAAACATCGACCGATGCAGGTCAAGGGTGAGTGTTATAATTTTTCTGTACTTTTTTTCGAGTACGTTCAGTAAACGCATGAGCGGTGTTATATAACTTTTGAATCGATGCTCGGATTTGAAATCTGAAGGCACCGTTGAACTCAAAATGATGAAATTCTCTTAAGGAGACCATCACCTTGACCACAGTAGGTCAAGGGTGAAAGTTAGTTTTCATGAATTTTCTGAGAGAGTTAAAAGAATAAAAATAAAATAAAGAACAACTTTTATTTTATTTTTAAAACCTCCCATATGATGATTAGTGTCCGGAACCACCCGAAATAAAAACCCAAAATTTAAATTCAAAGTTGGGGACCACCCGACCCTTGAACTCTCCCTTTAATGGGAGATAACTCTTGGTTTTCCTTCCATTGATGTGCCAACTTAATTGGTTTATTTAATAAACTTATGTGGCACTTCACCATTTGGTTGGAGGATTGTTAGAAAAAGGGAGAACACTAGAGGACTTGGAAGGAGATTCTTCAATGAAGAACATCCATTTCAACGAAGAGCATCCTCTAGAGTCGGAGAACGAGGAAAATGATGGAGGCTGGATTAGAATCATCTTGTTGGAGCAATGAATGTCGACGTAACCATCACATCGACTTCGTCTTCTTCATCATTCCACCTTTAACGGACAATTGAGGTAGGGCTTTTTTATATATTTTTGAATTTGATTTTTGGATTCTTCATATCCTAAATTTACGATGACGATGGCCAAATGAACATGGTCATCATTCTGACATAAATCGTCCTCCTCTTTCTATTTAATCTTTTCACATTTTTCACGCACTCTTCAACACATAATAATAATTAGTGCAGGAACCACATATTTTTTATAACAACGATGTATGGATTTTAATCCCTCGATGGAAGGATCACATGTATACGATCGTTTAGTTTTTCAGGCTTGGAACAAAGCCACAATGGCTCATGGATGGATGCGAACAAATATTTATTGGAATAGGAAATGAAAGTTTCTATTGTGCATGACATATGGACGTGGATCCCCTGACTCGAGGATAGTGATTATGTGATCATTTCATTTTTCAAGGTTAGAATGAAGATGTGACTGCCATCGGAAGGAGTGACATGGTGGTGCAGGGCAGTCTGGTGTGACTGGTGCATGTGGTGCGCACACAGTAATCGAGGCCTAGTGGCTTTGGCTGACGACGAGGCAGATTAAGCAGCAGCACGAGTTGGAGGGGTGGAGGAGGAAGGTCGTGTGCGAGGCGGAGGCACAGTGGATTCATGGTTCATTTACCGAGGTGCAAAATTGTGGAAGAAGAAAATTAGATTGGAGAGAGGGTGAATATATAGGAAATAAAATTAAAAGAAAAATGAATATAAAAAATAGATAGAGGGGCTATTTGGACCCGCGTGAACCAAAATGGGATACACCTCTTCTGCGTGAATCTCAAATGAGATTGGAGAGGGAAACATTCAATGAAATGGAATAGTAATAAAATAATATTATTATTATTATTTATGGTTGTTAAAATCCTAATTCATCTGTAACTTATCTGTGCGACCTCGGTTTCCCGAATCATCAGTGGTGGTGTGACCCTGACATCAAGACCAAAATTATGAGTCCTCTATTGGATGTATTTTTTGGGTTCTTGGATTGGGTACCCAAAATGCTCAAACAATAATAATAATATATTATTATTAAATTTTCAACCCTCCATAACTCATGTGTGCGACGTCCAATTGACTTACTGTCTGTGGCGACGTGATCCTGTCAGTAAGACGGTCGATTTAAGTCTAATCTTGAATATTAAATTCAAGTCTGTGGCTTAGGTTCACAAAACATCCCATAACAATAATATTATTATTGTGGGATCTTGTATTTGACATATCTCCCTCATACATTGTCTAATTGAATATCTGCCTACAGAACTAGAAAACATTGATCAAGACGATCCTTTTGGTATACCCTACTTGAGTTTGGATAAAGTTGGGGTACGTCCGGGTTGGATCGAGCATGAATCCAACCAGACCCTCTGGACTAAAAGGCCAATAACATTCAGACCGAACATTCGATTGACGCACTGTCTATTGTGTTGAGACCCCTATTACATGGAGGTCCATTGGGATACTTCATAGTTGGACTCTTTGGTAGTTATAGAATCAACCAGTGGCTTGAAGAGCAGACCCTATCATAGACAAGAGAGCTTAGTGTAGGAACCCTTTATCTTACTATGATGATGTAATAAGATCATGGGTGGGTATAATGACGTACTGTGATGATGTAATAGGATAATGTGTGAGTCTGACGACCTACTGACGATGTACTAGGATCCTGTGTGTGTCTAATGACATACTGATGACGTACTCAGATCATGTGTAGGTTTGACAACATACTGCCAATGTGCTTGGATCCTATGTGGGTATGACGACGTACTGATGATGTACGAGGATCTTGTGTGGGTCGGACAATGTGCTGACGATGTACTAGGATCCTATGTGGGTATGACGAAGTAATCATGATGTACTAGGATCATGTGTGGGTCTGACGATGTACTAGGATCCTATGCGGGTTTGGCGAGGTACTAGGATCCTGTGTGGGTCCGACGATGTACTACGATCCTCTGTGGATCAAATAATGATTTAGGATCCTTCGTGGATCTGCATCTTAACAGAGTAAAATGATTCAGTAGTTACATCTAATCATCTCTAATATTGTACCTAAGATATACCTATTGTGAGCTGAGTCTATACCTTGTGGTATTTTTCCTTTTTAGTGATACCTTGGTGGTATTCTTCTATGTGGTGTACCTGTGTGGTACTTACCATTGTGGTATTTCTTCCTTTGTAGAACAGTTGAGCTCTGGGATATTGAGTTGGAATCTGTGTTTCCTCGTGATTGAGATTGGTATACTTGATAACATAGGTATATGTATGGGCATATACTTAGTTAGGGCTGTTAGTTGATTTCATTATTTTTGGTTTATCTTTTGTGGATTTTGTGAGACTTTGTGGGTCTCTGGGTCCCAACTGAGTATCGTTATACTCACCCATGCACGGGCCATGCCCTCAACTTGTTGTGTTGGTTGCATACAACGGACAGTGCTGACTGAGGAAGAGGGTACTAGGACTGGAGGTATCTCGGAGGTGGACCCTAGATAAGGTGTAAAGCGGTGACGGCTATTCTAGATATGTGCATACCCTTCAGGTAGGATCCTTTGATGGTGTTAACAGGAGTTGTACAGTTTACTTGTACCTTCTAGCTTCTTGTACGTTCTAGTTGGGCTTGTATTCTGGCCCCATTTACATACTATACTCACTCTATTTACTATTAATTTTACCTTGTATTTGTATCCAGTTGTGTGCATGGTTGTGTGTGTATAGGTCATAACGGCAATGCCTTCCCGGTTTTAGGGAAATATGTCTTCGGTGCTAGTGTCCAGCCCCTGGCCTATGGAAGGCAGGCTTGGAGTAGTCATAGCATGGGGCCCAGGGGATGGGTCATGCCAAATTGGTATCAGAGGAGTCAGTTATACCATAGAACATAAGACTTTGATCTTTTTAACGACAATAGTATTATGTATAATGAGTGTCTTTATCAGTTTAGGGAATCCAGTATTTGTGCGGCGGCTGACATATCCATACACTACGACCCCGACTTATGATTTCGTACTCAGTGCATGAAAACTCTGATTGTGTTTGTGTTTTGAAAAGTTTTCTTGTCTTTTATTTGAGTCATCTCACCTGGTATAACTAAATGGAAATGGCATACCAGTTCCTTATTAGGATGTTTCTGTGTAGACCACCATCTATGATTCCCAAGAGAGTACACGATGAAGGCCCACTGAGCGACAAGGCTTCGGTGTAGGGTTGTCATACTATGTTGGCACCTTCGGGTGGGGTACGAGCAGAACCACCACTCATTGGGTAGCAGATTCCACTAGCCTCATTGGCGGATGATGCACGCCGACTGAGTATATTGCATGAGTTCCAACACCATAGGACTTCAAGGTTTCGAGGAGAGACAGGTTCTCACGCATCTGAGGGCTAGGTGGAGGTGGTTACTATAGACTTCGCCTATTTGAGACACTCGTAGAGAATTTGGTGATCTTAGCTACTAGAATTTTGGAGTGAGAGACCCTAAGGATGGTCCACATATTTATGTGTCTTTGGTAAGTGGACCATTACCTGAGATAGTAACTTCGGGTAGTGTGTCATCTATATCACTTCCTGTTGGTCAGCAGTTACAACTGGTGGTACCGGTAGAGGAAACATATAGGATTGGTGCCTTATGTGTGATTCAACATCAGATACCCATCAGGTTCCGAGGTGAGCTCAACTCACTAGAATCTGAGGACTGGCTTGAGGAGGTGGCTGAGAGTTCTCTAGAGCTTTTATTTCTTTGGTAGGATGACGTGTCGGTAGCTGAGTATTCATTGAGGCATACCAATCATTAGTTGACCTTGATGAATACTATACAATTATTTCTTCAGATCGTGGCCCTATGAGTAATGTGTCTTTAGGGAAATCTGAGCTAGCACTATTCCTCTATGCATTCCTACATATGATAGGGTTCTAAAGAAATCCTTTGTGGTTGAATATTATTGGGATGAGCGGATGCGGCCAGTGAATGTTAGTAGTGGTAATGTAGAAAACCATCGCTAGTCTCAGAGACTTGGGCATGTAAAATGTTTCAGGAAGAGGATATGATAGGAACAGATAAATCTGCAGGGCTGTAGACATGGAAACAAATCTAGGAGAGTAGCATGAGGTGGTTTACACATCGACATGTTACAAACCACCACATATGTGGTCCCCACCAGGCTCAGGGAGTTGGAGGACAGTGGAAGAGAGTGCATACATGCAGTCAAGGAGTGCGAGATAATTCGAGGTACGGTTTGTGTCTACTACTAGTTTTCATATCAACATACATCAGAACTAATAATTCCTTCCTTTTGAAGGTTCTGGGCGCAATAGAGGATCATGGGTGGATGTGCCCACTTGGATTTTTTCATTATAAATTATCAATCTGGGATTAATACGAAGATAAACAACAGTCTCCATGAATCGAATCATAGAAATAGACAAAGAAGAAGGATTGTCCCAGAATCACAAACGAGGACCATCAATGGTTGATTATAATTAATTCAATTAATTGACAAGAAGTACCTTTTTGGGTGTTCATTCATCAATGATGTTCTTGATCATGTTCTGATGAGTTTCATCGTTGCGTCGTAGAAGCCATGTGTAGACTTCCTATAGGGGTTATCCACACATGCACCACATATCTCTGTACATCGCCAAAGGTGTAACACCCCGAGCTTCCACGATACGCTTCTCATTCAATAATGCAATAGCTTGCATTGTACGCAACATCGAGCTCTAAAACACCGCGACTAATCAAAGTAGCCGTTATGAATAGTAATAACCACTTTTTAAAATTATAGAAATTTTATATTTCAAAATGGACTTCATTTTTGTATTCGTAATATCGAAATTAGCCTATGTTGAATTTTTGGGATTTTTCTGAGAAATTCTATTTTTTTATGAATTGTGAAAAATACTTAAAAACAACTTTTTTAATCAAAATAATTTATAGTGATAAATTATAATATTTAGTGGTTTTAAAGTATAATTAGAATATATTTTTACCATTTTATCCAATGGTGGTCATTAGAATTAATTTAACATTGAAATTGGACATAAACAATTGCCAATCTTTTGATATAAATTGTTTCTTAAAAACACGCTATTTGTTGTAACAGCGGGAATTAATTATAAAATTAATTAATACAACCTATATGTTTGGAATTTTTTAAAATAGACATCATTTTTGAATTCGGAATATCAATTATAGCTTAGGGTGAAATTTTGGCCTTATTCTGAAAAACTTCAATTTTTGATGAATAGTGAAACCACTAAGTGGTTGTTAAAAACTGATTTTTCATTACAATGAAATATTATCACTTCTGTGATTTGATTTTCAAAAATCCGACATACATGGTTGTCATTAAGAAGTAAAATGTTGTTCAATGAGATTAAAATAATTTTTTTGGTGAATAGTAACTTTTAAGTTCTTAATCGCGATTAGAGGTAATTAGTGTAGTTTAAGGTAAAAATAATGTTTTAATAATATGAGATGAGCTTGAAACTTGTCCTACTTCTATTGGATGAGTCATGGCCGACCAAGACAACCCATGGGTCAACTTGGGGACCCCATGGAGCCACTTTATTTGGAAATGACATTAATATATATTTATTTAATGTTAAAATTAAATTGACACAAACATGAGTTGTTTTACTAAAATAGTTTTTAAGTGGGGTTACACAGATCCAAAGTTTGACTATAAATATTCATTAGAAAGATAAAAATATTTCCTACATCATAGTAATTTTTTTATAATTTCTAGACATTAAATAAATTAAATTATTTATGACATCATTATGATGCAGCGATGACCTCATTATTTAACGATTTAAAAAAATGAGAAGATAATGAAAAATCCAAGGCTTACACTTGTCCAAAGCCTATTTGATGAGGATATTTCGAACCCTTATCACCTTATCCACGAATAATATAAGTGTGGGACCTTTAGAATCCGAAAAGCATTATATAATAATGTAACATTTCAATCTTTCCAAAAGAGCCCCTCCTCTCCTCTTATAAAAGGCTCCCACCACTCCCACCTTCTTCACACCTTCAAGCCATTTGTCTCGGCCAACCTCTGCCCAAATACTCTCCCAACTTCCCCCTATTACTCCTAGAAGCCTAACATTGGGCATAACTCTTCCCAAGGAAGCCTTTGGCTCAAATGAAAAAGAGTTACCCGATTTTAAGGTAATGTCTTCTCTAATGTTGTTTTGTTTTATTTTTCTTCTCCAACCCCTTAAACTCTTTTAATTCCTTTCTTTTGTAACAACACCAGTATCTAAAATATACTAGGATGTTTTTATAATAAGTATTTGGTTTACACATACACACACCTTGTCTAATGGTTAAAGAACATACTGTTTCTGTGGGTGGCGAAATACTGCCTCACGAAACAATGATTGTTCAAATTCTTTTAACACCTATAATGGTGGCCATTTTGATGAAACTATTTTCATATATGATATATATATTATTTTTATGTTTTCCTTATGATTCTTTATTTATCATTTATGGCATACTTTATGATTTCCATTATGGGTAAACGCGATAATTTCATTTTAGGAAGTGCGGACTACCGCCCCCTCAAAGTGATATGAATCATTAATGCCATATGTGGGATGTATAAAGGATGGAGTAAATGATATTATATATGATATTATACTGGAACTATATTATACCTTTATATAATTATGATTTCATTCCATTAAATACGAAATATAAATGAAAGTAGCGTTCATGCGTACGTACGGCTTACCGTCTCCATGAACGGTGCATTTCATTTCTTACCTATAAATGTTATGTAATATTATGAATGAATGTATATACTGGATATATATGATATATATGACATATAAATCATGAATATAATTCTAGAGATAATGGATATTCTACCACATAAACAACTTGTAATTATAAGAAGTTTATTGTTGACTCAAGTACCAAAGATCGACAAAACGACCGTCATTAACTTAAATAATTACATAATGTTCATAACATGGAAATAAGTGATATAAATGGAATAATGAACATGAAAAAGGTTCTTAAGTAAATAGAAATTAACTCTAGTTTATTATTCAGGAGGTTAAAGAACGGTCGATTCAGGACAAGACACAAGGTAAGGGAACTTCTTAACCCAACATCCATTCTTTTGGTTAATCTCCTACTTTCAAATTATTTCATGATATTATTATGTACTATCTTGTATTTGTACTTTCTTTATGTGTAATTATAGTGAATACACATAATAGATGTATTATATTTTAAAAATGATCTTTGTATGGACTTCGTCTCAATCTCCTTTCATTGAACCGTATTTCGTTTTATACACATATTTCTTTTATACGGTGTATAAACCCATTTGACTTTTACGTATATTCAAAAGGAATCTTTTTTATACGAATCATTTAGTAAACTACAAAAGGGAATGTTTTTGTCGTACTTATGCGGCGACAACGACTTCTCTGCTGCCGTGACCACTATTTTAGTTTCGGCTTCCTCTACAAGCCATACCTTTTTTTAATAAAAAATAAATACCATGTTATAATTGTATTTTATTTTGGTATTGAAAATGGATTTGAAAGCGTTTTAATTATATCAATGTGTTGTATTGATATCTTGTGATTGAAATGGGGAAATGTTATGTTTCCTTTATGCATGCTTTATGTGATACGATTATGTTATGGTTTATGATATGTTTAAACCTACTCATATGAGGAATGCATTGGACTTAATAAGTGACGGGTGGAGCCCGCTATAGCTCCTCGATGCATCGGTAGGTCTCATGAGACAACTAGACGTGGAATTGGCCGAGGCCTTTTCCCAATTTGATTTATGGTTTTGGCCGAGGCCTTAATCATTTTAGACGTCCTAGACGAGGCCTTGAAAAAATGTTTCAGAATGTCTGGAATTATGCATTCCATCATTATGAATGTGTTTATTGATATTGCATGTGATTATTCGACAAGTAGAATATCCACGTGAATATGTAAATGGCATTATCTCATTTTACTTTTGCCATATTATATTGAAGTTCATATTTAAAAGGCTTTTGTTTTAGTTGTACATTGCCTTAAATGTTTATGGTTATTTATGAAAGCTTCCGCAATATTATTATCCTTACTGAGCATCTGAGCTCACCCCTTTCAATGTTTTAATATTTTCCAGGATGTGAAGATGTATTTTATGAATGACCTGCAGGGATAGTCAGAAGAGGATATGAGTGTGGACTATGGAGACTTTGTTATTGTAGATTTTCACTTTATGATGTAATGTAACATTTACGAATGTATCTAGTGTTTCCAAGGCTACTAAACTAATCGGTCTTTCGAGACTTGATGTTTTGTGATCATGCCAATGTTATGAAGTAATGCACCGACTCTGGGTAGCTGGGGTCGGGGCGTTACAGTTGGTATCAGAGGCAGTTTAGTACTAACCTTGGAAGCTAGATTTAGATAAACTCTGATTAGAGCACATATCCCGAAGATATACTTTGAGGATTAGTATAGAAGAACTTCCTAGAATTTTGGTATTGTAGAGATGTTGTGAGTTTTCCGAGTAATACATCCCTGTCTGGATACGAGCAGGTAGAGGCGGCTCTGGCACCGATGTACCTAGGGGTAAAACCCGAAAACACCGCTTTGAGCTAGACTCGAACGGGAACTGGTGCACAACAACGGGCCTTGCTGCACTCTTGGTTACGACACTCCCGGGGGATATGCTTTGGATAATTCCCATTTTCTTTACAAACCACTATGAAGGGTTACGAGTATATACTTCTTCAAAGAAAACATTTTTATAATTATGGATTATATCCATAATTGGTTCAATTTATGTTAAGTGTTTTACAAGTATGGAATTATGTATTTTGATTCATGAACTAATCTAGTTTATGACATTATTTAGAAATGGCGCCCAGTGGAAGGAATGGAAACCGTATCAATGCACGCACTCCGTGTAGGGATTGCCCTCCTGCTCAGGATAATTATGGTGGAGCTAGTGATACAACTGGTGCTGATCAGCTTCTCACCGTACTGGGACAACTCACGCAGGTTATGAATAACAACCTTACTCGTATGGATCACCCTAATCCGCAACGTGGAGGATCAATGCTAGACCGTTTCATGAAGCAACAACCATGAACCTTCAATGGGAGTACAAATCCTATAGTAGCTGAGCAATGGATAAATTCCTTAGAGAAAATATTCCATCCCTTAGGGAGTAGCAAAAGGGAGAAGGTTGTCATGGCAATTTACCGCCTCACTGGAGATTCCGATCAGTGGTGGTCGCTGATTCAAAACACAAAGGAAGATGATGACGTATCGAATATGGAATGGAGGGAGTTCAAAGATCTTTTCTTAGAAAAATACTTTCCTCATGACCATCGAGCAGATATGGAAAGGCAATTTCTGAGTCTGAGGCAGAAGGAGGATGAGAATGTCGCAAAGTACGAGGCTAACATTACAGGGTAAGCGAGGCATGCTTCCGATTATATACGTAACCCAAGGAGTAAGATTGATCGGTTCTTTGATGGGTTAAAACCATTTCTCCGTCGAGCTTTAGTATCACCATCCTTATCATCATACGAAGATATTGTCTCGTGTGCTATCAAGACAGAAAAGGAATTCTCTAAGTCTTTTGACAACAAAGTAAAGAAAGAGAAGAAGAGAACGGTGGAACAAGAGACAGATAAACAGAAGAAGGGAAAGAAGGATTTTCCATTATGTGATAATTGTGGGAAGAATCACCCTGGTACGTGCCTAAAAGGAATGAGAGTTTGTTATAAATGTGGAGAAAAGGGTCACCAGGCTCGTGATTTCAAGGGAAAGAAAGAGGCTGTCAATGTTGAATGCTACAATTGTAGGTAAATCGGGAATTATGAAAATGAATGTCCTAAGCGTCAAGGAAACATAACTTAGAAAAGGCCAAGGGATCAAGGCCAATCTTATTCTGTGACTACAGTTGAAGCGGAATAATTAATGTATTGGTGCTTTTGGACTCAAGGATTATATTCTGGTTATACGAATAATGTGATATATATATATGGATTGTACTGCAGTACTTTTTGATTTCAGTAAGGTTTTAATATGATTAAGGTAATCATATTTTTAGTATGTGACAATAAGAGAAACTTTTCTTTGTTTCGGGAATCTGATGTTACAATTGATTTTGGAATTAAGAGACCTTTTAGAGAAAGTCTGGACAGAGGTATTTTGGATAACTATAAATGTTGGAGTGGTTTAATTTGATCTTTGGATAGTATTGTTTAAGGTTAAAGCATTTCTGAAGATTTTTTTTGGAATATTATAATACTATAGTTTTAGGAAAAGGACAACCTGCAGGGTGGGGCATAACCCGTCGCGTCGGACAAAGCTGCAGGAATCGAACCCACAACCATAGTGCGACATGCCTTTATTTCCTACCACTAGCCTACAGGAAGTCCCTGGTTATTATAAAATAATTTTACTAATCTAAATGGAATGTGTTAACATTTGGAACCTTATATATTTAGGATAAGTATAACATTTTTGAGTTCTATTATCTTTTTGAGTGAAAGATGAGTTGAAGGTTGAAACTCTAATTGTCAAGCATAAATATATATATACCTATCTATTATTCAATGAATAAATTAATTCTTAAAAATTAGTAAAGGGATATTAAAACAATAAAATGTGTTATCCTAATACCATATGTCTTGTTGAACTGATGATATTTTAAATCAACATAGATTGAAGTCTTTGAGGCCCTCAATTTGACAGTTGATTGTGATTGTTGACCTCAATCACTCCCTACAAATATTTACGTTTTTCCTCCAATTATATGTCATTAATTGCCACCAATGTTCTCCTAATCGAGACCATAATTGGGTGGTGACTTTTTCATTTCCCCTTCCCTCTAATTAAGGCTAAATTTTATTAATCATATTTCCGATGAGGGTTTTCCTCAAAGGTATTTTCTCTTTTCAACCTTTTATTTTCAAAGAAAAATTTCAAATTGTGAGGACGCAATTTATTGAAGGAGGGGAGAATGTAACACCACGAGCTTCCACGATACGCTTCTCATTCAATAATGCAATAGCTTGCAATGTACGCAACATCGAGCTATAAAACACCGCGACTAATCAAAGTAGCCGTTATGAATAGTAATAACCACTTTTTAAAATTATAGATATTTTATATTTCAAAATGGACTTCAATTTTGTATCCGTAATATCTAAATTAGCCTATGTTGAATTTTTTGTATTTTTCTGAGAACTTCTAATTTTTTATGAATTGTGAAAAATACTTAAAAACAACTTTTTAAATAAAAATAATTTATAGTGATAATTTATACTATTTAGTGGTTTTAAAGTATAATTAGAATATATTTTTACCATTTTATCCAATGGTGGTCATTAGAATTAATTTAACATTGAAATTGGACATAAACAATTGCCAATCTTTTGATATAGATTGTTTCTTAAAAACACGCTATTTGTTGTAACATCGGGAATTAATTATAAAATTAATTAATACAACTTATATTTTTGGAATTTTGTAAAATAGACATAATTTTTGAATTCGGAATATCAATTATAGCTTAAGGTGAAATTTTGGCCTTATTCTGAAAAACTTCAATTTTTGATGAATAGTGAAACCACTAAGTGGTTGTTAAAAACTGATTTTTCGTTAAAATGAAATATTACCACTTCTGTGATTTGATTTTCAAAAATCCGACATACATGGTTGTCATTAAGAAGTAAAATGTGGTTCAATGAGATTAAAATAATTTTTTGGTGAATAGTAACTTTTATGTTCTTAATCGCGATTAGAGGTAATTAGCGTAGTTTAAGGTAAAAATAATGTTTTAATAATATGAGATGAGCATGACACTTGTCCTACTCCTATTGGATGAGTCATGGCCGACCAAGACAACCCATGGGTCAACTTGGGGACCCCATGGAGCCACTTTAGTTGGAAATGTCATTAATATATATTTATTTAATGTTAACATTAAATTGACACAAACATGAGTTGTTTTACTAAAACAGTTTTTAAGTGGGGTTACACAGATCAAAATTTTGACTATAAATATTCATTATAAAGATAAAAATATTTCATACATCATAGTATTTTTTTATAATTTTTAGACACTAAATAAATTAAATTATTTATGACATCATTATGATGCAGCGATGACCTCATTATTTAACGATTTAAAAAAATGAGAAGATAATGCAAAATCCAAGGCTTACACTTGTCCAAAGCCTATTGGATGAAGAGATTTCGAACCCTTATCACCTTAGCCACGAATTATATAAGTTTGGGACCTTTTGAATCCGAAAACCATTGTATAATAATGTAACATTTCAATCTTTCCAAAAGAGTCCCTCCTATCCTCTTATAAAAGGCCCCCACCACTCCCACCTTATTCACACCTTCAAGCCATTTGGCTCAGAAAAACACTTCCCAAATGCTCTCCCAACTTCACCCTATTACTCCTAGAAGCCTCACTTTGGGCATAACTCTTCCCATGGAAGCCTCTGGCTCAAATCAGAAAGAGTTACCCGATTTTAAGGTAATGTCTTCTCTAATGTTGTTTTGTTTTATTTTGCTTCTCCAACCCGTTAAACTCTTTTAATTCCTTTATTTTGTAACAACACCAGTATATACAATATACTAGGATGTTTTTATGATAAGGATTTGGTTTACACATACACACACCTTCGTCTAATGGTTAAAGAACATACTGTTTCTCTGGGTGGTGAAATACTGCCTCACGAAACGATGATTGTTCAAATTCTTTTAACACCTATAATGGTGGCCATTTTGATGACACTATTTTCATATATGATATATATATATTATTTTTATGTTTTCCTTATTCTTCTGTATTTCTCATTTATGGCATACTTTATGATTTCCATTATGGGTAAACGCGAAAATTTCATTTTAGGAAGTGCGGACTACCGCCCCCTCAAAGTGATGTGAATCGTTAATGCCATATGTGGGATGTATAAAGGATGGAGTAAATAATATTATATATGATATTATACTGGAACTATATTATACCTTTATATAATATTGATTTCATTCCATTAAATACGAAATAGAAATGAAAGTAGTGTTCATTCATACATACGACTTACCGTCTCCATGAACAGTGCATTTCATTTCTTACCTCTAAATGTTACGTAATATTATGAATGAATGTATATACTGGATATATATGTCATATATGACATCTAAATCATGAATATAATTCTGGAGATAATGGATATTCTACCACATAAACAACTTGTAATTATAAGAAGTTTATTGTTGACTCAAGTACAATAGATCGACAAAACGACCGTCATTAACTTAAATAATTACATAATGTTAATAACATGGTAATAAGTGATATAAAAGGAATAATGAACATGAAAAAGGTTCTTAAGTAAATAGAAATTAACTCTAGTTTATTATTCAGGAGGTTAAAGAACGGTCTAGTCAGGACAAGACGCAAGGTAAGGGAACTTCTTAACCCAACTTCCATTCTTTGGGTTAATCTCCTACTTTCAAATTATTTAATGATATTATTATGTACTATCTTGTATTTGTGCTTTCTTTATGTGTACTTATAGTGAATACACATAATAGATCTATTATATTTTAAAAATTATCTTTGTATGGACTTCGTCTCAATCTCCTTTCATTGAGCCATATTTCGTTTTATACACAACTTTCTTTTATACGGTGTATAAACCCCTTTGACTTTTACGTATATTCAAAATAAATTTTTTTAAACGAAGCATTTACTAAATGACAAAAGGGAATGTTTTTGTCGTACGTATGTGGAGACAATGACTTCTCTGCCGCCGTGACTACTATTTGAGTTTCGGCTTCCTCTACAAGGCATACCTTTTTTTTAATAAAAAATAAATACCATGTTATAATTTTATTTTATTTTGGTATTGAAAATGGATTTGAAAGCTTTTTTATTATATCAATGTGTTGTATTGATATCTTGTGATTGAAATGGGGAAATATTATGTTTCCTTTATGCATGTTTTATGTGATACGATTATGTTATGGTTTATGATATGTTTAAACCTACTCATATGATGAATGCATTGGACTTAATAAGTGACGGGTGGAGCCCGCTATAGCTCCTCGATGCATCGGTAGGTCTCATGAGACAACTAGACGTGGAATTGGCCGAGGCCCTTTCCCAATTTGATTTATGGTTTTGGCCGAGGCCTTAATCATTTTAGACGTCCTGGTTGAGGCCTTGACAAAATGTTTCAGAATGTCTAGAATTATGCATTCCATCATTATGAAAGTGGTTATTGATATTGCATGTGATTATTCGACCAGTAGAATGTCCACGTGAATAAGTAAATTCCATTATGTCAGTTTACTTTTGCCATATTATGTTGAAGTTCATGTTTAAAAGGCTTTTGTTTTAGTTATACATTGCATTAAATGTTTATGTTTATTTATGAAAGCTTCCGCAATATTGTTATCCTTACAGAGCATCTGAGCTCACCCATTTCAATGTTTTAATATTTTCTAGGATGTGAAGAAGTATTTTATGAATGACCTGCAGGGATAGTCATAAGAGGATATGATTGTGGACTATGGAGACTTTGTTATTGTAGTTTTTCACTTTATGATGTAATGTAACATTTACGAATGTATCTAGTGTTTCCAAGGCTACTAAACTAATCGGTCTTTCGAGACTTGATCTTTTGTGATCATGCCAATTTTATTAAGTAATGCACCGACTCCGGGTAGTTGGGGTCGGGGCGTTACAAAAGTATTCTTCAGGTGCTAGCGTGGAAAAACATTTTCTTATGTTGTCTGCCTTAGATCGTTTTGATCTGATGTAGGAGGATCACTCTTGGTCTTGAGAGCGTTCTTGTAGGAAGGTGTTCCCTCAACCTTGAAGGAATTCTCCAGAATTGATGTGCACAATGATTGGGGAAATGTGTTGTGGTTGTAAAGATATTTATTATCAGGTTTGAGGTTATAGAGTTATAACAATAATTAAACGTGTTACACATTTTATTTATTTCATTAACTCTTATTAAAAACCCCCATGTAAAATAATTAATTCCTTCACATGTGCCCATGCTGATTGTAATAAATATCATTTAATAAAACTATATTATATCCTCAAAATCCCGACTGGAAAAACTACACGACATGTAATAATTAATAGACGGGGTGTACTAGTTTTTAATAAATCTACACGGCGTGTAATCATTAATACACAGCGTGTAATTTTTTTCGTTTCCTTCCAAAATTGAAAAATAAACAACGTGTAATAATTAATACATGGTGTGTACATGTTTTCAAAATAAAAACTACACGACGTGTAATCATTAATACAAGAAATGTACTTGTTTTCATTTTATTATTCCTCCATCTTTAAATAGATTTAGGATTTCTTGAATAATTATTAATCCACGTATGGGAATAATCATTATTCTACTTAATATACTTGAATACACTTAGTTTGTGATCATTTAGGCCTCTTTCTCGATGGCATTAAGTGGGATTTCCTAAAGTCCAAGATTACTATCTAGCAATTTGTCAAGGAACCCAAGAGAATGAATTTGACGACGCATTGACGTGTCACCTCATATGAATGATTATAGTGTAATTTAATCCCTTTATCTCAATATCTCATCAAGCAGGTTTCATGGTAGTATCATAAACCTATATGCTTGTTCTGTCATTCTTTAAATACATGAAATAATCCCATCGTTACACCATGGCCATGTAATTTCATGTGACGGTTCTATTTCAATCAAAGGGTCGATATATCAACTTCCATTAATGGAAGGGACAAATCCTTCCTCGAATTATCCATTAACAACATGTCATTTGTGATGCACCCAACATACCCTACTTCCCGCCAACTGTCTATGTGAAGGTTTTCATCTGCAAATATAAGTCTGTGAGTCATGACATGAGTTAATGATAATATTCAAGTCTACGTACCATTAAACACACTCGCAGATAGCAATATCTGATGACACCAAGACATGAGGAATTACTACTGGCTGGTCGATTATCATAATCTCCCATCTTTGAGATTACCAAATGTAAACTCCATGAGAGAGAGTCTCGGCTTCTTATAAGTACTCGAACATGACCGTCTGTATACTATGTGTCCTATCATAGTATTTCATCAAACTGTAGAAAATTATTTAAGAATATTATTATATCATTTCAAGGTTCTCATCATTGTGGGGATCTTCCATGACCCTATTAATGAAATAAAATTCCAAGATATTATTATATTATAGTCATGCAGAATAATGAACAAAATATAATGATTGTACATTCATGTAATCAAAGTACACATATTTGTTTCTTAGGACACCAAATCTAACAAACTCCCACATTGTCTAGATCCAATTGCCTATGAATTTTAGTCCACTAGACCTCACATGATGATCATGTTTCTACTAAGTCACGAATTTTGTCAAGGAGTCTTCCATGTTGTCTTATATGGAAATACTGCTCACTGCAACTTCACCTCTCTAAGAAAAATCCATGAAGAGATGATACTTCTGAAGTATGTGCTTTGTCCACTGATGTGACCATGGCTCTTTTTCAAATTCCTCCACTGGAGTGTTATCACAATAGATATTGATAGGATATTTACTGCTAGGTACTACATCCAACTCATGGACAAAGCTTTGCATCCATATTGCTTCTTTATTGCATCAAAATTTTTGATATACTCAGACTCCATTGTAGAATCTGCCACAACACTTTTCTTAGAGCTCTTCAAACTCACTGCACCTCCATTCAAACTGAAGATGTATCCAGTACGCAACTTCATTTCATCTTGATCAGTTTGGAAACTAGCATCTACATGTCCTCTAATAACTAGTTCCTCATATCCTCCATAAACCAGGAACATGTCCTTAGTAAGACTCTGAAACTTAAGGATAGTCTTCACTGCCATCCAATGATTGTCTCCTTGGTCAGCTTGATATCTTCCTGCCGAACATAATGTATAAGCAACATCTAGCCTCATACATATAATAAAATACATCACTGACCCAATCGTAGATGCTTAAGGGATCCTTTCCAATTTCTTTCTTTCCTCATGTGTCCGAGGACACATTTTATTCGAAAGATTAATTCCATGTGACACTATCAACAATACCCTCTTGGACTGTTCCATATTGAATCTCTTAAGTATCTTGTCAATGTATGTAATTTGACACAGGCCCAGAATTCTCTTGGATCAATCAAGATGGATCTTGATCCCAAGAATATATTTTGCCTATCCCGTGTCTTTTATCGAGAAGAATTTATCCAACCATTCATTAACTGACTGTAAGACATGTACTTCTTTTCCAATTAGTAATATGTCATCAACATATACTATTAGGAAAACGACTGCACTTCCACTAAACCTTTTGTAGACACAATGCTCACATTCATTCTTAGCAATGAAAAATTCTGTTACGGCTTCATAAAAATGAATGTTCCATGACCATGATGCTTTCTATAATGAATAAATATATTTATACAACTTGCATAACTTGTTGGCATCCTATGGAGTCAAAAACCCTTCAGGTTGTGTCATGTAGACATCTTCCTGGAGGTTCCCATTAAGGAATGTTGTTTTGACATCCATTTTCCAAAATTTCATTGTCATGGTAATCAGAAATGGCCAATAGGATTTTGATGAATTTCATCATCGCAACCAGTGAAAAGGTTTCATCATAGTCAATTCCTTGACGTTGTCTAAAACTTTTTCCAACCAGTCGTGCCTTATAGGGGCTGACTTGTTCCTCCATGTCCAGTTTCTTCTTGAATACCCATTTATTACTAATAGGCTTTACATCAACAGGAGGATCTACCTAAATCTAAAATTGGTTTTGGGACATGGAATCCATTTCAGAATTCCTGGCTTCTTGCCACTTGGAAATGTATGTGACTTCAACTGCTTCCTTATAGGTAAAAGGATCATCATTGTCAACCAATAATGAGTCAACATCTTCAGTGACAGGAAAACCATATCATTCTGGTTCTCTCACCTCTCTCGTGCTCCTATGTAGTTCTTGTGTCTCTAGAATAGATTTTTCTTCCACGGGGCATTTTGGAATGTGTTCTTGTACCAACTCTTATGTATCTAGAGCCTTGACTTAATCAATGTCTATATCACTCCCACAATCTATTTTAGAGATTTTCTCCCTCTAAAGGAATATGGAATGTCTTGCCACTATAAACATTTTATCTAAGGGGTTGTATATAGAATATCCCCTTGATTCTTTGGGATATCCTATAAAGATGCACTTTGTTCCTCGGGGTGAAAGTTTGTTACCTGAAGAGGCCTTAAAAAACGCTTCGCTGCCCCACACATGTAAATTCGATTACACGACTTTGTTTCCACTCCATAACTCGTATGTAATTCCATTTATCAATCTAGTTGGAACGTGGGTTAGTATGTGTGTTGCTATTTGTAATGAATATCCCAAAAAGGATAATGGAAGACTCGCATGACTCATCATTGATCTCACCATGACCAACATGGTGCAGTTCCTCCTTTCACTTTCACCATTCCACTGGGGTGTGTAAGGAGGAGTGAGTTCAGATAGAATCCCAAACTCCTGTAAGAAATCAATGAAGTCTTGATTAAGATATTCTCCTCCTTTGTCTAATAGGTGTTTCCTAATCTTCTTACCATGCTGGTTGTCAACATCATTCATGTATTCTTTGAACCAATCAAATTAATCTGACATATACCTCATTAAGTAAAAATATCCATATTTACTAAAATTATCAGTAAAAGTTATGATGTACAGGAACCCACCCCTTGCTTCAACTGGAAATGGTCCACACACATCTGTTTGTTCTAATTCTAGAATATCTTTACACCTTTCACCTTTCCCACTAAATAGGGATTTGGTCATTTTGCCTTGTAGCCATGTGTGACATACACCAAGTGGTTTTAGTTCGAAAAAATCTAAATACCCATCTTGATGATATTTTTTCAAACGTTAATCATTGACGTGACCAAGCCGGTGATGTCAATGTTGGGTGTGGTATGAGTCATGTGAACTAACATTGTCATTGATTTACATTGCTTGGTTTGTGTATTCTAACACTTAAAGGCCGTTATATAAATGTTCACTACCAAAACAAATTCTATCATTATAAAAGTAGCATCATTCATTTCCAAATGTGAAGATGAATCCATCAGTATCTAATATGGAGAGTAATATTATTTTTTTAGTTACAGAGGGTACATTATAACATCCTTTCAATACCAAGATCGTCCCATTGGGCAATGTGAGGTGGTAGTCTCTGACAGCTACAGTAGTGAGTCTAGCTCCGTTGGCTGCTTGTAAATCCACCTCACCTTGGTCAATCTTTCTAAATCTACTTGGTTCCTGTATTTTGATACAGATGTGAGCACCACAAGTAGTATCAAATACACAATTAGTATAAACAGATAGATTTCATTCGATAACAAACTCAACTGAAGCTTCCCCTTTCTTCCTTGGCTGGGTGTATTTTTTCTTCTAGTGGCCCTTCTTTCCACCTGCAAAACAAATAGCCTCATGTTTTCTTGCCTCCCCTTTGATCTTCCTTTTCTCCGATGACCTTGAAGTTGATTTGGGATTATATTTCTTCTCCTACCCATTCTGTTTATTCACCATAAGGACAAAAGGATTTTCATGCTTCATATCATTTTCAACTTGGAGAATGAGGACAAAGAGATCAGATAGAGACTTCTCAATGTTGTTCATGATGAAATTAATAACAATGTTAGAGAAGCTATAGGGGAGTGATGAAAGAATGAGATTGGTACCCCGTTCTTCGGGGAGTTTAAACCCTAGAACCACCAAGCGCTCAATGTAGCCAATGATCTTGACTACATGAGTCCAAGCTGGGGAACCCTCTCCAAGATTTCTCTCGAATAGAGACATGGAGAACTCAAAGAATTCCTGTATTGTTCTCTCCAGGTATAGACCACAGAGGTGGTCAATCATGCTATAGGCATCCATGTCTTCATGAGACTTCATGAGCTCACTAGTCATTGATGATAACATTAAACATTGAACGTTGAGTACATAATTCAAATGTTGATCATAGACCAGGAAATCTTCATCCCTCGCCCCTTGGGCGGGTGGATCAGTCAGTGGGGACTCCAGCACGTAAAACATTCGTTCGTGGTGTAGGATAACCTGAAGGAACCTATACCATTCCTGAATGTTATTACCGATGAATATATTGACTTTATCCTGAATGGATCACAGATAAAATATGGTTAACAATTTTTTCATAATGATTCTATAAATTAAATGAGCATATTTATCATTTCCTTTTGATTACATTTTGTGAAAAATAATAAATGAATTTATTAATTCTCCCACTATTTTATCAAGTCCCAATAGCCCTCACCATTGAACTTGTAATGACCAATTTCCAAGACATTTTAGTGGCAAGGATCCATATTACCCTTCGCATAACCCCAAAAAGGGTTGGTCATGATATTTGAATGTATTTAGGTAGGAAGTTCTTTGCCAACTATGAGCTTATAGTTCATTGATCTGTTGAGTGGACTCCCCAATCCTGAAATCCTGACTATGTTTTCTTCAACACTTGCCTCCATTTTACATCATGTGTTGCAAGGTCTAATCCTCTTGATGTAAAATGTTTATTTCAACTCGAAACTTTCCTAAGATGTTCCTTTATAATAGTAAGTGTCCCAAAAAGGTTTGGTCAAACACATAGTTTTATTGAGTCTTACCCTTAATCAAGTAACGGAATGCTTGGTCTGACTTAATATGGTATTTTAGGGATTTTATTCTTTTTGCATAGTTTTTTACTATCACATGCTTGTTAATGTTATGTGATTATTGATTAAGTGATTAAACATGTTTCGATAATGTTTACGCATAGTCCAGTTTTTTTAATTTATTCCATCTTTGCATGTTTGTTTATTTCATTAATTATGTGATCCCAACAACACATACATAATAAATAAACCATCTAATTAGACAGAAATAAAATAAGATGGCATTATCATGAGCTTATATTGGTTTGATTATCTAGAGGTTTTGATAAGATAACCTTGACCTAGGGAAAAACACATTGAACCTGATGGTTCATGTTTTGCAGCACACACCTGTCCACCTTTGTATCTTCTTAGGTTAGTTTCACCTCATCTTTTTTTTGAACCGTCTCCCCTAACTTGGGAGATCCTCCATTACATGGGTTTCACATTAAAGAAACCATGGGCATACAGGCCCTACATATTATTGGAAGAAGGCTCGCAGGTCAACAAATTTGAATTAGATAAATTTAAATGAAACCACAGACACACAAATGGCCTTTGGTCTAGCTCATGATAATCCATATCATGCAACGAAAATCACCCATATTTAGAATTCAATTTCTTTTAATATCACTTTCATTTAAGATAAGTCGTGCTAGAATTCAATTAATTATGATCTTATAATTAATAAATTTATTATCATGAATTCCCTTTTGAATTTTCATTAGATTCTTCTCATCCATATTCCTTGTAAAGGTCTTTTTACATTGGAGGAAACCTGGTGAAATTCCATTTCGGGAAAGTACACGACGTGTAGGATATATTACACAGCGTGTATTTTTTAACCTTTATTGAAAGTACACGCCGAGGGCTTTGGCATGTTTTCTGTACATTGTAAATTTTAGAGTACACAAGATGTAAATTAATCTAACACAGCGTGTACTTCCTTGTTACGCAGTTATTGCCCTAGCAATCCCATGTATGTGGTACATGGCTTCCCCTTGTACACAGTTTCACCTGGGCCAGATCGGACTACACGGTGTGTTGATTCAATATACACACTGTGTATTTTCGGTTTCCACGTGCCATTCAATTCTGGACAAAAGGGTGTGATAAATACATAGGCATGCTCAATTCACATGGCGTGGTTTGGCAGACCAGTACTGGTTTGTTGAACCTAATTACATGACGTATAGTTTTCACTACACGTCATGTATTCATGTGTTGAACAGAAAGAAAGAGTGTCTCCATCGGATGCGTTCCTCATTTTTTTAATAAAAATTAAAATTAAAACTTCTTTTCTATGATGTCATCGAGAATTGAAGGGGGAAGAACAGATCTCATTCATTAAGTCTTATAGAACGATTTATATTGAATTGAATCAATTATAAATGCATAAATTATCTACAAAAATTAAATATCTATAATCAATGCTATAACCTTTCTCTGATACCATGAGATGGTTCTGGATACAGTGGAAGCTCATTGGTGGATATTCTCACTTGGATTTTTTTCATTATAAATGATCTATTCAGGATCAATATGATGAAAAACTCTAGTCTCCATGGATCAAATCACGGAAATAGACATGGAATAAGGATAGTCCCAGAACCACAAACGAGGACCATCACATGTTGATTATAATTAATTTAATTAATTGATAAGAGGTGCCTTTTTGGGTGTTCTTTCTTTGTTGATATTTTTGATCACATTTTGATGTGATTTGTCATTGTGTAATAGAATCCATGTGTAGAATTCCTCTAGCGGTGATCCTCAAGTGCACCATGTATCTCTGGACATCGCCAATGGATTATCTAGGTTCTAGCGTGGAGAAACCTTTTCTTGCGTTGTCCACCTTAAATCCATTTAATCCAATGGAGGAGGATCTCTCTCAGTCTTGAGAGAATTATTGGAGGAAGGAGTTCTCTCGGCCTTGAGGGAATTCACCAGAATTGGTGTGCACAACTATTGGGGAAAAGTTTTGGGGTTGTGAGGATATTTATAATCGGTTTTGAGGTTATAGAGTTATGATAATAAAGAAACGTGTTACGCAATTTATTTATTTCATTAACTCTTTTTGAAAACCCCATTGTAGAATAATTAATTCCTTGGCATGTTCCCATTCTTATTAAAATAAATATCATCTAATAAAACAATATTATATTTTCAAAATCCCAACTAGAAAAACTACATGGTTTGTAATAATTAATACACGGTGTGTACATGTATTTCATAAAACTACACGAAATGTAATCATTAATACACAACATGTACTTGTTTCTTCATTTCATTTCCAAAAAGAAAACTACACAACATGTAATCATTAAAACATGGTGTGTACTTGTTTTCAAAATAAAAACTACACGGCGTGTAATCATTAATAAACAAAGTGTACTTGTTTATATTTTATTCTTCCTTCAACATTAAAACGATTTAGGCTTCCATGAATAATTATTAAACCACATATGAGAATAATCTTTATTATACTTGGGATACTTGAATACACTTATTGTGTGACCCTCTGGGCCACTTTCTCATTGGAATTATGCGGGCTTGCCTAAAGTCCAAGATTACTATCCAGAAACGGGTCATGAAACCCAAGAGAAATAAGTTGACACTGCATTGACGTGTCACCTCATATGAATTCTTACCATGTAATTTAATCCCTTTATATCAATATCACATCATGTAGGTTTCATGGTAGTGTCATAAACCTATATGAATGATGTGTTGTTCATTGACTACCTGAAATAAACCCATAATTACACCATGGCCATGGAATTTCATGTGACGGTTCTATTTCAATCAACATGCCGAGATATCAACTTCCATAAATGGAAGGGAAAAATCCTTCCTCGACTTATCCATTAACAACATGTCATTCGTGACGCACCCAACGTACCCTACTTCTTGACAACTGTCTTTGTGACATTTTTCTTCATCAAATCTAAGTGTGTGAGTCATGAAATGAGTCAATGATAATATACTAGTCTAAGTATAATTACACACATTGATAGATAGCAATGTACAATGACACCAAGACATGCAGAATTACTACTCGTGAGTCTGTTCTCATAATCTCCCATCTTGGAGATTACCAAGTGCGATCTCCATGAGAGAGATTTCGTCTTCTTACGAGTACTCGCACATGAAGAACTATATACTATGTGTCCTATAATAGTATGTCATCTAACCATAGAACATTATTTAAGAATATTGTTATAGAATTTCAAGGTTCTCATCATAGTAAGGATCTTCAATGACCTTATTAATGTAACAAATATTCCAGGACATTATTATATTATAGTCATGTAGAACAATGAACAATATATAATAATTGTACATTCATGTAATCAAAGTACAGACAATTGGTTCTCAAGAAACCAACTCTAACACCTTCCACATTTATTTTCCAAGACCAAGAGTTTCCTTGTAAAACATTAACTTGACCCTCATGTATATAGATAACTTTTAGAGGAGACTCGATAATCACACTTACACCGATTCTGTGATCTAACCCTTAAGGCGAGAGTTTTGATTGGAACCTCTTGGTGGCAGAGTCTACACCTTACGACGTTAGTTTGGGTGTGGACTGGACATCCACAGTTCATACTCAGATTGATTTTGTTAGGAAAAAAGGTTGTGATTTATCTACAATGTTGGAATGGGGGTTTCCTTGGTCAGTGAAAAAGGAATCACATGAAGCATAGGATAAACTCATGCATAGGAGGGTGCGGCTAATTACTCGTGATTCAGCCAGCCTTACCCTCTTGGCAGCAGATGTTTTGAGTTTTAAGTTCCCAATGGGAGTGGATAGAGTTCCTAAAGGACTATGACTTTATGATAGTCTATAATCTGGTGATAGGGAACATTGTAGTGGATGCTCTCAGTAGGAGGTCTGGCCTACAGCTACTGAGTGAGGAATCGGATTTACTAGTTGCGCTGAAGAAATCCTTCATGGATGGAGATGAATTTTCTTACCATCAATCTATGAATATCCCTCCCACACTCCTTTATCATGCCGGGGAGGCAAAACATGTGGGAATTGACTATGAGGCTCGATGTGATTAGATATCCTCAAGGTAGGCACCTGATGGGTTTTATGAATGTGGGGAGCACGTCTTCCTCTTCAGAGGACGTACCATGGTACCAGTGGTGCTTCAGGAGGAGGTGTTGAGGGAGTTCCATATGTCCCCTCTGGTGGTACATCTTGGTGTGTTGAAAATATACTAGGACCACTGGTGCCAGTACTGGTAGCTAGAGATGAAGAAATCAGTGGTATATTTTGTATCACGAAGTCTCACTTGTCATAAAGTGAATACTACACAGATTTGGAAGATTTCTTGTGCCGACAAGATATAGAAACCCTTGGAGTTCTAGGAGGGGAACCATGTATTCATTCGAGTCTCTCCTCGACAAGGACTACAAAGATTTGGCCAAGGGGGCCCATTATCACAGAGGTTTATCGGTCCTTTTCTGATACTTCGAAGGATAGGAGATGTATCATACTGCATGGATCATCCACCATAATTGGAGAGGGTGCATGATGTCTTTCACGTATCCCAGCTGAGGAGATAAATGCATGACCCATCTCACATCATCGACCACGTCGAGATGGTCTTCGACGATGTGGCGACGTTTACAGAGGTTCCAGTGCAGATTGAGGATCGAAAGAGGTGGGTCCATCATGGGCGGTCGATACCTCTGGTACACGTACGCTTGTAGCACGGGAACTTCTAGGAGAGCACATAGGAGTAGGAGGCTCAGATTCGTGCTCAATACCCACTTTTAGTTTTTTTCCCTTTGATTTGGATTTTGAGGATGTAAATCCCAAAAGTGGGGAGAATTTAATGTCCCAGAAATTCAATATAATTTCTTTTAAAATTATATGTAATTATTTGGAGACCGTGAAATTTTACTGTGTGTGATTCCGAGGCCCGGAGTGCCCTAAATGATCCATTTATGTTTAGATGAGTTTTAATTAGCGTGCGTAATCATTTTCCCTAAAAAAATGTAAATATATATTAAACAGTAACTCAAATCAGGAATTAGAGGGTACTGTTGTGTTTAGGATGGCGGGTTTACCCTAGGCGTGACTTAATTTTAGTCGATGCGGCCCTCCTGTGAGAAAACACAAAATGGCATAACCGTAAATTAAATAATTAAATAAATTATTTTATTTTTTAAATTCTTATAAATCACAAAAGGTAGCTCGGATTTAAAATTTGAGATCACCTCTATACTCCTGAGGGCAATCTTTATTTAAGAAGATACCATCTTTGGCTGGTGTAGGCCACCAGTGAATGTTATTTTTTGGCCATAAATAAAATATTAATTTAAATTTATTTTATTTTAAAATCCACAACATTTAAACGGTAACTTATATTTGAAATCTAGGAGTAACATTGGGTTCTTTTGGGTTTGTTTCACTTAGGTAGAGCCAAACCTCGGCCGGCACGGGTCACGAGTGACTGTTATAATTTTTCCGAACTTTTTTTTGTGTTCGTTCAGTAAATACACGAGCGGTGTTATATAACTTATGAAACAGTGCTCGGAATTGAAATCTTAGGGTACTTTTGAACTCGTAGCACCGATATTCACTTAATAAGTCCCTCACCTTGACAATATTAGGTCGAGGGTGAAAGTTAGTGTTCATTTTTTTCGTGGAAGATTTAAAAAAATAAACGTAAAATAAAGAACAACTTTTGTTTTATTTTTAAAACCTCCCATTTTATGTTTAGTGGTGGGGACCACCCAAACTAAAATCCCCCAATTTAAATTTAAAGGTGGGGACCACCATACCCTTGAACTCATCCTTTAATATGAGATAACTTTTTCTTTTCCTCTCATTGATGTGCCAACTCAATTAGTTTATTTAATAAACTTATTTGGAATTTCACCATTTGGTTGGAGAATTGATGGAAAAAGGGAGAGCTATAAAAACATGGAAGGATATTCTTCAACGAAGAACATCAACCACAATGAGGAGCATCCTCCAGAATCAGAGAACGTGGAGGATTCTTGAGCCTGGATCGGAAACATCTTGTGGGAGTAATGGATGCCGACGTCACCATATCATCGACTTCGTCTTCTTCCTCGTTCCACCACCAATGGAAAATAGAGGTAGGGGTTTTTATATATGTTTGAATTTGTTTTATTCATTCATAATATCCTAACTTCATGATGACGATGGCAAAACAAACAAGGCCATCATCCCGCACATAAACCATGGTCCTATTTCTTTTTATTCTTCGCACGTTATTCGTTCTCTCTTCAATGCCTAATATTTATTGGCATTGGAAACAAGGAGTTTTGCAAAGCACAATATATGTACATGAATCCCTCAACAAAAGGATCACAGAAATGAGATCTTTTAATTTTTTGGGCTTGGAGCAAAGCTACAATGGCTCGCGGAAAGAGGCATCCAAATTTTTATTGGCGTTGGAAATGAACTATTCTGTTGAGCACGACAAATGGACCCGGTTCCCTTGATCCGAGGATTGTTAATATGTGATCATTTTAATTTTAAGGGTTATAAAAAAGATGAGACACCCACAAAAGGAGTGAAAATGTGGAGTTGGGCGGTTCGACGCGGATGCTGTAGGCGGTGCACGCGCAGCAAGCAGGGCCAAGTGGCTTCAGCCGACGACGAGGCTGATTAGGCGGTGGCGCGAGTAGGCGGTGTGACGGAGGTAGGACGTGTGCGAGGCAGAGGCGAAACTGTTTCCCATTTCGTGTATAGGGGAGGAAAAATTGTGGATGAAGAAAATTAGATTGGGGAGAGAAAGGAAAATATAGGAAATAAAATTAAAATAAAAATGAATATAAAAAATACATAGAGGCTCTATTTGGAACCATGCGCACCAAAATGGGATACCCCTCTTGTGCGTGAATTTCAAATGAGATTGGAGCGAGAAACTTTCAATGAAATTAAATAATAATAAAATAATAATAATATTATTATTTATGGTTGTTAAAACCCTGATTCATCTTTAACTTATCCGTGTGACCTCAATTTCACGAACCGTCAGCAGTAGTGCAACCCTGATATTGAGACGAAATTTATGAGTCCAATATTGGATGTCTTTTTTGGGTTTCTGGATCGGGTACCAGAAACGATCAAATAATAAAAATAATATATTATTATTAAATCGTCGACCCTCTATAACTCATGTGTGTGGCATCCAATTGAATTATCATCTATAGTGATGTGATCCTATCATTAATATGGACGATTTATGTCTAATGTTGAATATTAAATTCTGCTTCATGGATCGAGTTCACGAAACGAAGAATAATGTTATTTTTTTTGTTACGAGATCTTGAATTCAACTTATCTCCTTCATACGGTGTCGAAATGATGGACCGTCTATGGCATCAGAAACCATGGATCGAGACAGTCCTTTTGGGATACCCCACATCAGTTTGGATAATGTTGGGGTACGTCCAGGTTGGATCGAGCATGAATCCAATCGGGACCTTGGGGATAATAATATTGACGCATCGTCTATTGCATTGAGACCCCATTTACATGGTAGTCCTTTGGGATACATCTTCGTGGGAATTCGTGCAGTTGGATAATCGACCAGTGGATTGATGAGAAACCCCTTATAGAGACAAGTTATCTTAGTGCGGGAACCCTGTAGCTGGCTGTGACGATGTACAAGGATCATGTGTGGGTCTGACGATGTACTAGGACGATGTACTAGGATCTTGTGTGGGTATGAAAGTGTACTGACGATGTACTAGGATCCTGTGTGGGTATGATAAGGTACTGATGATGCACTAGGATCCTGTGTGGGTTGGACGACGTGCTGACAATGTACTAGGATCCTATGTGGGGCTAACGACGTACTGACGATGTACTAGGATCCTGTGTGTGTCTGACGACGTACTGACGGTGTACTGGGATCATGTGAGGGTCTGACGATGTACTGGCGATGTACTAGAATCTTGTGTGGGTCTGACGATGTATTGATTATGTAGTAGGATCATGTGTGGGTCTGATGATGTACTAGGATCCTGTGTGGGTCTAGCGAGGTACTTGGATCCTGTGTGGGTCTGACGATGTACTAGGATCCTGTGTGGGTTTGATGAGGTACTAGGATCCTGTGTGCGTCTGACGATGTATGACAATCCTCTGTTGGTATGATGATGATTTAGGATTCTTCATGGGTCTAACTATTAACGTATTAAGATTGTTTAGTAGTTACATCTAATCATCTCTACTACTGTAGCCAAGATTGACCGGGTGTGAGATGAGTCTGTACCTTGTCGTATTTTTCCTTCATGGTGATACCTTGGTGGTATTCATCTATGTGGTCTACCTGTGTGGTACTTACCATTGTGGTATTTCTTCCATTGTGGAACAGCTGAGCATTGGACTATTGAGTTGGACTCTATGTTTCCTCGTGATTGAGATGGGTATACTTGATAATTTAGGTACATGTTTGTGGATATACTTAAGTAGGATTGTCAGTTGATTTTATGATTTTTATTTTTTAGATTTTGTGAGACCTAGAGGGTCTCGGGGTCCCTACTAAGTATAGTTATACTCACCCCTGAATGGGCTATGACTGCACCTTGTTGTGTTGGTTGTAGATGACGGACAACACTGAATGAGGATGAGGGTACTAGGACTGGAGGTAGCTCAGAGGTGGACCCTAGATGTGGCGTACCACATAGAGGACCGTTTGAGAGCTGTACCTACACTTCATGTATGATCCTTGGCGGGTATTCACATGAGTTTTCCAGTTTACTTATACCTTCCGTTTTATTGTACATTCTAGTTCGGCTTTTATTCTGGCCCATTTTACTTACTTACTCACTCTATTTACTATTCAGTTTATCTTATGTTCACATCTATATATGTTCTTGGTTGTGTGTGTACAGGTCATAAAGGAAATTCCTTCCCAGTTTTTGGGAAATACGCATTCGGTGATAGTCACCAGCCCCTAGCCTATGGAAGGTGGGTTTGGGGTAGTCACGACATGGACCCCAGGGGATGGGTCGTGACATATGTAGAGTATGATGCAAATCTAAGAGGTCATGACAAGACTCCTCAGAGATTAATTAGAGAGAAGGAAGAGTGGAGACAACATCCTGAGTAGCAATGACAGTAATAAGATCAACAACATGGTTAGTTGATGGAGTATATACGGTGACAGACAAATGGTTTAGGGATGGAGTTCACTCCATCTAATTTAGTTAATCTCCCACCCTCTTAGTGGCACTATTATTGTTTTCTTTTTTGGAAATTTTTTTATATTATAAATGATTATATTTTTTAGTAAATTTTATTTATGTTTTGGTATTTTTTAGTGATCGTTATTGTTAAAATAGGTTAGGAAAATCCCTTTATTATGAAAAGTAGAAGTCCTTTTAAGAAGGATCACGATCGAACCCATTACAAAACTAAATACCCAAACACAACATGCACTTAAAAAGAAAAGAAAATTGGAAATTTTAGTAAATCCAATCATCTCGAAGTCAGATCCATATAGACTAAAAGACTAAGGTAGAGAAACATAGAATTATAATTGGATTGAAATACCCCAAGGTAGCCATGTAGTCATTCAACCACCAACCGAGACACCCAAAAGATATAATCCATTGGGAACTACTTGGAAGATAATCATGATGGATGGATATGCTGATAATGGCAACAACCTATCTGAAAAATCACCATCCCCTACTAGAGCGGGTTCTTCTTCTCAGGTCATCGACCAATTCTTTGAGTAAGTTTTGACCCTCGTTTTTATCCCTCACCATCATAATAGGTTTTGAGTATTTCCATCAGCTACCATGATAATCTGAGGCCTTCCTATCAACTAGCACCGAAGTTTTCCAACCAACCCCTGCCTTCGATAAGTATTCAAGATCTCACTGTTGACCCCTGCAATTACTTTACATTAATTTTTTTATAAACAGTTATTTGAAATGAATATATACTCATATTGTTTTGGTATTTTAGAACAATGTTCCACAAGTCGTTTATGATGTGTATGAATCATCCTCACCTCAATCCGATGAATGGGGTGACCAGAATGACTCAACATCTATAGATATGGCTTTTAACATCCCAAAAACAAGTATTTATAGCATTAAAAAAGTGTTGTTATCATCTGTGATATTAAAATGTGATTTAGTTTATCATCTATAAAAAGTGATAATAAAGGCCCCTTTTATCAGCACTGATAAAATGGGTCAATTTTCAGTGCTAATTTTTTTTTTTGAAAAAATGACCTTTATCGATTCTTTTTTAGTGCTGATAAATGTACGAAAAGGTAATTTTTAAAAAGAAACATTTTTTTCGGAAAATGGGAGGGTGGGACCTCCCCCCTTTTATCAGTGCTTGATCCCCCCTTTTAACAATGCTTGTCTAGAATTACCACCCCTTTAACAGGTCTAGAAATCCCCCCACCCTTTAGTAGTGCTAGGAACCAGCATCACCCACTCGTGCACACCCTTGACTTAACTGGGATTCAAAACTGAGACCTCCCCCTCATAATCTCACTCCTTTTTCACTCCCCTATATCATTTTATTCTGTATTTTATTATACATCTATATATTTTTATTCATTTATTAATATTTATTTATCCATATACATATATATATTGATACATATATAAAATATGTTTTTGTGTGTGTGAATTCATGTTTATAAATACATACATTCATACATATATATATATATTTGTGTACATCTATAAATATAGTTATATATATTTATATATATTTAGATATATTATATATTAATATTTATATACATATATTAAAATATATAGATAAATATATATCAGTTTTTCAATGCACACACAAATATATTTATACATATATAAACATTATATATACATAAATTGTATATTTATATAATAATTTATTAATTATTAATTTTAATAAAATGGATATTATTTTTTATTTAGATATGGTTTATATATTTATAAATTTACTTTACATGTAAATATGTTTACATGTATATTTATAAAATTAAATTATTATGTGTGCATATATAAAAAATAATCCTTAAAAGCTTTTATAAAATTGAAAATATACGAGTTTCCCTTTTCTACTCATTATATTGATTATTAATCTCTTGAAACCCTAACATTCATGAAACATGGTTATGATATATCTCCTTCCTTAAACTATATTTCTACACCTTTTTCATCCCTTCCCCTTCTTATTGTCATCTTCGCCCAAATTCACTCACATTCCACCATGATCGTCTGCATTTCTACCACAAAAGTTTCATGACTTTTATCTCATTCATGTTCTGCCATTATCCTCCTTTAATATCTATTTTCATCTAAACCAATTTTTCATTGCATGCAATATGAAGATTGCCAATCTCAATTTTGGCTCAATAAGTCATGGATCTTATACCCGAATCTCTATCTTTTGAAATATAAACTTTTATTTTTTATGGTCAGTATATTTATTCATTATTTTTTTCTATGAAATATATTCATTCATTTATTTTTTCATACACACATATTTAATGGTTATAAATTTTCATGATTGTAATTAATTTTTTTTAAAATTTATTTCTGATTATAAATTTCATATGGTTATAATGGTTTTTATTTACACTACTACTGATATGATCTTTCACATCGTGAAAAAATACTTTTAAAAATGATAAAAAAAATTGTTAATTGTAGCGCTTTAAAAGGGGGCCCGTTATTAGCGATAGTTTAGCATTGATAAAGGCCTCATCTGCAACATAGTGTGGTTTGTATAAAAACACCCTAAAAAATCTCATGTACACAATAACAGCACACTACAACCTCCTATACTTAAAATATACAATTTAATTGAAATAAAATTTACATCATAATTAAAAAATACATTACTATATACATTTCAAATAATGTGTTTTATAATTACATTTACAATTACTATATGCAAAGAATTTAAATCATTAAATTTTGTCTTTGGCACCTGTGATCCCATCTCAAAAAGATCTACACATGGTATCTGTTGCTGAAAAAATCGCCTCAACTAGATCAAAAGAATCCACTTATATAATAAAACTAATTTTATGGTAGTAATATTATAAATAAATAAATTAAACATTATTATGAATGAACACATTATAAAAATTACAACTTTAAATAAAAATCAAACTTTGAGTTATACTGGTCACACCATGAATTATATTAAGGTTCAGCTGATTCCAACATGTCTCAAATCAGGTAAAGACCATTATCCTAAAGTATCAAAACAATTCAAACACATTAACTCAGTTTTGAGTATGTCACTTTTTCTTTTTAATGAAATTAATGATAATTTTATGCAAAGACTCATTTGTAGTTATACAGATCACACTGTGTGTGGGATTGAGGTACAAATGATTCTTTTATATCATAAATTACATAAGGGTCATTTTCCTAAAGTATCAAAATAATCATAATACGTTTTGTGGGTTTTTAGTATGTTACTTGTTCTTTCTACTAAAATGTCATTTAAAACAGGAAACATGTACTTTGAGTCATACAAGTCACATAATGTGTTTTTTACATGATAATACTTATTAAATGTCACAAATGAATTATTAATTTATGTCCTAAATTATCAATACAATCAGAGATCATTTTATCGGTTTTCAGTGCGTGGCATATGTTTTGAACAAAAATGTCAATTTTAAACTATTAACAGGCACATTTAGACATACCAGTCATACCGTGAATTTTATTGAGAATCGGTTGATTCCTAAAAACCCAAAATAACTCATATATCAATAACCTAATGTATCAAAAAAATCTATATTCTTTTGTTCATTTTTCATTACATCACTTCTTCCTTCTTACTAAAAAATGATGTCAATTTTAAATAAAAGACACACTTAGAGTCATACCAGTCACATCGTGCCTCAGATTGAGGTGTGGATACTTCTTACACATCCCATATAACTCATGAATTGTTTATATAATGTATCAAAACATTCCAAATGCATTTTCTCAGTTTCTAGTAAAAAGCATCTTCCTTTATCAAAAATTGACATCGATTTTAAATAAAAAGACGTACTTATAGTCATAAAAGTTGCACTGTGCATCATATTAAGGTGAGGATGATTCAAACAAGTATAAAATGTCTCGTGGATAATTATTCTAAAGTATTAAAACATTTTAAATGTGTTTTCTCAGTTTTGAGTAGGTCAGTTGTCTTTTTTATAAAAATTGATATAAATTGAAAATGAAAAAGATGAACTTGGATTCATAACATTTAAGTTGTGCCTCATATTGAGTATTGACTAATTAATACATGTTCCAAATGGTTCATGGATCATTTTCCAAATGTATAAAAATAATAGGATTTCATTTTCTTGGTTTTCAATACCACACTTGTTTTTTTACTAAATATGATGTAAATTTTAAATAAAAAGATGCGCATGGAGTAATACCAATCACACTGTGACACGGATTGAGGTGTAGTAGATTCATACACATCACAAATAACTCATAGATCTTTTTATTATAGTATCAAAACAATATAAATTAATTTTCTCAATTTCTAGTAAGAAACTTATTCCTTTATCTAAAATTGATATCAATTATTAATAAAAAGACACACTTGTAGTCATATTGGTCACACCGTGAGTCAGATTGAGTGTTGGATAATTCGTAAAAATCTATAATGCCTCATGATTTTTTTCTTAAAGTATAAAAACAATACTAATTCATTCCCATGGTTTTGAGTAGGTTAGTTATCCTTTAACTAAAATTGATGTAAATTGTAAATAAAAATGATGCACTTGGAGTCATACATGTCACGCCATGCCTCAGATAGAGGTTCATGTAATTTTTACATGTTCCAAACGACAAATGGATCATTTCCCTAAAGAATCAAAATAATAAGAATGAGTTTTATCAGTTTTAAATACATCACTTGCTCATTTTTACTAGAAAATTATGTAAATTTTAAATAAAAAGATGGACATAGAGTCATACTGATCACATCATGTCTCATATTGTTTTTCAGCTAATTCATACACATTTCAACTAACTCATGGATCATTTTTCTACAATATCAATACAATTTGAATGCATTTTTTGGTTTTGATTAAGTCAATTATACTTTTTACTAAAATTGATGTATATTTTAAATAAAAAAGATGCACTTGTAGTCATACCGGTTACACCATGCCTCAGATTGTGGTGTGAGAGATTCGTAAAGATCCTAAATTACACATGGATTGTTTCCATAAAGTATCAAGACAATGTGAATTTTTTTTTCATTATTTAGTACGCAACTTGTTCCTTTTTACTAAAATTTATGTCAATTTTAAATAAAAATACGCACTTGGAGTCATACCGGTCACATCGTAAGTCATATTGAGGTGTGAATGATTATTACACGTCTAAAAGGACTCATGTATCATTTTCCAAAAGTATCAGAACGATTAAAATACTTTTTCGTGGATTTCAGTATGTCCATTGTCTTTTTTACAAAAATTTAATTTCAAACTAGAAACACACACTTTGAATAATACTGGTCACATCATGTGTCAGTTTTACATGAGACCAATTCCTTCACATCACAAATGATTTATGAATCAATTTCCTAAATTATAAAGAATATATGAGTGGGTTTGGTTTATTATCAGTGAGTGACACATTTTGAAGTAAAATGTCGATTTTAAACTGATAACAAAAACTTTGATTCATACTGGTCACAGTGTGTGTCAGATTGAGGGGTAGCTGATTCCTACAGAACTTAAATGTATTAGGAATCATTCTACTAATGTATCAAAACAATAATAATTCTTTTTTTTTAGTTTTGAGTATGCGAGTTGTATATTGTACAAAATTTATGTCAATTTTAAATGAAAATACACACATGGATTCATTCCAATAATACCATGTGTGAGATTGAGGCATTGTTGATTCATACATTACCGAAAGTTTCAAAACAATCCAAACATCCAAGGAATCCTATAGTATGAGAATGAAATTCTTATGTGAGTAATACTAAAAAAAATTAATCATAGATATGAAACAATCCATTACTTATTTAGAAGTCACATCTTCATGTTATTTGTATACATTCAGTGATCGGGTATGATGACCATTTGTTTCTAAGAAAATGTACTCCATCTTTTGAATATGAATTTTTTCAAAAGTTATAATGTTACTAAAAAATACAAATACACAAAATATTAATAAATATTTTAAATGAAGTAGTATTTGTCTTGAAAATATCTATTCGGGGATGTTTGTTTTTTGATGGAATATCATCTCTCTCATAAATTTACAATCATAATAATCACAAAATTTTTCATTTTCATGTTTCATACACTGTAGAAATATTGAGAAAAATAATAAATTTCATTTTATGTGTCTTTGTATAGTGAAATATTCTTATATATAACCTAATATGTATGAAGTTGTATAAATTTTCAGGGTCCTTGTGTGTAATGTATGTCATCGTGCCATGATTTAGAAAATATTTACACACCACCCAATAATAATATAATCTTAATTAAAACATAATATAAATTACATACCATTGATTATTTTTCTAAAATGTTTGATGTAGTGTATTAAACATTGAAAAACTTCATCATATGTGGTCGGCTTGTTGGTAATACGTGGAGTGAATCCTAGAAATAAATATTTGGAGTATCTAAATTGACCATAATGAGCATTCAATGTTTCCTAAAAATAAAAAATAAAGAATAATTCATGAAATAATTGAAAAAGGTGTGTGATATAATTAAATTAGGGAGTTTTATACATGCATCACTGGTATTAAGAAGATTAGTTCATCACCAAGTTTCCTTTCAAACGATTTTCATAGGTTTTTCAATATTTCATTCATTTTTTTGTATTTTATTTTTGTTTTGTCTATAGAGGTGATCTGAGGACTAACGAGTCAATTTTTTTAAGGGTAAATCCCATGAATTTGTATTGATATATACTCCTACAATAATTATGAAATTTATTTAGACGAAATTAACATTGTAATTCATATTTTGGAAAATTAAATCATGAAAACATACCTAATGTATAAATATACAAATGAGGATCCTATACATTATTATTTGAGGATTTAATCTAAATTATTAGAAGAAATGTAGTTATTAACATCCTCTCTATACATTTTTTTTGTCAAAATAATCTACGTGACTAATAAAACTTTGTAACTTTTCAACCGCATGAACCATCAATGTTAGTAAATAGGAATATTCAATGGGTAGGGTAAATGTGCTTTTAGAAGATCTGTTTTATTGGTTGGTTGATCCTATAGATGTTTTTTAGTCGACCTTTTATTTCATCCCATTTCCTATGTTTTTCTGTAATAATAATAATCGGTTCAGACCTTGTTTCATTAATTATTAATGTTTTATTACGAAAAATAAATTGGAAATGAATACCTCCTTGAAGACATGATTTTCTATGAGATGTGAAGGACATGAAATTAATGTTCCAGTAGTTTGTTCAACCTTACGAATACATTTCTCATAAATTGGATTAGGTAGATCGGTTCTCAACTCATGGTCTATCCTCATCTACACTCTCACATGGCATATTAGAATTTTTCTATTGTGTAGCTTGTCATTTTGAATATTGAACACTGTATCCCTCTCTATAATGAAATGGGTGGGTGTTGATAAATATAAATAATAATAATTATCACCCAATATAATATTAGTACAGTAAAGGTATCTGTGTCTATCTGCTTTACATTTAATATAAAAATATATTAGATCATTTATTACCTTGGAAAAGAAAGCTCGTTGAGGTGATGTCTCACCTCAAAGACGGTGGGGGTGGGGCAGGATATTAAAGAAATTATTGTTCTTGAGTTATTTGTTTCTCTTTTTTTAACCCCATAAATGTTTATAGTTTCTCTCTTTACCATTGTAATTTTCCATCATGTCTAACTAGTCATTTTTCTTCTATTTGACTTCATTATCTTTATCCTCTTTTTTTATCAAAATATATTCAGGGTGTCACCCAAAAACTCGCACCTATGACGTTCCCATACTGTTCTGTCTTCTTCAAGCCCACTGATAGTAGGTGTTCATCTGGTACAGGTGTTGATGATTCCTATGTCTAATTCATATATAAAATATGTTAAAGTAAGTAATCACTATTATGTAATAGTAATTTAAATCAAAAATATTATTATGTCGTACATACACATGTTTCCCACCCTTTTTTGTATTTTCATCTATTAGTATCCCATCTATATTTACACATTCCTCCTTCCAAAACACATGGCATGAGATGAAAACTGGTTGTGATTTTTATTCATCAATCATCATACAAATATAATTACATTTTTTTTGTGACATATAAAAGTGTTACAATAGATTTTAAATACATAACAATTGTTTCAAGTGAATCATACCCCATCCTTAATTTATGGTAGGGGTACATTGATTTTTCTACCCATCCCGAATTTTTATCACTCAATTTCTATTTAATAAATTAAAAAATTGATCAAAGTGATGAATATATGTATTTCCAATAAATGTATTACTATCAACAATGTACTTGAAAATACACAACCGCACAATGTCCAGTAAACACATCCCATGCATCATGGGTTATCAGGTGTGCATACATAAGTAGTGGGTGTGGTTTTATTTTCCATTCAGTATCATTAAAATTATGTCTCATTAGATTTTTGTGAAATCTTGTATAAATCATTCCAGAAATCATTTATACTTATTTCTTATTGGATTCATCTAATATAAGTTCACACTTTAAGGGATCGTGAAGATTAATTATATGTTTCATTATTTTATTTTTCTATAAAATAAAGATATTATGTCATAAAGTTTCCGTAATATCTTCCAACATCAATGTATTAATAACGATCCCAACATGGTGCCATGAATCTACATCTATTGGAACACATTACTGAGTGATGATTCTAATGTAACTACTGAATATGGCCTTTTGAGGGTTAACATGATGTCCTCGGGCATTCCATGTGACCTCATATTTGATGTATTTTATTTTCAAATTAATGATTTTTTATAACACCATAAAACTATGGAACTCTTATTTTTTCAACATCATTGTTCCTTCATCACTTACCATTTCTTTGGTTTCAAACTCATCAATATATTATTTATATGGATCAGTAGCATCATCATGTGAATATTGTCATTGAACCTATGCACTGATAGTAGAAACATGATGAGAAACCTATTATTCCTCAGTATTGGGAGGACAATCACATACAGAAGGTTGTTGTTCCTCTGTACTATGAGCAACATTAGATTGAAAGAACTATTTTTCCTCACGATTGGGAGCACCAACATGTGTAAAACTCATTATCTAAAGAATTGGTTTAACATTTAATTTAGACAACATAAATACAATAGAGAATAGATAATAACATGAGGTAACACAATGTATATTACAAAAAAATATAACTTGATTATTGAACTCCCTTTTTTTAAAGGATGATGGGATATTACCCCTTTATCGACTATCAAAATTCCTTCATTATGGTCTCCTATAATAGAAAAAATATTCTACATTGGGAACAATCTAAAATGATTATAGAGTCCAAGTGAATTTGTGAATAATCTTTTAATTTTCATCTAACCATTCAATGGTTTGGTCGATAACAGAACAATTGAACACTTTCACTTTACAGGATCTAGAACATAAAATAATTGAAATTCTTATGATTCTATTATAAATGGTTCGTCTTTGTACCCTTCCTTGCTGAAATCAACTTTCATGAATCTCAATTAATCTATTTTAATAGCACACCAAATATAAACCCACTTGAATTGAAAAATCATCTCTTGGGAATGTTGTATAATCCAACTCCCATATCTTTTTTATGATGCCAATGTATGACATATTCATGTAAATTTTTTTTCCTTAGTATTAAAAACATGCATTGCTTCATCAAAAAGTTTAACTCCACTATTTTTCGTGGCATTGTCTTCATCATGACCATTTGTATAGAATGTATATCCCTTAATTACATAGACATTGTAATATAACACATACACACTTGGTCCTCTGATAACCATCCAATTCGTTCTTATATTGAATATGGATTTTCATCTGACTCATTAAAAATATAGTCCTAAAACAATTTTATAAACTGTTGAATTTTTGTGTTTGATTTCTAACATTCATCCCTTGATGGATTAAAATGCCTAAGAATTTCATAGTGTATTTCAACATTTGGTGGAACCTCTAAACCATTATGAAAAATGTAATGGTGGTTCTTCTTTTGATCAACAATATTGATTTTGACAACATGTCTTCCAAAAATTATTTCACCCGCAAGCTTCCTAATGTAATCAGATTTTGGTAGACAAAATATTTCCACACCTGATATGTATTCTATAAATAATTCAATGGATTCCTCAATAATATATCTCTCTACAATAAAACCCTTTTGTTAAATTCTATTTTTGACATACCCTTTAAAAAAATCTTTTACCATTCAATGAGTTACATTCATCTATAGTGTATTGGGACACATATTCTAATATCACTCACTATGTGAACCATAATGTGAACCCTTATATTAGAGATTTTTTATGGGATGAACATTTCTGATTCACATAATATAATGATAATTTATCTTTCCATAGTCAGAAATTTCATCAGACCTATAACTTTGCTGTATATAGCTTTGAAGAGGAAACAAATCATGGTTAATGTATGAAGGGCCTTATTGGAAATAATGAAACATAAATATATAGTAATTAGTTCTTGCATAAAAATATGGCATTCATATGATTTCAGACCCTTTAAATTCAAATAGTTTATTGACCCAATATTCTTGAAATTCAATGAGTACACATATGGAACATTTACGTTATTCCAGATGTTAAAAAACTGATATCTCTTTTACCTGGAATGAGTGTAAGCAGGTAGAGGAAGAATATTTCATTTTTCCCTCATTCATAGCCACCAACTCTTCTCATATTCCCATGTGAAACGTCTCCAATCTAGCCATAATTCCATCGTTTTTTTTCTCAGTGCATTTAGGAACATACCGATGAAACTATCACATAATATTTTTTCACAATGAATAACATCAAGAAAATGTCAGGTGTACAGAAAATTCTAGAATAATAATTCAAACAAAAAACTGGTCACATTTTCCAATCGGTTATCATAATATTTTTCAAAAATGGTTTACGAAAAGTAGTGTCCATATCACTTAAGTTCTCAAACCGTTGATCAAATATTATTGGAGATGTTGTTGTAAGTTCTTATAAACGTCCATAAAATTATGTCACCTAATATAGGTAATTATCCCATTAGGGTATAAATCTAAAATATTCTAGAAAAATAATCTTTGATGGATGTTTCAGCCTAATTGAATGTGTACCTTTTTGACAAATAGGACACTCTTTAGTTCATTTAATGATATATCCTGAAAAATTTCCATAAGCTGGAAAGTAATTTATCATCCCTCACAACATGGATCTCAATGTGAAATATTTATTTTTGTATGAATCATAAAACATAACATCTAAATCATCCCCACCTCAATACGATGCATGGTTTGTCTGGAATGACTCAAAATGTCTCTTTTTATTTAAAATTTACATCCATTTAAGTAAAAACAACATGTGACATACTCATAACTGAGAAAATGTATTTTTATTGTTTTGATATTTTAGGAAAATTATCCATGATTCATATGTGAGTTTTAGGATTCAATTTCACCTCGATATGACGCATGTTGTGACCGGTATTACTCAAAGTGTGTCTTTTTATTTAAAATTGACATTAATTTGTGAAAAAAGAACAAGTGACATAATGAAAACTGAGAAACCAAAGTCATATTATTTTTATACTTAATTAAAATGATATATTAGTCATTATTGATATTTATGACTCAACCATACATTAATACGATGCACCGTTTTTTCGAAATAACTGAAAGTGTCTCTTTTTATTTAAAATTTCTATGATTTTAAGTAAAAATAAATAATGTCATAAAAAAACCAACAGAACACATTTTTATAGATTTTAAATTTTATTAAAATGATATATTAGTCATTTATGATTTGAATGAATCAATATCTTCTCAATATGAAACACAGTATGATAGTAATCACTCAAGGTGTCTCTTTTTATTTAAAATTAACATTAATTTAAGTAAAAACAATAAGTGACCTACTGAAAATTGAGAAAAGACATTCATATTGTTTTGATACATTATGAAAATGATATATTAGTTATTTATTATGTGTAGGGATCAACCAAACCTCAATAGGATTCAGGGTGTGTCCGGTATAACTCAAAATGTCTATTTTTATTTAAAATTGACATTAATTTAAGTAAAAACAAAAAGTAACATACTGAAAACTGATAAAATATATTCATATTGTTTTGATACCTTAGGCCAATTATCCATGAGTAATTTGTGACATACAGGAGTCAAAAAAAACCTCAATCTAGTTCATGTTGTGATTGGTATGACTAAAAGTGTCTCTTATTAGATTAAAATTGACATTTTAGTTCAAAACTTTACTCACTAAAAACCAAGAAAACATGCTCTGATTTTCATGATAACTTGGTAAAATGAATTATAAGTCATTTTTTATGTGTATGAAGTTATCTCACATCAAACTAACTAACGATATGACCAGTATGAATCTAAATTCATGTTTCCAAATTGAAATGAAAGTTTAGTACAAAAAAAAATGGACATACTACAAACCAAGAAAATGAATTCATATTGTTTTGATATTTTATAAAAATTATCCATTAATAATTTGTGACTGGAAGGAATTATCTACACCTCAATATGACACACGGTGTGTCCAGTATAACTCTAAATGTTTCATTGTTTAAAATTAACATTAATTTTAGTAAAAGAAAATGTGACATACCCCAAACTGAGAAAACACATTCGGATTGTGTTGATATTTTAGTAAAATGATCCCTAACTCATTTCAACGTATAGGAATCAACCCTGTCTCAATAAGACACATGATATGACTGGTATGAATCCAAATGTTTCATTTTTAATAAATATGGACATTTTATTAATGTGTTATTTCATATTATTGTTTAATTTATTAGTTTATAGTATTAATAACTTAATATTTATTATTATATAAGTGGATTCTTTTTTCTCTAGTTGAGTTCAATTTTTTGGAAACTAATACCAAGGGCGGATATTTTTTAGAGGGGATCATGGGCATCAAAATATGAAATATTAATGTTTTTGAATGTTTCATGGACAATTGTACATGTAATTATATAAAAAAAATTTTGGAAATTTTAATAGTAGTGTTTATTCTCTAAATACCATTGGTGGACATTTTTTATTAATGAGATCAATTAAATGTATATAATAGGTTTTCTTCTGGGTGTGTTGTTTAAATTGCAAATTTTCTTCTGGGTGTGTTGTTATATAAAATGCAGACTGTAGGAGGCTAGTCCATTATCAGTGCTAAAAAAAGCATTGATAAAGGCTCCCCTTATCATATCTCTGATTAACAATGATTTTTTAGCACTCTTAAAGGCCATTTTTAATGGCATGAATGGGTATATGTGTTTTAGTGTTTACCACTCATCCATATTTTTTGGTTCTCCCTTTAATGTTATATCTATATATATATATAGTTATAATTATTCATAAATTAATTTAGGTACATATATTCATATATATGTATATATATTAATAGATATAGTTAGTTATATTTATATATTTATATTTTAATCTACTTATTTATATATATATTTATATTTTTTTATCCGTATATTTATTCGTATATTAAAATATTTTTATAAGATTATTTTTAAATACATTTAAAGCATATGGTTGTGTGTGTGTGTGTAAATAAATAAATAAATACATATATACAACACACACTCACACACACACACAAACATATATATATATATATTATTTGTATCTATAAGTATAATTATATATATTTATGTATATTCACATATATTATATATTCATATGTATATTCATTTGTTAGAATATATAGATAATATATATCAGTTTGTTAATACAGACACAAACTAATCTATATATATATATATATCACTACTAGAAAATTAGGCTATATCCACGGTTTAGAACCATGGATATTAGCCCACAAACCATGGCTATAGGTTAGAGCGACGGTTCATTGAAATGTGGCTGGAATTATCATGGATATAGGGCCAAAACTATAACCAGTTTTTCGAACTATGGCTATATCCCTATATCCACAGTTTTGAACCGTGCCTATAGCCCTATAGCCATGGTTTCAACTATGACTATAGACTTATAGCCATGTTTTCAAACCGTGGATATAGCCCTATATCTACAGTTTCAAACCCTACTTATAGACCTATAGCCACGGTTTCAAACCCTGGCTATAGGTTTGGACCTATATCCACGACAATACTAGCCACAGTTCAATGAACTGTGGCTAAAAACCTTTCCCATTTCATAAAAACGAACACCCCGGGACAGTACCCACCCCCACACATCCCTTGCACCCTTTTCCCCCTAATGAACCCCCTTGGACAGAATCCCCCCAGACCCCCTACTGGACACCCTCGACAGCACCCCCCCTTCATGGACCCCCTAGACTGCAGCCCCCCTCTGCTACACCCCCTTATATAGAAGCCCCCACATATTGGACCACCTAGACAAAAGCCCCACCGCTAGACCCCCTGGACAACAACCCCCCTGCTGGAACTCCCTTGGACCACCCCTACTAGACAACCCCCTTGAATCCCTACTGAACACCCATCCCCTGGACATCACCCCCCCCCCACCCACAAACACACACACCCCTTTCACACCTTTCACACCCCCCTTGCACCCCCCTTGCACACCCCTTGATCCCCCTGCTGGAGCCCCATGTATTGTAGCCCCATCCCCCTTGGACAGCACCCCCCACCCCCCGTTGGACACCCCCCCTACTTGACCCCCATGGATAGTAGCAGCCCCCTACTGGACCCACTTGGATAGCACCCCCCTTACACTACCCCCCTTGCACCACCCCTACTGGACACCCCCCTTTCACCCCCTAGATAGCAACCACCCCACCCCCACACACATACAAACACCATGTGCACCCCTTGCTCACACCCATTGCACCCCCCGTGGACACCCCTTTCCCCATGCTAGACCCCCATGGATAGCATCCCCCACTCCCTATTAGACCACCCTGGATAGCATCCCCCCCCCCCCCCTGCTGGACCCCCCTGGACATCAGCAGCCAACTACTAGACCCCCCATGGACAACAGTAGCCCCCTACTAAACCCCTTTGGACGGAAACCCACCTACTATACCCCCTAGACAAAATACCCCCCCCACCAACTGTTGGACCCCTGGACGTGCCCCCCCCCCCTCGCTGGACCCCCTTGCACCACCCCTGCTATACACCCCTCCCCTTACACCCCCCCCCACACATCCCTTTCACCACTTGCACACACACCCTTTCACCCTCCTTGAAAACCCCTTACCACCCTTTTGGACCCCCTAGACAGCATCCCCCTCTGGACAGCAACCCCAGCTCCCCTGGACAACATCCCCCTGTTGGACCCTACTGGACAGCCCCCCCCCCCTGTTCGACCCCCTCGACTGCAGCCCCCTTGTTGGACCCCCTCGGACAGCATCCCCCCTACTGGACCCCCTGGACAGCACCCCCCCCCCCCTTTGGACCCCCTGGACAGAAGCCCCCCCTGTTGGACCCCCTAGACAACCCCCTGCCTTCTGGACAACATCCCCCCTACACATCCCTTGCACATGTCCTAAGGGATCCTTAGTTTAGCATATTGACCAAGCGGGTGAGCTTCAGGCTTTTCCGTTAGATGTACATACCACATCATAACCTGTAGAGGATTCTTTAACTGGTGTTTAGAGAGTTGTTTCCCCAGTGCCTTCAGATTTTGAATCCATAGTATATTTATAATATTTCAATGAAATTATTTTTTTAGATTTTAGTGGAATTTTGAGTTATCAGGAACCTCTTATTGTTGCATCTACATCTAGTGCTCCACCTCCCTCAGATTTAGTTGATGTTGATTTGATCTAGTCTATAGTCAAATAGTATCTCCATGTTGTTATAGGTTATGTACATTCATCTCATCGGGATTAATTGAGGAAGATTCTATACAATCGGTTTTCAAGGAATAGGTTTACCAATTGAAAGTGATGACAACTCTACTCAAGTTATTCATGGAGGAGAAAATTTCTTTAGTAGTATGGAGAGATGAGGAAATATTATTATAAACTTTTTCAATCTTATAAAGCCATTCTTATATGTATCCAATACTCGAGTGGCTACCGGCTAAAATTCAAAAGAGAAATAGTAAATTGAACTCCAAAGTTCGCACTGCTACAGTGGTTAATGTTGCTACAATTCTTGATAATTTGGACCAGGGCCTTCGTCCCCTAGACACCTGGAGAAGGGGCGTGTTTCCACCATAAACCACCAACGATCTCACCGTGGAGCTCGTCCCGCGACAGTTGCATGCCACAAGCATTCGGCCAAACCGGATTGGGCTACACCAATCCAACAATCTCCCTTGTTGCATCCATTGATGAGATAGAGGTTAAGAGTGCCCTTTTTATCAAAATCATGATAGTGTGGCTAGTTCTAATGGGTTCGAAAAATTAATTCTTTATGTTCTACAAGGACATAGTTTGTGATGAGCTCCTTAATGATATAAGGGAGTTCTTTAACCATGCCTCAGTGCCCTATGGAATAAAATCCAATTTTATTGCCCTGGTCGCAAAGAAGGTAAATGTTGTGTATTTAAATTATTTCAGACCTATTTCTCTTGGGAATACTATTCCAAAAATCATTATCAATATTTTTGCTATGAGGATAGGATATATTTCTCGTGAGTTTATCTCTTCAAATCAGCCCCCCTGGACAGCCCTTGGACACCCTCGTGGACATCCCCCCTAGACACCCCAACTACACCTTTCCCCCTTCCCTACAGACGCCCTCCCCCTCCCCCCAGACAGTCCTTGGACACCACCTAGACAACCCCTCCTAGACACCCCACCTGTACCCTCCCCCTTCCCTACAGACCCCTCGGCACCCCTGGACATCCCTTGGACACCCCACCTGCACCCTTCCATAATAACCCCCCCCCCCCCCCCCCCCCGGAATGCCCTTAGACACCTCCCCCCGGACAACCCCTCTTGGACACCCCACCTGCACCCTCCCCACTTCCCTGCAGACCCCCTGGCACCCCCCCGGACAACCCTTGGACTCCCCACCTAGACAGCCCCTCCTAGAATATTCTATATCCATCTGTGCCTTCACTTCATTATGAAATAATGCTAATTGAAAAATGCCTTCAAACTTTTCCTAAAATAGGTTTTATCTAGATTATTCTAAAAAATAGACCTCCACTACATATAACTCGAACCCTCTAGTAGGATGGTTAAACAAATAACCTTAATAGACTTATAAATCTAAAGCTGGATAAAAATATCCTCAACCTTCAGTACAATAACCAATTTGTCCTTAGGATCTTTTTACCCAGAAATTATTATGGGGATACCTTCATGAATCTTGGGTTCCTATGTGTGCCTTCAAGATCAATTTATTCAAGGATTTTTATTCATTTAGGTTGGAATTACTTTGGGATGCTTTGGATTTGTTCAAATTTCTGGCTAGGTTCTCATCTTATGTAAAAAGTTGTGTCTCTACCACAATGTTATTGGTGAACATTAATGGAATTATACATGGGCACTTTTCTAGGAAAAGATTGATCAAAAAGAGGATCCTATTTCACCTTTCCTTTTTCTGATTTGCATCGAGTTTTTATCACGCATCCTAGAATGCAAGAGGCTGGGGGCTGGTGCAATGGCTGGTACGGGCTGTAGTGGCTGGTGCAGGCGGGAAGGCAGGCGGTAGGGGGATGGTAGGGGGCTGGTGTGGGATGGAATAGGTGGCAGGGGGCTAGTGTGAGCTGGATTTCATGTGGCTGGGGGCTGTTGGGCATGTGGCAGGGGCTGGTGCAGGCTGGGATGTTGGAGGTCGGGGGCTGGTGAGGGATTGAACTGGTGGATGGGGTAGTTTTGTAGGTGGTGGAGGGTTGGCATGAGTGATTTTCAGGAGGCTGGGTGTGGTGGCTGGTGTGGTGTCTAGTGCGGGGTGTATTGTAGGTTGTTGGGGGCTAGTGAAGGATCACATGCAGGTGGAAGTGGGCTGGAATGCTGGTGGAAGGGGGCTAGTTGCAGGTGCTGGGGGGATGGTGTGAGTTTATTTGAAGGTGGCAGGGTGGTTGTTGCGAGCTTGAATGCTGGTGGATGCGGGCTAAAATTAAGGTGGAAGGGGGATGGTGTGGGCTAGATGTGGCTGAAGTAGAGCCAAAACACAGCATTACCACGGCCTGTCCGTGGCGTGACCACGACATGAGTGCCATGTGACCGTGGCGTGACCACGGATTGAACACGACATGACCGCAGCGTGTTGGCACGGTCCAGCGACATTCGCAGGGCATAATCATTCAACCCGGAGTGAAAGGAGAGGGAGGAGGTGGGGCAACATTCTGGCCATTGCCCCACTGGCATAAAAATGATTAGTTAGTCTCAAAATTGATCACAAGACTCATGGAATACTATCTATGCGAACCACTGAAGGGTGTAATCCTGGAGCATGGCCCAATCACGGCATTACCGCGGTGTGTCTGTCGCGTGACCACTGTGTCACCGCGGCGTGTTTTCCTGGTCCAGCGACATCTGCAGGGCAGTATCTTCTAGCTAGGAGCGGGAGGAGCGGGAGGAGGCAGGGCAACATTCTGGTCGTCGCCCTGCCGGCCGAAATTTTGTTTAGTCAGTCTCTATATAGATCAAAAGACTCATGGAATACTATAACTGTGAACTGCAGTGGGATGTCATCCTGGAGCAGGGCCAAATCACGGTGTGACCACGGCATGACCGCGGCGGGACCGCGGTGTCACCACGAGATTAACGCAGCGTGACCACAGTGTGTTGGCCCGATCCTGCAACATCCACGGGGCAGCAACATTAGGCCAGGAGCGAAGGGAGCGGGAGGAGGCAGGGCAACATTCCGGTCGTCGCCCTGCTGGCAGAAATAGTGATTAGTCAGTCTCAATGTTGATCACAAGGCTCATGGAATACTATCACTGTGAACCGCCAAAAGGTGTCATCCTGGAGCAGGGTGAAATCAATGAATTACCGCGGCGTGACCGTGGCTTGACTGCAACGTGACCGCGGCGTGACCGCGGCGTGACTGCGGTGTGACAGCGGCGTGACCGCGGCGTGTTGGCCCGATCTAACGACATCTGTGGGGAATCATCTTCTAGCTAGGAGCGAAGGGAGAGGGAGGAGGTGGGGAAACATTCTGACCGTCACCCCACTAGAAAGTGATAGAATAGATCAACTATTTAATATTCTATAACAAGGGATCACCAGAGACGGTTATAGAGAGCAGCACAATGACACAACATCTAAAGTTCAACAAAACTACAAAAAATAATCATACACCCTACACAAACCATTTAAAAATTCTTTAACATTGCCTAAAAATTGAAATTTTATTTATAATATTCAATGCGTGAAAAGGAAACTGGCATGGTCAAGGCATATGCATACTCGGGAAATGTCATTTTAGTTAAATGAGTACGATAAGACAATTTATATTATTCAAAGAAAAAAACTAACTATCCACAAAACAAACACCAACAAGAGGCATATGAAAGAATCAAACCAAATCTATACATGATACAAATAATTATCACAACTCATTTGTATAGAAGCCAGCGGACCTCCTTTGGGTGGTTTTTATTATAAAATCATGGCATTTCTTTATCACACAATTCAATTAATTATATTTAACATTTATTCTAAAACTCATTCAGCACAAATCAAATGCAATAATTTAGGCAACTAGATCAACATAACTATCACTGTGAGTATTCACAGATAGTGCACCTCCGTTGAAGGGGTTTAATTAAAAATAAATGACTTTATTTATGAAATGAAACAATTTTCTTAAAGAACACTTATTAAAGATATGAAATTCAATTTAATTAAGCAGAATTAAGAAAGAAGCTAAATTCAATTTAAAGATTTCTTGAATTAAAGAGTCTAGAAGAGGGATCCTACCTCAAGGTGGAACCAAACCATACACTTCAGCTCTGGGAGCTTTGTAACTAAATGTTACTACCCACCCTCTGGGTATATGCACCTTCACACACATGCAAGTAAACTTATCCCCTATGCACACACCTGCATGGCCATGAGCACATGCAAGGGGATCCTTACACATATGCTTATATGCATATACCAGTCTCCACTCACCTGTGTATGAATTTATATATATACATGGGCACACATATCCCCATAAGTTCAGAATCACTACCATGGTTGACTATACACGTAACAGGCGAACCCACATACATATACTTTCTTACCTATGCACACACATGAAAGTCGCCCTTAACATGGATACTCGAAACCTATGAGCAGGGATCAATGCACTACACAAAGGATATTAGGAACATTAAAAAACATAAAGGGTGCTACATAACTAGTGAGAAACCAACCAATGACATTAAATCCTTACCTCGATTAGGAGAACCAAATCCACCCTAACCATCTCAAAATGATCCAACACCCTACTCAAAACATAATATGGAGTCAAAAACATTGAAATCGCCAAATACATGAGGTGAGGGAACATATTAAAATAGTATGCCTTATATAACACTTTATAATTTAATAATATATGGTTACCCATTCAGCTGCCCTCATCCCCCTGCCCCTACCCCCTCCACCCTGCCCCCCTCCACCCACCGCCTGCCCCCTAACCCCTGCACCCCTGCTCTGTAGACCTCTCCCCTGCCCCCTATCCCCTTCTCGCAGCCCCCCTTCACCACCCCCTGCCCCTTCCCCCTTGCTCGTTACCCCTACCCTGCAGACCTGCCCCCTGCACCCCTCCCCCTTGCTCCTTCCCCCTGCCCCATACCCCCTCCACCTAGCCCATAGCCTACATATCCCCCCTGCACAGCCCCCAGCCCCCCTAGCAGGCACCGACCACCCTAGAATGCACCACCCCATAGCATGCACTATCCCTTAGCCTGCACACCCCCCTGTGAGTAAAAAAAATCATTGGAGATGCATGTGGTGTCTCAAATGAGAGGAGTAAGGATTAAAATGAAAAACATAAAAGAAATAATTTCAGAAAATCTATATAAGAATAAACTACCACAAGAGGATAATTATATATTTTCATACATGCATAAGCATGGGCTATGTTTTGTTGCTAGTTATTTTCATAGCATGCATCCCTATCCAAAGAAACAACCTATTATGATAAAGCATACACTCAATAAATGAAGTTCTTGTGAAGAAATTGAGACAAATAAAAATTCATAAATATATATTCGGAATGAGTTATACTAATAAAAGGATTATAAGAATTCTTGTGGAGGAAGCTGTTTCAAAAGGACCATCAGCATTTGAGAAATAATATTGGAAAATTAATTCCAAGGGAAATGTACTCCAAAGGCTTGTACTAAAAAGAATAGCATAGTGGTTATCAAACAAAATGTCCAAAAGTAGCATTGCATTGAAATTTATTGTAATTACCTCTCAATGTCATCAAGGATTATGATGCTTAATTTTGACTTATAGGCATCCTCAAATACCTGAAACGAACATGTGAAAAAATGACTAAAGGTATCCAGTATATGATTTGAAAATTCAATAAGCATTAACAAAAGGATGGATGGGTGTACCATAGGTTAATCTATTAATTCATTAGGCTAGTTTTTGTTGAGGGGAAGTGCAGGTTTGGCACTATTAGGGGGCTCTGATCTCCCTTACACAGTGAATATCTATGTTTCTGAGGCTAGGGAGGATGTGGAATTTATTTTTAGGAAGAAGATGATGGAGGCTAAATAACCACATGAGGTTTTATCCTACTCAAACCCCCCTGCCCCTCCCCCCTGCACAACCCCCCCTACAGACCCCCTTTCCCCCCCTACAGACCCTCCAGGACACCCCCTACCAGTCCCCCATGTAGGGTCTTTTATATTGGTTTTTTTAATGTGGAACCATGGATTCCAGATCTTCTTTGTCCATTTTTTTGTTGGTATGATTTATTTATACTCATAGTGGTTGACTAGTGTATTGATAACCCTCAACTGCATTATCTTTATAAGGGAAATCAGGTGAGGGTGATAGTAGTCATTTCATCAGAATAGTGGTATGAAATTTCCATTTTTGGGTGATCATGGGGTTTAGTATAATAATTGGAACTTATTCTACCCCTACACCTATTAGAAATGGATGGGGAACATTACCTATCATATCTATTGGTTAGAATTCCATAAGATAATTTGAATCAAAATTTGAGTGTTTTTTATGATTATGATGACTAATATGCCCTATGTTACTCATTATATCATTTTTTAAGGATACAAAATTCTTAACGGGTTCACCAATCCCTGAAGTTGATGCCCAATGATACTCATCCTCTATAGGCTATTCACCTGAGGTATTTTAGGCTCATCACATAATGAACATGATGCTCATCACCCAAGGAATTCCATGCTCATCGCATGAGGAAGGATGTGATTATGATGCATTTGGAAAGGTGAATCATCATAGTCTTATCACATAATAAATCTTATACTTTTCAATAATGCATGTTCTGACATCTCTATAAGTATACAATCACATCACCCGTAAAATGGATGCCCATGAATTCAAAATAATTATTTCCGATGTTTTAAACAAAGATTCAGATTATTAAAGCATGGGTACTCACACTTCATTGATCCATATTCATACTCAAACAATATTCTATTAAAAATTAAAATCCATTTATATTTAAGGGATCTAATTATGAGGGAGAGTGCTCTTTGGTTCTCAAATATTTATCAGTATAATCATATGAATCATTAATATAAGTATAGTAAATTTATTAATAATTATTTTTAGGTTTCCTACAGAATATATGTGCACATTATCAATGGCTATATTCATATTCTTCCTTGAAAAAGATATTGGTTTTTAGAAAACCATTTTTTAAAACAAGAAAAAATTTATGGAAAAATGTTTTAAAGACATTCAGGAAATTATAGAATTAAAATTGAATCTTTAGGCAGAGGGAACCAACCTCAACCTCAAGACCCATTGCTTTTGATGACGAGAACTCGAATATTCATTTTTTTCTGCTTGCATGCATATGCAACTTCACATATATATAAGGACACCTAGCCCCTATGTAAATATTTTCTAGGCCAAATATGCAAAAGGGGGTCCTTAGATATATGTTTATACATGCATATTCCCCTATACACTTACACATATATGCATTTTTCATATGAGTTTGATTGGTATAGAATATTCTAAAACATGTTCCTCTATTTTTGGACAAATTCTAACAATATAGAAATAGAAAATTTTTATCTCCCTACATATGAGTCTTATCTATGTAGAGAATCTCATATTCATTGAATAAAAAATCATGGACGGTGTAATTACCCTAATAACTATCAGTAAAATCCATTCATCCTAAAACATTAGTGTAATTTGGTCTTATAAGTCCCTAAACTTGTAAATTTTAGAGTATTTATCATGTTACCATTATTATAATATTAAAATTCTAATATTTAGACATTATGACAAGAAAATATGTATAATCAATTTTTCAAATTAAAATTTCAATGGAAAGTTGTAACAAAAGGACATATGATTGAGAACATAAAATATTCCATTCATTGAAAAAACTATGATGGAGTATCCACATCGTAGTGTCTCTGTTGACCTTATTAGGAAATGAAATGGAAATTATGTGACTATAGTGAAATTCTACCAACCTGATTCAATAGATCTACTAATTTCTAACAAAAGGTGTTAAGGGCCTACTCGAGATTGGTTCTATGACTAGAACCATCTTTTGAAAGAGTGTGAATTTTTGTAAAAAAGCGTGTTGACCTCTTGTATTTTATATTTTATGGATTTAGACCTATATTTTTTATGATAGTTGTGCCTTTATTCTTTCCATGTGAGCCACATATTCATGCATCTCTACAATCTATATAGATATAAAATCATGATGTTTCACTTCCTCTATAGTTAATAGATTTAAATAAGTAGTTTTATCCTTTAAATATATTGTATGGTGGTTGTAAAAATAAACATGATGAGATCATAATCATGGGTGGCTAAATCATCTCAATAACTGAGAACATTATGATCAAGGATGTGCTAGTGTCTATAATAAAACACACATACACATAGGCCAAGGAACATTGTTGAAGGTTGTCATAATTATCAGAAATTTTCTCTAAAGGATTATATATGATGATAGATTAAAACATTAACTAAGCCCACTTTCATTAAACCTGATGCTAGATGACAATATTGGCAACCAAACTCTTTTCACATTCTACTATAGGTATATAATCTAGAATTTTATTTTTCATGGACATATCTTCTTTATATTGTGTCATAGTTTTAAGAAAGTCCTCCATAATTTCAACCTGTTAAACATTAGGGATGGAACATGATAGTTTATTATTGATCAGATGAATACATAACATTGTTCCACTGGGAAAAATGTAATTAGGTCTTCCAACACATGTAGTCTAACATGTGGAGTCTTCACCAATCTCAAAAAAAATATCATGAGGATGAAACTCCCTCAAAATTATTAGAATGTGGGGATATAATTCTTTTCCCCACAATAAATTATAAGTATAGTATGACATGAAAGGATATTTGAGAATCAAATTTTTTATACACCCATCAAACTGGTTTCCCCAATACCCCATCAATATTGTATTCAATCCATAACATGGAATAACCCCATGAAAATTTATTTGGACCATTCTAATGTTGTAATGAAATTTCTATGTCTGAATCCCAATGAATCATCATCAACCACATTTCATAATGGAAAATGGGTTATATTATCTGTAAATATTGATTAGAGGTAAATATGTAACCTGTTTTAAATGACCAAATTATCCTGATAACCTATAAGTATCAAAAGGATCTAAAATGGTCACTCCATATATAAAATCATCCAAAATCCCATATCACAACAAGATAATGTATGCAATTTATTCTAAATTCCCTCTATCATTATCTACCACTACACCAAAACTTGTTGAATAAGGAATGAACCCAAAATGGGAAAAATCATTTAACAAATAAATAGGACCATCGAGTCATTAATTGAAAATGAACAAGACCATATACCATAGCTTCATAGTTCACTCCACATCAAGTATTAGTTTCAGATTCAAGGAAGAACAGAATAAATAAAATAAATTTTCAAATACCTTGATGATAGGGCATGGGGGTGTTGACCTCGGCATTCGGGGTGTTGAGGGTTGTAGGGGAGAGTCGTCGGGAAGGAAGGGAGGAGGTGGGGAGGCCGCTCGGAGCAGCTTCGCTGGAGGAGGAGGATCATGGGGATGAGGGTCGCGATGAGAAGGTATCGTGGGTATTGAGGGCTTTGGTGATGAGGCATCGGGGAGGGGTCGGGATGGTAGAGAAGAGGTGGGGAGGCTGCTCGGAGCAACTTCTCTGGATGAGGAGGGTCACGGCGAGGAGGCACCGTGGTGGGCATCGAGCTGTTGAGGGGTTTTGTGGAGGATGGATCGAGTTGAAGGAAGAATGAAATAATGGGTTGGGGTATTCATCCACTGAGCCGTGGTTAATTGTGGGGGTGTATAGATGGATTTTTTTATCCATGGCTTTATAGGCGTGGCTATAGCTCAATTTCATAATTGTATATATATATATATATATACAATCACAAACACATTATATAAGTATATAAGTATTCATATATTTGTGTTTGAAATAAAATGGAAATTAATTTTATTTAGATAAGTCTTATATATTGGGAAATATATTTTATATGTAAATATGTTTACTTATTTATTTATAAAAATAAATTTTTATATCTGAATATATAAAAAAATATGTATATATTATTATATTTTTTGTTATAAATAACATTAAATTATAAAAAATGACAAAAAATTAAAAGCCAAATTAATAATATAAATTTTATACCTATGAATAAATTCAGTCACCGATGAAAAATGGAAAAAAGACCCTCTTAAATGAGGCTGAAATTCCATAGAATGTTAATCAAAATTGGGTATCCCGACTAAAAACTCAGTTTTGGAGGGACTTTTGGGTCTTTTTTGCCTAAAAAATCTTTATATAGGGTTTTCTTATGTCACCAGTATGTAGAGATAGTCGTAATCTTCGATTTGATATGTAGTATATCTCAAACGGACACCCGAATCAAAATTTATTTTCCTTTGATGTTTTTGTTATGTTTTCAAATTATTTTAGATCTTTTATTAAATTTTTTATTTTTTGTGTCTTCATATTATTATTGAATGATTAATAATTGATAATAATTATTAAATTATTAATTAATTCTAATTTTTAAAGTATTTTATAAGCCATTTTTACTGATCATCTTATATATTATGTGTAAATGTATATCTATACTTATCTAAAAAATATTTAAAAATATAAATTATATTTATATCAATATCAATATATTAATATATATTAATATATTTTATTTTATAATTATTTTTTGTTTATGGTTTTATATTTTTTTCATGAACATTATTATTATAATCGATTGGGAAAACCTCTCTATTAAGAAAAGATGAAGCCCTTTTATGCTGGATTGAGAGAGAACCCATTTCAAGACTGAATCCCCAAACACAACATGCCCCAATAAAAGGCCTGAAAATTGTAAATGGAAGTAAATATAATTACCTCAATGTCAAATCCATATAGCCTGAAATACTAAGGTTGAGAAACATATAATTAGATTTGTTTGAAATCCCCCAAGGTATCTATCCATCCATTTGAACACCAACCTAGAAACCCAAACCATAGCTTCCATTGGGATCTATGGGGAAGATCATCATGGTGGACAGATCTGCTAATAATGTAGACGATTTGCCAGAAAAATCATCATCCTCAACTAGAGCGGGTTCTTCCTCTCATTTCATCGACCCATTCCTCAAGTAAGGATTGACCCTCGTTATTATCCCTCACCATCACACCTAGGATTGATTCTTTCCATTAGTCACCATGATGACTATAGGCCTTCCTTTTCCACTAGCCCTGTCACTTTCTTACCAACCCCCACCACCGATTTGGAGTTAATATATTTTCATTGACCCCTACGTTAGGTTTACTTTAATTTGTTTTATCTTTAGGTATTTGAAATTAATATATATTCATATTGTTTCAATAATTTAGAAAAATTTTCCATAAGTCATTTGTGATGAGTACGAATCTGCCCCACCTCAATCCAATGCATGGGGTGAACGGTATGACTCCCCTATTGTAGATATGGCCATTAACTGCTCGTAAAATAGGAATTTACACTGTTAAAAGTCATTATTATCACCAGAACAATTAAAAGGGGTCATTTTTATCATCTCTAAAAAACAGATAATAAAGGACCCTTTTATCAGTGCTAAAAAAATCACTGATTAAAGGGATCTTTAATGGTGCTTTTTTAGCGCAGATAAAAGTCATAAAAAATAATTTTTTTCTATAAATTGAAGGTTGGGACCTCCCAACTTTTATATGTGCTTGATCCCCCATTTTAACAATAATTTTCTAGCCTCACACCCCTTCAATGGATTATAATCCCCCCACCCACCATTTAATAGTACTAGGGACCTACATTTCCCACCTGTGCACACCCCTTAGTTGGGTTTCGAAACTAAAACCCCCTACTCATAATCTCTCTTATTTTCTACTCCCATATGTCATTTTATTTTGTATTTTATGATACATCTATATATTTATATTTATTTACATATATTTTTTATCCATATATTTATAGATATAGATTTATATATATATTTAAATACATATGTAAAATATGTGTTTGTGTGTGTGTGTTTATAAATATATACATATATATATATATATATTTACATATGTGTGTGCATATATAAATATAAATTTACATATTTGTATTTAGTTAAATATTTTATATGTTAATATTTATATGCACATATTATAATATATAGATAAATATATATCGGGTTGTCAATGAGCACAAAAATATATTTACATACATACATACATTATATATACAATAATTGTATATATATATATATTTATTTATTTTAAATAAAATGGATATTATTTTTTATTTAGATAAGGTTTATATATTTAGAAGTATACTTTATATGCAAATATGTTTACATATATATATTTATAAAATTAAATTTTTATGTGTGAATATATAAAAAATATGTATATAATTTTATATATTTGATTATAGAGAAAACTAAATTATGTAAAATGATTAAATTTAATAACAATAATATCAAAATGAATATAATATTTTTTAATAAATTCATTCCCCACTGAAAATAGGGAAAATTCCACCCTTAAATGAGGCTAGAAATAGATTGAATGTTATAAAATTATGAAACACTGACTAAAATATCAGTTTTAAATCACTTCTAAGGATATTTTGGGCCTCAAGAAGACATAATAGGGGATCCCCCCATCATTAGTGTGTAGATATTGGCACAAGATTAGATTTTATATGTGGTAGAACTCATATAGACACTCGAATCAAAAGTTATGATCTTTTGAAATCAGAGTTTCGTTTTCAATTTATTTTTTAAATTTTTAATAATTTTTTTTATTTTGTGTGTCTTCAAATTGTTAATAAATGACAGTTACTCAATGATAAAGGGAGTCCCGTTAATATCCCTAAAAAATATTGGTAAAGAGTTATCGTTATCAGTGCTAAAAAACTATAATAAAGGGGTTACTTTTAACAACATTTTTTAGCGCTGTTAAAAGAATCTTTTATCATAAGTTTTTTAAACAATGATAAAAGTACCCCCTTTATCAATGAATTTTTTAGCGTTGTTAAAGGGTGTCCCTTTGTAATGTTGTTTTTGTGGTAGTTATCTATGTGTGTACTTTTATTTAAAAATGGCCTTTTAAAAATATATTCTTTCATATATATGGTTAATTTTTTTTGTTATAGTATTATTAAAAAAAATTAAGTTCTTATATAGGTGAATTATTTTGCTCGGGTTGGGGTTGTTTTTTAGCAACTGATACCATGATTAGGATTTTTTTAGACGGGGTCTCATGTGCCAAATACAATTAAACATTGATGTTTTTAAATGTCTATAGATAGTAAATGAAAATGTTGTTATACAAAATATTCTTTGAAATATATATAATATGATTTTCTGTATATTTAATGTAAATTTTATTTGAATTAAATTATGAATTTTCATACAGGTTCATTTCTAGGTAGGTGTATTTGGCGTAATGGGTTGTTATTCAAACATCACATTGCAATAGTTGGGCAGTTATTAGCGTTAATGAAAACAATGATAATTGGGTCCTCATTTTAATGACGCTGACGACGATAATGTTTTTTTATCACCATTAAATCTCTCTGAAAAGTGTTAAAAGGTCTATCTGTGGTTGTGGAAATTCAATTTTTTTGTAGTGACAATGATATCCTTATACAGACATAATTTGAAAAGGATTTGAAAACAGTGTGGTTATAAAACTAATAAGTACTCATTGCATCACTAAATGAGGTAGGAGGTGAATTCATGATATAATGGGATTGCAACCATATAACACCATGTATGTCATACAGGAGATATGACCAGTTTTTGTTTAAAAAATAATTATTTTTAAAATTATAAAAATTTAAAACAAAATTCATATTTTCCATTAATAATATAAAGAGTAAAAAACAAGTACAAAACTATTTTTAATAATGACATATTCATCAAAAAATCTCTTTAAATTTAAAATATATCAATCTTTATTAAAAAATATAAAAACTCATTTTTAATTATGAAATTCATATAATATATTTAAAAGATATAAGATATTCACATAAAAAATAAGAAAATTATTTTTCCTAAAAATAAATTATAATAAACAAAATTTATAGTTATGAAAAATTAATAAAAAATCCCTTTTCCATATGAAGTAATAAAAAATTATATATTCCAAATTAAAAAGAATTTATCAAAAAAATATTTATCCACTATAAAATATAAAAAATATCCAAATTTTCATCTTAACAAACTAATTAAAATAAATTATTTTATTTTAGAAATAAAAAATTAAATATCCCTTTTTTATGATTTATTTGGAAATTAAAATTGAATTTCCTTATTTTATATTATGATTAATTAAAATTTAATCCTTTTCTAAATTATCCCATTATAAATTTAAAATACTAAAAAATCCCCCTTTTCCTTTCAACAAAAATGAAAAAATTAATTAGAAAACCTAAAGTTAAATGTAAAAGTTATACATTTTTCCATTAATATTACTCTAGAATAAAGGATATCTATTTATTTTTTAACAAATGATATTTTTTAAAAAATATTTTTAATTTAGGTAGATTTATGTTTAAATTCTCATTGATTGATTTTATTTTATAGGAATTTTAGTTTTTAACATAAATTAAAAAAACAAAGATTTATTTATTGAATGGGGGATATTAAATTTTCAATAAAAAATGTTTTTCTATGATTTATCAAAGGAAGTATTTTTTATTATATTTTAAAAAAATCGTAATGAATATTATTTTCATTCACATAAATTTATTTTTAAAAAATGAGTTATCATTGAATTATTAATAGTAAAAATTGGATTTGATTTGTTGATATGGTATAAGTCAATATATTTTTACTGAACCGGGTCCTAGCATGTGTGAACGATGTTCATAGAAGCCACAATGCTAGTCAAAAAATAATCAATAAGTTATTGCATAAATATTTTAACATTATTTTTAAAAAATATTAATAGTTTTATTACTGATAGTAAGATAAATTAATTTTGATGGATATGAGATGTCATATATAAAATGAAATTAAAATTATTTTTTTGGACGAATTAGAAAATATTTAAAGGCAATTTTTTTATCCAAATTGATGTTAAAAATAAAAACATCTCGAAGTAATTACATACATAAATTAGTTTCAATTACATGTTTAATGTAAAAATAATAAATGATGTCAACTTCAATGTTTATGAGGTTTCTTTATGACACATCCAGGCATGTGAATACCTATCAACACCATAGGTCTTGGTGTGTGTGGAATTTGCATGCACAACTACTAAAAAAACATAGTTTTCCTTAAAAAACCTCTATCATTGATAAAAAAGTGTTGATAGTCGAGGATCTATTAAAATGGGGGCATTTTATTAGTTCTCATAAAGGATATTCTAAATTTCTCTTTTATGAACACTAAAAAAGCATTGATAAATATAAAAAAATTATTAACTTTTTTTTGTAAATTAGAGGGTATAGACTGCTTTTTAATAGAGATCCTTCAACGACGCCAGGAAACCCCACCCGCACGAACAACATACACCCATTTAACTGTGCTATGCATACATCCCTATCCCCTTAACAAGGTTAGTCACCCACTGCACCAACTTTCGCACCCCTGCCTCCGCTTGGATTTGAACTCGAGGCCTCTCCCTTGAGCGTCTGCACCATTACCACTCACCCATCTTGCTTGGTTTCCCCATTAATGATTTATCTATATATATATATATTTATTTATTTATTCATATATATATATATATATATATATTTAAAAGTTTGGGGCTGAAGTAGGATCATGGGGATGAGGGTCGCGGTGAGAAGGTATCGTGGGTATTGAGGGTTGTTGGTGATGATGCATCGGGGAGGGGTCGGGATGGTAGAGAGGAGGGGGGGAGGCTGCTCGGAGCAACTTCTCTGGATAAGGAGGGTCGCGGCGAGGAGGCATCGTGGTGGGCATCGAGCTATTGAGGGGTTTTGTGGAGGATGGATAGAGTTGAAGGAAGAATAAATTAATGGGTCGGGGTATTCAGCCACTGAGTCGTGGTTAATTGTGGGGGTGTAAAGATGGATTTTTTATCCATGGCTTTATAGGCATAGCTATAGCTCAATTTCATAGTTTTATATATATATATATATACACTCACAAACACATTATATAAGTATATAAGTATTCATATATTTGTGTTTGAAATAAAATGGAAATTAATTTTATTTAGATAAGGCTTATATATTGGGAAATATATTTTATATGTAAATATGATTAATTATTTATTTATATAAAAAATTTATATCTGAATATATAAAAAAATATGTATATATTATTATATTTTTTGTTATAAATAACATTAAATTATAAAAAATGACAAAAAATTAAAAGCCAAATTAATAATATAAATTTTATACCTATGAATAAATTCAGTCCCCACTGAAAAATGGAAGAAAGACCCTCTTAAATGAGGCTGAAATTCCATAGAATGTTAATAAAAATTGGGTATCCCGACTAAAAACACAGTTTTGGGGGGACTTTTGGGTCTTTTTTGCCTCAAAAATTTTTATACAGGGTTTTCTTATGTCACTAGTATGTAGTGATAGTCGTAATCTTCGATCTGATATGTAGTAGATCTCAAACGGACACCCGAATCAAAATTTATTTTCGTTTGAAGTTTGTGTTACGTTTTCAAAATTATTTTAGATCTTTTATTAAATTTTTTATTTTTTGTCTCTTCAAATTATTATTAAATGATTGTTAATTGATAATAATTATTAAATTATTAATTAATAATAATTTTGAAAGTATTTTATAATCCATTTTTACTGAACATCTTATATATTAGGTGTAAATGTATATCTATACTTATCTAAAAAATATTTAAAAATATAAATTATATTTATATCAATAAAAATATATTAATATATATTAATATATTATATTTTATAATTATTTTTTGTTTATGGTTTTATATTTTTTTCGTGAACATTATTATTAGAATAGATTGGGAAATCCCCTCTATTAAGAAAAGCTGAAGCCCTTTAATGCTGGATTGAGATAGAACCCATTTCAAGACTGAATCCCCAAACACAACATGCCCCAATAAAAGGCCTGAAAATTGTAAATGAAGTAAATTTAATTACCTCAATGTCAAATCCATATAGCCTGAAATACTAAGGTTGAGAAAAATAAAATTAGATTTGTTTGAAATCCCCCAAGGTATCTATACATCCATTTGAACACCAACCTAGAAACCCAAACCATATCTTCCATTGGGAACTATGGGGAAGATCATCATGGTGGATAGATCTGCTAATAATGTAGACGATCTGCCAGAAAAATCATCATCCTCAACTAGAGAGGGTTCTTCCTCTCATTTCATCGACCCATTCCTCAAGTAAGGTTTGACCCTCGTTTTTATCCCTCATCATCACACCTAGGATTGATTCTTTCCATTAGTCACCATGATGACTATAGGCATTCCTTTTCCACTAGCCCTGGAACTTTCCTACCAACACCCACTACTGAGTAAGAGTTCAGATCGTTCCATTGACCCCTACGTTAGGTTTACTTTAATTTGTTTTATCTTCAGGTATTTGAAATTAATATATATTCATATTGTTTCCATACTTTAGAAAAATGTTCCATAAGTCATTTGTGATGTGTAGGAATCTTCCCCACCTCAATCCAATGCATGGGGTGAACGGTATGACTCCACTATTGTAGATATGGCCATTAACTGCTCATAAAACGGGCATTTACACTGTTAAAAGTCATTTTTATCACTAGAACAATTAAAAGGGATCATTTTTATCATCTCTAAAAAACAGTTAACAAAGGACCCTTTTATCAGTGCTGAAAAAATCACTGATTAAAGGGAATTTTAATAGTGCATTTTTAGCGCAGATAAAAGTCATAAAAAATTAAAAAAAAACTATAAATTGAAGTCTGGGACCTCCCACCTTTTATATGCGCTTGATCCCCCCTTTTAATAGTACTTTTCTAGCCTCACACCCCTTCAATGGATTATAATCCACCCACCCACCATTTAATAGTACTAGGGACCTACATTGCCCACCTGTGCACACCCCTTAGCTGGGTTTCGAAACTAAGACCCCCCACTCATAATCTCTCTTATTTTCTACTCCCATATGTCATTTTATTTTGTATTTTATGATACATCTATATATTTATATTTATTTCCTTATATTTTTTATCCATATATTTATAGATATATATATATATATATATTTAAATACATATGTAAAATATGTGTTTGTGTGTGTGTTTATAAATATATACATATATATATATATTTTCATATGTGTGTGCATATATAAATATAAATTTACATATTTGTATTTAGTTAAATATTTTATATGTTAATATTTATATGCACATATTATAATATATAGATAAATATATATCGGGTTGTCAATGAGCACAAAAATATATTTACATACAAACATACATTATATATACACTAATTATATATATATATTTATTTATTTATTTTAAATAAAATGGATATTATTTTTTATTTAGATAAGGTTTATATATTTAGAAGTTTACTTTATATGAAAATTTGTTTACATATATATATTTATAAAATTAAATTTTTATGTGTGAATATATACAAAATATGTATATAATTTTATATATTTGATTATAAACAAACTAAATTTTGTAAAATGATTAAATTTAATAACAATAATATCAAAATGAATATAATACTTGTGAATAAATTCATTCCCCACTGAAAACAGGAAAATTTCCCCCCTTAAATGAGGCTCGAAATAGATTGAATGTTATAAAATTATGAAACACTGACTAAAATCTCAGTTTTAAATCCCTTATAGGGATATTTTGGGCCTCAAGAAGACATAATAGGGGATCCCCCCATCGTTAGTGTGTAGATATTGGAACAAGAATAGATTTTATATGTGGTAGACCTCATATAGACACTCGAATCAAAAGTTATGATCTTTTGAAATCAGAGTTTCGTTTTCAATTTATTTTTGAAATTTTTATTAATTTTTTTTTATTTTGTGTGTCTTCAAATTGTTAATAAATGACAGTTACTCAATGATAAAGGGAGTCCCGTTAATAGCCCTAAAAAATATTGATAATGAGTTATCGTTATCAGTGCTAAAAAACACTAATAAAGGGGTTACTTTTAACAACATTTTTTAGCGCTGTTAAAAGAATCTTTTATCATAAGTTTTTTAAATAATGATAAATGTACCCCCTTTATCAATGAATTTTTTAGCAACTGATACCATGATTAGGATTTTTTCAGACGGGGTCTCAGGTTCCAAATACAATTAAACATTGATGTTTTTAAATGTCTATAGATTGTAAATGAAAATGTTATTATACAAAATATTCTTTGAAATATATATAATATGAGTTTTTGTATTTTTAATGTAAATTTTATTTCAATTAAATTATGAATTTTCATACAGGTTTATTTCTAGGTAGGTGTATCTGGTGCAATGGGTTGTTATTCAAACAGCACATTGCAATAGTTGGGCAATTATTAGCGTTAATGAAAACAATGATAATTGGGTCCTCATTTTAATGACGCTGACGACGATAATGTTTTTTATCACCATTAAATCTCTCTGAAAAGTGTTAAAAGGTCTATCTTTTGTTGTGGAAATTCAATTTTTTTATAATGACAATGATATCCTTATACTCGCATAAAATGAAAAGGATTTGAAAATAGTGTGGTTATAAAACTAATAAGTACTCATTGCATCACTAAATGAGGGAGGAGGTGAATTCATGATATAATGGGATTGCAACCATATATCACCATGTATGCAATGAAGGAGATATGACAAGTTTTTTTTTAAAAAAATAATTATTTTTAAAATTATAAAAAATTAAAACAAAATTCATATTTTCCATTAATAATATAAAGAGTAAAAAAACAAGTACAAAACTATTTTTAATAATGATATTCATCAAAAAATCTCTTTCAATTTAAAATATATCAATATTTATTAAAAAATATAAAAACTCATTTTTCATTAAGAAATTCAAATAATATATTTCAAAGATATAAGATATTCACATAAAAAATAAGAAAATTATTTTTCCTAAAAATAAAATAATAAACTAAATTTATAGTTATGAATAATTAATAAAAAATCCCTTTTCCATATGAAGTAATAAAAAAATATATATTCCAAATTAAAAAAAAATTATCAAAAAAATATTTATCCACTATAAAATTTAAAAAATATCCAAATTTTCATCTTAAAAAATTAATTAAAATTATATATTTTATTTTAGAAATAAAAAATTAAATATCCCTTTTTTATGATGTATTTGGAAATTAAAAATGAATTTCCTTCTTTTATATTATGATTAATTAAAATTTAATATTTTTCTAAATGATCCAATTATAAATTTAAAATATTAAAAAATCCCCCTTTTCCTTTCAACAAAAATGAAAAAATTAATTAGAAAACCTAAAATTAAATGTAAAAGTTCTACATTTTTCCTTTAATATTACTCTATAATAAAGGATATCTATTTAGTTTTTAACAAAGAATATTTTTTAAAATTTTTTTTTAATTTAGGTAGATTTATTTTTAAATTGTCATTGATTGATTTTATTTTATAGGAATTTTAGTTGTTAACATAAATTAAAAAAAACAAAGATTTATTTATTGAATGTGGGATATTAAATTTTCAATAAACAATTTTTTTCTATGATTTATCAAAGGAAGTATTTTTTATTATATTTTAAAAACATCGTAATGAACTTTATTTTCATTCACATTAATTTATTTTTAAAAAATGAGTTATCATTGAATTATTAACTGGAAAAATTGGAGTTGATTTGTTGATATGGTATAAGTCAATATATTTTTACTGAACTGGGTCCTAGCATGTGTGAACGATGTTCACAGAAGCCACAATGCTAGTCAAAAAATAATCAATAAGTTATTGCATAAATATTTTAACATTATTTTTTTAAAAAAAATTAATAGTTTTATTACTGATAGTAAGATAAATTAATTTTGATGGATATGAGATGTCATATATATTATGAAATTAAAATTATTTTTTTGGAAGAATTAGAAAATATTAAAAGGAAATTTTTGTATCCAAAATGATGTTAAAAATAAAAATCTCTCAAAGTAATTACATAGATAAATTAGTTTCAATTACATGGTTAATGTAAAACTAATAATTGATGTCAACTTCAATGTTTATGAGGTTTCTTTATGACACATCCATCCATGTGAATACCTATCTACACTATAGGTCTTGGTGTGTGTGGAATTTGCATGCACATCTACTAAAAAAACATAGTTTTCCTTAAAAACCCTCTATCATCGATAAAAAAGTGTTGATAGTCGAGGCTCTATTAAAATGGGGGCCTTTTATTAGTTCTCATAAAAGAGATTCTAAATTTTCCTTTTATCAATACTAAAAAATCATTGATAAATATTAAAAAATTATTAATATTTTTTGTAAATTAGAGGGTATAGACCGCTTTTTAATAGCGATCTTTCAATGACGCTAGGAAGCACCACCCGCACGCACCACAGACACCCATTTAACAGTTCTATGCATACATCCTTATCCCCTTAACAAGGTTAGTCACCCCCTGCACCAACTTGCGCACCCTTGCCTCCGCTTTGATTTGAACCTGAGGCCTCTCCCTTGAGCGTCTGCACCATTACCACTCACCCATCTTGCTTGGTTTTCCCATTAATGATTTATCTCTATATATATATATTTATTTATTCATATATATATATATATATATTAGGTTGGGGCCGAAGCCTCATTTTTTTTTAAAGCAAAGCGAAGTTCTCTATTAACTAGCTAGAGGGAGACCCATAACCTAGCCCGAAGTCCCAGTGGGAATGTAGCCCATTACATAGCCCATATGCACAAATTATTGGCCTAAGGCCCATTTTGTGAATAGTTACCGTACTGGTACGGTGCCCTACCTTCGCTACAGTAAGTACCGATAAATAGTAGCATCGCCGCTACAGTACCCGCCGATAAACAGTGCTGGTACAGTACTAGTAGCCCCATGGGATTAGAACCCCCATTTTCATGTAGGATTACAGGGTGCTTACCAATTAGACAAACCCCAACTACGTGTATATATATATTATGTATAATATAAATAAATATATATATATATATTTGGTAATATTTTTTAATAATCATATTTATCAATATATTAATTTATTTATTTGTTTAATGTTGAAACACAGGTATCTCTTAAACAGTGTGTCGGATTGGAAAATCGAGGGCACCGTTGAGCTCGGAGCGTGCCTTTTACCCTAGGAGGGGTGTAAGTTTTGCGGGCGAGGCCCGTCTAAGAAAAATGGCCCCAAGGGCGTTTTCGTAATATGGTGGCCTCATGAACTATGTTTAATAACATTTGAACGGGGTCTCGGATTAAAATTCTGAGACCGCCGTTGTTCTCTGGAGGAGGTTTTTACCCAAGGGTAGGCTCAACCTCAACCCCGTTGAGAGTTTCAGGCACGAGATAAATTGGGGGTTAAATTAATAAAATTTTAATTAATTTATTCCTTATTTAAACCCTAACCCCACCAATATCCATCCCATTTCCCCTGGCATAAGCACTCAACCAAGGAGGGGAAGCTCCTCCTCTCCTCCCCCCCTCCGGCGAGGCGGCTCCGGCAAGGTGGCGGTTTGGCGGCGAAGTACCGGGAAAAGCCCGACAATGTAGGATCGCGCGTTTATTTTAAACTCTCGCACCTCCTTTGGATTCATAATTTTGCGTCGAATTGCTGTTTGATTTTTGAGCGAGGCCCATGGTTGTGTAGTATATTTTATTCTCCATCTGACGCATATTTCGGTTCTAAAATCCGAGTCCCGGCGCACTCGCAGTAATTTGCCAAAAACAGCGTGGGTTTTTGAGGTTTTCTGGCCGGTTTTAAGTGTTCTGGCCGTCTAGCGTGGTGGTCTGGCGAGTCGATGTGGCGGAGCAGCGGCGGAGGCCGGGCCAGTGGCAGCGGCTTCCGGGCGAGCTGGGAGCGCGACCGGCTACGGCGAGGAGGAGGCTGGATGTCGAGGAAGGTGGTTGGCGCGAGCACGGCGGAGTAGCCCACTTCTGTGGAGGCCGGTGCTGGGTCAGCAGGGGATGCCGTGGAGGAGGCCAGTGGAGCGCTGGATCGCAGGCGTCCCGTGCAGGCGGTGCGGAAGGCTGGCCGGTTATTCCGGCCGGAGGAGCCGAGGGAGGACCAAGGTCTACGAACCCCAGCTGGCCAACAAGGACCCACAGGCTGCGGGTCCTGTCGGGAGAAGAAGACCGGCCGATGGCCGGTCAGGTTTTTAAAAAAAAAAATTTAAAAAATTATGTTAAAATAATAATATCATTATCATTATTATTGTTGTTTTTTATATAAATCTTAAACCGGGTGTTGGATTTGGGGGCTGTCTACGGTGACACGCTCCTTAAATTATGAAGAATATTTTGAGATGGTTTTGAGAATTTTTAATTCCCGAAACGAGGGGCCTCGGAGGCACGACGCGTCTTTAAGTGAAATGTCGTTTTTTCGGGAATCTTGTTTTGGACGGCGTGAGCGCGTATGACGTCCGTTTTGAGCGCCGTTAGTGGAATTGGAACCCTGGCACCAAGGCGAAGCTTTCCAGGGTGGTTTCGGGCGCTGTTGCCGTAGTTGAGGCGCGGGCCCCATGACCCGTCTTTTGAGTTGTGTGCAGCTTGTAGCGACTTTTTTCCTCGGACGTCCGTTCGGGGCATGCGACTAGTCGATTTTGGGTGTTTTCTCGAGTGCATCGCATTGGCGTAGTCCACCCGCTATAATTCCACACGATGGTGTTGGCCCCTCGAGGGTCGTTTCGGGAGTTGACAGTGATTTCCAGCCTTATCGCCGAGTGTCCGTTCTCGACAATTGAGGTGTCCATTTCGTGTACTTTTTTTAGAGGATTGCAACGGGGCTATCTGTTTGTTGAGTTTCGGGACTGGGGTGTGGGTCCCACGTGGTAACGCTCGTGCGCGGGGCGCCGGAATGTATATTTTTTTCCAGATATCTGTTTCACTCAAGTGAGTAGTGCTTTTGACGTGTTTTCCCAAGGGGATCACAATAGTGTGATGCGCCTGACTGTTTTCGAGGCCGAGGCTCGGGATCATGGGACTTCGTTCGGGCGTGAGGCGGTGTTGGCGAATTTTCCGTCGGATGTCCGTTGGGGGCGAGTTAGTAGTCGATCCCGCACATTTTTTCATGAGGATTACAATAGTGCGATATGTTTGGTTGTGCGGAGCCTCTTGTGCGATCTTATTAAATGTGGAAATGTGAAGGTGCGCAGGGGCGGTTCTTCTGTTGTGTTTGTAACAGACCCTTGGAGTGTGATCATGTACACTCCCGTGTGAGTGAAGTAATGCTTGAATAGATGTGGATGTCCGTGCCCCAGTCGTTGAGGCGGCAAGTTGGAAATGTTATGTCACGCCTTTGCGTTGACGTTGGGTGCCGTGTTCACGATAGACCTTGGGCTGGAGACGTGGTATACTCTGGGAGAATATGAGAGCACCTGGAGGTATGTTTGGTTTGTAACTGAGAAATTTGTGTGCTCAGTTAGGGAGGACGTGGGGCCACACGTCGTGCGGGCCCCAGTGGGTTACTCATTGACATCTTTGGGTTTACCCTCTAGTAGGGCTGGGCAGTGGGTTGCTCAATGACTTCTAGGGTTTTCCCTCCAGCAGTGACTGGGCAGTGGGTCACCCGACGCTCTTAGGGTCTACCCTCCAGCAGATACTGGGAAGTGGGTCGCCCGATGCACTTAGGGTCTACCCTCTAATGGAGACTAGGCAGTGGGTCACCCGATGACCTCTTAGGGACTACCCTCCAGCAGGGCTGGGCAGTGGGTCGCCCGTCGTCTAGTTCCAGGTCTACCCTCTAGAAAGGCTGGGCAGTGGGTCGCCTCTCGACTTATTCCAGGTCTACCCTCCAGCAGGGGTGGGTAGTGGGTCGCCTGATTATGTATCAAGGTCTACCCTCCAGTGGGGCTGGGCAGTGGGTCACTTGATGATGTATTAGGGTTTACCCTCTAGCAGGACTGGGTAGTGGGTCACCTGATATCTGGTTATGAATTACCCTCAAGCAGTGCTGGGAAGTGGGACACATGTCGGCATTCCAGGCTGAGTCCTTTCTACTATGTTATCCTGTGATGTTCCTCCATGATTACCAGAGTAGGACCCTTGGTTGTACGGGTCGGTGATGGACTAACATTGACTTTGAGGAGACCTCTCTACTATTGGGCTATGAGGAGTTGTGGTTTGACTTTCCCTAGAACTCTCAATCAGAAGGGGAACATTCCCCACCGAGTTGCGTTGTTGTGACATGATCTAAAACCGTGCGGGCGAGTTAGTGCCGCCCAAAGCGGATAGTGTCATGTTGCGGTGATTGAGCCCCATGTCTTGTAGTTCTAGGTAGATTTGCGGGATGCTGAGCGTCGATGGTGTTATTTCTGGTACTGTTGCCTAATCGTTTTCTTAGGCTGAGCTACAGGATGGAGATCCCCTTACGACCTTGTTCAGACTTCTTATTTAGAATTGGTACTTGTATATACCTTGATCTGGTACCCACATCTTGGGTTTGGTTGCTCTCCTTCCATGTGAGGCAAAGACGTGCGGGGTATGCCACGTGCTTTCTTTGTCTAGCTTCTCGTGGTTGGACGAGTCTACTCTCCTGCTATAGGTAGCGAAGACATGATGAGAAGTTCATCTTCTCACCATTTCCAGATCCTTATGTCTGGATGAGTCTACCTAATTGCCTCTTGTTGGGTTGAGCTGGACTCTATACTGTACTCTTTAAGTCACATTCGGTTGTACTCCTTTACTTTTTCATGTTCGATCTACTGCTCATCCTTCGCTACCTCCTTTGTAACTCCCTCGAGCCTTTGGGGTATCATACTATGTCTGTTTGTACTCACCCGTTCTTTTGCTTTTCCCACACTTGGTGTTCCCTTGTAGACGAAGGACAGGTTGATCATGACTCCAGTGGAGCATAGGAGTTTCGGATCTTGGACCGCGTGTGGTTGTCGTAGCCGGGTTCCAGGTGAGAGACCCGTCAGCTGTTTGTTTTGTTTACCAGTTGCTGGGTTGTGGAACTTTATTTTTGGTTGGGAACATGTTTTCCCCCTTTTCATTTTCTGCACTTTACTCGTACTATGTAGAGGTCGATGCACACTTGTGGTTGTTTATGGCAGTTGCCCTTTTCTTTTCTTTTTTACTATGCACTTTTGCATTGAGTGTGATGCGTGTGTGTGTATAGGTTCTTAGGAAAAGGCCTCCCCGAGTTGTTGTGCCCTCGGTGCTGGTCGCCCGCCCCTGGCCTATGGAGGCAGGCTTGGAGTAGCTGCGGCTTGAGCCCAGGTAGGTTCGAGTCATGAAAAAGTGGTATCAGTGGTGGTTCGTTCCTTGGGACATTGTTCGGACGTCCCTAAAAGAGGAATTGGTTGGGATTTAGGGAAATAATGTTAATGTGTCTCAAGAGTGGTTCTCAGAAAAGGGAGTTCAGTGATGGTGCGGCGGACGACGTATCCATTCACCAGGACCTTAATAACCTTCTTGATGACTCAGCATGCTGAGACACTTATTGCAGGGAAATTTGTTTGGGCATCACATCGTACTGAGTCTTTACTGTCTTTCTTGAGTCAGCTCCCCATCTTTGATGTTGTTGGTATATACATTATCCTCATCTGACCGCTACACTCCTTGATAATATTCAGGATGTCTCCGCGAAGATAGCCAGAAAAGATACCAGCTTTGGTGTGTGATGACGACCTTATGAGCTACGAGGCCACAGTCCAGGACCCATCATGCGAGCCCCTTTCGTCGGGTGTTCCAGTAGAATCACCCCCAATTGTTGAGTAGTAGATAGTTTCAGCAGAGTAGGCTGAGCTTGAGCCCAGTTTGACCGCACTCTGTGAGTTCCAGCGGTAGAGACCACTGAGGTTTAGTGGTGAGCCAGACCCTCAGGAAGCAGAGGTTTGGCTCGAGGAACTGGTTCACCTTTTCAGGCTTGTGCAGATGCCAATAGATCAGAGAGTGGCTCTGGAAGCCACCATTGTTCATGGAGCAGCTCAACATTGGTGGAGTCTGGTGACTCAGCTTCTTGGCGAGTCGTCGCTTTCATGGGGTGACATTCAGTTGTTGTTCTGTGAGGAGTTTTACCCCTCCTGCTTGCACTCCATTCAGATTCAGGAGATCCTGCAGTTTCAGCAGGGAGGGATGACGATGGCCGAATACACAGCTAGTTTTGCGGATCGTGCACGCTTTTACCCATACTTGGTCTGGGACGACAACATCCGAGCATGGATGTTTGTGCAGGGTCTCTGCCGATAGATTCATGTTGTCATAGTACCCGTGGGCATTTCCACATATGTCGGGGTGCTAGAGCAGGCGCTGGTGATAGAGGGCTTCCTGTCACGTTCTAATGTTGGTGGCGGCGGCAGCCACGTCGGAGCCGAGACGTCTGCCGCAGCTTGTGGGCGCCGCCAAGCAGGACCTCGACACATGTGGCTTTCTGAAAACCAGACTCAGGGGCGTCGTTGTACACCAAAATGAAGCCGGAGGGTACCAGTGCATCCCAAAGATAGTCGTTGCTATTATTGTGACGGGCAAGGTCACTTGGCACGAGACTACCCGAACCGAGTTATGGAGAGCTTCGGGCAGGCAGCAGGCGCACCACCACGGCAGAGGCAACGCCGTGATTGGAGTAGTTCCCATAGAGGTGGTGGTAGCAGGGGAGCGGGAGGAGTTAGAGGTGGGGGATGATGTTATGAGGTTTTCCCATCATTACTAGATGGTCCACGTTAGGCTCCGGGAGCTGACAGTTGGGACCATGGACAGCCGTGAGCTTTGGAAGTCTATGATCCTGCAGAACATGAGGTGATAAGAGGTACGCTCTACAACTCTTCTACTTTTTGCAGTAGAATTGTTAGACTCTGTGTGTGAAATGCTTTTCTCCAGGATCCTTTTTTGAATTGTTACCAAGGTGGCGTTGGGCGTCGGTGTAACCCTTTGTTGGTAAGGTAAAAGGGGTGAGACCTTTTACATTAGTCGATGGTGTCGAATCCATCGCTTTCTGAGCGTGTGAGAGAGTCTTGGTTGTGAGTCATCGACTGGGAAATCTTGTGTAACCAGATATCCTTGGGTGTGTCACCATATGGATATTCTGAAATAGGGAATCACCGGGCATTGTCCTAAGTGCGGGCGGTGATTCCAGTTGCGGTGTGCGACGTAAGGGTTCGGTTGGGGAGGTGAGATACCCCTGAGATCCTTCTGGCCCTTTGAGACTGTGAAAAGCGATGGCAAGGTTCCCTACCACCTTGCCCTAACCCCAAAGTCTGAAGTGGGTTCACGACATCGGCAAGGGCAGACCTTGCGTGAACGGATCAAATCCTTTGGTTCGTGTGTAGTGACGCAGAGCTGTGCGTGGGTTCTTCTGGGTATGGGAAAGCCAGGTGTGGGCTAAGTACCCTGTTTTGATCCCTAGTTTTTCTTTTCAAGGAGGAAAATCATGATGGATGGAATGATGTATGAAACTAGTTTTTGCTGTGAAAGAGTTTGGAATATTCTTGATGATATTCCAGAGTATCTCCTTCAGACGGTGTGCGATTCCGAGCCCCGGAGTGGCCGGAATTAAATATTCAGTGCGTTGACACTAGAATCGCCAAAAAATGGGATAAATTCTAAAAGGTGCATTAGATCAGAGATCCGAGTTTACGGATGGGTCTAGAATTGGGTTTTTACCCTAGGAACAACATAAAATATGTCGGCGCGGGATGTTTGGACCCCTCGCTCGCTTTTGGAACGTTAAACCGATAAATTAATTAATTAATTTATTCGTTTAATGTTCAAACGCAGGCATCTATTAAATGGTCGCTCGGATTGGAAAACTGAGGGCACCGTTGTGTTTGGAGCGCGTCGTTTACCCTAAGAGGTGTGTATGTTTTGCGGGCACGACCCATCTATGAAAAATGGCCCCAGGGGCGTTTTTGTAATTTGGCGGCCTCAGGCACTATGTTTAATAACATTTGAACGGGGTCTCGGAATAAAATTCTGAGACCGCCGTTGAGCTCGTGAGGTGGTGTTTACCCTAGGGGAGGCTTAACCTCGACCATGTCGAGAGTTTCGAGCGCGGGATAAATAGGGGGTTAAATTAATTAAATTTTAATTAATTTATTCCTTATATAAACCCTAACCCCACCCCTCTCCTTCCCCTTTCCTCTGGCATAAGCAGTCAACCATGGAGGAGAAGCTCCCCCTCTCCTCCTCCCCTCCGGCGAGGCGGCTCCGGAAAGGCGGCGGTTTGGTGGCGAATCACCGGGAAAAGCCCATCAAGGTGGGATCAAGTGTTTATTTTAAACTCCCGCACCTCCTTTGGATTCATATTTTTGCGTCGAATTGCTGTTTGATTTTTGAATGATGCCCATGGTTGTGTAGTATATTTTATGCTCCATCCGTCACATATTTCGGTTCTAAAATCTGAGTCCCGATGCACTCGTAGTCGTCCGCCGAAAACATCGGGTTTTTTTGAAGTTTTCTAGCTAGTTTTCAGTGTTCTAGTCGTCTAGCGCAGCGGTCCGATGAGTCGGCATGCCGGAGCAATAGTGGAGGTCGGGTCAGCGGCGACGGTTTCAGGGCGAGCAGGGAGCGCGGCTGGCCACGATGAGGAGGAGGCTGGCGGTCGACCAGGGTGGTTGGCGCGAGCACGGCGGAGTAGCTCCCTTCATCGGAGGCTGGTGCTGGGTTAGCAAGGGATGTCGCAGAGGAGGCCAGCAGAGCACTGGTACACGGGCGTCCCGTGCAAGCGGAGCGGAAGTCCGGCCGGCTATGCTGGCCATTGTAGCCGAGGGAGGACCAGGTTCAACGGACCTCGGCTGGCCAACAAGGACCCGCACGCTGCAGGGGTCATGTTGGGAGAAGTAGACCGGTCGATGGCCGGTCTGGTTTTTAAAACAATAATTTAAAAAAATATAAGTTAAAATAATAATAATAATATTATTATTATTATAGTTTTTAATATAATTCGTAAACCGGGTTTCGGATTTGGGCGCCGTCTACGGTGACATGCTCCTTAAATTACGACGAATATTTTGAGATGGTTTTGGGAAAATTTAATTCCCGAAAGGAGGGGCCTCGGAGGCGCAACGCGTCTTTAAGTGAAATGTCTTTTTTCCGGGAATCTTGTTTTGGACAGCGCGGGCGCATCTAACATCCGTTTTGAGCGCCGTCAGTGGCGTTGGATCCCTGACACAGAGGAAGAGCATTCTAGGGTGGTTCCGGGGACTGAAGTCGGAGTTGAGGTGCGAGCCCCATGACCCGTCTTTTTAGCTGCGTGCAGCTTATAGCGACTTTTACCTCTGATGTCCATTCGGGGCATGCGAGCAGTCGATGTTGAGTGTATTTTCGAGGGCATCACATTGGCATAGTCCATCTTCTCTAATTCCTCACGTTGGTGTGGTCCCCTCGAGGGCCGTTTTAGGAGTTGATGGTGATTCCCAGCCTTAACACCGGGTGTCCGTTATGGACACGTGAGGAGTCCATTTCGTGTACTTTTTCGAGAGGATCGCAACGGTGAAATTCGTTCGTTGAGTTTCTGGACTGGGGTGTGGGTCCCGCGTGGTAACTCTTGTGCGCGGGGCGCCGAAACGTATCTTTTTCTCCGGATATCTGTTGCACTCAAGTGAGTTGTGCTTTTGAAGTGTTTTCCCGAGGGGATCACAATGGTGCAATGCGCCTGACTGTATTCAGGGACAAGGATCATGATCATGGGACGTCGTTCGGGCGTGAGGCGGTGTTGCCGACTTTAGCGTCGGATGTCCGTTGAGGGTGAGTATGTAGTCGATCTCACATGTTTTTCCTCGAGGAATACACTGGTGTGATCTGTTTGGCTGTGTGGAGCCTCTTTCATGATCTTATTAAATGTGGAAATGTGAAGGTTCTGCGGGGACGATTCTTTTGATGTGTTTGTAGTGGACCCTTGGCATGTGATCGCGTACACTCCCGTGTCAGTGAAGTAATGCTCGAATAGATGTGGTAGTCTGTGCCCCAGTCGTTGAGGCGGCAAGTTGGAAATGTTATGTCATTCTTTTGCATTGATGTTGGGTGTCGTGTGCACGATATCCCTTGGGCTGGAGACGTGGTATACTCTTGGATTTTACGAGAGCGCTTGGAGGTACTTGTGGTTTGATGCTGAGACGTTTGTGCGCTCAGTTGGGGTTGATGTGGGGCCAAATGTCGTGTGGGCCCCATGTCTGTGTCGTGTTCTACATTGCATTCTTTGACCTCTCACGACGTAGAGGGTCCCTCTGTGTGTTTTTATGTCCAGTTGGGTGGAGTATTTCCCTTAGCTCTATGCTCATTTGTTGACTAACAGGGTTGAGTGGTCTCCCCCTGGTTTCATTATCGATGGATCGTCCAGTAGTGGTTCTAGTGGCATCCCATGATGGAACAGGTGCTGAACCTATTTTGAGAGAGTTGTCCTGGAGTTGGGTGGTTTCACGATACCCACTCCCTATTTGGTTGGACATTGTTGTACCCTATAGTAGATATGGACTGAGAAGTTCTGATTTTTACCCTGCAGCGGGGTTGGGCAGCGGTTTACTCATCGACTTAATCAGGTTTACCCTCCAGCAGGGCTGTGTAGTGAGTTTCTCACTGACTTATAGGGTTTACCCTCCACTAGAGACTGGGCAGTGGGTCACCCGACGCTCTTAGGGTCTACCCTCCAGCAGAGACTAGGCAGTGGGTCACCCGATGCACTTAGGGTCTACCCTCCAGCGGAGAATGGGCAGTAAGTCACCCGACGACCTCTTAGGGTCTACCCTCCAGCAGGGCTGGGTAGTGGGTCACCCGTTGTCTAGTTCCAGGTCTACCCTCCAACAAGGCTAGGCAGTGGGTCGCCTATCGACTTATTCCAGGTCTACAATCCAGCAGGGCTGGCCAGTGGGTCGCCTGATGATGTATTAAGGTCTACCCTCCAGCGGGGCAGGCAGTGGGTTGCCTGATTATGTATTAGGGTTTACCCTATAGCAGGGCTGGGTAGTGGGTCACCTGATATATGGTTCTGAATTACCCTCCAGCAGGGCGGGGCAGTGGGACACCTGTCGGCATTCCAGGCTCAGTGCTTTCTACTAGGTTATCTTGTGACTTTCCTCCATGATTACTAGAGTAGGACCCTTGGCTATATGAGTCAGTGATGGAACATCTTTGACATTGAGGATACCTCTCGACAGCAGGGTAGTGACGAGGTGTGGTTTGACGTTCCCTAGAACTCTCAAGTACAAGGGGCACTTTCCCCACCGAGACACGTTTTTGTGACGTGATCTAAAACCGTGCGGGCGAGTCAGTGCCGCCCAAAGTGGATAGTGTCGAGGTGCGGTGATTGAGCCCCTTGCCTTGCGGTTTGGGGTAGACGTGTGTGATGCTGGGCATCAATTGTGATATTTCTGGGACTGTTGGATACTCGTTTTCTAGGGCTAAGCTACGGGATGGAGATCCCCTTACGACCTTGTTCGGGCTTCTTATTGAGCATATGTACTTGTATATACCTTGTTCTAGTACCCACATCTTGGGTTTGGTTACTCTCCTTCCAGGTTAGTTGAAGACGCACGAGGTATGCCACGTGCTTTCCATGTCTAGCTTCTCGTGGTTGGACGAGTTTAATTTCCTGCTTTATGTAGCGAAGACTCGACGAGAAGTTCATCTTCTCACCATTTCCAGCACCTTATGTATAGACTAGTCTACCTTCTTGCCTCTTGTTGAGTTGAGATGGACACTCAACTGTACTCTTTACTTCACTTTCGGTTGTACTCCTATACTTTATCCTGTTCGCTCTACTGCTCACCCTTCGTTACCTCATTTGTTTCTCCCTCGAGCCTTCGGGGTATCCTACTGAGTATTTTTGTACTCACCCCTGCTTGGGATTTGCTCGCCCTTGGTGTGCCCTTGTAGAAGAGGGACATGTTGGTCGTGACTTCGGTGGAGCTTAGGAGTTCATGAGCTTGGACCGCGTGTGGTGGTCGTAGCTGAGTTCTAGGTGGGAGACCCGTCAGCTTTTTGTTTTGTTTACCTGTAGCCGGGTTGTGGGACTTTTTTTTGTTTGGGCGCGTGTTTTTCCCATTTTCCTTTTCATCACTTTACTCGTACTATTTAGAGTTCGATGCACTCTTGTGGTTGTTTATGGCAGTTGCCCTTCGCTTTTCATTTTACTCTGCACTTTTGCATTGAGTGTGTTGCGTGTGTGTGTACAGGTTCTTAGGCAAAGGCCTCCCAGAGTTATTGTGCCTTCGGCGCTGGTCGCTAGCACCTGGCCAATGGAGACGGGCATGGGGTAGTTGCGGCTCGAGCCTGGGTAGGGTCGGGTCATGACAAATATAATCCTATGAATCATTAATATAAGTATAATAATTTTTTTAATAATTATTTTTTAGGTTTCCAATAGAATATATGTTCACATTATCAATGGCTATATTCATATTCATCCTTGGCAAAGATAGTGGTTATTAAAAAATCATTTTTTAAAACAATAAATAAATTATGTAAACAAGTTTTTAAAACAATCAGGCAGTTATAGAATTAAAATTAAGGGTTTTGGCCAAGGAAACCTACATCAACCTCAAGACCCGTTGGTTTTGACAATGACAACTCGAATCTTCCTTTTTTCTGCTTTCACGCATATGCAACTTCACATATATATATAAGGACACCTAGCCCCTATGTACATATTTTCATGGCCAAATACGCATAAGGGGGTCCTTAGATATATCTTTATACATGCATATACCCCTTTACACTTACACATATATTCATTTTTCATATGTGTTTGATTGGTATAGAATATTCTAAAACATGTTCCTCTATTTTTGGACACATTCTAAGAATATTGAAAATGAAATTTTTTATCTCCCTACACATGAGTTTTATCTATATAGGGAATCTAATATTCATAGATTAAATAGTCTTGGATGGTGTAATTACCCTAATAACTATCAGTTAAATCCATTCATCCTAAAACATTAGGGTCATTCAGTCTTATAAGGACCTAAACATCTAAATTTTAGAGTATTTATCATGTTACCATTATTATAATCTTAACATTCTAATATTTAGACATTCTGACAAGAAAATATGTACAATCCATTATTCCTATTATAATATCAATGGAAATTTGTAACAACGGGACAGATGATTGAGAACATAAAATATTCCATTCATTGAAAAAACTATGGTGGAGTATCCACATCATAGAGTATCTATTGACCTTATTAGGAAATAAAATGGAAATGATGTGACTATAGTGAAATTCTACCTACTTGATTCAATAGATCTGCTAATGTCTAACAAAAGGTGTTATGGGCCTACTCGAGATTGGTTCATTGAGTAGCTCCATATTTTCATAGAGTATGAATTTTTTTAAAAATGGTGTTTAGCTCTTGTATTTTATATTTTATGGATTCTAGAACTATGTATTTTTTTGATAGTTAGGCCTTTATTATATCCATGTGATCCACATATTCATGCGTCTCTATAGTCTGTATAGAAATAAAATCATGAAGTTTCACTACTTCGACAGTTAAGAGATTTAAATCAGTAGTTTTATCCTTTAAATATATTTTATGGTGGTTGGAAAAATAAACTTTATGAGATCATATTCATGGGTGGATAAATCCTCTTAATAAATGAGAACATTATGAACAATGATGTGCCAGTGTCGATAATGAAACACACCTACACCTAGGCCAAGGAACGTTGTTGAAGGTTGTCATCTTTATCAGAAATTTTCTATAAAGGATTATATATGATGATATATTAAAACATGAACCAAGCCCACTTTCATTAAACCTAATGCTAGATTACAATATTGGGAACAAGAATCTGTTCACCTTCCACTATAGGTATATAATCTAGAATTTAATTTTTCATGGATATATCTTCTTTAAATTGTGTAATAGTTGTAAGAAAGTCCCCCATCATTGCCTCCTGTTTAACATTAGGGATTGAACATGATAGTTTAGTATTGATCAGATGAATACCTAACACTGTTCCACTGGGAAAAATGTAATGAGGTCTTCCAAAACTAGTAGTCAATCATGTGGAGTCTCACCAATATCAAAAAATATCATGAGGATGAAACTCCCTCAAAATTATTAGAATGTTGGGATATAATTCTTTTCCCCCCAATAAATTATAAGGATAGTATGACATGAATGGATATTTGAGAATCCAATTTTTTATACACACATCAAACTAGTTTCCCCAATACCCCATCGGTATAGTATTCAAATCATTACATGGAATAACCCCATGAAAATTTATTTGGACCATTTTCAAGATGTAATGAAATTTAAATGTCAGAATCCCCATGAATCATCATCGACCACATTTAATAAAGGAAAAATGGGTTATATTATCTCTAAATATTGATTAGAGGTAAATATGTAACCTGTTTTAAACGACCAAATTATCGTCAGAGCCTATAAGGATGAAAAGGATCTAAAATGGTTACTCCATCTATAAAATCATCCAAAATCCCATCTCACAACATGATAATGTATGGAATTTATTTGAAATTCCTTCTATCATTATCTACCACGGCACCAAAATGTGTTGAATAAGGAATGAACCCAAAATGGGAAACATCCTTTAACAAATAAATTTGATCATCGAGTCATTAATTGAAAAAGAAAAACACCATATACCATATCTTCGTAGTTCACTCCACATCGAGTATTTGTTTCATATTCAAGAAAGAATAGAATAAATCAAATAAATTTTCAAATACCTTGATGATAGGGCATGGGGGGTGATGACCTCGGCATCCGAGGTGTTGAGGTTTGTGGGGGAGAACTGTCGGGAAGGAAGGGAGGAGGTCGGGAGGCCGCTCGGAACAGCTTCACTAGAGGAGGAGGATCGTGGAGTGGAGGGTCACGGTGAGGAGGTGCCATGGATATTGAGGGCTGTTGGCGAGGAGGCGTCGGGGAGGAGGCATCGAGAAGGGTTCGAGAAGCAAGTGAGGTGGTGTGGAGGCTGCTCAGAGAAACTTCTCTGGATGAGGAGGGTCACGTCGAGCAGGTGTCAGGGTGGGCGTAAAGCTGTTGAGGGGTTTTGTGGAGGATGGATTGAGTGGAATGATGAAGAAATGAATGTCTTGGGGTATTCATCCACGGAGCTATGGCTAATTGTGGGGGTGTAGCAATGGATTTTTTAATCTGTGACTTTATAGGCGTGGCTATAGCTCTATTTCATAGTATATATATATATACACAGACACACACAAACATTATACATGTATATAAGTATTCATATATTTGTGATTGAAATAAAATTGACATTAATTTTTATTTAGATAAGGCTTATATATTGAGAAATATATTTTATATGTAAATATGTTTAATTATTTATTTATAAAAATAAATTTTTATGTGTGAATATATAAAAAAATACTTATATATTAATATATATTTGGTTATAAATAAAATTACATTATAAAAATGATTAAAATTTAAATCCAAAATAGTAATATGAATGTAATACATATGAATATATTCAGTCGCCACTGAAAAATGGAAAAAAGACCCTCTTAAATGAGACTGAAATTCCATAGAATGGTAAACAAAATTGGGTATCCCGACTAAAATTTCTGTTTTGGAGGGATTTTGGGTCTTTTTTCCCTCAAAAAGATTTATAGATGGATGTATTATGTCACCAGTATGTAATGTGAGTTGTAATATTCGATTTGATATGCAGAAAATCTCAAACAGACACCCGAATCAATATTTATTTTCATTTGAAGTTTGAGTTACATTTTCAATTTATTTTATATATTTTATTAAATTTTAAATTTTGTGTGTCTTCAAATTTTTAATAAATGGTCATTACTTGATAATAATTATTAAATTATTTGTTAAAAATATTTTTTAAGTATTTTATATGCTATTTTCACTAAACATATTATATATTAGGTGTAAATTTATATCTATACTTTTCTATTAAATATTTAAAAAATATAAATTATATTTACCTAAATATCAATATATTTATATATATTAATATATTGTATTTTATAATAATTTTTTGTTGGTTTTTTTCGTGAAGATTATTATTAGAATAGGTTGGGAAAACCCCTCTATTAAGAAATGTAGAAGCCCTTTTATGATGGATTGTGATAGAACCCATTGCATGACTGAATACCCAAACAGAACATCCCCCAAAAAAAATACATAGAAATTGTAAATGGAAGTAAATCTAATTACCTCAAAGTCAAATCCATATAGCCTGAAATACTAAGGTAGAGAAACCTATAATTAGATTTGTTTGAAATCACACAATGTATCAATCCATCAATTTGGACACCAACCTAGAATCCCCGGCCATAGCTTCCATTGGGAACGATGTGGAAGATCATCATGGTGGACGTATCTGCTGATAATGGAGATGATCTGCCTGAAAAATCATCATCCCCAACTAGAGCGGGTTCTTCTTCTCATGTCATCAACCCATTCCTTAAGTAAGGATTGACCCTTATTATTATCCCTCACCATCACACCTAGGTTTTAGTCATTCCTTTAGTCTTCATGATGACCAGAGGCCTTCCTTTTCCACTATCCCTGGCGCTTTCCTACCTACCCCCACCACCGAGCAGGAGTTCAGATCTTGCCATTGACCCCAACATTAAGTTTACTATAATTTATATTATCTTCAGGTATTTGAAATTAATATATATTCATATTGTTTCAATACTTTAGAAAAATGTTCCAAAAGTAATTTGTGATGTGTAGAAAACTGCCGCACCTCAATCTGATTCATGGGGTGAGCGGTATGACTCCACTACTGTAGATATGGAAATTAACTGCTCGTAAAACGGGCATTTACTATGTAAAAAGGAATAATTATCACTAGAACAATTAAAAGGGGTCATTTTTATCATCTATAATAAACTGCTAATAAAGGACCCTTTTATAAGTGCAAAAAAATCTCATATTAAAGGGACCTTTATGGAATCTTTTTTAGCGCAGTTAAATGTCATAAAAAATAAATTTTTTCGTATAAATTGGAGGTTGTGACCTCCCCCCTTTTATCTGTGCTCGATCCCCCCTTTTAATAGTGCTTGTCTAGCCTCACACCCCTTCAATGGCTTGGAATCCCCATGCCAATTAACAGTACGAGGGACCTACATTGCCCACCCCCACACACCCCTTAAGTGGGTTTCGAAACTAAGACCCCCCCTCATAATCTCGCTTATTTTCTACAACCATATGTCATTTTATTTTGAATTTTATGATACATCTATATATTTATATTTATTTCCTTATATTTTTATCCCTATATTTATAGATATAGATTTATATATATATTTAAATATATATGTAAAAAATGTGTTTGTCTGTGTGTGTGTGTTTATAAATATATACGTATATATATATATATATTTACATATGTGTGTGCATATATAAATATAATTGTACATATTTGTATTTAGTAAAATATATTATATGTTAATATTTATATACGTACTTACGTTATATATACACTAATTGTATATATATATATATATATTAAAAAACATGGATATTATTTTTTATTTAGATAAGGTTTATATATTTAGAAATTTACATTATATGTAAATATGTTTACAAATATATTTATTAAATTAAATTTTTATGTGTGAATATATAAAAAATATTTAAATATTTTTATATATTTGATTATAAATAAAACTAAATTATGAAAAATGATTATATTTCATAACATGAATATCAAAATGAATGTAATACTTGTGAACAAATTCATTCCCCACTAAAAACCAGGAAAAGACCCCCCTTAAATGTTGCTAAAAATAGATTGAATGTTAAAAAATTAGAAACACCGACTAAAAACTCAGTTTTAAATCCCTTCTAGGGACTTTTTGGGCCTCAGAAGACATAATAGGGGATTTCCCCATCATTAGGGTATAGATATTGTCACAAGATTATATTTTATATGTGGTAGATCTCAAACGGACACTCGAATAGAAAGTTATGACCTTTTGAAATCCGAGTTTCATTTTCAATTTATTTTAGATATTTTATTAATTTATTTATTTTTTGTGTCTTTAAATTATTAATAAATGATAGTTTCTCAATAATAACTAGAAATTTATTAATTAATAATATTATTTTAATTATTTTATAATCCATTTTCACTAATTGTTTTATATTTTATGTGTGAATGTATATTTAGCAATAAATAAAACATATTTTAAAAAATATATATTATTTTTAAGGAAATGTAATTTTTTTTAAACATACCATTTATCAGTTCTAGGAATCAAACACTGATAAATCCCCCCTTTATCAATTCTACTAAAAAACACTAATAAAGAGAGTTTTGTTAATAGCCCTACAAAACATTGATAAAGAGGTACCTTAATCAGTGATAAAAAACACTCATAAAGGGGTTACTTTAAACAACATTTTTTAGCGCTGTTAAAAGATTCTTTTATCAGAATTTTTTTAGCACAGATAAAGGTACCCCCTTTTTCAATATATTTTTTAGCATTGTTAAAGGGTGGCCCGGTGTAAAGTGGTTTTTGTGGTAGTGATCCATGAGTGTCCTCTTATTTAATAATGGAATTTTAAAAATATATTCTTTCATGTTTATCTGTAATTTTTTTGTTTATAGTATTATTAAAAAAATGGGTTCTTATAAAGGTGAATTCTTTTTCTCAGGTTGGGGTGGGTTTTTAGTAACTGATACCATGATTAGGCTTTTTTAAGAGGGGGTCTCAGGTGCCAAATACAATTAAAAATGATGATTTTAAATGTGTATAGATAGTAAATGAAAATGTAATTCTACAAAATATTGTTTTAAATATATATAATATGATTTTTTGTATTTTTAATATAAATTTTATTTCAATTAAATTATGAATTTTCATACAGGTTCATTTCTATACAGGTGAATTTGTCGCAATGTGATGTTATTCAAACAACACATTACAATAGTAGGGCTCTTATCAGCGTTAATGAAAACAATGATAATGGGGTCCTAATTTTAATGACACTGACGACGATAGTGTTTTTTAGCACCATTATATCTCTCTAAAAAGTGTTAAAAGATCTATCTTGTGGTTGTGGAAATTCAATTTTTTTGTGGTGACAATGGTATCCTTATACATGCATAAAATGAAAAGGATTTGAAAGCATTGTGGTTATAAAACTAATAAGTAATCATTATATCACTAGATGAGGGAGGAAGTGAATTCATGATATAATGGGATTACAACCATATATCACCATGTATTTAATGTAGGAGTGATGACCAGTTTTTTAAAAAACAAATAATTATTTTTAAAATTAAGAAAATTAAAAACAAAATTCATATTTACCATTAATAATTTAAAGAGTCAAAAAGAAGTAATAAACTACTTTTCATAATTTAATATTCATCCAAAATTCTATTTCAATTTAAAAAATATCAATTTTTATTAAAAAATATAAAAACTCATTTTTCATTATGAAATTCAAATAAAAAATTTAAATGAAATAAGAAATTCTCATAAAAATAAAAAAAAAAATTTTCCTAAAAATAAAATAATAAACTAAATTTATACTTATGAAAAATTTAAAAAAATTCCCTTTTCCATATGAAGTAATAAAAACATATATATTCCAAATTAAAAAAAAATTATCCAAAAAAATATTTATCCCCTATAAAATTTAAAAAATATCCGAATTTTCATATAAAAAAAATTAATTAAAATTAATTATTTTATTTTAAAAATAAAAAATTAAATATCCCATTTGTTTATGATGTATTTGGAAATTAAAAATGACTTTTCTTATATTATATTAAGATAAATTAAAATTTATCTTTTTTCTAAATGATCCCATTTTAAATTTAAAATATCAAAAAATCCCCCTTTTCCATACAAAAAAAATAAAAAAATTTAATTAGAAAACATAAAGTTAAAAGTAAAAAATTCTACATTTTTTCATTAAAATTACTTAAGAAGAAAGGTTATCTGTTTAGTTTTTAACAAAGGGTATTTTTTAAAAAAGTATTTTTAATTAAGAAAGATTTATTTTTCAATTGTAATTCATTGATTTTATTTTATGGGAATTTTTGTTTTTATCATAAAATAAAATAACCTAGATTTATTTAGTGAAAGGGGTATATTATATTTTCAATAAACAATGTTTTTTTCTATGATTTTTCAAAGGAAGTATTTATTATTATATTTTAAAAACGTAGTAATGAACTTCATTTTCATTTACATTAATTTCTATTAAAAAAATGGGTTATCATTGAATTTTTTTATAGGAAAAATTGAAGTTTATTTGGTTATATGGGATAAGTCAATATATTTTTACTAAACCGGGTCCTGGCTTGTGTGAACGGTGTTCATAGAAGCGACAATGCTAGTCAAAACATAATCAATAAGTTATTGCATAATTATTTTAACAGTATTTTAAAAAAAAATAGTATTATTACTGATAGTAATATAAATTAATTTTGATGGATATGGGATGTCATATATAATATGAAATTAATATTATGTTTTTGGAATAATTATAAAATATTAAAAGGCAATTTTTGTATCCAAAATGATGTTAAAAATAAAAATCTCACAATGTAATTACATAGATAAATTAGTTTCAATTACATGTTTAATATAAAAATAATAAATTATGTCAACGTCGATGTTTAGGAGGTTTCTTTATGTCACATCCACACATATGAAAACATATCTACACCATAGGTCTTGGTGTGTGTGGAATCTGCATGCACAACTACATGTCTGTGCAAATGTTATTGGGACTTCTTAACCCCAATCCTGGAGGCAAGGGTTTCCCTCATACACATATATAACACACTATACCCCTCATAATTGATGCATGATAACACAATAATCTCCCCCCACAACCATAAGGGTGATGAACAGAGAATATTTTTCAGTGATCGAGAATTTGGAAGTGCTCAATTGCAACTCTTCAACAATCACTACTAAAAAACATAGTATTCCTAAAAAAAACTCTACCATCGATAAAAAAGTGTTGATAGTCGAGGATCTATTAATAGGGGGTCCTTTTATTAGTGCTCATAAAAATTGATGCTAAATTTTCCTTTTATCAGCACAAAAAAAGTGTTGATAAAAGTAAAAAAATATTAATTTTATTTGTAAATTAGATTGTGTAGACCACATCTTAATAGCTCTCTTTCAATGATGCTAGGAAGCCCTGCCCGCGCGCACCACTGCCACACATTTAACAGTGTTATGCACACATCCCCCACCCCTTAGCATTGTTAGTCACCCCCTGCACCCACCTGCGCACCCCTGCATCCAAATGGATATGAACCCGAGATCTCTCCCTTGAGCATATGCACCATTACCACTCACCCATATTATTTGGTTCTCCCGTTAATGATATATCTATATATATATAGTTATATTTATTCATATATATATATATATATATATATATATTTAGAAGGATGGTTCTAAAGCCTCATTTTATTATTAAAGCAATGGAAAGTCCTCTTTTAATTCAGTGGAGGGAGACCCATTACATAGCCTGAAGTCCCAGTGGGAATGTAGCCCATTACATAGCCCATAGGCCCAAAATTTTGGCCTAAGGCCATTTTTGTGAATAATAACCAGGCTGCTACAGTGCCTGCCTCCGCTACAGTACCCTCCAATAAATAGTAGCACCACCTCAACAGTACCCGCCGATAAATAGTGATGCTACAGTACCTGTAGCCCCATGTGATTTGAACCCGCATTTTTCATGTAGTATTACGTGGTGCATACCACTAAGACAAACCCCATCTACGTGTATATATATATAGTTAGTTATATATATATATATATGGTTATATTTTTTTATCAGCATATTTATCTATATATTAATATATATTTATAAGATTAATTTAAATTCATTTATAAAATATGTTTTTGTGTGTGTGTATAAATAAATAAATACATACATACATATATATGACAGACATACAGACACACACACACACATATCAGTTTGTTAATACACGCACACACACACTAATATATATATATATAGGCACACAGATTATATATGTATATAAATATTCATATATTTGTGTTTTAAAAAAAATGGATATGAGTTTGTATTTATATAAGCCTTTTATATTGAGAAATATATTTTATATGTAAATATGTTTAATTATTTATTTATAATATTAAATTTTTTGAAATTCCATTGCAAATAATCTAGAATTAAATGATGTGGAATGACAGAATTATTGTTTATGATGGATAAATAGTTTCATCATAAATTGCATCACCCTCAGGTTAATTTCCAAATCCCTTCAGGATTTCTATTATTTTGGTCCTGATTCTCCAAGATTGTTTGTTGTGATGAATTCCTATCTCAATTAACTATTTACGGCGAGAATCCATCGTAAAAAACATGTTGCAAAAGACATTATTTTTAGTGATATATAAATATCATAACAGAGTGATGCGAACTATATAAATAAATACACCATAATCATATTTAAATTTATATATATATTTCCTATAATATAATTTATAATCATATGTTTGTGTTTATATATATGTGTGTTTGAGCTATTATATATTATAAAATATATAAATAATATATAGAAATATTTGTACATATGAACTATATAATTTAATATTGCAATTCATATTAAATAATGTTTTATTATTAACATTATTTTCAATATTTAGACAATAAAAAAATTTCAAAATGATATTAATCAATAAAAATATTTAATAATTGGTTTTTCTAGAAATTTCAAAGAAACTCCACACGCCAATCAGCTAGCTAAATCCCTGCTTCCCCACACACCAGCTCCGTCTCTGCTTCGATTCTGCCGGCTCGACCATGATGAAGATGTTCAGTTGTAAAGCGTCCCCGCCTCGACCACGCTCTGCCCCGCCATGACCGCCCCACATGTCGCGACCGCACTCCACCCCTTCATGACCACCCCGCACACCGTGAACGTGTTCCACCCCACACGTCGACACATCCATACCTGCCTCAACTGCCTTCGGCCTCCACCATGACCTCCCGGAGTGACCGCACCGTGCTCCGCCCTGCACACATACACATCCACATCCCGCCTCAACTATATTCCGCCTCCGCCAGGATCTCCTGGATTGGTGCACCTTCCGGATGATACCCGCACTTGGATACCCCGAGGGAGGAGTGATTTCCGATGCAGGAGTTGTGGTGCATTATGGGTCTCCTACCTCAGGTACCCCTGGGGCCTGTTCCTAGGCGAATGGGACCACTGGACACTACCCAATATAATAATAATCCACATCTATCGGCACCCCAGGGTTCTTCGTTGTCAGGGATGGGGTAGGTTTTGGATCTGCTTGCTTGGGTACTTCGGGGTGGAGTTCCCAGGCGAAGGGGATGGTTGGACCGGGTCCCTCATAGTCGGTTGGATGAGGTACATCATAGTCCTCCTCTATTCTCCATCACAATAATATCGGTGCATTGGTGATAATTGAAGAACTCATCATCGGATTCATCATGGGTCATGGGACTCCAACTGACTGCTCCTAATTTTTTAGAATTTCAAAGGATGTTCTGCCAAGACACGACTTGCACCGGGTTCCAATCCGTCTCTGTATCATCTTCATCTTCATCATCATGCAGTGAGGGGTTTCGGAGAAGAGGGTAATCCGAGTGGGAGGGTTTCAGTTTTAAATCACACCCTCCACCCTTATATAGTACCATCTTCCTTTATTTTTTTGATACCCAAATCTTTTATTTATAAAACCAATTAATATGAGGAATTACACAACCCTATTTATTGAATGTTTATTAATTTATTAACTGAATATTAAAACGATAGTAAAACTACCCAATTTATTTATCTATTTTGAGTATTGTTCATATTAAATTTATAAATTAAATCTAAATTCTAATCTATTAAATTAATTATTATTAAGTGAATAATAATTTTTTTGAAATATTTATAAAATAGTAAAATTTATTTTTTTCTATGATATCAATTGCTTTTTGATTTATAAATAAATTTTAAAATTATAAATAATAGATGTCTCTATAATTATGCCGGTTTGGGAAGTTAAAAGTGTGTTTCAAAATATAATATAATATATTCAAAAATAGTGTTTTAAAATATAAATGGGTTGTAAATGGATTTGAGTTTGAAAAAATAAAACGATTAAGGATTCAATTGTCCCAAATTTCATGCATACATGGCGGGTCGACATCCCTAATGTAGGATGATTTTTAATGAACATATAACCCTAATTACCAAAGTTGCATATTTTAATAATTTTGATGAATTTTAATTTAATAATGTAGAATTGATTTTGAGAATATTTGACTCGCATTTAATATTTAATGTTGGTTTTAAATCAATAATCTAACATTGACTCGTATCAACCGTTATACAACATTTAGTGTATATATATATATATTTGAAATCTTTTGATTTTTTTATCTAACCATTCATAAATGGAAATATATTTTTGTTGAGATTACCCCCAAGTGGTGGGCAAAGAGGTGGTCAACGGAACTACTTTTTGGAAACTGAATAAAAAAGAACCAAAGGGTTATACTAAAATGAGTATTGGTTAGTAAAAAATATATTTGGATAACTGATTTTTTTGGTCTTGATCATTAATTCTAATAACCAAAAACTGATAAAATAACTTAATTTATAATTTTCTATTTCATTATTAATTAAATATTTTAAATAACTTATAACACATATTAAAAAAAATATTTTTGATTATAAATTTATATTTGTTTTCATATAATTTTTTAGTTTATAAAATATAAGGATTTATATATAATTTTGATTATTTTTTCAACACAATTAGGTTAGATTTATTTTAAAATTTAAGGTTTTTTTAGTAGGCATTCTCCGACGATCAACCATTGTACAAAGGTTAGTCCACCCGAGAAAAACAATTCTTATCTTAGTATTAGTTCATAAAAAAATAAAAAAAAGTAAAATTTAATGATATATAATTCAGATATGATAATTTATATTGTTAATTACATTATATATTAATGATATTATAAATCATACTACTAATTTTATTATTATTTATTATATTGAAAATTTTAAATTAATTATAAATTAAAATTTTCAATGTCTATTAATAATTTCATTATAAATTCTTAATTACAATGTTAATTAACTATCGTTGTAAATTATATTAACAATTACTAAATATATTAATGATATTATCAGTTATTACTTTTCTTAATTATTTAACTAATTGTTAAAAATTATATCATTAAACTAAAATGTCCCTTTTATATTGAAAACACAATCTTTGAGTTATATAAATCACATCATATGACCAATTGACATGTAGTTAATTCCTACACATCATAAATGAGTTATGTATCCACTACAAGAAAATAATCATTTAGAGGTGGTTATTTTTTTGATTTGGTGGCAGTTTAAACCAACACTAAAGTTGATGTCAGCTTCCAACATGCGGCAGATCCTCCAATTCACTACCGCGGATCGAATAAAGGGATGTGTCAGGTTTTATCAGCACTAAGAAGAAAGCACTAATACAGGGGGGGCTTTATCACTGATAACTAAAAGTGCTGACAATTCGTCCTCTTATAAGTGATAACGAAAGGGTGATAACGGTGTACCCTTTATCATCACATTCTTTATCACTAATAAAGGGGGCCATTTTAAAAAAACAATCCTCAAACCCTAGATATCAACCAATGGAAAAGTACATAATTTAGGAGGAAAATATGAAATCCATCAATTATACCCCCAATGATTCCCAAAAGTTGCCCTAAAATGCACTGCTCGATTGCCCTCTCTCCAAGAAAAGGGAAAACAACAAGAAGAGAACAAAGGAACAAAATATCTGATGATGTCGATAATGGAACCATAGGCTTGGAGTCTACCTTTATCCTCCTTCAGTGCATTGATAATAACATGACCATTAGATTCAACCATAACATCCATCTAGATAAGAGACTAGATGGGCTGCATACACTTCTAAATTACCATGGCCTCTGCCACATGAGGAGACTAACCCACAATGTCCGAGGAATGACGAGCTTCAATAAGAGAGACAACGTGATCACAAAGGATTTTCTAAAGGCCAACAAAACCATACCTAGGGGTTGCTACATCAGTATTAAGTTTGAGAACACCCAAAGGGGGGGGGGAGATCCATCTAACATGAAGGGAATGAACAAGTGAAGGTGGACGAGCCTCCTCAATATTCAACCACTACGAGCCCCTGTTTTGAATCATTGAAAGTCAGACCCTATCATATTTAATAATGATCTTGAAAAAGAAAGCGTTTTGGTGAAACCATATAATCCAAACACAATTCAATTATTAGCGCTGAAAATTTTTTTAATAGAAAATATTATTATTTTTTATAAAATTATTATATATATATTAAAAAATAATTTTTATTTGTATAAATTAAATAAGAAACACATTTTGATAATTAATATATATTTTTAAATAATTAATATATATATATACAATATTTTAAAGAAGTATTTATAAGTTATAATTAAACAAATATACATTTAAATAATTATAAGATTATAATTAATTTTTAAATAATAAATATATTTATTATATTTATTATTTTTATAAATATATATAAATACTTTTTAAATATATATATTTATAATTATAATAATAATAAAATAAATATATATTAAAATAAATATATGTTTCCAATGAATATTTCCAAAAATATTTTGATGTGTGAGTATAATTGACATACAAATATGTTATGAATTCATCACGATTGTTCATTTATACAATACAAATGTAAAAACTCACACGAATAGAGTTTTGAAATCTGTTAGTGGAAAAACGATGTTAAAACCATGTCATTGAGAGTTTTAATTTCTGTTACGCAATAAGTAATGTCAAAATGTGGATTTCAACATTAGTTATCAAATAATTTTTCATCCCCCTCCTTTCAGATGGCTTCATCCCCCTCAGAGTATTTTCAAACATAATACTGATGTGGCTATTCCTGGTGATGGTTCTATTGACCGTATGGCAGTTCTCTAGGACCATGTGGTCTCCATCATTGTGGCTCCTTGTTCCTCATGAATTTCTTATTGTTCTCCACCCGTAGCGCTGAGAATGACTATATGGAAAGGTATGCAATTCATTTCATCTCTCGACTGGAAGGATATTATGGTCGAATCTGATTGTCAAGTTATTATTGATGTGTTAGAGGAGGATGAAGGTGCCCACCAATACGTTGGATCTATTATCTATATCATCATATCATTGGTGTTGTTATTCTATTCTTTTTATTCTTCCTTTTTTGGGAGAGGAGAATCGTTCGACTCATTTTATAGATACTTTTGGGAGTTGTTGAGGGTCACATTATGGTGCAGTTGATTCATACACATCCCAACTAACTCATGGATCATTTTCCTACAATATCAAAATAATCCAAATTTTGTTTCTCATTTTTTAATAGGTCAATTGTCCATTTTCCTAAAATTAATGTATATTTTAAATAAAAAAGATGAACTTGTAGTCATACCGGTCACACTATGGCTCATATTGAGGTGAAAAAGAATCCTTGGAATCCCAAATGACTCATGTATTTTCACCCAAAAGTATCAAAACAATCTAAATGTGGTTGCTCATTTTTTATTATGTCACTTGTTCCTCTTTACTAAAATTAACGTCACTTTTAAATAAAAAGATGGACTTAGAGTCATACAGGTCACACCGTGTGTCAGATTGAGGTAAGACTAATTTCTACACATCCAAAATTATTTATGGATAGTTGTACTAAATTATCAAAACAATCCAAATATATTTTTCTAATTTTCTAGTATGTCACCTATCTTTTTTAGAATTTTTTTATAAGCTAGAAACACAAACATTGACTAATACCGGTCACAAAGAGTATAAGTTTGATATGAGAAAAATGTTTACACATAAAAAATGATTTATGAATTGATTTATTAAATTATTAGGACAATCTGAGTGCCTTTTCTCAGTTTTTAGTGAGTGATGTATTTGGAAGTAAAATGACGATTTTAAACTGATAACAGAGACTTTGAGTCATACTAGTCACATTGTTTTTTGGATTATGTTGTAGCTGATTCATATATATCTTAAATGACTTATATATCATTATAATAAAGTATAAACACAATTTTAATTCCTTTTATGGTTTTGAGTTTTGAGTTGTATATTATACTAAAATTATGATCAGTTTTAAATAAGAAGACACACTTGGAGTCATTACGATCGTTTCGTATGTCATATTGAGGTGTTATTGATTCCTACTTGTCATAAAGTAATAAAAGAATCGTAAATTCCAAGGAATCCTCCAGTATAAAAAAAATCTTATTTGATTAAGACTCAAAATAAATAAATTAAACATAAATATGAAACAATCTATTACTTTTATGGAAGTCACATCTTCATACCATTGGTGTACATTCTATTATTAGGTTTGATGCCCATTTGTTTCTAAGAAAATTTATATCATTTTATAAATAATTTTTTTAAATTCATAAAAGTACTAGAATAATATTAATACAAAAAGGATTAATAAATATTTTAAATAAAGTAGTAATTAACTTTGAAAATACCTCTTAGGGGATGTGTGTTTTTTGATGGAATATGTTCTCTCTAATAAATTTACAACCATAATAACCATAATAATTTCCATTTGATTATTTTAGAAATTGTAGAAACATTAAGGAGAAAAAGTAATTTTTTTATATTTGTTTGTATAGTTAAATATTATTATATATACCTTGATACTTATCTAGTTGTAGAACATGTATGGGTCCATGTGTGCAATTCTTGTCCTTATGCCATGATTTAGATGATATTTACACACCACCCTATAATAAAAAAAATCCAAATTTAAACATAATATAATTATATAACTTGAATCTTAGTTCTAAAATGTTGGTTGCAGTGTATTACAAATTAAAAAACATTATCATGTGTTGTTGGTTTGTTGGTAATCTATATAGTGAATCGAAGAAATAAATATTTTGAGTATCCAAATTGATCGTAATGAGAATACATGGTTTCTTAAATGAAAAAATTGAATATGTAATGAAATAAATGAAAAATATATTAAATATGATTAAATTTCAGCATTTTATCCTGAAAACATTTGTATTAAGAAAATTATATAATCCCCAAGTTTTCTTTCAAACGAATTTCCAAAATATGCCACTAATTCATCTATTTTTTGGATTTTATTTCTGTTTTGCCTGTAGAGGTGACGCGAGGACTAAAGAGTCCAATTTTTTTATGGGAAAATCACTTGAATTGGTATTGATACATTTGACATCAAAAAATATTAAATGTATTCAGTCATAATTAACATGGTATATCATCTTTTGGAAAATTAATTCACGAAAATGTCCCTCTTGTATACATTTACAACTGAGAGACCTAGCCATTCATATTTGAAGATTTATTCAACATAATTAGAAGCAATGTATTCAACAACATCCTATCCACACATTTTTTCATCAAAATCAACTTTGTGACTACTACCACTTTGTAACATTGCATCCGCATAAACATTTAATGTTAGTAAATGTGGATATTCGATGGGTAGGGTAAATATGCTTTTGGAATATCTTTTCAATCAGTTGGTTGATACTTTTGATGGTTTAAGTAATCCATTCATTTCACCCCCATCCCTTTGTCTATTTTTAATAGCATTCGTCAGTTTAGAACTTTTCTCATTAGTTATTAAATGTTTATCATCAAAAATAAATAGGAAATGAATACCCCCTTATCGACATATTTGTTTTACAAGATTTAATGGCAATGTGATGAATGTTACAGTAGTTGTCCAAACTTATGAATATCTTCCTCATCAATTGGAATAGGTCGATCAGCCCTCAGATAATGGGATATGAAAATAGACACTCTCACAAGACTTATTGGAAGTGGTCTATTGTTTAGCACCTCATTTTGGATATTGAACACCTTATCCCTCGCTACAAGGTGATGGGTGGGTGTTGATAGATATAAATCACAGTCATTATCATCTTGTATAATATCAGTACCATAAAGGTGTTAGTGTCTATCTGATTCACATTTTATAGATACAATTATTAAAACATTGATTACCTTTTCTAAGAAATCGTTTTGAGGGGATTGGCTCACCTCAAAGCTATTGGGTGTGGGGAGGGATATTCAGAAAATGGTTGTTCTTGAGTTCTTTTTTCTCTTTGAGTATCCCTATAAAAGTTTCTAGTAACTCTATGTACTATTTAAATTTTTATTAATGTGTATATAGTCTTTATTTCGTCTATTTCATTTCATTATATTTATCTTCCTCTTGTTTTTTTTATAAAAACATGATTTTGGTTGTCACCCCAAAACCCACACCTATGATGTGACCATAATGTTATTTCTACTTCAAGGACACTGATAGTGTGATGACCCAGACTCTCAGGGTCCATTCCTTTTCCAAAAATCTGGATCCTAAATGGGTAGCGTCTTGGCGTGAGGGTGAACTGCGCGACCGATCGGTGAGCCCGAGTGGTGCGACCGATCAGTGAGACTGATCCGTGCGAAAAATCGGTGAGACCGATCGGTGAGACTGGTCGGCGAGACCGATTGGCATGACCGCTCAGCGAGACCGATCATCATGACCGATCGGTGTGACGGGTCGGTGAGACCGTTCGTCGTGACCGGTCGGGGAGACCGCTCGGTGCGACCAACCATCGAGAATGATCAGTGCGACATATCGGTGAGACCAATCGGCGCAACCAATCAGTGAGACCAACCGGTTGATCGGTGAGACTGATCGGTGAGACCGATCAGTGTCACCCAGCCTTGTTGGGGGTTTTCTAGTGACACGTCCCTTTTGCGAAAATTGGGTTTTAAACCCTATTTTGACCCCTTTATGCTTTTTTTATAGCCCAGTAATGCCCATAAATGTCGTTTAATTAAATATATAATGAATTAATATATTGTGTGTGTCGGTTTAAACCACCCGACCCTTTAATGTTGTTTGTGGTTTCTCAATTGCGTAGTCAACCCACGACCCCGTGCCTTACACGGTTTTGGGTTTTTTCTCCATATCATAACGGGTCGGGGCATGATGTATCTCACCCATTAAAACCTAAGGGTTCTCCCTATTATACTTTTCTTTATCACCATGTTCTAGGAGTACCCTTCGTTAAGACGATCCACATTTCATTTAGACGAGCCGCATCGCTATCCGTGGAGTTCCACGCCCATGCATAGCGTCGATCATTGACCAACAAGTAGGGAATTTCGCCTTTGTCTCTCCATTGTGTGTATCTTGTGGGGTGGACATGCTTTCGTTTCTTTATTATTGGTTGAACCAAACCTAAATAAATATAATGAATAGATTCTATAAAGAATGAAGGGGGGCTATGATCGATGCTGCTTCTTTGTTTTTTGATCTTCTTTTCTAAATTGTGCGGGCTTACGCCTAGTTAAAATCATGACCGTTGGTGGAATTTCTCTATGTACTAATGAATCCCTTACCGCTGGTGATGTTTAAACGGACTGTATTGCGGTTGTGTACCCTTTTTGTGTGTAGGAATTTGGTTAATTACTTACATCTGGCTAAATATTTGTAGTCTCTAAAATCAACCCTTTTCTGTGATAACCTCAGTTAATGTATGACGGAATTGAAATCATGTATTATGTTAAATATTTTAAATCTAAAAATACTAGCACGAGCCTGCCTTGTGGTGATGGTGGTGGTTTTTTTGTTTTCATTCACGGGTGGATTGCTGGGTGATGTGGGTGGGGATGGGATCCCCTGTTGTTATGGATTCCGTGGTTATGAATTTAAAGTCGGGTGGTTACCTTGTTTATATCACAAATTGGGTAGGGATACCCTATTGTTGAGAAACATTTTGGCTCCTGGATATTGGACATGGGGTTGTATCTTGGGGTTTTCATTGTTTTTTTGACTTTACAAGAGAACCAGGTGTGGATTTTGTAGTTGATGCTTGACTGTTTTCATTCCCCTAACTTGTGCTTATGATTACTAGTTTCCCAAGTAGGTACAGAAACTTATTTTAACATCATTACTGAACATGAAAACAAGGATGGGACAAATGGGTTATTGGTATGGTGTAAGTTGTGACCAGGTCATGGTACTGATTTGTTCTTTATGCGGGATGAAGAAAAACCTAAACTTGGGAGAGTGCTTTTTACTTATATATATACTTGTAGTTTTTGTGTTTCTTATTCGTGCCCCACCCAAGTTGATCACCTAGTTCCGAACACCCCCATTTCGTGGGGGATGGTGTTTTTTCCAACACTTGTATTAGTGGATGGTTATTAGCTCATTTCTTCTCCCTTTCCCGGATAGCCCAAGTATCTTCGAGAAGGCTGTGATGGCCTGAAGTCCATTATTAGCCCAAGAATCTTCGAGCAGTGTAACGCCCCAACCCTAGTTACCCAAAGTCAGTGCATTATTGCGTAACATTGGCATGATCACAAGAGATCAAGTCTCGAAAGACCGATTAGTTTAGTAGCCTTGGAAACACTAGATACATTCATAAATGTTACATTACATCATAAAGTGAAAAACAACAATAACATAGTCTCCATTTTCCACACTCATATCCCCTTCAGACTATCCCTACAGGTCATTCCAAAAATACTTTTTCACATCCTGGAAAAATTAAAACATTGAAAGGGGTGAGCTCAGATACTCAGTAAAGATAACAATATAGCTTAAGATTTCATAAATAAGCATTAACATTTATGGAAATGTATAACCAAAACAATAGCCTTTTAAACTTTAACTTCTGCATAATATGGAAAAAATAAAATGAAATATTGCCACTTACTTATTCACATGGATATTCTACTAGTCGAATAATCAAATTCAATATCAATAACAACTTTCATAATGATGGAATTCATAATGCCAGACAACCATAACCATGTTTCCAAGGCCTCGTTCCATGACTAAAAATAAGATTTTGTAAAGGCCTCGTTCCAAGACACTAGTTTGTCTCATGAGACCTACCGATGCATCGAGGAGCTATAGCGGGCTACACCCTTCATTTATTAAGTCCACTGCATTCATCATATGAACATGTTTAAACATATCATATACCATAAAATAATTGTATAATATAAAACACGCATAATGGAAACAGAAAATTTACACATTTCAATCATATGATATCAATACAACACATTGATATAATAAAAACATTATCAAAAACATTTTCAATACCAAAATAAAATAAAATAAAAACTTGTTATTTATTTTTCATTTTAAAAAAAGTTTTGTCCTATAGAGGAAGAAGAAAATCAAATGATGGTCACGGAGGTAGAGAAGTCATTGTATCTGCATACGTATGACAAGAAATACATTACTTTTTGTCATTTAGTAAAACGCTTCGTATAAAAAGATTCCTTTTTAATAAACTTAATTGTCAAATGGGTTTATACACCGTATAAAAGAAATTTGGGTATAAAACAAAATATGCCTCAATGAATGGAGATTGAGAAAAATTCCCTTACAAAGATCATTTTTAAATAAAATAGATCAATTATATATATTCACTATATGTACACATAAAGAAAGTAAATATACAAGATAGGACATAATAATATCATTACATAATTTGAAAGTAAGAGATTAACCCAAAGAACGAAAATTGGGTTAAGAAGTTCCCTTACCTCGTGTCCGACTTGACTCGACCGCTCTTTAACATCCTGAATAATAAACTAGTGTTAAAATCTACTTTCTTAAGAACCTTTTTCAAGCTCATTATCGATTTTATATCACTTATTAAAATGTTACAAAAATTATGTAGTCATTTAAGTTAATGATGGTCGTTTTGTTGATCTTTGGTACTTGAGTAAACAATAAACATCTTATAATTAGAAGTTGTTTAGGAGGTAGAATATCCCTTACCTAAAAGAATATATTAATTATGTAGATATCATATATATCCTATATATCCAGTATATACATGCATTTATAATTTTACAAAACATTTAGAGGTAAGAAAAGAAATGCACCGTTCATGGAGACGGTAAGCCATACGTATGCATGAACGCTACTTTCATTTCTATTTCGTATTTAATGGAATAAAGTTATAATTATTTAAAGGTGTAATATAATTCCAGTATAATATAATTTATAATACCATTTACTCCATCCTTTATACATCCCACATATGGAATTAAAAATTCAAATCACTTTGAGTGGGCGGTAGTCCGCACTTCCTAAAATGAAATTATCGCGTTTACCCATAATGGAAATCGTCAAGGAATGCAAAAAATGAAAAATAAAGAATCATAAGGAAAAAAATAATATATATCATATATAAAAATAGTTTCATCATAATTTCCCCCATGAGAGGTGTTAAAAGAAGATTGAACAATCATCGTTTCGTGAGGCAGAAATTTGCCAACCACAGAAACAATATGTTTTTTAACCATTAGACGAAGGTGTGTGTAAGTGTAAATCAAATAATTCTCATAAAAACAACCTATTATATTGATGATACTGGTTTTGTAACAATATAATGGAATAAAAAGAGTTTACGGGGTTGGAGAATCAAAATAAAACAAAATAGCATAAGAGAAGACATTACCTTAAAATTGGGTAACTCTTTTTTTGATTTGAGCCTAAGGCTTCCTTGGGAAGAATTAGGCCCAAATTCAGGCTTCTAGAAGTATGAGAGCGAAGTTGAGAGAGTATTTTGGTAGAGGTTGTACAATCCAAAAGGCTTTGATGGTGTGAATAAGGTGGTAGTGGTGGGTCCTTTTATAAGAGGAGATGAGGGGCACTCTTGGAAAGTCATGAAATGATACATAATTATATAATGAGTTTCGGATTTTAAAGGTCCCACACTTATATATTTCAAGTATTCGGTAATAGGGGTTCGAAATATACTCATCAAATAGGTTTTTGACATGTGTATGTCTTAGATTTTACAATATCTTTTCATTTTATTTAAATCGTTAATTAATGAGGTAATCACTGCATCATCATGGTGTCATAAAATATTTAATTTATTTAATGTCTAAAAATTATTAAAAAATATAACATGAAGATTTAAATCATTTTTTATTTAAAATGAATATTTATAGTATAAACATTGCCTTATATAACCCCATGTAATAATTTTTTAGTAAAACAACTCAAGTTTGTGACAATTTTATTTATACTTTAAATAAAAAGTTATTATTGTCATTTTCTTACCCAAGTGGCTCCATGGGGTCCCCATGTTATCCCATGGATTGTCTTGGTCGTCCATAACTCATCCCATAAGTTTAGGACAAGTGTAAAGGTATTTTCATATTTTTATAATATCATTTTTACCTTAAATTTCACTATTTACCTTTAATCGCGATTAATTAAACTAAAAAGTTACTATTCACCAAAAATTATTTTAATCCCATTGAACAAAATTTTATTAACTAATGACAACCATTTAAGTTGGATTTTTGAAAATCAAATCACTGAAGTGGTAATGTTTCATTTAAACAAAAAATCAGTTTTTTAACTACCACTCAGTGGTTTCACTATTCATCAAAAATTGATGTTTTTCAGAACAATGCCAAAATTTCATCCTATGCTATAATTGATATTCTGAATTCAAAAATGATATATATTTTAAAAAATTCCAAACCTATAAGTTTCATTAATTAATTTTATAACTAATTCTCACTCTCACAACAAATAGCATGTTTTTAAGAAACAATATATATCAAAAGATTGACAATTGTTTATATCCAATTTCAAAGTGAAATTAAGTCTAATGAACACCATTGGATAAAATGGAAAAAATATATTCTAATTATAATTTAAAACCACTCAATGGTATAATTTATCACTATAAATTATTTTGATTAAAAAAGTTGTTTTTTTGTATTTTTCACCACTCATAAAAAAATTGGACGTTCTTAGAAAATTACAAAACATTAAACATAGAATAATTTCGATATTCCAAATACAATAATGAAGTCCATTTGGAAAGACAAAATTTATAAAATTTCAAAGAGTACGTATTACTATTCATAATGGCTACTATGATTGGTTATGGTGTGTGTTAGAACTCGAAGTTGCGTACAACTAACGCTGCTGTATTATTCAAAGAGAACTGTACCGTGGAAGCTTGGGGTGTTACATTCTCTCCTCCTTCAAATAATTTCATCCTCAAAATTTCATATAATATCACTATATAAAAATACTCGGGTGACTCTTCATCATAAGTTCATCGGGTTCCCATGTTGCCTCCTCCATCTAATGGTTACTCTGTAGAACTTTTACCAGACGAGTCGTCCGGTTTCTCAGCACTTTTTCTCTTGAATCATGAATCCTGACGAGATCTTCGCAATAAGATAGATCACGTTCCATTTCCAATTCCTCAAAGGTGAGTACATGCGTTGGGTTAGGCATTTATTTTCTCAACAGTGATATGTGGAATACATCAGGAACTTTGGAGAGACTTGGTGGCATTTCCAAATGTTACGCTACAGCCCCAATTTGTTCTAGAATTTCGAAGGGTCCGATGTACCTGGGACTCAATTTACCCTTCTTACCAAAATGTATAACTCCCTTCCATGGAGACACCTTGAAGAAAACATGATCTCATACCTAAAATTCCAAATCCTTACTTTTGTTGTCGGCATATCTCTTCTGCCTACTTTGTGCTGCTTTGATGTGGTTTTGGATTACATTCACCTTTTCCATCGTTTCATCCACCAGTTCTGGGCCTAAAAGTTTTATTTCACCAATTCCATCCCAACAGGTTGGTGTGCGATATCTCTTTCCGTATAACGCTTCATTTGGTGCCATCTGAATAGTTGAATGGAAGTTATTATTATAGGAAAATTCTACCATAGGTAAATATTGATCCCACATTCCTTAAATGTCAAGTGAGCAAGATCTCAACATGTCTTCTAAGGTTTGAATAGTTCTTTTTGATTTTCCATCTGTTTGAGGGTGGTAAGAAGTGCTTAATCGAAGTTCAGTATCCAAGGCCTTGTGAAGACTTTTCTAGAATCTTGTTGTAAAACGTGGATCACGATATGAGACAATCGACAGGGGTACTCCATGATGTCTCAAAACATAATTAATATATAGTCTATCTAGACGTTCAAGTGGAAGATCTTCCCTTGTAGAAATAAAATGTGCTGACTTCGTGAGACGATAAACAATGACCCATATTTCATCATTTCTTCTAGGAGTCTTCGGTAGTCCCATGACAAAATCCATCGTAATATTATCCTATTTACACTCAGGTATGGGAAGAGGTTGAAATACTCCACTAGGCAGTAGCCTTCCAGCTTTCACTTGTTGACAAACCACACATCTTGACACAAAATCAGCAATATCCGTCTTCATGTTGTCCCACCAAAAATGTCCCTTTAAATCTCTATACATTTTGGTGCTCCCAGGGTGTATAGAGAAATTGTAACTATGAGAATCATCCAACAATTCCCTCTTTAAATCAGGTATATCGGGAACAAAAAGTCTCTTCCCAAATTTCAAAATTTCATCTTCATACAGAATGTCACTCAATCAACCATCATTCCCAGCCTTAATATTCTTTTTCAACTATTCATCATCATCCTATGAACACTTTATCCTTTCTAGTAAAGATGGTTTGGAAACCATTTGAAATGTTTTTGATGTTTCACCCTCCATGGTGATTCCCATATCCATCTTTACTAGATCCATCAAAATAGGATCCCTTTCCACTCTCATCATGTTCAAAACTCCATGATCTTTTATACTCAAAGAATCAGCAACCTTATTATCTTTCCATGGGTGTTAGTGTTTCGTGCAATAATAATCCTTGGGTATTTCAAGCTATCGCCTTTGCCTCATGTTGAGTTCTATTTGTGAGAAAAAATATTTCAAACTCTTGTGATCGGTATATATCTCACATTTGTCACCATAGAGATAATGTCTCCATATCATCAAGGAAAATATTACAACAGCTTACTCGAGATCATGAGTAGGATAGTTCTGCTCATGAATTTTCAGCTGTCGTGGTGCATAGGTAAAAACCCTATCATTCTGCATAAGGACACAACCAAGTCCTTTCATTGATGCATCACTATAAATAACAAACCCATCATTACCTGATGGTAGTGTCAATATAGGAGCATTGACTAATCATATCATCAGTTCTTCAAAACATTTTTCAAACTCTTTTTTCTAGACAAATTTATCCCCTTTACGTGTGAGCTTCGGTAATGGGTTAGCCAATCAGGAAAAATTCTGGACAAAACATCGATAATAACCAGCCAATCCAATAAAGCTGTGTACCTCACTTATACTTGTTGGTGCTGGCCATTATTGTATTGCCTTGGTCTTATAAGGATCAACAGAAATTCCATCCATAGAGACAATATGGCCAAGAATAGAAATCTCCTGAACCTAGAATTCATTGTTTCTAAACATCCCATATAATTCATTCCTTCTAAAAGTCTTCAAGATAATGCGCAAGTCATTGTCACGATCTTCATATCTTGTGGAGTATAAAAAGATATCATAAATAAATACCACCATAAAATCATCAAGATATTCATTTAAAACACTATTAATTAGATCCATGAATACAGAGGGTGCATTAGTCAATCCAAAAGGAATTACTGTAAACTCGTAATCCACGTACCTTGTTCGAATTGATGTCTTCGGAATGTATTCCTTCTTCACACACAATTGATGGTATCCAGATCGAAGGTACATCTTTGAAAAGTATTGAGCTGTATGAAATTGTTCAAATAAATCATCAATGCGAGGTAGGGGATACTTGTTCTTTATTGTTATAGCATTGATATCCCTATAGTCAATGCACAACCTCATAGATCCATATTTCTTCAAAACAAGAAGGACATGGGATCCCCATGGAGAAACACTAGGGAGAATAAATCTATTATTACTCAATTCATCTAGTTGTTTCTTTAGTTCAACTAATTCCATAGTGGCCATTCTATAAGGGGTCTTCGATATAGGCCTTGATCCAGGAATTAAATCAATGAAAAACTCAACTTATCGTTCTGGAGGATGTCCCGGTAAATCTTCCAGAAACACATCTACTTATTTTTACACAATAGTTACATCCTCTATTTGAAAATTCCATTCCTCTCCATTAGTCATTTCATTCTCTTCCTCCCCAATAATTGAATTTAGTTGGGCTACTGGGGGTGGATCTAAATAAGAATTATGTGGTGATGATTCTGCTCTAAAAATAAGGTGTTCTTTATCATCATCATCAAAATTGTATCCTCCTTCTTCTTACAATAAATCTTTGCATCATAGCCCAAAATCCAATCCATACCGAGGATTAAATGAAACTCAATCATAGGTATGAAAATGTGATCAGAGGATAAAGAACATTTATGGGCTCTAATGGGGACTGATTCACAAAACTTTGTTGCAATAATACTTCCCTTAAGAGTTTTGACTGACAATTATCTTGTTAAATCAAATAGGAAATATCTAATTTTCTTAGCAAACTGCGAAGATATGAAACAATGTGATAAACCAGAATCAAATAATGCATTTTCTAAACTTGAGGAAACGATTAAATTACCTGACACCACATCTTTCGGAGCTTCAACCTCAGCAGTAGTGATAGCATATTCTTGGCCTTGATCCCTTGGCCTCTTCTGAGGTAAGTTCTCCTGACTCTTAGGGAATTCATTTGTGTAATGTCCCATCTATATACAATTATAGAATTCCACATTGACATCAACATTCTTTCCCTTGCAATCATGAGCTTGGGGGCCGTTTTCACCACACTTGTAACAAACACCCATTCCCTTCAAGCAAGTACCAGGGTGTTTCTTCCCACATTTACTGTAGGACTTATATTCAACAATTCCCTTCTTCCCCTTATTTCCATTTCCAGATTGATCAAAATATCTCATCTTTTCTTGCTTTTCTTTTAAGTCATAAGACTTAGAGAATTCCTTTTCTGTCTTGATAGCACACGAGACAATATCTTCGTACAACAAGAAGGTTTGTGAGACTAATACTCGATGGAGAAATGGGTTTAACCCATCAAAGAAACGATCAATCATACTTCTTGGGTTATGCATATAATTTGAAGCATGCCTCTCTATCCTTGTAATGTTTGCCTCATACTTTGCGACATTCTCATCCTCCTTCTGCCTTAGACTAAGAAATTGTCATTCCATATGTGCTCGATGGTCATGTGGAATGTATTTTTCTTAGAAAGTTTCCTCAAACTCCCTCCATTCCATACTTGATACTTCTTCAAATTTCATTGTGTTTTGAATCAGCGACCACCATTGATCGGTATCTCTAGTGAGGCGGTAGACTGCCATGACAACCTTCTCCCTTTCGCTACTCCCAGAGGCATGGAATATTTTCTCTAAGGAGTTCATCCATTGCTCAGCTACTAATGGATTTTTACCCCCATTAAATGATGGCGGTTGTTGCCTAATGAATATTTCTATCATTGATCCTCCACGTTTCGGATCAGGGTGCTCGATACGAGTAAGGTTATTATTCATAACCTGAGTGAGTTGTCCCAGTATGGTAATAAGTTGATCAGCACCAGTTGTATCTCCAGCTCTACAATAATTATCTTGAGCAGGAGGGAAATCCCTATATGTAGTGCATGCATTGATACAGGTTCCATTACTCCCACTAGGCTCCATTTCTAAAAAATGGCATAAACTAGAATTTTTATGAATTAAAATACATAATTCCATACTGGTAAAACACTTAATATAAATTGAACTATTTATGGATATAATCCATAATCAAAAAAATGTTTTCTTTGAGAAGGTATATACACATAATCCCTTCATAATGGTTTTTAAATAAAATGATAATTATCTTAAGCATATCCCCCGAGAGTGTCGTAACCAAGAGTGCAGCAAGGCGCGTTGTCGTGGTCCAGTTCCCGTTCGAGTCTAGATCAAAGCGGTGTTTTCGGGATTTACCCCTAGGTACATCTATGGCAGTGACGCCTCTACCTGCTCGTATCTAGACAGGGATGTATTGCTCGGAAAACTAACAAAATATCTATAATACCAAAATTCTAGGAAGTTCTTCTATACTAATCCTCAATGTCTATCCTCGAGCTATGTGCACTAATCAGAGTTTATCTAAATATATCTTCCAAGGTTAGTACTAAACTGCCTCTGATACCAACTATAACACCCCGACCGTAGTTACCCAGAGTCGGTGCATTATTGCATAACATTGGCATGATCACAAGAGATCAGGTATCGAAAGACCGATTAGTTTAGTAGCCTTGGAAACACTAAATACATTCATAAATGTTACATTACATCATAAAGTGAAAAACTAAAATAACATAGTCTCTACTTTCCACACTCATATCCCCTTCAGACTATCCCTGCAGGTCATTCCTAATATACTTCTTCACATCCTGGAAAAATTAAAACATTGAAAGGGGTGAGCTCAGATGCTCAGTAAGGATAACAATATAACTAAATATTTCATAAATAAATATTAACATTTAAGGCAATGTATAAGTAAAACAAAAGACTTTTAAACTAGAACTTCAGCATAATATGGGAAAAATAAAATAAAATAATTCCATTTACTTATTCACATGGATATTCTACTAGTCGAATAATCACATGCAATATAAATTACCACTTTCATATTGATGGAATGCATAATTCCAGACTATAATAACCATGTTTCCAAGGAATCGTTCCAAGACTACAAATAAGATGTTATCAAGGCCTTGTGCCAAGACACTAGTTTTCTCATGAGACCTACCGATGCATCGAGGAGCTATAGCGGGCTTCACCCATCACATATTATTTCCAATGCATTCCTCAGATGAACATGTTTAACCATATCATAAAACATAACATAATCGTATCACATAAAACATGCATAAAGGAAACATAACAATTACACATTTCAATCACAAGATATCAATACAACACATTGATATAATAAAAACATTATAAAAACCATTCTCAATACCATAATAAATGAATAATAATACTTGGTATTTATTTTTCATATAAAAAAATTATCTCTTGTAACGGAAGACGAAACTCAAATAATGGTCACAGCGGCGAAGAACTCATTGTCGCCGCATATGTACGACAAGAAAAAAATTCCTTTTTGTCGTTTAGTAAAACACTTCATATAAAAATATTCTTTTTGAATAAATGTAAAAGTCAAAGGGGTTTATACACCATATAAAATAAATTTGGGAATAAAACAAAATATGCCTCAATGAATGGAGATTGAGACGAATTCCCTTACAAAGATCATTTTTAAATAAAATTGATCTATTATGTGTATTCACTATAAGTAAACATAATTAATGTAAAAATAAAAGATAGTATATAAAAATATCATGACATAATTTGAATGTAGGAGATTAACCCAATGAATGAAAATTGCGTTAAGAAGTTCCCTTACCTCATGTCCTACTTGACTCGACCTCTCTTTAACTTCCTGAATAATAAACTAGAGTAAATCTCTACTTTCCTAAGAAACTTTTTCAAGTTATTTATCCCTTTTATATCACTTATTAAAAGGTTACAAAAATTATGTAATCATTTATGTTAATAACGGTCGTTTTGTCGATCTTTGGTACTTGAGTCAACAATAAACATCTTATTATTACAAGTTGATTATGTGGTAGAAAATACATTATCTCCAGAATTATATCAATGATTTAGATATCATATATATCCTATATATCCATTATATACATGCATTTATAATATTACATGACATTTAGAGGTATGAAATGAAATGCACCGTTCATGGAGACGGTAAGCTGTACATACACATGAACGCTACATTCATTTCTATTTCATATTTAATGGAATGAAGTTATAATTATATAAAGTTCTAATATAATTAAAGTATAATATAATTTATAATACCAGTTACTCCGTCATTTATACATCCCACATATGGCATTAACGATTCAAATCACTTTGAGGGGGCGGTAGTCCGCACTTCCTAAAATGAAATTATCGCGTTTACCCATAATGGAAATCGTAAAGGTATTACATAAATGAAAAATAAAGAATCATAAGGAAATAAAAAATATAATATATATCATATATAAAAATAGAATCATCATAATGGCGACCATTATAGGTGTTAAAAGAAGATTGAACAATCATCGTTTCGTGAGGCAGAAATTTGACATCCTCATAAACAGTATGTTCTTTAAACATTTGAAGAAGGTGTGTGTAAGTGTAAATCAAATAATTCTCATAAAAACATCTTAGTATAAATAATATACTGGTTTTGTTAAAAAATAAAATAAAAAAAAGTGTTTAAGAGGCTGAATAAGAAAAATAAAACAAAATATCCTAAGAGAAGACATTACATTAAAATCTGGTAACTCCTTTTTTGATTTGAGCCAAAGGCTTCCTTGGGATAAATTATGCCCAATGTGAGGCTTCTAGGAGTATGAGAGGGATGTTGAGAGAATATTTGGGCAGATTTTGGCCGAGACAAAAGGCTTTGAAGGTGATGATAAGGTGGTAGTGGTGGGGGCCTTTTATTAGAGGAGAGGAGGGACACTCTTGGAAAGTCATGAAATGTTACATTATTATATAAATGAGTTTCGGATTTTAAAGAACCCACACTTATATATTTCTAGGATAAGGTGATAAGGGTTCTAAATATACTCATCCAATATATTTTTTACAAGTGTGTGTCTTAGATTTTACATTATCTTTTCATTTTATTTAAATCGTTAATTAAGGTGGTAATCACTGTATCATCATGGTGTCATAAAATATATAATTTATTTAATGTCTAAAAATTATAAAACAAATATCATGATTTAGGCGATTTTTTTGGGATTTCCAATGAATATTTATGGTATAAAATTTATCTTATATAACCCCATGTAATAATTGTTTTAGTTAAACAACTCATGATTGTGACAATTTTATTTTTACTTTAAATAAAAAGTTATTATTGTCATTTTCTTACCCATGTGGCTCCATGGGGTCCCCAAGATGACCCATGGATTGTATTGGTCGGAAATGACTCATCCAATAAGTGTAGGACATGTGAAAATGTATTTTTATATTTTTGTAATATCATTTTTACCGTAAATTTCACTAATTACCTTTAATCACGATTAATTAAACTTAAAATTTACTATTCACCAAAAATTATTTTAATCCCATTGGACAACATTTTACATCCTAATGACAACCATTTATGTCAAATTCTTAAAAATCAAATCACAGAAGTGGTAATGTTTCATTTTAATGAATAATCAGTTTTTTAACTACCACATAGTGGTTTCACTATTCATAATAAATTGATGTTTTTCAGAACAATACCAAAATTTCACCCTAAGATATAATTGATATTCTGAATTCAAAAATGAAGTCTATTTTACAAAATTCCAAACATATTAGTTGCACTAATTAATTTTATAACTAATTGTCGTTGTCACAACAAATATCGTGTTTTTAAGAAACCATATATATTAAAATATTGACAATTCTTTATGTCCAATTTCAAAGTGAAATTAATTCTAATGAACACCATTGGATAAAATGTTGAAAATATATTCTAATTATTCTTTAAAACCACTCAATAGTATAATTTATCACTATAAATTATTTGGATTAAAAAATTCATTTTTAAGTATTATTCACTATTCCAAAAAAAATTGGACGTTCTTAGAAAATTACAAAAAATTCAACTTAGGATAATTTCGATATTCCGAATACAATAACGAAGTCCATTGGGAATGATAAAATTTATAAAATTTCAATGATTAGGTATTAATATTCCAAATGTCTACTTTGATTTGTTGTGGTGTGTGTTAGAACTCGAAGTTGCGTAGAACACACACTACTGTATTATTCAAAGGGAAGTGTATCGTCGAAGCTTGGGGTGTTATAGGTAGAGTAGTGTGGTGGTTGGCCTGGGTGTGTGCGGGTAGGTGGTTTTCCCAAGTGTCTTCAGGATGAGGCCTAGGTGTCTTTGGGCATGGCAGTGGAACTTCTATCCCAGGTGTGTCTTGGCGTGGTGGTGGTTGTTCTGGCCTAAGTGTTTGCATGCGTGGTTATGTGTGAAAATTATGTACAAGGTTTGTGCGGGCGGGGTTTGGCAGTGGGGCTACGATGAGAATTGCGGGATTGATTCGATGTGTAGTATGTCTTCAATAACTAGTGGTAAAGTGGCGCAGGTACCCAGACACTAGTGTGTTATTACTATACATTACTTGACATGCATTATTTAGGGAGTGTTCCTTGGTGAGGCTTGGGTGGATGGATTACCTTTTTAGGTGTTTGGATTACTCTTTTTCTCACGTGACTTTAGTATGTTCCCCAACTTTTGCACGAGAGTCTTTGGTTTTTCCCTACTAAGTATACTTGTATGCTCACCCTACGTATATAAAACTACTTTCAGGTTTCTAGGAGGTCTTCGGGGATCGTGCGAGACCATACTAGCTCGGACATTTAGGGAATTTGTTGTTTCTGTATTTATTTCATTGGTACCTTACCTTTGTAGTCAATTTGTACTCTAGGGTATTTACTTTTAGAAGATGCATATTTGAATGGTTGTTTTGGATTTTCTTGCACTTCCAGTTTTGCTGTTGTGAGACTTACTTTCTTATCTCCCGATCCTATTAAATGGAAAAGGGTAATGATGACCATTTAGCATGTCATTCTATACCATTGGTTCTAGTCGCCACTCCAAGACCTATTGAAGGTAGGTTTCAGGGGTCATTATCTCTCCTTCATCTTAAAGAAGGAAGGTCCTGGAAGTCCACTGACCCTTCCCTCCTTTTGGTGAAGGAGGGCTGTGGCAGAATGGTATCAAAGGCGGTGAGGTTGAGCGAAAAGATTGAGTCTGGAGTTAGGAACAACGAGGATTGCATGGGATGGTAGGGAAACCTCGTTGGGTGACCTTGGTGCATGAATTAGGCCAGGGCAGACCTGCTAGGGCACGAGATTTTAGCCACCCCCTGATCTGTTGCAAGGACTCTGGACGTACTGAACGACCAAGTGAGGCCACGCTTATTGCATGGTTGAGACCCTAGGGGAGGTACATAAATCATAATGACTTGTGGTATCATGTTTCAAGGGGTTTTGGAGAATTAAAATGAATAATAAGTTTAAGAAATTTATTTAAGAATAATATTCTGCACTACTTGGGCTTAGGCATTCCTTGTTTACCTTGCAGCTATGGAACCTGGGAGACAACCATGTGTTCTGCAGGTGATCAAGGCCTAAGAGACTACCTTGGCTGATCGGCAGAGAGCTGATAGAGATGAGGAGGATGACCAGTGGTAGAAGAAGCTTCAGGCATTCCAACTACAGACCCTCGAGATGTATGAGGGCAGCACCTCAGACATGAAGACAGAGAGCTGGATAGAGGAGTCGGTGATAGCCTTTGGCCTCACTCGGGCTCCGAACAAGTACTAGGTTCCAATTGACATCAGCCAGATGTGGGGATTGGTGCGTCAGTGGTTAACGCTTTACCTGGGGGATAAGAGAGAGGCTGAGGTGGCATTGGCTAATTTCGAGAGGGAGTTCTGGGAGGAATTCTTCTCTTCGACGATGAAGGCGGAGAAGAGGCAGGAACTACTCTCTCTCCAGCAGGGGAGTTTGTTTGTAAGGGACCTGGGAATCATGTTCATGGTCCTCCTACATTGTACTCTGGACCTCTGTCCCGATGAGGAGTCTCAGGCAAGACGTTTAAAGGAGGTGCTCCGACCCTCCATCCAGTATGTTGTTACCCCCTTTACCATACCGACGTACATGGAGGTCTAGAAGAAGGCCGAAGTAGTGGAGAGTATGCATGATATAGGAGGTGTGTCACGAGAGGGGATCTAGCTAGGACCATCGAAGGGGAAGGTCGTCATCACCAGTCCCCCAGTGTCAGGACCTTTCATATTCTGACTAGTAGGGAGCAGGCCGTAGTAGTTTCAGTTCGAGTCCCCAGGTCCCCGCCCTTTTCATTCGGGCCCAGGAACACTGGGATTTGTCCGTGGGAGCCATGGACATCTCTGGAGTTAGTACCCAGACTGAGTACAGTATGACGGTGGCAGATATCCCCACCACCCGCCCCAGCAGCAGCTTCCCACCAGGCCTTTCCATCAGTAGCAGTAGTGACAGCAAGCTCCCACTCCTCCGAGGGCAGATGTAGCAGGAGGAGGCCGACCTCAGGGCGCTCCACAGTGACCTCGACCGGGGCGTGGTTGGAGAGGTGGCCTATAGCCAAGGGTCAGAGGAGATGGTCGTCGGAAATTGCACACCGCGGAGGCAGTAGTTCCATCAGGACCAGAGGTTGTTCGTGGTATAATCAGTTTCTTTAGCACCCTTTCTTATGCCTTGTTCGATACCGGAGCTTCGCACTCCTTTGTTGCACACAGTCTAGCATGTGTGTTTGGTCTAGATGCTGATAGACTTCCAGTGCCCATGGTACTGAGCACACCAGTTATAGGTTAGACCGACTTGTTATATGTTTTTCGAGGATGCAGATTAACGATAGGGTCACATCAGTTAGTTAGGTATCATCAAATGCTACAGATACAACAATAAGATTTCATTCTAGAAATCGACAGGATGTTCTCTATGTTTTCCATCATCTACTTTTTCCGAGGAATGGTTGTGTTCTCATAATTGGGTTGCTGACGTGTTACTTTCACCAGCGAGAGTGGTGGCGAGAAGGGCAGTGGATGAGAGTAACACATTCTCTCCTTGTTAGCTGAGCTGTCAGTGGAGTCAGTGGATGCTGATATGGTGGAGGTACCTGGGATCTTCAGTGAGTTTATGGACGTCTTCCCGGAGGAGGTGACGACTCTAGTCCCTCGATGTGATATCAATTTTGGGATAGATTTGTAGCCTAGTGCTCGTCCGATTTCAATGGCTCCCTACCGGATGGAACCATCGGAGCTACCATAGTTGTAGATTCAGATTGACGATATGATGAAGAGAGGTTAGGTTCGACCAAGTGTGTCACCGTGGGGTGCTCCATTCTTGTTGGCCAAGAAGGCAGATGGTGTTCTTAGGTTGCGTATAGATTATAGAAGGCTGAATCAGGTAACGGTCAAGAATCACTACCCTCTTCCAAGGATAGACGACCTTTTCCACCAGCTAAAAGGGGCAGGATGGTTCTCAAATATTGACCTGCGGTCTAGGTATCACTATTTTAGGGTAAAAGAGTGTGACATCTCAAAGATGGCCTTCAGGTGTAGATATGGACACATCGAGTTCGTAGTCATTCCTTTCGGTGTTACGAACACCCAGGCTGTGTTCATGGGTCTTATGAACTCCATCATTGGGGAGTACCTGGATCACTTCGTAGTTATGTTCATCGACAATATCCTGATCTTTTCAATATCAGAGGAAGATCATGCGGAGCACATGAGGATGGTTTTGGAGGTCCTCCGACAGCACCGGCTTTATGTAAAGTTGTCAAAATGAAAGGTTTGGACGCGAGAAGTGCACTTCCTCGGGCATGTGGTGTCAGAGAGGGGGGGGGGGGGGGTAGCAGTGGACCCATCAAAGGTTGAGGCAGTTGTTTCTTGGGAATCACCCAAGAATGTGGTAGAGGTCCATAGTTTCCTCGGGGTGGTGGGTTACTATCGAAGGATTGTACTCATATTCTCTCAAGTTGCATCCCCTTTGACAGCCTTGACCAAGAAAGGAAAAGTTTTCGTGTGGAGTGAGCAGTGTGAGGCAACCTTCAGCTATCTGAAGGAGAAGTTGGTTAGTGCCCCAGTGCCGAGATTACTAGAAGAACGGGCAGCATATGAGGTGTTCTGTGATGCTTGAGGACAAGGAATATGATGTGTGTTGATGCAGCGACAAGGGGTGATCTCTTATGGGTCTAGTCAGCTACGCCCTCAAGAGCGTTATTATGCCACCCATGACCTGGAGCTTGTAGCGGTCATTTTTTCACTGAAGTTATGGTGGCACTACCTCATCGGAGAACGAATTATGGTCTTCACAGATCAAAAAATCATGAGGTATATCTTCTCCCAGCGGGACCTAAACATGTGGCTGCGATGGTGGATGGAGTTCCTCCAGGATTATGACTTTCAGATATCCTACACATCAGGGAAGGGGAATGTCGTGGTTGATGCCTTGATTAGGAGATCACAGAAGGATGCAGTCTGAGAGTCGGTAGAAACATGAAAGGTAATGGAGGAGTTGGCTACCTTACACCTGGATGCGAGGATGGATAGCGGTAGAGTTTTCCTATATCATATGGTAGTGCAGTCGTACTTGTTTCATCAAGTTGAGGAGTCTCAATGGGGAGACCCAGAGTGTGAAGTGATACATGACCGAGTAGACTAGAAAAATGCTCTGTATGGATGGAAGGAGGACGTCCAAAACTAGATTCGTTTCCAGGGGAAGATGTTTGTTCTAGAGGCAATGTGCGAACAGGTTCTCAGTGCATTTCACAACTCACCCCTAGCGGTATACCTAGTAGTTTCCAAGATGTACTTGGGACTGAAGAGACTGTTTTGGTGTCCCGGAGTGAAGCCAGCAGTGGCGGAGTTTGTGGCTAAGTGCCTTGTGTGTCAGTAGGTAAAGGCTGAACACCATGTTCCAGGCGGGTTGTTACAACCTTTAGATGTTCCCATGTGGAAGTGGGAAGATATCTCGATGGATTTCGTCATCGACTACCCAAGGTCCAAGGGTTATATGACACCATCTGGAATGGTAGTGGTCCTATTGATGAAATCAGCACACTTTCTAGCGATTAAGGAGTTGAGTGCAGTGAACTCTCTAGCATGAAAGTATGTGGACGATTTAGTGCGGTTTCATGGAGTCTCTAGTTACATAGTATTGGACAGGGATTCACTTTTTACCTCACGAGTTTGGAGGGGGTTGCAGAATGCTTTTGGCACCTAGCTATGCCTTAGCACAGCTTTCCACCCCCAGACAGATGGGCAGACAGAGTGCACTATCCAGACCATGGAGGATATGTTGGGGGCATGTGTTCTGGACTCAGGAGGATCGTGGGTGTGATACTTTCTTTGGTTAGTGTTTTCCTATAATAATATCTATCACTCTACCATTGGTGTGGACCCATTTGAAACCATGTACGGGAAACCATGCTGCTCACCTGTGTGTTTGACTAAAGAAGGAGAGGCAGACATCCTTTTCCTAGAGGTGGTGTAGATCACGACAGAGAAGGTTTAGCTAATACGGGAAAGGATGAAGGTTTCCAAGGACCAGCAGAACTCGTATACTGATAATAGGAGAAGGCCCTTGGAGTTTGAGGTAGCAGACCATGTGTTCTTGAAGGTCTCTCATCGGTGTGGACAATGGGGTGTGACAAGGGGAGTAAGCTTTCTCCGAGGTTCATCAGACATTAGGAAGTGTTGCGGAGGGTCGGCGAGGTGGCTTATCTGCTAGCGTTTCCAATTCCTCTACTAAGTATACATGATGTCTTCCATGTGTCCCAGCTTTGTCGGTATCTCTATGACGATTCACACATACTCCGCTAGGGAGAGCTGGACATCGAGGACGATGTGACCTTTGTGGAGAGACCAGTGATGATCGAGGATCGCAAGGAGAAGGTTCTTCATGGGTGAACCATCCCCTTGGTTCGTGTGTTATGGAGACATGGTGGGCATTAGGGGAATATGTGGGAGAGGGAAGCACATATGCATGCCCAGATCCCAGATTTGTTTTGAGTTTTGTACTGTTCGGTTTATACCTGTTGTGATTGATATTTTTACCTTGTTGTCTATGAAATACTGGTTTTCGATCCTCCAAATGTGTGTGAAGAGTATTTGCTATGCGGAGGGGAGGACACGACCCCTAATCATGACACATTAAGGTGGATGCGATTAAACCCGTGCAGGTGAGTCAGTGCCACCCAAAGCGGATAGTATCTTGACATGTGTAAGGAGACTCCCCAACCCACAAGGCTGGGTAGTTTGACATGGTATATTTCTTGGTTCTTGACAGGGATGGGTTCTTAGTTATCATTGATGTTCACTCTTTAAAGGTATCTTTCATGGTGGTTGTTCGGACGCGCTCTTTCCTTCTAAGTTGTTTAAATTCTCGAGGGTGAGAATAGTTTGAGAGGTATCTGATGTGATGACCCAGACTCTCAAGGTCTATTCATTTGCCAAAAATTCAGATCCTAAAGGGGTATTATCTCGGTGTGAGGCTGATCGGTGAGACCGATCGGCGGGACCGACCGGTGCGACCGCTCGGCGAGAGCGAGTGGCACGACCAGTCGGCGAGACCGAGCGGCACAACCGGTCTAGGAGACCGAGCGGCGAGACTGGTCGGTGAGATCTAGCGGCACGACCGGTCGGCGAGACCGAGCGGTGCGACTGGTCGATGTGACCGAACGGCACGACCGGTCTGTGAGACCAACCGGCCAATTGGTGTCACCCAGCCTTGTCAGGGTTTTTCAAGTGACGCCACCCTTTTGAGAAAATTGGGTTTTTAAACCCTATTTTGACCCCCCTTAAGCTTGTTTTAAAGCATAGTAACACCCATAAATGTCGTTTATTGAATTATTTAATGAATTAACCTTGTGTGTGCGTCGGTTTAAACCACCCGACCCTTTAATGACGTGTAGGGTGTCTTAATGGCCCATGGAGTATTGTATATCACCCTTTATAACCTAAGGGATCTCCTTAGGATTCTTTTATCGATAAACCTGTGATAGGATTACCCTTCATTTAGATGAGCCGCATTTCGTTCATACGAGCCGCATCACTATCCGTGGACTTCCAAGCCCAGGATTAGTGTCGATCTTTGATCAACAAGTTGGGAATTTCACCATTGTCTCTCCTTTGTGTGTATCTTGTGGGGGGGCATTCTTTTTATTCTGTAGAATTGTATGAACCATACCTAAATAAAGAAATTTAACGGATTCTATATAGAATGAAGGGGGGCTGTGATCGATGCTGCTGCTTTGTTTTATGATCTTCATTTCTGAATTTTTTGGACTTACGCCTATTGAAAATCATGGTCGTTGGTGGTATTTCTCTGTGGACTATTGAATCCATTACATCTGGTGATATTTATATGGATTTTATTGTGGTTGTGAACACATGATGTGTAATGGAATGTGGTTAATTACGTACATCTGACGAAATAAATTGGAGTCACCAAGATTATTCCTTTTCTGTGATAACCCCGGTTAATGAACGACAGAATTGAAATCCTAGAGTGTGTTAAATGTTTTAAATCTAAAAATACTGGAATAGGCCTGAATTGTGTTGGTGGTGGTGGTTTGGTTGTTTTCATTCACATGCTGATTGCTTGGTGATGTGGGTGGGGATGGGATCCCATGTTGTTACAGATTCAATGGTTTTGAATTTAAGGTCGGGTGGTTACCTTGTTTATATCATGAATTGGGGAGGGATCCTCTATTTTTGAGAAATGTTTTGGCATCTGGATATTGGACATGAGGATGTATCTTGTGGTTTTCATTGTTTTTGTGACTTTACAAGAGAACTGGGTGTGGATGTTGTAGTTGATGCATGACTGTTTTCATTCCCTTGACTGGTTCTTATGATTACTAGTTTCCCAAGTAGGTGCAGAAACACTTTTAAACATCATTACTGTACGTGAAAACAATGATGGGACAAATGGGTTTTTGTTTTGGTGTATGTTGTGACCTGGTCATGGTACTGATTTGTTCTTTAGGCAGGCTGAGAAAAAACCTAATATTGGGAGATTTTTTTTACCTATATATATACTTGTAGATTTTGTCTTTCTTATTCGTGCCCCACCCATGTTGAGAACATAGTGATGAACACTGCCATTTCATGGGGTAGGGTGTTTTCCCAACACTTCTATTAGTGGTTGGTTGTTATCTCATTTCTCCTCCCTTTCCCCAATATCCCAATTATCTTCGGGCAGGCTGTAATGGCCTAATGTCCATTATTAGCCTAAGAATCATTAGGCAGGGTAGTGTGGTGGTTGGCCCAGGTGTGTTTAAGTAGGTGGTTTTCCCAAGTGTCTTCAGGATGACGCCAAGGTGTCTTCAGGCGTGGCAGTGGATCTTCTAGACCAGGTGTCTTCGGGCGTGGTGGTGGTTGTTCTAGCCTAGGTATTTGAAGGCATGGTTATGTGTGAAAGTTGTGGCCCAGTTTAGTGCGGGTGGGATTTGCAGTGGGACTTCATTGAGAATGGCAGGATTGGTTCGATTCATAGGATGTCTTCAATAAACAATGGGAAAGTGGCATGGGGTACACAAGCATTGATGTGGTCTTACTATACATTACTTGAATTGTGTTATTTGGGGAGTGTTCCTTGGTGAGGTTTGGGTGGATGGTTTACCTTGTTAGGTGTTTGGATCAATATTTTTCTCACAGGACTTTAGTATGTCCCCCCCCCATGTGCATGAGATTATTTGGTTTTCCCTACTGAGTATACTTTTATGCTCACCCTACGTATATAAAACTACATTTAGGTTTCCAGGAGGACATCGGGGATCGCGTGAGACCATACTAGCTCGGACCTTTGGGGCAGTTGCAGTTGTTGTTTTTCATTCATTGGTATCGTACCTTTGTAGTCACTTTGTACTTTGGGGTATTTACTTTTGGAACATGCATATGGGAATGGTTGTTTTGGATTTTATTGCACTTCTAGTTTTGGTGTTGTGATACAACTATCTTATCTCCTGATCCTTTTAAAAGAAAAAGGTAATGCCTTTAATTTAGTGTGTGATTCTATACCCTTGGTTCTAATCGCCACTCCGAGACCTATTGATGGAGGGTTTCAGGGGACATTATCTCTCCTTCAACTTAATGAAGGATGGGCCTGGCAATCTGCTGACCCTTCCCTCCTTTTGGTGAAGGCGGGTCCTGACAGATAGTAGGTGTTCATCTGATACAGGTGTTGATGATTCATGTGACTAAGATGGATAGAAAATATAGGAAAATAAGTAATCATTGTTAAGTAATTTTGATTTAAAGAAAAACAAATTTTTATTATTTCATAATTACACATGTTTCCCACCCTTTTTTGTATTTTCATCTACTAGTTTCCAATCATTATTTACATATTCCTCTTTACACAACACATGGTGTATATGTAAGTGGATTTAGATTTGGATTCATCAATCTACATATAAATTGAGGAACATAATTATTTTGTAGTTTCATGTCATATAAAATTGTTACGGCTGAATTAAAATATGTACAATTTTTTTCAAGTGAAGCATACCCCATCCTTGCTTTACAGTAGGGGTATGTTTCTTTTGCCGCCCCTCCATTATTTTCAACACTCAGTTTCTATTTCATAAATAAAAAATTTTCACTCAAAGTGATGAATATATGTATTTTAAAGCAACATATTACTAGACACAATGTACTTGAAAAGATACATCAGTATGAATTCTAGTAAACAAATCTCATGCTTGTTCGGTTATCAGGTGTGCATATATAAGCAGTGGGTGTGGGGTTATTATCACTTTGGCTTCTTTTAGATGATGAATCAATAGAATTTTGTGAAACCCTCTGTGAATCTATCTATAAATAATCAATACATATTTATTATGGGATTCATCTTCTATAAATGCAACCTTTAAGGGATGGTGAATAAAATTAATTGTTTCATTATTTTATTTTTTAGTAAAATAAAGAAATGATATCATATTGTTACTTTAATATATTCCCACATCAGTGTATCACTACTATAAATACCGGTTTTTCAGCCCTAAAAATGGCCTTTAACAGTGCTAGAAAAGTGATGTTAATGCCGATGAAGATAAGGGGGGTCCCCTTTATCAACGCTCGAAAAAAGCGCTGATAAAGACCCCTTTTATGAGCGCAAAAAACACTGATAAAAGGGGTATTTTATCAGTGCTAAAACAAAGGGCTGATAAAAGGGTCCTTTATCAGCGCTTTCTTTTTAGCGCTGATAAAAGACCCCTTTTATCAGTGCTTTTTTAAAAGTGATGATAAATGATAACAAAATAAAAATAAAAAAAATAAAAAAATTTAAAAAAATCATGCCAATCTGGGGGGCTTTTATAGTGCTTGAGACCCCCTTTTACAACGCTTTTCAGCCCCCTCCAGCACCCGCATGCACCCATCCACCCTTAATCAGCGCTAGCCGTAGATTCACACATGCGAGCGTGTCCCTGCTTCTACCCGGATTAGATCTAGACACCTCCCCCATGCATGCTTGTAGCCTTTACCACTCCCCTATATTGATTTGTTCTCCTATTAGTGATATATATATATATATATATTTAGTAATATTTATTTGTATAGTAAAATAAATTTATATTAATATATATAGTTATATTAATATAAATATATAGTTATATTAATATAAATATATAGTTATATTAAAATATAAATTTATAGTGATATTAATATATATATTTATAGTTATATTCATATATATATGTAGGTATATTAACATATATATATAGTTAGATTAGTATATAGGTATATAAATATTCATATATTTGTATTTTAAATAAAATGGATGTTAGTTATTATTTAAATAAAGCAAATATATATTATATGTAAATATATTTAATTATTTATATTTATAATTATGTTTTTATGTGTCAATACATAAAAAATATGTATATATTGTTATATATTTGATTATAAATAGTAGTGCATTATAAAAAACGTTTAAATTTCAATGAAATAATATCAATATGAATGTAATACCTTGGAATTAATTCAGTCCCCACAAAAAAAATCCTATAATACCCCCTTCAACGAGGCTGAAAATCCACAAAATGTTAAAAAATCAGGGTACCCTGACTAAAAAATCAGTTTTGGAGGCCTTCTGGGAATTTTTTGGCCTCTAAAAAACCTTGACCTAGGTCCCCCACAATTAAAGTGACGTAGATCTCATCACATGCTTCTCTTTGATATGTGGTAGTGCTCAAACAGACACCCGAATCAAAAGTTAGGGTCGTTTGAAGTTCGCGTTGTGTTTTCAACATATTTTGGATATTTTTTTAAATTTTTTAAATTTTTTTAGTATTCAAATTGTTATTAAATGACTATTACTCAATAATATTTAGAAAATTATTAATTTAAAATACTTTTTTAATTTTTTTTATTTTCCATTTTCACTAAATGTTTTATATATTAAATGTAACCTTATATTTATACATATCTAAAATATATTTAAAATTATATTTAAAAAATATATATTATTTTTATATCAATATAATTATATCTATATATTTAAATATTAATATATTATTTTTCATGTTTTGTTTTTGGAAGCAGACCCTTTATCGTTGCTTTTAAAAAATGTGCTGATAAAGAGCCCCTTTATCATCGCTACTAAAAAAACATTGATAATGGGATACCCTTTTACAGCGCTATAAAAAAGTGTTGTTAAATGGAGTACCTTTATCAGCGCTAAAAAAACACTGATAAAGGGGTACTTATATCAGTGCTTTTTTTTGTGCTGATAAAAGCACCCTTTATAAATGCTTTTTTTCGAACTGATAATGGTATGCCTTTTATCATCTCTTTTTCGTTTGCACTGATAAAGGGTGGCGCTTGCCTTGCCAAGTTTTGTGGTAGGGTATTAAGCACTGGAACAATATGGTGCCACAAAACTACACTAGCTGTCTTTCATAAAGAAGTGATGAATCCAATGCAACTACTAGAAATGACCTTATAGGGGTTAACATGCTGGCCCCGTTCATTCCATCCGACCTCATATTTGATGCCTTTGATTTTTTCATTCATGATTTTTTCAAACACCATCAAACTATGGAGCACCTATTTTATTTGCATCGTTGGTCCTTCATCACCTAACATTTCCTTGGATTCAACATCGTCAATATGTTGTTTCTCTAGAGTTGTAGCATCAGCATGTGAAGATGGTTGTTAAACCTAAACACTGAGGGAAACAACTGATTGAAAAACCTATTATTGGGATTTCCAACACAGGAATAATGTCATTTTTCCTCTTCAATGGAAGCAACAATAGGTTGAATGACCTAATGTTCCTGAGGATTGGAAGAACCAGCATGTGCATAATTCATTATCAACATAAGGGGTTTATAATTTAATTTTGATTACATCAATAAAAAAATGAACATATAATAACATGAGGTAACACAATGTATATTTAAAAAAACAATCAAATTATTGAACTCTCTTTTTTAATGGCTGAAAGTATTTAACCCCTCTATCGACTATTTAAGTCCCTTCATGTTGGTCTCCTCTGTCAAAAAAAACACCATCTACATTATGACCTATATAAAATGATTGAGATTTCCTAATGAAAGTTTCACCCACATTTGAATATTCATCTAACCCTTCAATTGCTTTGGTCGATAACATAACAATTCGCCACATTCAGTTTGTGGTATCTATAACATAAAATACTTGTACTGCCTATGATTCCATTATAAATGGTTCATCTTTTCATCCTTCCTTACTAAAAAAAAATTCACTAATCCAAATTAATCTATTTTAACATCATTCATGTTATCAACGCAATAGAATTGAAAAATTGGAACATGGAATGTTGTATAATCCAAATCCCATATTATTTTTATGATTCCAATGTATGAAATATTCACGTCAATTGGATTTCTGTACTTAGTACCAGAAATATGCATCGCTTTATCCAAAAGTGTAACTCCACTACCTTTCATAGTATTTTCTTCATCATGTCTATTTGTATAGAACATATAACCCTTAATCACATAAAAATTGTAAGATAATACATACACACTTGGTCCTCTAGATAACCATCAATGTTGTTCTGATATTGAATTAGGATTTTCATTTAAATCGTTAAAAATATAGTCCCAAAACCATTTTATAAACTATTGATTATGTGTATTTGATATCCATATTTAATCCCTTGATGGATTCAAATGCATAATAATTTCATTGTGGGTTTCAACATATGGGTAAAACATCAAATCTTTATTCCAAATGTAAAGGTGTACCTACTCATGATATGGAATATTGACTGTGACAACATCTCTTCCATAAATTCCTCAACAACTAGCCTCCTAGTGTGATGAGATTTTGGTAGACCAATGATTTCCACACCTCACATGCATTTGGTACATAATTCTATGGATTCCTCAATAGTATATTGATATGCAATACAACCCTCTGGTCAACTTTTATATTTTATATACCCATTCAAAATATTTATATACCATTCAATGGTGTATATCCATCTATATTATATAAGACCACATAGTATAATCTCTCTCACTAAGTGAACAATAAAATGAACCATTATATCAATGATTTCTAGTAGGAAGAACATTTCTAAATTACATAATATGATAATAATATATCTTTCCATAGTTTTCAATTTCACTAGATCTATAACTTTACTACATATAGCATTGTAGAAGAAATAATTCTTGGTTAATTTATAATGTAAATTCTTGGAAAAATTGCAACGTAAAGATATAAAAATTAGATCTACCAGTAAAACATGACAGTCATGTGCTTTTAGAACCTTTAACATTCAATCGTTTATTTACACGATATTATTGTTATACAATTAATACCCCTGTAGAAACATTATTTCATTAAAGAAGATGAAAAAATGATATATCTTCTTCCTAGAAAGAGTATATGCAGCTAGAGGAAGAAAAGTTCATTTTCACATTTCACTAGCACCAAATCGTCTCATATTCCCATGTGAACCATGTCCAACCTATCCTTAATTCCATCCTTTTTTTCGGGTGAATATAGCAGTGTACTGATGGATCTATCACATACATTTTTTTTCAACATGCATAACATCAAGAAAATATATGTCATATAGAAAATTCCATTATGATAATTAAAAAAACTAAAAACCATTTCCAACTGATTTTCTTAAAAAATTTCAATTTTTTAACCAAAAGCAGTGTCCACATCTTTTGCATTCTCAAACAGTTGATCACATATTTGTGTAAATGGTGTTTTAGGTTTTTATGAACATCCATTGAATGATGTTGTCCAGGATAGGGACATATCCCATCAGTGTATAAATATACAATTTCATAGAAACACATTATTCGAGGAATGTTTCAACCTAATTGAATTTGTACATTTTTTGAAAATGAGACACCATTTAGTTCCTTTAATGTTATATCCTGAAAATTTTCGATAAGAAATAAAGACATTTATCATCTCTTAAAACATAGATCTGAATATGAAATCTTAATTTATGTAAGTATCATGCAATGTAACACCTGAATCAACTTCACCTCAATACAACACACAATTTTTCCAGTATTACTCAAACTCTCTCTTTTTATTTTAAATTGACATCGATTTAAGTAAAAACAACATGTGGCATACATAGAATTGTGAAATCTTATTTTTATTATTTTTATATTTTTGGAAAACAATCCATGAGTCATATTTAATGTGTAAGATTAAACTTCACATCAATATGATGCATGTTGTGACTGGTATGACTCAATTTGTGTATTTTTATTTTAAAATGACATTAATTTATGCAAAAAGGAAAGTGAAATATTGAAAACAGAGAAAACACATTCATATTTTTTTGATACAATAGTAAAATTATCCACGAGTCATTACTGACATGTAGGGCTTAGCCTTACCTCAATACGATTCATGGTGTGGCTAGTATAACTCAATGTATCTCTTTTTATTTAAAATAGACATGAATTTTAATAAAAACAGTAAGTAAAATATTGAAAACCAAAAAAAAATTCAGATAGTTTTTATATTTTTGGAAAAAAATCTCTTAATTATTTCTAACATGTAGGAATCAACTACACCTTAATACGACACTCGGTGTGGCCAATATCACTCAATGTGCCACTTTGTATTTAAATTTCACAATAATTTAAGTAAAAACAACAAGTAATATATTAAAAACCATGAAAACGAATTCATATTGTTTTTATATTTATTTAAAATTATTTATTTGTGAATTTTTATGTTTAAGGAAAAACCACACCTGAATACGATACCTGGTGTGGCTGGTATAGCTCAAGGTGTATATTTTTATTTAAAAATGACATTAATTTAAGTAAAAACAACTGTGAAATACTAAAAAACGAAAAATGAATTCATATTGTCTTTATAATTTTGGAAAATTATCCATGAGACATTTTTGATGTATAGGAGTCAACCATACCTCAATCTGATGCATGATGTGACTAGTATAAATAAAAGTGTCTGTTATCAGTTTAAAATTAACATTTTAGTTCAAAATGTGTCACTCACTCAAAACCAAGAAAACAAGATCTGATTGTATTGATAATTCAATAAATTGATTCATAAGTCATTTGTGACATGTATGAAGCAGTCTCACATCAAAAATATGCATGATACAGTTGGTATGACTCAAAATATGTGTTTCTAGTTTGAAATGATATTTTAGTAAAAAAACACAATCGACATACTGAAAACTGAGAAAACATTTATGGATTGTTTTGATACTTTAGGAAAAAAATTCACAAATAATATGTGACAAGTAAGAATTATTTGTAACTCAATACTATGGATGGTGTTTCCAGTTAACTCCAAATGTATCATTATTTAAAATTGACATTAATTTTAATAAAATAAAAAGTGACATACTCAAAATCAAGAAAACACATTCGAATTGTTTCTATATTTCAGTACAATGATCCATAAATCATTTGTAACATGTAGGAATCAAACCCACCTCAATAGGATGCACAATATGACCCGTATGACTCCAAATGATTCTTTTTTATTAAATATTAACATTTTATTAATTTTTTTATTCATATAAATGTATAATTAACTTATTTATAGAATTATTAACATAATATTTGTTTTCTTATATATGTGGAAACGTTTTATTGGGTTGATATGATTTGTTCGAAAATTGATACCATGGGAAGACATTTTTTTATAGGGGATCAGGGGCTTCAAAATATGAAATATTAATGTTTTCGAATGTTTTTTTGGAAAACTGTAAATGTAATTACATAAAAATTTGATTGAAATGTAAATATCTGTTTTTTTATATAACATGGGTGGAAATTTTTTAATTGATGAGGTAAATTAAATTTATATAGATGTTTTGCTTTTAGTTGTGCTCTTTAAATTTTAGGTTTTCTTTAGGCTGAGTTGTTATATAAATATCACACTGCAGGTGGCTATGCCAATATCAGTGCTAAAAATGCACTGATAAAGGCCCCCTATAATCACTGTGATTAATAGCCCCTTTTAGCTCTGTTAAAGGCCATTTTCACACTATGAAATGCCATATGTGTAGTAGTGTTTACCACTCATCCATATGGGTTGGTTGTCCCTTCAATGATATATCTATTTATCTATATATATTTAGTTATATTTATTCATATACTAATATAGATTTATATTAATATATATATATGTATATATTCATTCATTCAAAGTAGGATAATTCATTGATCATAAATGGGAGGGGAAATTAGTCAAGTCAGGGTGGATAAAAGAAAGGAAGCCCTAAAGAATTATCCATCATAAAATTACCAAAATCGGTGGGAAGATGGCCCAGTATAGAATAAATGATACAAGGAGTACTCAAATTCCCCCTTGAGGCCAGTCTATCCATCGAAATGTTACGTTCCCCTATGTATGCTTCATGGTAGCTCGACCAATGAACTCCTTCAATCTTCAAGTAACATAAATGATAGACTTTGGAGGTTCACATATCCCCTAGAAAGAGTGGCATGTAACTTAAGAATCACATTTTATCTCTATGGATGAAAAATTATTAGAGGGATAAATCTCAAAACCATTAAAAAAAATTCATCACCTATGAAATAAGAGATCTTCCATGACCATAAAAGCTTCTTAAAGAAATTACCACTAAAACATCCTAGAAAGGAACAATTCCTCCCCCTCTCATGATGCCAAGGTTATAAGAGATGTCAATATTGAGCATGAAGTCATTACACCGGGGGTTCTATCAGATCCGTCTACCCAGTGAAGACCCATGTATAGAAAATGATGTGGTTCACTATCCATTCATGAAAATTATCATGGATTTTGATTTTTCACAGCTTTTCAGAAGATCACATAGATCCACCACAATACACTAGACCCAAGTATGAATTTAAAAGCATGAGGTAGAAAGACCATCCACTCGAGCTTTGTTTCATGCATTCTATATGATCCAGCAACTAGAAAAAATCAAGGCATCCCTAGGCTTCCTCTCCAAGCTATTCTATTCCATATAGTGAAACCATGAGAAGTAGAATACCTCACCGTCACCCACCTAAATATCAATGTCAATAAGTTTCCCAAGATTTTACCAAACCGTTCTTTCCCAATATCCCTCAAAGAACATGTGTTTTACTGATTCCTCCTTACATATACAACAAAAAAACATTATGATATCATACTTATCCATTTATGCTTAATAGCATCATCGGTTGTAAGGTCACAATGTCGGATACGCCTCACATGAATGTTAAATTTGATCGGAATTTCATTGCAATAAATAAACTTACTCATTCCCACAATAGTATTACATTGTAATGAGAGGCAATATCCCATAGCTGAAAAAATTCTTGATGATGCTCCAGTGATGATGAGTTTATCCGGTTCAGAATAAAGTTGTATGCTGTCAAAAATATCACACTGTTGTGCATCATGAGTGGTGTGAATGACGTTCATAAAAGAGAATGATTCATCAAATGAAATTCTAGGAGTCAGCCACTCTGAAAAGCTGAGAGATTTACCAGCCCAATTTTGGTTCCAATAATTAATCTTGCCTCATAAAACTATCCATATATATAATATACGTACACATATATATAATATATGTGTATCTGAAAGTATAATTATACATAGTTAAATATATTTATATATATTTACATATATTATATATTAATATATGTATTCATTAGTTAGAATATATAGATATTACATATCAGTTTGTTAATACAGACACACCCTAATATATATATACACACACACACACACACATTATATAAGTATATAAATATTAATATTTTTTAATTTTAAATAAAATGGATTTGAGTTTTAATTTAGATAAGGCTTATATGTTGAGAAATATTTTTTATATGTAAATATGTCTAATCATTTATTTGTAAAATTTAATTTTTATGTATGAATATATAAAAAATATGTATATATTGTTATATATTTGGTTATTAATAGTATTACATTGGGAAAAATTATTAATTTTTAAATCCATAATATCAATATGAATTTAATAACTCTGAATAAATTCAGTCCCCACTGAAAAAGAGAAAACATCCCTCTAAAACGAGGTATAAATTTCATCGAATATTAACAAAAATTTGTATCCCATCTCAAAACTCATTTTTAACGGCATTTTTGGATTTTTTTCCTAGAAATACGTGAAAAAAGGATTTTTATGTCACTAGTGCGTATATATCATCGTAGTTTTTGATTTGATATATAGAAGAGCTCAAAAAGACACATGTATCAAAATTTATCAAAATTTGATGTTTGAGTTACTTTTTCAACTAATTTTAGATCTTTTTTTTGATATTTTGGGTCTCAAAAGTTTCATTAAATGATTATTACTTGATAATAATTAGAAAATTATTAATTAATAAAATATTTTCTAAATATTTTATATGCTATTTTCTCTAAAAATCTTATATATTAGTTGTAAATTTCTACATAAACTTATCTAAAACATATTTAAAAAATATATATTATATTTATATAAATATAAATATATAAATATATTAATATATTAATATATTATTTTTAATGTTGTTTTTGAAATATACACTTTATCAGTGCTAATAAAGGGGTCCCCTTTAACAATGAAAAAAAATTGATGATAAAGGTGATACTTTATCAACGCTAAAAAAGCTTTGATAAAGGTACCCCTTTATCAGTGTTTTTTAGCATCGCGAAAGGGTGGAACTGTGAAAACCTATTTTTGTGGTAGTTTCCACACCCAAGATTCACTGGTATATTTCACTTACTATATAGACGATACTTTCAGGAGGCTACCATATTATAGTTAATAGAATTGGGGCTGGTGGGATGTCACACACCTAGTTGAGAGTCTTACTTTCAGAATAAATCATCAATAGTTGGTAAATATTATTATTTAATATGATATGTATATGATAATATTATATTTTTTGTGTTTGAACCATTTATTACATTTTTTGATGTGTTCAAGATGATATACACTTATAGTAGTATTGGGCATATTTTTAGTGAGAGACAGTAACCGATTGTGGTTAGTGTTTTTTTATGTTTTTTAAATTAATATAATATAATTTTTTATCATTGTATTTATATTTTTTCAATTAGAGGATATATATTAGATATATTTTTCTAATATGTGTGGGATTTAGGATAAGAAATATGGTCAGGTAAAGGCCTCATGCGAGCATGTTTTAATGAGAAAACATAGTGATTGGTGGTGAAAAGTGGTATATAGAAAGTCATGGTGATTAAAATTGGTTTAAAATCGACTTCTACTAGTTACTATATAATTGAACTGATGTCATAATTTATAAAAATAAAATATTATTGTATAAAATTTGTTCAATAAATTAAATGATTATTGTGAGATATAAATAAAGTGAAAAATAGAGGAAAAACATTTGATGTAACATGGGAAATCCCCAAAATGAATTGGGTAAAAAATCATAGGCAAATAGAATAATTTCACTATAAAAATATGTGGGAACAAACTCTCTCTATATATCTCTCTAAATATCAAGGAGGAAACACACAACAAATTATCTCTTTGAAAAGATGGAGAAACACCTCATAAAATACTACACTCAAGGATAAAGATATGTTGCTTCAGAATCCGGTGATAAAAATCGGTGGAGAAGATACCCTTTTATACCCAACCTTCACCCTCATTTGGCCTCCTAACTATTAAATTTATATTAAAAAATTAAATTGTGAATAAATGGAAGGTTTCACCATGACGTGTCACCACAACATGTGCAAATGAATGCGATGACCATCATTAATATTTCCTCTCTCTATAACATCATCCAACATATCACCCACTTGGATATTTGATTAAGTTCCAATAACATCTCCATGTATCCTTTCTATCTTCCAAACCTACTACTCATGTCTCTATAATGATTCTCAAGGATCTATAACACTTGAAATATTCCGAACCAATAACCTTTGCCAGAAAATCTACCATATTTTATTTAGTGTGAATTTTCGACAAGTCGAAACTTCTTTATTCCACCACATCTCAAAGAAAATAATATTTTACACCAATTTGCATCATCCTAGAATAAATATATGGATTCCTTGTAATGTGAAAGGCACTGTTACTATCAAAAGACAATGAAATGTGATCTTGTTTGGGCTCGAGCTCCTCTAAAAACCATTTCATACAAATCAACTCTTTTCATGACCGTATAGAGGCCATGTACTCTGCCTCCATCGTTGATAGATCCACAAATGACTGTAACTTGGAAATACAGCTCATAGCTCCTCCTTCAAGAGTAAACACGTAACCATTAATGGATATTCTCTGGTCAGAATCACCTTCAAAATCTGAATCAACATATCCACTGATAGTGAAATATGATCCTCCAAAACATAATGCAACATCTGAGGTTTCCCTGATGTATCTCAAAATCCTCTTCACCATGATCCAATTCCTTCTTCCTAGATTCTCTATGTAATGACTAACTTCTCCCATTGTTTGGGAAATATCTATTCTAGTAAAAACCATGGGGAACATTAGAATCCCCCCTGTTGATTCATACGACACTTGAGACATTTACATCCTCTATGTTTCACTACTAAGACTCATTGTAGAGGATAAGATGGAATTAATGGGAAGTGGGGTAGAAATTTTATTACAGTCATTCATGTTGAAGCGTTTTAAGACTTTACACAAATAATTTTTCTATGATATCCAAATCTTTCCATTATTCCTGTATCGATAAATTTTCATCCCAATAATTTTGTTTGCTAGTCCCAAGTGTTTCATATTAAACTCCCTAGACAAATGTGCCTTCTTCTTCTGGATTTGATCATTATTGGGCCCAACAACCAACATTTCATCCATATAAAATAGTATAATGATAAAATCATTACCATATAGACCCTCAAAATTAGCACATGGATCTAAATTATGTCCATTGTATCCAAGGCTCATGATATATGAATCAAAACCCTTATACCAACACCTCAACAAATGTTTGAGACTATAAAGAAAATTTTCAACCTCAAAACCATGTTCTCATTACCAGATTTAGTGAAATCTTCTCGTTAGAGAATATAGTTTTCATCATCAAGGTCACCATGGAGAAAATTTGTTTTCACATTTAGATATTATAGATGTAGAGTGCATGCAACACACATCACCATCACTACTTGAATATCTATTAGTCCCAACTATAGGAGAAAATATTTCATTGAAATGCATACCTTCCTTATGAGAAAATCCTTTGACCACCAGTCTCACATGATATATTTCCACTTGTTCTGTTTCATCCCTCTTGATCTTGTAGACCCATTTTTTCCTAATAGCCTTACATCCATGATGTAATGAAACACGATGCCAAGTCTTCTTCATGTATAGGGCATCATGTTCTTCTTGCATTTCTTCCATACATGAAGATATATATGGACTCTGGGTGTCCTCCAAAATAGATGATAACTCTCCATATTTTTTCAATAAGAAGTTTGCAACATTTCTCTCAGTGACATAATCTGAGTTCCATATTGGCACTTTTTTCTCTCGATTTAGTGGTTGTAGTCTAGTATTATCTGGCACATGATCATCATGCTCTAGTAATTCCTCATAGAAAATGGTTTCTTCCGTTGTTTCATCCTTCACCTTGACTATTGTATATTCTGTACTCTCTTTTTCTCTGTCTTTATAGATATTCCTTTTCACCAGGTCATCGAAAAAGATGACATCTCTACTGATAATAATATTGCAGGCAATGGAATACCACAAATGATACGCCTTCACACTATAAGCGTATCACAAGAAGATACATTCTCTGGATCTTGAGTCCAACTTCGATCATTCATGGATATGAAATAGTGAATATACATGAATTCCAAAGGTATTTAATTGAAAATAATTATCGGGTTTACCATTCCACATATCCATCAGCATATTCATATCAATTTCCACTGAATGGGATCGATTGATCCCATAGTAGGAAATATTTACAACTTCTTCTCAGAATGTCTTGGTAAGTCATGCAGTCATCAGCATCACCCTTATTATATCCAATAAGGTTATTTTCATCTACTCTACTACTCCATTCTTCTATGGAGTGTATTCCACCATGAACTACCTCTTGATTGCATCCTGTTATAAAAATAGAAACAAAATCGTCGCTTGTATATTCTCCACCATGGATAGTCCTCAAACACATGATATCCATTTCTAATTCAATCTGATTTTCCACTTTGAATGTTTTGAATACGTCAAAGGTATTCAATTTACTCTTGATTAGAAACACCCAACATCACATAGAATAGTCATCAATGATGTATACAATGTACCTTACTCCTCCTATGGACAGAACCGGTGATTTCCAAACCATGGAATGAAACAACTATAAGATATAGTTACTCCATGTCATTGAAGATCCAAACAACAACATGTGTTACTTATTCAAAACACAATTCATAAAAAATGATACGGATACCTTCATAATCATAGGCAAAAACTTTTTGTCTACAAGAATCTTTAGGCCTCGTTCCAACATATGTCCAATATTCTGATTCCATAACATCGTCAACTCTTTCATTGAGGTAGTTGATGAGACAATTATCTCTGATTCCTTGTACATTTCACCCATAAGCACATAAAATTTATTGGATATCTTCTCCACATTTATCTCCACAAGTGATCCCTTCACAATATTCATCATCCCTTTCATGGTGTGAGTCTTTCATCTGATATCATAAAATTTTACCAAGGACAAAATTTTCTTCTTAAGACCCCCACATCGTGTATTCCTTAAATGGTTTAGACTATATTATCATGTATCTTCAGTTTGATGGTTCCAACTCCAATGATCTTAAATTTATGATCATTTTCCATGTACAAAAGTCCTTATGGGATAGTTTCATATTGGTCAAACCATTCCCATAGAGATGTCACGAGCCATGTTCCTCCTGAGTTAATAATCCATGCGTCTTCGATATTTGGATTTCTTTCAGTAGTCGTTGGCGCGTCACTGGCTAGTACGTCTCCATTTCCAGATGTACTCACCACATTTACTTGAGGGTTATTCTCACCACCCTACCCATATTACTGCAATTGTAACATTTTATGTTTTTCTTCCTTCTCCTTGATTTAGACCTTCCATGATTCTGGTTCACATTGGAACTACACTCCATCATTCTTTTTCTTTCCATTGACAGATCTTCCACTTAGTGTGAAGTTGTACGTCTGTATTCCTTGTTCTTGCGAAAACATTCACCTTCAATAACCGTATCTACAACATCATTTAATGGAAACATACCCATTAGGATATTATTGGTGAGGTTTATGATAAGTTTATCATATGAATGTGTAAACCTTTGGAGTAGAATCTATGCATGTTTAGCATCCATAATTTTATAGCTCCATACTGTAAGTTGTGAAAAAAGGGTATTGAGGGTGTTTATGTGTCAGTCATCGATGAAGAATCTACCATTTGATGAGTGTATATTTTTCTCTTCAATAAAATTTTATTATGGAGTGAATTTTCCTTATGCAGATTTTACAGTGTCCCAAATTTCTTTTTTTGTCTTGTTCTTCACAATTCATGACATGACCCCATCCACCAAAGACAAATGGATGTTGTAAATAGAATTTCTGTTCATGTCACTCAATTTTTCAAATGTCACACCCACCAGTTTCTCTCCAATCACCTTTAGGAATTTATCTTTCCACAACACCTCATTAATCTTCATTGTCCATACTGAAAAATTATTTCTATTGACTTTTTTGATCTTGTATTTCACTGCCATTTGGACACATCAATGTTCCAGAATTTTCTTAGGCCAAAACCTCATTCCTCTTATACAACTTGTTAGGATCCTAAACAATTTTCCAATAAATTAAATGATAATTGCGAGGTATAAATAAAGTTAAAAATTAAGGAATTAAAATAACACCATATGTGACTTGGAAACCCAAAAAAATAAAGGGGTAATAAACTCCAATAAAATGTAATGATTCCACTATGTTAAAATGTGGGTACAAACACTCCCTCCATAAATTACAAGTAGAAAACACACAAGAAATTTTAACTTTAAAAATATGGACAAACACCTGAAAAAATACTGCACTCAACAAAGAAGATGTGTTTCTTCTGAATCTGATGATAAAACTGGTGTTGGATATCCCCTTTTATGAACTTCCTTCACCCTGATTTGGCTTCCCCTTTATTAAATTTCTGTTATCAAATTAAATGGGGAATCATTGGTTGGGTGTCACCACGACGTGTCACCATGAAGGTTCCAAATGAATGCGGTGACCATAATTAATATTTTATCTCACCATAATGTCTTACAAAAAAAACATAGTGTGTATGAGATCATCATCCTTCACTTCTGTAGAGTATGAGGAAAGTATGTGAGCTCGGGATGGGGCTATTCGGAGATTAGATAGAGAGTAGGAAGAGTATAGACAACATCAAGATCATCAACAACAATAGTAGCATCAACAAAATGATCATATGATGGAGTATATGTGATGAATTACAAACGGTTTAGGGATGGAGTTCCGTCCATATAATGGAGTTAATACCCACCTTTATAATGACACTATTATTAGGTAAATTTTTTGTGATTTTCTTATATTATAAATGTTTATATTTATATAATTTTTAATGGTTTTTTTCATTTGTAGTGAAATTTATTATTAGAATAGTTTTGGAAAACCCCACTATTAAGAATAGTAGAATCCCTTTTATGATAGATTGAGATATAATCCATTACATTTTTGAATCCCCAAATTCAAAATGCCCCAAAAAATACAAGGAAATTGTAAATAGAAGTAAATACAATTAACTTAAATTCAAATCCATATAAACTGAAAGAATAAGGTAGAGAAACCTAGAATTAGGCTTGGACTGAAATCCCCCAAGGTAGCCATCCTGCCATTTCACTATTGACCTTAATAACCAAACCATAGCTTCCATTATGAACCACTAGGATGATCAATGTGGTGGATATATCTACTGATAATGGTGATGACCCGATTGAAAAAACACCATCCCCTACTAGAGAATGTTATTCCTCTCATGTCATTGACCCCTTCCTCGAGTAAGGTTTGACCCTCATTTCTAGCCCTCACCATCACGCTAGGTCTTGATTATTTCATTCATCCACCTTGATGAGCAGAGGACTAAATTTTCCATTATCCCTAGTGCATTCCTACAGAACCCCACTATCGAACAAGAGTTCAGATCCTGCTGTTGATCCCAACATTTAGATTACCTTATTTTTTATCTACATTTATTTGAAATGAATATATATTCATATTGTTTTGATACTTCAGAAAAAAGTTCCATAATTAGTTTTGGATGTGTAGGAATCATCCCCACATAAATCTGATGCACAAGATTGGTATGACTCAACTACTATAGATATGGCCTTTAACAACGCGCAAAATGGGCTTTTACAGATTTTAAAAAACATTATTATCCTCAACGCTATTAAAAGGAGGTAACTTTTTTCATTAATAAAAAATGCTAACAATGTCTCCTTTTATAACCATTGGTAAAAGAATGCATTTATCAACGATATATAAGTTCTGATAGATGGGACCTTTATCACCACTTTTTTAAGCTCTAATAAAAGTCAAAAAAGGAATTTATTAAAAGGAATTTATTTATCTACAAATTAGAGGGTGTGACATCACCATTTTATTAAAAATAAATCACCCATTTTAAAAGTGCTAGTATATCCTCCCCACCCCATTAACAATTCTAGGAATCCCCCACCATTTATCAATGCTAGGGACCTACATCACTCATTCGTGTGCACCCCTGCCTTTGCTGGGTTTTGAAACTGATATGTCCACCTCAAAATCTTGCTCCTTTTCCATTCCCCTATATTGTTTTCTTATATAATTTATAATATATCTATATATTTATATTATTATTATTTTTTATTCTTTAATCCTTATATGTATATATTTAATTACATATATAAAATATGTTTTTGTGTCTGTATGTGTGTATATAAATACATACATACATATAAAAAATTATATATTTATTTATATCTTTGTGTGAATCTATAAATATAATTATACACATTTATATTTATTTAAATATATTAAAATTAATATTTATATACTTATATTAGAGTATACAGAAAAATTTATATCAGTTTTTTAATGCACACACAAATATATTTTTATATAAATAAACATTATATATACAGTAATTGTATATGTATATACATTTTTATAAATTTTAATTTTAAATAAATTGATATTATGTTATATTTAGATAAGGTTTATTTATTTATAAATATACCTTACATGTAAATAGGTTTACATATATATTTATAAAATTAAATTTTTATGTGTGAATATATAAAAAATATGTATATATTATTATATATTTTTTTATAAATAAAACTAAATTATGAAGAATGAAAAAATTTGAAAATATAAATATTAATATGAATGTAATAATTGTGAATTTATTTAGCCCCCACTATAAATTAGAAAAAATACCCCCTTAAACGAGGATGTAAGTCCATTGAATGCTATCAAAAATAGGATACACCGACTAAAAATAAGATTAAAGGCAAATTATGGACTTTTGGGGACTTGTAAAATGTAATTGGTGATTCATCCCAATAATTTGTGTGAATTTGACATGGCAAGATTAAATTTGATATGATTTAGCACTAAACAAGACACCCAGATCAAAAGATATGAACCATTGAAATCCGAGTTACGTTGTCAATATATTTTATATCTTTTATTACATTTATTATTTTTTGTGTCTTCAAATTACTAATAAATGTCTGTTATTCGATAATAATTAGTATGTTATTAATTAAAAATATATTTACATTATTTTATAATCCATTTTCACTAAGGATCATATATTGTAATTGTAAATGTCTATTTATCCATAGCTAAAACATATTTCAAAAAATATAAGTTATTTTTAATGATTTGTTTTTGAAATATACCATTTATTAGCGCTAGTAGAGAAACACTGATAAATTCCCCTTTATCAGTGCTTCTAAAAAAGCACTAATAATGGGAGTCCCTTTAACAGTGCTAAAAGAATGTTGATAAAGGGGTACCATTAATATCGCTAAAAATGATGATAAATGGGTACTTTTAACAGTGTTTTTAGCAGTATTAATATATCCTTTAATAACTTGTTTTTAGTGCTGGTAATGGTACCCCTTTATCAGCACATTTTTTTAGCATTGCTAAAGGGTGGTGTTGTGTAAATTTGTTTCTGTGGTAGTGATACATGTGTGCCCTTTTATTTAAAATAGAAAATTTCAAAATATATTATTTGATATATATTTTTAATTTATTTCTTTATAGTCTTATTAAAATAAGAAATGTTTTTTTATAAAGAAGAATTATTTTCCGAAGGTTGCGTTGGTGTATTTGAAAACTAATACCATGTTTAGGATTTTTTGAGAGGGGATCACAGGTGCCAAAGAAAATTAAACATTGATGTTTTTAAATCTGTTTGGATAGTAAATGAAAATTTAATTATAGAAAATATTTTTTGAAATGTATATATTATAATGTTTTTATATTTGTGATGAAAATATTATTTCACGTAAATTGTGAATTTTCACACTGGTGTATTTGCATACAGATGTATTTGGTGAAATGTGTTGTTATTCAGACAACACATTGCAACAATATGGCATTTATCAGTGTCAATGAAATCAATGACAAAGGGGTTCTCATTTTAATGACCATGATGAAGAAATGTTTTTAGCAATGTTAAAACTCTTTGAGTTGTGTTAAAAGGACTATCTATGGTAGTGGGAATTTAATTTTATTTGTAGTGACAATGATATACTTATATAGGAATAAAATGAATAGGATTTGGAGACATTGTGTTCATAATACCAATGATTATGTGTTTTGTTGCTAGATGATGGAGGAGGTAAATTCATGATATAATGGGATTACAACCATATATCACCAGGGATATCATGCAGGAGAGATGATCTGTTTTTTAAAAAATAAAAAATTATTTTTTAAATTATTAAAATGAAAAAGAAAATTCATATTCACCATTAATAATTTAAAGAGAAATAATAGTATAAAACTATTTTTCATAATGATATATTCAAAAATAATTCTCTTACAATTTTTAAAAAATCATTTTTTATTAAAAAATATAAAAACAAGTTTTTCATTAATAAAATTCAAATAAAAATTTTACAAGAAATCAAACAATCTCATTAAAAAAAAAATTATTTTTTTTAATATAAAATATGAAACTAAATTTTATTTATGATCAATTAATAAAAAACTTCCTTTTACATATGAAGTAATAAAAATAATATATTCCTAATCAAAAAATATTGTATCCAAGAAATATTGATCCCATATAAAATTAGAAAATATCCAAATATTCTTCTTAAAAAATTAATTAAAATAAATAATTTTATTTTAAAAGAATTAAAAATTAAATATCTATTTTTTAATGATGAATTTGGGAATTAAAAATGAATTTTATTCCATTATATTAAGTTAAATAAAAATTTTACTTTTTCTAAATGATCCCATTTTAAATCTAAAATATAAAAAAACTTGTTTTATTTACACAAAAATTAAAAATTTCAATTAAAAAACATAAAGTTAAAAATAAATCATCCTCATTTTCCCTTTAAAATTATGTTAGAATGAAGGTTATCTATTTATTTTTTTTAAAAATCATATTTCGTTATATTTTTTTAAATTATTTTTAATTAAAGTATATTTCTTTTTTATTTTTAATTTCTTGATTTTAGTTTAAGTATATTTTATTTTTTTAATGGTAATTTAAAAAACTGTTATTTTTTATGTGAAAGTGGGATATTATTTTTTAAATAAATAATAATTTTTTCCATTGATTTTTGGAAGGAATGTTTTTTTTTTCAAAAATATATATAGTATGGGATTTATTTTCCATTAGTTCAATTTGATTCTTGAAATTTTTTTGTAATTTAATTTTTTAAAATGAATAAAAGTAGTTTATTTGTTGATATGGGATAAGTCAAAATACTGTTACAAAATCAGGTCCTGGCATGTGTGAAGGATTTTCACAAAAGCCACAATGTTAGTCAAAAAACAATCAGTAAGTTATTGCATAAATATGTTAACATTGAAATTTTTTTCAAAAAATAATATTTTGATTATTGATTTTGATTTAAATTAAGTATCATGAAAATTAGATGTATTATATAATATGAAATTAATAATATATTTTTGTAAATTAAAATATATTTAGAGGCAATTTTGTGTCTAAAATGATGCTAAAAAAATTCTGAAAAAGAAATTACATACATATATTAGTTTTAATTACATGTTTAATGTAATAATAATAAATTATTTCTACACCGATGTTTAGAAGGTTTATCTATGTTACATCAAGGAAAATGAAAACATGTCTACACCATAGGTCTTGGTGTGTTGGTGTGGTATCTTCATGCACAACTGCATTCCGAGGTAAATATTATTGGGACTTCATAACCCGAATCCATGAGGCAAGGGATTCCCATATACATATATTTATCACACTGGACCCCTTCGTAATAGATGTAGGATAACCCAACAATATACCTCTCGTAACCACTTGGGAGATGAACATAGAAGATTTAACAGTGATCGGGAAATTCAATGCGCTCAAATGAAACTGAACAAAAATCACTACTATGAAACAGAGTTTTATCAATGATAAAAAACAATTATCACCGCTTAAAAAGAATTCATAGTCGAGGAACTATTAAAAGGGGGTCACATTATCAATACACAAAAAAGTGTTGATAAATGAATATTTTATCAGTGCTAAAAAAACACTGATAAAATTATAAATATTTAAAAAATTCTGTAAATCAAAGGGTATACACAGCCTCTTTTAATAGCGATGGACCCCCTTTCAACAGTTCTAGGAATCACCACCTACGTGCGCCACCACCCTCCATTTAACAACACTATTCTCACACACCCAACCATTAATAGTATAATACCACCCTACACCTACCTGCACACCCCTGAATCGACATGGATTTGAACATGAGAGAAATATTATACACCAGACAGATAATGCCCTATTGACATGCACACCAGCTCTGTCTCCGCCGCAATTCCATGACCTCCATAACCGCACTGAGGATGGTCAGCCGCATAGAATCCCCACCTCAACTACATTCCACCTCTGCCATGACCGAACACCGTGACTGTGTTCCACCCGGCCATGACCACCCTGTATGTCGTCACATCCACATCCCATCTCAACCACACTCGGCCTCCACTATGAAATCCCAAAGCAACCATACCATGATCTGCCCTGCACGCTCACACATCCACATCCCTCCTCTACCACGGTCTTCCAACTCTATGAACTTGCATAGCAACCGTACTGTGGTCTACCCTACACATCGAAAAATACACATCCTGCCTCAACCATGTTCCACCTCTACTAGGACCTCCCAAATTTGTATGACTCCTGGATCTCCTTGGTCACCCTATAGAAGTGTTCCTAGGTGTAGGGGAGAAATGGACACCACCCTCCATTGAAACAATGCTTTAAAATGTGGCCCCATGGAGAAGTATTTTTTGATGATAATCGTTGGCCTATAAGAATAGGTTGGATAAAATCTAGTACATTGCTGGTTGTGGAGTTCATTCATGTGTATTGGGTGCCCTGGGGGAGTTAGGGTTTGTTTGGGATCCCCGTTCTTGGGTACCCCAAGGGAGTTTCAATTTCCAGTGTAGGATTTGTGGTACCTTCAATATTTCTTTCTCGGGTACCCCTGGGGAGTGTTCCTTTGTGAATGGGATAGCTGGACACCACCTTCCATAAAAATCATCCACAGGTGTCATCCACCTAGGGTTCTACGGTACTGGGGTTGGGGTACGTTTTAGATCTCCTTTCATAGGTACCCCATCACAGTGTTCATGGGCGAAGGGTATTGCAGGATAGGGTCCCTTGTAGGATTCCTCCATTCTCTGCTGGAATAAGATTAGAACATTGGTGATAGCCTATTCTATTGAAGACCTCCGTGTCATCTTCATGAGGGGTCATGGGACTCCAAGTCACTGCTCTGGATTTTTGACTGTTTCTAATGATATTCCTCCAAAACATAACTTCCATTAGGTTCCAACCATTTTTCTATGTAACATCATTATCATCATCATTGGGGGGTGAGGGGTTTAAGAGAAAAGGGTAATCTAGTCGGAGGTTTGGAGATTGAAAACACAACCTCCACCATTATATAGTAACAAATTCCTTTATATTTTACTTTCCCTCCACAAACATTCCTCTCATCCTTTAATAGCTAGAAAGGATGGATTGAAAAATATTTTATTTATAACACCAATTAATATTGAGGAAGTACCAAACCCTATTTTTTAATTATAATTAATTTATTGACTGAATATTAAAAATATAGAAAACCAACTCAATTTATTTATGTATTTTGAGTATTGTTCATATAAAATTTAGAAACGAAATCTAAATTCAAAATCAGATTAAATAAATTATCGTTAACTGAATAATGATTTATTTTAAAATGTAAATGAAATTAATAATTTTTTTCATTGATATCAATTGATTCTAGATTTATAAATAATTTTTAAAATTAAAAATAATAAAAATATCTTTAATTAAACCGGTTTGGGTGTATTTGAAAATATAATCAAATATATTTAAAAATAACGTGTTAAAAAAATGGGTTATAAATGGATTTGGGATTGAAAAAAATCATCCGAGTTGGCATTTGATTATCCCAAATATCATGGGTACTTGATGAGTCAACATCCCTAATGTTGGGTGATTGTTAATGAACATTTTCTACCTAATTATCAAAGTTGTAGATATTAATAATTTTGTTGAATTTAAATAGATTAATATGGAATAAATTTTTAGAATAGTTGACTGGAATATAATATTTATTGTTGATTTTAATTCAATAATATAACATTTGACTCATATCACCCTTTATAAAACATGTAATATATATATATATATATATTTGTAATCTTGTAATTTTTTAATCTAACCAGTCATAAATAGAAATACATTATTGTAGAGCTTAGCCCTCAATCTGTAATGGTGCTTATGGGTTGGAAAATAGGTGGTTAACAAAAATGTTAATTGAAAAAAAAAATAAACAAGAACTGAAATGTTATACTAAAATAAGTATTTGTTAGTAAAAAATTTAATTGTTTAATAACAAATTTTTTTGTTGGGTTTTTATCAATTTTAAAAATTAAAAATTGATAAAATAACTTAATTTATAATTTATAATTTATTTATTAATTCAATATTTCAAATAACCTATGAGACTGATTATAACAAAAAAACAATTCATTTTTGTTTATAAATTTATATTTTTTTCAAATAATTTGTTTGTTTATAAAATCTAATAATTTCTATATAATTTTGAGTTTTTGTTCAACACAATTAGGGTGGATTGTTTGTAAAATTTATGTATTTTTTTTACATTAGTAGGCTTCCTCCAATGATCAACTGTTGTACAAAGGTTTGTCCACCCGATAAAACAAATTTTTATCATAGAAGCAGTTCAGGAATTATATGCTCAATGTGTATGATATCTGAAAGAATACATGCCTACCGAGTTATTGTATTTTTTTCTAGGACCAAAATTCACTTAGATAATTAACAATGTGTGGTGCTTCTCGATATAATAATGATTAATCTGGTCCTATAAATTTTAATGGTACTTTCCAATCACTCCTTGGTTAAATTTCCTATATGGAAGTGATGAGACTGAAGGGAAATTGACGTGGAACATAGATATAGGAAATAAATATAGAAAACTTTGTCACCTGGTAGACTCTCATTAGTGGAATAGAAATGATAATGAGTATCCTGAATTTGGAAACAAGCCAAGAAATCTTCATCTTCAATTATCTACAGATGGAGTGAATCCTTTTGGTTTTCAAAGAATCACTCACAGTACATGACCGGTAATGTTGGTAAATTATAAGTATCCATTATGGTTATGCATAAAACAAAAACAAATCATGTTATCTATGATTATATCAGTACAAAAACAACTAGGTAATGATTGTGATATTTATTTAGCTCCACTGACCAAGGATTGAATATTATTATGGGATTCTGTTGTTAGATTGTATGATGCTTACAGAAATGAATATTTCAATTTTAGATCCACGTTGTACGGGATGATAAATTAAATTCCAGATTATGGAAATTTTTTAGGATATATCATTAAAGGAACTCAAGGGTCCCCCTCTATGAAAAGGTGCATAGACAATCACGGCAAAAAATTCATTGAAAACCATTCTTCGAAGACATCACAAAATTATACACCGATGACATAAGTACAGATCTTGTACGACATCATTTGATGGATGTATAGAAGAATATAAAGCAGTAGTTCCACTAATAGGTGATCAAATGTTTGAGAAGGTAAAATATGTGGAATTTAATTTTGGTAAACCATTTTCTAAAAACTTTATAAAAACTAGTTTGAAAAAGGAGATTTGTTTTTTTTAATGATGATACTAGAATTTTATGTATGTCATACATTTTCTTGATGTTATGTATATTGAAAAAAAATGTATTTGATAGTTTCATCGGCATGTTGCTAAATGCACCTGAAAAAAATGATGGAAGTAAGACTAGGTTGGAAATGGTTGACATGGGAATACGAGAAGTGTTGGGACAATAAAAGGGTGAAAAACCAAATTTTCTTCCTCTAACATCATACACTCATTCCAGGAAGGATAGATATCAATTTTCCAACTTCTTGAATCATATAAAGGTTCTATATGGGTATTTAGAGAATATCAATAATATCATTTCACTGTCTGATTTAAATTTAAAAGATCTAAAATCTCATGAATTCCATGTTTTAAAAAAATTTCTAACATATATAGATTTATGTTGCATTTATTTAAATAATTTTCATACTATATTAAAAAAACTCAATTTATTCTTTAAATCTATATGAAACAAATTTATAGACCCGACAAAATTTCCAACATTGGAAAGATAAATTTCCATTATATTATATGAATTGAAAATGTTCTTTCCACCATCATTATTTTGTTTGATGGTTCATTTTATGGTTCACATGGTGAGAGAGATTAATCTATGTTGTATTGTACACTATAGATGGATGTACCCCATTAAATGGTATATGAAGATTTGGAAAGGTTATGTCAAAAGTCAATGTTTTCCAGAGGGTTGTATTAATGAGTGATATATTTTTGAGGATTCTATTTAAGTCTATAATGAATACCTTTCTCATGTGGAAATAATTGGTCTACCTAAATCGTGTCCCAATAGGCATCTTACGAGTGATGGAATTTATGGAAGAGATGTTTTCACAATCATTGTTATAGAATAGAAGCTGAAACTCCTTTACATTTTACATAACTATTTGGAGGTTTCCCTATATGTTGAAACCCATAATGAAATTAAGGGAATTTTAATCCATCAAGGGATTAAATATGGATATCAATTACACATAATCAATGCATTATAGGTTCATTTTGGGACTATATTTTTAAATAATCAGATGAAAATCCTGATTCAATTTCAGAATGACTTCAATAGTTAATCGGAGGACCAAGGGTGAATGTATTATCTTAAAATTAGTATGTAATTAATGGTTATATGTTCTATAAAATTTATCATTATTAAGATGGTACCATGAAAAAAGTGGATTTATACTTATGGATGAAGCGATGCATGTTTCTGGTACTAGGAAAATTAGTCAAATTTACTAGAATATTCCATAATTTAGCATCATCATAAAAATGGTAGTTGGATTGTAAAAAATTATCAGTGCTGATTTTTTCAATTCATGTTGGTTAATAATAGGATTTGGAACATTGATATATAGTTAAAATAACTTTATCTATTAAAAAAATAGTGTTCAATATTAACGTTACAATTTTTTTTTATAATATACATCATGTTACCTCATGTTATTATCCATTTACTTATATATTTATGTAATCTAAATTAAATATTAAACCATTTGAGTAGATAATTACTTCTAGACATTTTTGTTCTTACAATCCTATGGAACAATAGGTATCTCAACTAGATTCTTCTTTTAGTGCATAGGAATGACCTTATACACATGTTGGTGCTCCCAAACACGACGAACAATAGGTTTCTCAACCAGCTACTGGTCCTAGTGCAGAGGTATAATGGCCATCTGCACATGTCATTTCTATCTCTCTAGAGGAAATTATTGAAACTGCTGATTCCAAGGAAGTGGTATGCGATAAAGGACCAGTTTCCCTAAAATAACAGTATCACCTTAGTTTCATGTTGATAGAAAAAATTATTAAGGTGAAAGTCAAAGGCATCAAATTTGAGGTGGGATAGAATGCACGAGGTCAACATGTTTAGCCAAACAAGGCCATGTCCAATATTTATATTGGAATCATAACTCAGTAATGAATTCTAATATTCGTGATACCAAGATGTTCATGGTATGAAGGCACTAATGTGGGAAGAAATTATGATATAATTATGATATAATTTCTGTATTTTACTTAAAAAAATAAAATTATAAATCATTAACTTACTCTTCATCATCCATTGTAGAGGGAAATTATATTATTTGACTCCCAAAATAAGTATGTGTTAATTCCAACTAGAAGGATTCATAAAGGATTTCGAACAATTCTAACAATACATCATTTTAATGATGATGAAGGGAAAATAAACCTTCACCCACCAGTTATCTATGAAAATAGGATAACCCAAGATGCATGGGGTGCATTTATTGAACATCATGAAGATTTGTCTTCTCATGTAAATTGTGGTCAGTAATACATTGTTTGATGATGCATTTATTCATCACATTGATTGATAATATATTATTTATGATATAGAAAATGATTGAAGGAAATAAAGAATGAGAAAATAATAAACAACATACCCCTACTGTAAAGTAAGGATGGTGTATGCTTCACTTGAAAAAAATTGGTGCATATTTTAAATCAAGTGTAATACTTTTATGTGACATGAATCAACACCACAATTATGTTCCTCTATTTATATTCAGATTTATGATATGAAATGAAAAACCGCATCCATCCTGCATTGTGTTCTATGGAAGAATGAACGTAAAATAAAGACGTGATACTAATAGATGAAAACACAGAAAAATTGTGGGAAACATGTGTAAGTATTACATAATAATTTTTTTCTATAAATAACTATTAAATAACAATGATCAATTATTTTTCTATATTTTAAATCTGAAATATTCACATGAATTAGGAATACATGTTTCAGATGAACCCAAAATTCTGGTGGGCTTGAAGCATCCAGAATAGTGTTGTCATGTCAGAGGTGTGGGTATTAATGTGATGCTCGGAATATATTTTGAGAAAAAACTATAGGATAATCAATGTGAAATAATACAATATATGCGAGAAAGAATATCCACACATTAAGGACAGTTCTAATGGAATATAGAGAAGATGGAAACTTTAATGAGGGAGAGGAAAATAGAAGAAGCAACTCATGAACAACCACCAAAAAGAGATACCTAACCACCACAACCTACTATTAGTCTACTGATTATACTCAAATAGATGTCTTAGAATTTGTAATAAATGTTATAATAGATTTTTCTGTGAAATTTGAATCATACAGAAACTGATAACTTTCTTATACTGATATTATACAGGGTGATAATGGCTAATATTTATATCTATAAATATCTAACCAACACCTTTTGTCATTAGATATGGTGTTAAATATATGAAATTACTTTCGACTCAACAATTCATATTTTACATGACAGGTGTGAGTTTTGATTAGTGTATCCCATGAGACAAATTTCGAGCTACTTGTTCCAATTCATGAACATGATAGTAATACAGTTGAAAAAACTGTTATAAAATTCTTTGCATGGCCATCACATCTTGTAAAAAACAAACTGATATGGAGGTATTCAATTCCATTTTACTTTTCAAGCTAAAAATTAGACAAAAAATGAAATTATATCTAAAATTATGATTTTTATTATAGACGGACAAAGAGAAGAAGATTAAATATAAAACTGAAACAAAATCAACGAAAGGATTGAGAAATTGATCAAAAAGATATACCAAAAACACCATTACACCTCTCGTTCTATATTCACATTTACTTCATTCACGGATCAGGTGTACAGAAAGTTAAAATATTGTTGCAACCACATAGTTGAATTCGAATAAAATATGTGCATAGAGAAAGATTAAGACTTCACAGGTGTTAAGAGTGTACCTAGAATCCCCCACTATTATTGGATGGGTGGCTCATTTGTAAATGTATACATGAGTTATTTCTCCATGATTTCATTTTCATAAAGATGATATACTGTTTTAATTATGAATAAATACATTTCATATTTTTGGAAGCTGTATATATGAAAAAAATTGAACGGATTTATCCATGACAAAAAGTTCTGACTCGTTAGTCATCACATCACCTCTACAAAACAAGAAAAAATAGTACCCAATAAAATGAATGAAATAGTGGAAGGTCTTATAAAATCCATTGGATGATAAATTTCGGATGAAAAACTCTGTTTATTACCAGTGATGCCGGGGTAAGACTCTACAATTTAATCATATCAAATATATTTTCATTTCTTTCATCACTAATTACTTTTTGTGTTTTTTGATATAATTGGATACTCATTTCAATAAATTTGGATACACTAAAGAATTTTTTCCTTGATTCAATTCATGGATATACAAAAAAATATCCACAAATAAATGAGTTTTTAAAATTTTAATACACTGAATACATCATTTTAGAACTAAACATCATGTTGTATAATTTAAATTACCTTTTAATGAAGATTCTGTTATGATAGGGTGTGCATCACTTTCCTGAAAAACAATAAATGAGGCCAAGGACTAAGACCAAGGAAGAAGAAAAGTTATAGTATTGGATAAGTATCAAGGTATATATATTAATATTTCACTATCCAAACACATATCAAAAAAATTACTTATTCTACTCAATGTTTTAGCAGTGTCTAGAACAAACCAATGTAAAATATTGTGGTTATTATGTTTGAAGATTTATGAGAGGAATCATATTCCATGAAAAACTATCATCAATTAAGTGGTATTCTCAATGATAATTACTATTCAATTTAGTATTTTTATTAATCCTTTGTGTATTTAAATATTTTAAGCACTACTATGATTGTCGAAAAGACTCAGATTTACAAGGTGATATATATGTTCTCAGAAACAAATGTGAAACATGCCTGAAGGAAGAATGCACACAAATAACATTAATATGTGACTTCTATTTAAGTAGTGCATTTTTTTCATATTTTTGTATAATTTAATTATTTTTAATATTACTCACTTAAGAAAATTTTTATACAGGTGGATTCCTTTATTCTAGTCGGTGCGTTTTTTTTCAAATATTCTCATTCTTGTTAGAGATTGGACTTCAAGGAAGCAATTGAGATAATGAAAACAAGGAAATGGGTCAATAATATATAAATGTGAATTCCTAAAACTTATACATTTAATTAATTTTTTCATAATTTGATCTGCTAATTGTATGTTAAGTTATTTTTTATTTTTATCCAATAAATATTTATTTATTTTACTGATATTTTTGGAAGTCATATTTTCCATTCAACTATCTCCAAAAAACCAGAAAACAGACAACATGTTGAATGAAAAGTATGAATTCATAGTATTCTAATGCATAGTATGACATCCCAAAATATATATTACGAATATTTTCATAAAAAGTGTACTAATCAGCTGCATATCAATCACACGCACCTCAATTTGATACACAGTGTGCTCAGTATAACTCAAAGTGTATGTTTTTAGTTTATAATTTTCTTTGATCCATTAATATTCACGTCTTATGCGCTACCATGATTTGATCCATGACTCATGATTATGATCTATGATATTCACACTAGTGAAAAAAACGTTTAACACTTCTGCATTTTTCACATCGATTATATATAACCGACATGTAAAGCTGTAAAAAATAGTTTATCATGTCGGTTAAAAAATAACCAACGTGATATATCAACAAGAATTGGTTTTTTACATCGGTTATAAAATAAATTATGTAAAAAATACTGAGATTAGATTTATCACATCGGTTATTGTATAACCGATGTGAAAGATCAAATATGGGTGATTTATCATGTCGATTATTTTATAACAGACGTGATAAATCAAATCTCAGCAATTTATCATGTCGATTATAAAATAACCAACGTGATAAAGTATTTTATACATAATTTATTAAATAACTAACTTTATAAACATAAAAACAGTTTATCATGCCGGTTATTAAATAACCAATGTGATAAGGCTTTTAAATGATTTATCACGCCATGTATTCGGTCATTCTATTTTATTTGATCGAGCGACCTGCGATTCATCTCTCTCTGGAAGAAAATCTAGAAAGGATTCTTCAATGTTGTACCCTCCAACCTAGTTTTATCAACATCATTCATCATCTTTATTATCACCAGATCTATCAGGTTGACTCGAAACACTCAAGTAAGCCTCACACGCCTTAGTTTCATTTTTTATTTTTCACGATTCCTTATCTTGTATTTTGAGATGTTATTTATATATCTTTGTTATTTTTATCATGGTATGTTTCATAGTGTTCTTTTATACCAATATGAATCGTTTTTTATAAAATAAACCATGGTAGTGATATCATGCAAGTTCTACGATTTTTTATGCTAGCATGTGTGTTATATCATGTGTGTGTACTAGTTATTTCATGTTTGTGGGGGTGGGGGTGTCTAGGGTGTGGGTGTGACCAGGGGGCAGGGGCTATCCAGGGCATGGGGGTTTTCCAAGGAGTTGTTGGTATCTAGGGGGTTTTTAAGGGGGTGGGGATGGTGTCCAGTGGTGTGAGAAGGCTTTCAGAGGGGGTAGGTTATCTCCAGGGGGTGGTGTCTAGGGGGTGAGGGGGTTGTCCAAGGGGGTAGGGGTATCCAGGGGGTGGGGGATGTCCAAGGGGTGGGGGAGTCTATGGGTTGGGTGTTTTCCAATGTGGTGGGGGTGTCCAAGGGGTGTCCAAGGGGGTGGGGGTGGTGTCCCGAGGGTGAGGGGGATATCCAAGGGGTAGGGGTGTCCAGGGGTGTGGTGGTGTCTATGGGGGTGCGGGGAATGACCAAGGAGGTAGAGGGTGTCTAGAGGCTTGGGGGTGGTGTCTAGGGGTGAGGGGTCATCCAAGGGGGGGGGGGGGGGGGTTGTCCAGGGGGTGGGGGTGTCCCAGGCTGGGGGTGTCCTGGGGTTGGGGTTTTCCATGGGGTTGGGGGGTTGTCCATGGGGGTTTGGTTGTCCAAGGGTGGGGTTGTCTAGGGGGTGGGGGTTGTCCAAGGGGGTGGGGGTGTCTTGGAGAGTCCAAGGGGGTTGGGGGTGTCCAGGGTGTGAGGGGGTTATCCAAGGGGGTATGGGTGTCAAAGGGGTGGGGTGGTATCCAGGGGTGAGGGGATGTCTAATGGGGTAGGAGTGTCTATGGGGTGGGGTGTCCAGGGGGTGGGGATGTCTAGGGGTGGGGTGTTGTCCAGGGTGTGGGGGATATCCAAGTGAGGTGTCCAGGGGGTTTCTAAGGGGGTGGGGTGGTGTCTAGGGGTTATGGGAATTTACAAGGGTTTGGGGATGTCCAGGGGTGGGGGTGGTGTCTAGGGGGTGAGGGTGATGTCCAAGGGTGTAGGGATGTCCAGGGGTGGGGGGGTGTAGGGGTGGGGCTATCCAGGGGGATGGGGGTTGTCCTGGGGATGGGGTGTCAAAGGGGTAGGGGTTGCCCAAGGGTGTGGTGGTGTATAGGGGGTGGGGGTTGTCCATGGTTTGGGGGTGTCTAGGGGGTTGGGGGTTGTCCATGGGGGTGGGGGTGTCTAGGGGGTGGGGGTGTCTAGGGGTGGGGGTGTCCAATGGGTTGGGGGCTCTCTAGGGGGTGGCAGTTCCTTGGTGGTGGGGGCTGTCCAAGGGGGTGGGGGTGTCCAGGGGGATGTGGGTGGTGTCTAGGGGTGTGAGGTGATGTCTAATGGGATAGGGGTGTCTAGGGGTGGGGTTGATATCCAGTGGGTGATGGGGCTATCCAAGGGGGTGTGGGGTGTCTAGGGGTGGGGGTGTCTGGGTGGTGGGGGTTGTCCAGGGGTTTGGGGGGGGGGTTGTCCCAATGGTGTGTGAAACCTTTGGGATATTCTATCCCAATGATTTTAGGGGCTATTCTAATGGTTTTAAATCGTTTATATAGGTGTAATTTTTAGTAGTGAATGTATACATATTTTAATATTTATACTTCATATTTATTGTTTACAGAAGGGTGAATTTGGTATCCAGTTGCACCCGGTTCTATTCTTTGTATACCTTAAGAAGAAAGGATCCAAGATGAATTTATACTCTTATATCATGATCCATTTGAGATAGATGTAATCCTAAAATGATTTTTATATAAATATAAAAATTTTATATCTATCTATATTTAATTTTTGAAATCATTTTCATCCATATATTTTTCAAATAAGCATATATTTGTTTTATATTCCAAAATAGTTTTACATTCAAACTATGATATTTTCAATATAAATATAAAATTTTCCTATCTTAATAAGATTTATAATTTTTATATTTGATATAGTTAATATTCATTAACTATTGAATTATGGAAAATTGAATGAGTAATGAATATGACGAAGGTTTTGATGCATATTTGGAATTTTTCTAAATGAAATGTTCCAAGTCGCGACATTTTTTTCTGTCCATTCAGAAAATGTTTGAATACAAATAATTTGAAAAGTAGAGTGATCAAAGATCATTTGACTTGTCCTGGTTTTAATCCAAGTTACAGCCCTTGTATTTGGCATGGTGACAACAGAAATAATGTCAGATCTACTAATGATGATGATTTTCAAGATGGTAACTCCTATGGAATTGGCGAAATGATTCTTGATGTTGTAGCATAACATATTGAGATAGAACTGGTAGTTTCACGTCTATATGGTGATGGGGAAACACCACTGTATCCTAGTTTTATGGACTTTACAGTTTTTCGTTGGTGTTAAGATTGATTAACCTTAAGGTGAAACATGGATGGAGGGACATAAGTTTTACAGAGCTTCTATAATTGTTGAAATAAAATCTTCTAAAAGGCAATGATCTTCTAGATTCACATTATAAGGCCATGAAAATATTATCCCGGTTGGGATTGGGATAAAGGAAAATACATGCATGTCCAAATGATTGTATGATATATAGGAAGGAATATGAATTTTTTAGAGTGTCTTAAATTTGGGACATCACAGTATTAGTTGAAAGAAAAAAAATAGGCTCATATAGAGATTACAGATATCTATGCCAAGTTATTTTGGTATTCATCTATAATTCATCATTTGAAAAATTTATTTTCTAATTCACATGATGAAAAAAGGTTAAGACGTCATGCTGATGAGAGGATATGTGATGAAAAAATATGTCATCCATTTTATTTTCCACAATTTAAGAAAATTGATGAGCCATATCATACATTTTGAAATGAAATTAGACATCTCATACTTGGTTTGTGCATAGATGGAATGAATCCATACCTAACCATCAGTAGCACACATAGTTCATGGCCTTTATTATTTTTATTTTACAACCTCTCACCTTAAGATTGTATGATGTGAAAATATGTCATGTTGAGTATAATGATCTCTTGTCTGAGGAAACTCGGAAATTATATTGATTTTTTCGTTTCACCGTTGAATGGTGATTTGAAACTTTTATGGGAGGATGATATTAGGGTGTATGATTCTTATAAAATGGAATATATTCAACATCATTCAACTATTATGTTCACTATAAATGAATTCTCAATATATGGATATTTGTTTTGATATAGTTTTAAGGGGCATAAAGAATGTAAAATTTGCGAACAACATACTTCATATAATAAATTTAATCAAGGGTGGAAAACAGTATACATGGTTCATCGAATGTTTTGTCTATGGATCACCCTTATATAAGGATAAAAAAGGCATTCAATGGCTCACAGGAATATGAAATTTCTCCAAAACCTTCATCATTTGATGTGTATTTAGAGAGGGTGTGAAACTTTTATGTGACTTTATTATATACACATAAATTTTGTAATGATATACATATTTGGAAGAAAGGGTCAATACTTTTTGAGTTACCATATTGGAGAAATCATGAAGTGAAAAATAATATTGATGTCTGCACGTGGAGAAGAATACCAATGACAGTATGATTAGAATATTGTTATATATTAAAGGAATGAATAAAGATGGTTTGAATTCAAGATTAGGCTTACTATCAATGGTAATACATTTGGAGTTTGCTTCCACTCCTAATAGAAGAAAAAAATTCCTTCCTCTATCTTTTCATACATTATCCTAGAGTGAGAAAATTATATTTTTTTAGTTTCTTCATGATATCAAAATGTCTCAAGTATATTCTTCAAATGAAAATTTTTTGACTCTTTGAAGGATTTGAAGTTGATAGGTATGAAATATCATTATTGTCACATCATGATGAAACAACTTCTACCTGTTTCATTTCGTGGAATACAATCCAATCATGTCACAAATACTATAATGAAGTTGTGTTATTTTTTCAATTCAATTTTTAATAAGGTGGTTAATGTGAATGCGTTGAAGATTTTGGAAAAGGATGCAATTTATATACTTTTTCAATTGGAAATGTATTTTCCTCAATCTTTTTTTATATAATAATGCATTTAATGGTTTATCTGGTTTGAGAAATATATCTTTACGGACATGTATATCTTTATTGGTTGTATCCTTTTGAAAGCTATATGAAAATATTGAAGGGGTTTGTTAAGAATCCATAACGACATGAAGCCTCAATTATTGAAAAGTATATTTCTGATGAGGTTGCGAAGTTTTGTATGAGCTACGTGGCTATGGCGGAGCACATAGATTCTCCTCCATCTCACCATGAATGAGTTAAAAATGAGGGAAATAGGATTTGTGGCTTGAAAGTCAAATCATTATCAGCTAAAAAGATGGAAAAGGTGGAATTATACATCTTGAATAACAACGTTGTTGCAAAACAGTATATCACATTTCATATTAATGCGTTGAAAAAATGTCATCCAATGAAGAATGAAATGGGAATTTTGAATGAGTACAATAAAACATTTTCCATGGATTAAAAAGACAGTACTTGGTATATCAGATGTATCAGAGACATTAAAATGGTTAGTGGGTGGTCCATGTTTAAATATAATAACATGTTACAGGTATTAAATTAATGGATATACATTTCATACGAAAGATCAGAACAATAAAAGTGATGTTCAGAATAGTGGTGTGTTGTTGTTTGCAGAAACAATTCATTTTTCTAGTTCTAAAGACAAAAACCAAATTTCTTCATTATGTGCATATTATGGAATCATTGAAGAATTATGGGAATTTTATTAATTTAAAATAAAAGTTCATGTTTTTAACTGAAAATGGTTTATCGGTAACAACATTGTCAAACATAATGAATTTGGAATGACAGTTGTTAATATAAATAGATTAGAAGGAACAATAGATTCTTTTATAATGAAATCACTTGAAAAATAGATTTTCTATGTTGTTGATCAATGAGATATGAAGTGTTCTATTGATTTACAAAGGAAAAAATAATATGTTGGTGAGGATCAACTTGATGAAGATGATTATTTATGTGAGATCCATACTTTCATGGAAACATTACCATAAAATAACGATGATCATATTGAAGACATGTTTTGTGCCATAAGGAACGATCATGATGATGGAATTTGGGAAAACAATCCATTTGTGTATTCCTAATTTTACAGGTAAAATATTTTTATTTCTTATTTACATTTATTATTGAAGACATGGTTTGTGGCATAAGGAACGATCATGATGATGTATTAAAACAAATAATATGAAATTTTTGTTTATTTTAATTTTGTTTAGTTCAGTTTATCATGTTTCCCATTAAATAACTTGTATATATATTGATTTTGTTTAATGAAAATTACTTTACCATGTTTACCATTTTTACCATGCGTCCCTTGTTTACCTTGTTTACCATGTTTACCATAGTTTACAATAGTTCAACATTATGTAACTTATATATTTATTGATTTTTTTTGAATGAAAATTACTCTATTATGTGTACCATGTTTTCCATATTTACCATTGTTTTACATGCTTACCATATTTAACATGTTTGCTATTATATAACATAGTTCATTTTTCTTTTTCTTTTTTAAATTTTTATTATAATATTTGAATATGTTTATTTATGAAGTAATGATTTCTTTATTGATTTGAAGGATAATTACATTTCAATCAGTTGATCAACCAGATGATTCTGGATATGATCATCATGATCATACCTATGGGGAGGAACATTCACATGATCCTCTTGATGTTCCCCAATATTACTCTTGTTCTCCCATAATGAAAAAGAACAGTTCAAGAGTTGGTAAACGTGGACACACACATTTACCAAAATTATCACTTTCCCATAGCCAGTACCAGAGGATACTCATTGATTATGATGAGAATGATATTACTAGAGGTCCAAATGAAAATTATTTTAAGAGTTTTTTAGCAACTCAGGGTAAAAAAAATGTAAGTATTTTGTATGATGATTGGATAAGTGTGGATAAAAGCAATAATATATTAGTTGTGGGAGAAAATTTTGTTAAGATCTTTTTCTATTGTTTGAATAATCTTTAAATGTTTCTAGTATAATATATTTTACTTATTCTTTATCAGATGACATTTGATACTCATAACACATGAGATATCAGGAGGATAATTTTATCGATGGCTTCTATGAGATGGTGGGATTTTAAATCAACCCCCACATCTGATTTCATTTTTGGTCATAGGAATCATGACAATCCATTTCATATATATCCTTTAATAAATGAAGACACATTGAGACAAATTTTTTAAAGTAGAAGAAATGATTCATTTTTGGTAAGGGAAATGAAAAATTTTATAAGATTTCCTATATAAATGATATTATTAATGTTTTGTTAATGATTTCTTATTCTTAATTTACAACAAACAAGGATATATCATCCGGAGATCCAATATAAAAATGAATACCCTCGTAGTTTATCTCAGGGAGAATATACATTATTGGAAGAACAAATGATGGTGGAAAATTAACAAAAACTGATAGTTGAGTCTTAAATATCTGGAGAATTTTTCCCTCCATCCCCTGCATCTAAACATGAAATATGGGAGATATCTTGGATTAGAAAAAGGGGGAATATATTTCTAAATAATCAAGAATCGTAGCTAATAGTATTGTAATATATTTATTTCATTTATTTAAGATAATTATATTAATTATATAATTTGAATCATTATAGAAATGTTAAATTAATTAATACAGGATTCTCCTAAGGAGTAGAGCTCATTGAGGGTATTTATAGCTGCTGGGAGGCATGATATTTTATCTACAACATTGGGAAATTCCGAACACCCCAGTCATGAACGTGGATTTTCGATGAGTGTATAGGTAAGATACGTGATTCCATATTATTCAACTTATTCCACTGAGGGTGTTTATAAAAAAATAGAATCATTGGAGTCTAAAGTTTATAATATTAATGAGATTATGGAGGAAAAGATTAGAGACTTAGTACTGTCTATGTTTTATAGACATGTAGAGACAATTTTAGATTGCATCTCCCACTGCTCTACAGCCCCCCATAGACCCCATTATTTATCATCCAGCTCTGCCAGTAGCTCCCACTTCCCCACCTCACCCTGCAGACCACATTTTTATCCTACTCCTCCCCCACACCTTCCAACTTATTTTGAGTTTTATGTTGATGATCCTCACCATCATATAGTTTCATATATGCTGGTAAATTGCATAGGATATACTGTTCATCATCAACAGTCAGAGGTAGATAATCAGAGGGTCATTATATATGATATTATAGATAGATCATCTCACGTTTCATTACCAACAGATGGGGTGATGATAGTTGGACATAGTATCAGACACATTTTAGTTTGGCCATCCAAACATATGAGACTTATTACCATATATGTATGTATATTATATCTTATATTTAATTTTTTTATGAAATTCATTTTATCATTTGAAAAATAATATATTTTTCTATTTATTTATAGTAACACTTCAAAGGTAAAGAAATATTGTATATAAAACAACAAATAAAAATGGATATGACATCAGATATAGATTCTAGTATTCTTGGCAGATTTTCATGATATTCAAATTTTTGGCTGATCATTTTTAGTTTCCAATGGATTCTCATGTTTGTGGACGTGTAATAAATGTGTGGATTTTGAAAAATGATTTCATGGATCTTGTTACTAGAGATAAGTTGGGCATCAATGTGGGGCATATTTTTTCCATGTAAGTCTAAACACCTTTCCATGCATTATATTTATTAAAAATTTATACTTATGTCTGTTTATTATTATGTATCATTATAACATGTGTTAGAAGAATGAGAGAACATATGTATATGGATTCGTGGACATGCATATGATTTCCCCTAAAGCACATTCATTTGATGATGAAAAAAGAAAACTTTCTATTGCCGATATATTTGAACAAAATATAATTAAATAGTTTTAGATGATGCCTTTTTGTGAGATTTATGAAATATATACCTCGAAAATTATTCATTATACTATAATATAAAAAACACTATCCTTAAATTTTATTTTATCTTAGTGATCATTGTATGTTAGGTGTTTTATTTCACATTAGAAAAAACTTTATTGGATATGCTCTGTCCATGGCGATGTGTGGGGATGTTTTAAGAATATATTGGAAAAGAAAGTTTCAACTTATAAATAGTTATTTATATTATAATAAATTTTAAATTTATCTAATTCATATTATTTTATAACAATGTATGGGCATAATTTAGAAAAAATACAAAGAAAATCAGTGCAAGGATTAAACATGTAAAATTAAAGGTAAATATCATTTTATAATTTGTACTTTTAGATGTATTACATAAAAATGATATTTTTAATTGACACTCATTTAAATAGAACATTCATGGAAAATAAGAAACATCAAATGAGGATATTATATGTTAATACTTATAGATGAAATAATTATAACTGGAATAACAATGAACGTTGACCATGTTAGATTTCCTTATAAACATTGCCATAATAATTCTTTTGATTTATTCATTATACATATTAACTACATTCCTTTTAATTTGTAGCTATATTATGACCCTAAATGCTATAGTACTCATGTTTTCGAACACTTACAAGTGGAATAGTCATATTAATTTACAAGTTTGATTGGATTTTAGTTTTTTTGTAGTGTAAAATGTAATTTTGAATATTATAATTATAATTGTGTATTTGGTAGTTGTTTTGGTTAGATTTATGTTTTTTAGTTGAAATTGTATGTTTATAATGTTATATATGTGAATATTAAAATTTTCATGGGTTCTGCTTATTTTGGACTAGTTCTAATGTTTTTCTGTTATAGATTTTGGTGTGGTTTTGGTGTGATTTTGGTCTAGTTTCTGCTTATTTCAGGTCTACTTTGGCCGATCATAGTAATGGTATTTTTGTTTTATTAAAAAAATTGTTTTTACAACTATTATTTTATAACTAACATAAAAAATGAATGAGTATATTTTATTATGTTGGTTATTACAGAACCAACTTCGTATATCTTTTTCCACGTCAGTTATTTAGGAACTGACGTAAAAAACCCTTCAAAGGTTTGATTTATCACGTTGTTTATTTAATAAATGACATGAAAAAATATATACCATGCCAGTTATTAAATAACATACGTGATAAATCAAGCCTCTGAAGGGTTTTTCACATCGGTTATTTAAGAACCGGCGTGAAAAACTATTCCAATTGACGCTTTTTACGTCAGTTTTAAAATAATCTACATATAAAAACAATATTTATAATGTCTCTATTTAATAACGTCAGCTAAAAACTGTTGTAAAAAATATAAAAAATAACCGACATAAAAAAAATATTTTTTTCACTAGTTCAAATGTATGAATTTATAACGCTAATATCACCTTCTATCATCTTTATTCTCATGTTATCCATATATTATAAATGATATATCCTTTTTTTACACTTATTGAACATCTACGATCCCCATTTATTATGTTTCATATCCTTAGGTTATTAAGAATGGTTTTATAAATTTTATGTCCAAGAAGGTTTCTAGTAAATAAAAACTTAATGCGAGACTCTTATGAACTAGTTTTTTATGTTTTTATATTTTCAAAACCATTAGTCCTAAACTATTTTAGAATGGGTCATTATGTTATGTAAGGAATATTAATCTACTAAGATCTGATATATATGTAAGAAATATCTGGGTCAATATAGTTGGTATTAGAGAAACTAACCTACTCAAAATTGAGAAAAAATAACCAGTGAACGGTATCACTCATAGTGTGTCTTTTTATTTAAAATTGAAATTACACTACTAGAAATACAGTCATTCCCAATTGTTCTGATCTGTTGGGAATGGCTGCAGAACCATTGGTATATGTTATACTAACAGTTCTGCAAACCATAGGGAAGTACGCTGTTGGGAAAGCATTTCCCAACGGTTTACAGTGAACCATTGGGATAGGGTGGGGAAAAATTAACCTATCCCAATGGTTGTGCCAATCCGTTGGGATAGTGTTTGCCAAAAGTTTGGCTTCAACCGTTGGGATAGCTCAAGGACTCTCCTCTTTCCCAACGGTTTCTCAACCATTAGTAAATGTTTTTTACGAACGGTTCATTGAACGGTTGGTAAAAAAAGAATCAAAGATGCTATTCCAATGGTTTGAAACCCTTGGTAGAGCCTATGTTGTGCAAATTGCACAACAACCTGCAATTTTCACCGCAGCTCTGCAATTTGCACAACATGATTCATTTTGTGCATTCCATCTCATTTTCAATCCAATTATTGTACCTTCAATAAACTATCATATATATATACAATTATTGTACCTTCAATAACCAACTAACACATAAATATAGAGAAAAAATTCATACACATTTAACATATAATGCATCTTGGAACTATATACATACCTAATTAAATTAGAATTCATAAAAAAATTATATAAAAACATAATTCATTTAGAATTCAATTTAAAATTTAGATGAATATTATATGTGGTATCCGGAATTCAATTCATAATTTGATCAGTTTTTTGTATACCATATATTATTACCTGAAATGATATCCATTTTAAAAAAAATACATACACCTTGATTGATACCAGCCACATCATGCCTCGTATTAAGGCGAGTTTAACTTGTACTGATCACAAATGACCCATCGATTGTTGTCCTAAATTATTAACATATTCTGAAAGCATTTGATCAGTTTTCCGTATGCCAGTTGATGTTTTTCACTTAAAATGATGTCCTTTTGAAACTATGGACATACACTTTGATTAGTGACAGCCACACCACATTTCATATTGAGGCGGGGTTGAATCATTCACGTCACATATGACCCATGGATCGTTGTGCTAATGTATCAACACAATCAGAATCTGATTGGCCAGTTTTCCATATGTACTTAAAATGTTTTCCATTTTAAACAAAATAGAGCCACTTAGAGTGATCCCGGCCACACCGTGCCTCTGATTAAAGTAGGTTTGACTTTTACACGTCACATAAGACCGATGGATCATTTTCCTCATGCATCAACAAATTTCGAATGAATTTGGTCAGTTTTTCGTATGTCAGTTGTTGTTTTCACTTAAAATGATGTCCATTTTAAACAAAAGCGAGACACTATGAATGGTGTCGGCCACACCGCATCTCATATTGAGGAAGGGTTGAATTTTTCATTTCACATAGGACCCATGGATCTTTTTTATTGAGTATCAACACAATCAGAATCCGTTTGGTCGGTTTTTCGTATGCTAGTTGTTGTTTTCAATTAAAATGACGTCAATTTTAAATAAAAGTCAGAGACTTTGAGTGGTTTCAGCCACACCGCAATTCGGATTGAGGCAAGGTTGACTCGTACACATCACATATGACCCATGGTTAATTCTCCTAAATTTTCAATAGAAACTGAATGTGTTTGGTCGGTTTTCCGTATGTACTTAAAATGTTGTCCATTTTAAATAAAAGAGAGAAACGAAGATTGATCCCGGACACACTGCGACTCGGATTGAGCCCAGGTTTGCCTTTACACGTCACATATGACCAATGTATCATTGTGATAAATTATCAGTAGATTCCGAATGCGTTTGGTCTATTTTCCGAATGCCAGTTGTTCTTTTCACTTATAATATTGTCCATTTAAAACAAAAGAGACACAGTCAGAGTGGTTCCGGCCACACCACGTCTCGGATTTAAACGGGGATGACTCATACATGTCTCAACATACCCATTAATCATTTTCTTAATGTATCAACACAATCCAAATGCGTTTGGTCAGTTTTCTGTATGCCAGTTGATGTTGTTCACGTAAAATGATGTTCTTTTGAAACAAAAGACAGACACTTTGAGTGTTACAAGCCACACCACGTCTCATATTGAAGAAGGGTTGATTCTTAAACGTCACATATGACCCATGGATTGTTATCCTAATATTTTGATGGAAACCGAATGTGTTTGGTCGGTTTTCTATATGTACATAAAATATTGTCCATTTTAAACAATAGAAATCCACTTAGAGTGATCTCGACCACACCGTGCCTCGGATTTAGGTGGGGATTACTCATACACTTCACATATGACTCATGGATCATTTTCCTGAAGCGTGAAAACATTTTGAATGCGTTTGGTAGGTTTCTAGTATGCCAGTTGTTCTTTTCACTTATAATCCTGTCCATTTTAAACTAAAGAGACAATGCTAGAGTGGTGCCGACCACACCGCCTCTCCGATATGGACGTGGTGGACTCTTACACATCACAAATGACCCATGGATCATTGTGATAATGTATCAACACAATCCTAATTCATTTGGTCGTTTTCCGAATGCAAGTTGATGTTTTTCACTTAAAATGATGTCCTTTTGAATCAACAGACAGACACTTTGAGTGGTGTCAGCCACACCGTGTCTCAGATTGAGGCGAGGTTGATATGTACACATCACATTTGACCCATTGATCGTTCTCCTAATGTTTCAATGGAAACCGAATGTGTTTGGTCAGTTTTCCGTATGTACTTAAAATGTTGGCCATTTTAAACAAAAGGGAGACAGTTAGACTGATCTCAGCCACACAGCGACTTGGATTGAGCCCAGGTTGGCGCATACACGTCACATAGGAGCCATGGATCATTGTTCTAAAGTATCAACACAATCTGTATCCGTTTTTTTAGATTTCTGTATATACATAAAATGTTTTCCATTTTAAACAAAAGAGTTCCACATAGAGAGATCATGGCCACACCAAAACTTATTTTGTGGCGGTGTTGACTCGTACACGTCACATATGACCCATGGATCATTTTGATAAATTATCAACAGATTCCGAATGCGTTTGGTCAATTTTCTATATGCCAGTTGTTCTTTTCACTTATAATCAGGTACATTTTAAACAAAAGAGACACAGTTAGAGTGGTGCTGGCCACACCATGTCCCGGATTTAGATGGGGTTGATTCGTACACATCTCAAATGACCCATGGGTCATTTTCCTAAAGTATCAACACAATCATAATGCGTTTGGTTGGTTTTCCGTATGCCAGTTGATGTTTTTACTTAAAATGACGTCCTTTTGAAACAAAATAAAGACACTTTGAGTGGTGCCTACCACACCGGGTATCAGATTTTGGCGAGGATGATTCTTACACGTCACATATGACCCATGGATCATTCTCCTAATGTTTCAATGGAAACAGAATGTGTTTGTTTGGTCTTCCATATGTACTTAAAATGTTTTACATTTTAAACAAAAGAGAGACACTTAGACTGATCTCGGCCACACTGCGACTTGGATTGTGCCTGGGTTGGCTCGTACACGTCACATATGATCCATGGATCTTTGTGATATTTTATCAATAGATTCCGAATGAATTTGGTCATTTTTCCTTATTCCAGTTGTTCTTTTCACTTATAATCCTATCAATTTTAAACAAAAGAGACATAGTTAGAGTGTTGTCGGCCACACCGCGCCTCGTATAGAGGCGGGGTTGACTCGTACAAGTCAAATATGACCCATGGATCGTTTTTCAAAAGTATTGAAACAATACGAATGCGTTTGGTCAGTTTTCCATTTGCTAGTTGATGTTTTTCACTTAAAATGATGTCCTTTTGAAATAAAAGACAGACACATTGAGTGGTGCCGGCCACACCATGCCTCATATTGAGGCGGGGTTGATTCGTACACGTCACATATGACCCATGGATCATTATGTTAATGTTTCAATGGAAACTAAATGTGTTTGGTCGGTTTTCCATTTGTACATAAAATGTTGTCCATTTTAAACAAAAGAGAGACACTTATACTGATCCCGACAACCACGCGACTCATATTGAACCCGAGTTGGCTCATACACGTCACATATGACCCATGGATTGTTGTGATAAATTATCAATAGATTATAAATGTGGTTGGTTAGTTTTCTATATGCCAGTTGTTTTTTTCACATATAATCCTATCCATTTTAAACAAATGAGACACAATTAGAGTGGTATTGGCCACACATTATCTCGTATTGAGGCGGGGTTGACTCGTACACATCAGACATGACACATGGATCGTTTTTCTAACGTATCGACACAATCTGAATGCGTTTGGTCAGTTTTCCGTATGCCAGTGGATTTTTTTCACTTAAAATGTTGTCCTTTTGAAACAAAATACTGACACTTTGGATGGTTCTGGCCACACCGCATCTCAGATTGAGGTGGGGTTATTTCGTACACATCACATATGACCCATGGATCGTTCTCCTAATGTTTCAATGGAAACTGAATGTGTTTGGTCGGTTTTATGTATGTACTTAAAATGTTGTCCATTTTAAACAAAAGAGAGACACTTAGACTGATCTCAGCCACACAGTGACTCAGATTGAGCCCATGTTGGCTTGTACATATCACATATGACCAATGGATCGTTGTGATAATGTATCAAAACAATCAAAATATGTTGGGTCAGTTTTCCGTATGCCAGTTTTTCTTTTCACTTATAATCTTGTCCATTTTAAACAAAAGAGACACAATTAGAGTGGTGTCGGCAACACCACAACTTGTATTGAGGTGGGGTTGACTCGTACACATGTCATATGACCCATGGATCATTGTTATAAGGTATAGATACATTCCGAATGCGTTTGGTCAGTTTTCTATATGCTAGTTGATGTTTTTCACTTAAAATGTTGTCCATTTTAATCAAAACAGAGCTACATAGACTGATCTCGGCCACACCGTGACTCAGATTGAGACCGGGATGGCTCGTACACGTCACATATGACCCATGGATCGTTGTGATAAATTATCAATAGATTCGGATTGAGTTTTTTTGGTTTTCTGTATGCCAGTTGTTCTTTTCATGTATAATCCTATCCATTTAAAAAAAAATTAAAACACTATGAATGGTGTCAGGCACACCACACCTCGGATTGAGGCAGGGTTGACTCATACACTTCACATATGACCCATGGATCATTGTCCTAAATAATCATCACATTTCAAATTAGTTTTGTTGAATTTCATTATTTATTTAAAATGTTTTCCATTTTAAACAAAAGTGAGACCCTAAGGCTGATCTCGGCCACATCGTGACTCGGATTGAGCCTGGGTTGGCTCGTACACGTCCGATATGACCCATGGATCGTTGTGATAAATTATCAACAGAATACGAATGCGTTGGGTTAGTTTTCTGTTTGTCAGTTGTTATTTTCACTTATAATCCTGTCCATTTTAAACTAATGAGACACAGTTAGAGTGGTATGTTAGTTGATTATTCACATTATTCAAATACACTATTTGACAATGGGTATTTAAATTAATTTATTTATGAAAAATTTACATTTAAAATGATAATATCAGAAAATTAATAGATGATAAAACTTTTACTAAAAATCCTTGGGGAAATTTTAAGGTAAACATGATTTATGTGAATCCTCATGTGTCTATTAGTGGAATGGTATTTACATCAAATCGTGTAGAAATTCATATTGAATATTTTTATATCATTCTTAGTATGGATTAGATTTTAGTTTTTCATGCTATGAAACATTTCAGAGCTATCAATTCCATGGAAAATGAATACATACCTTTTACTACATACCAAGAATCTATGATATTGAATAGACATGTAAATGTGATTAACACTGATTATCATGATGACTACAAATAAGAAATATATTATAGATTTTTTAGTTGTAAATGAAGTCAAAGATGGTGGGGGCTATCTGGGGGGGCTGTCCGGGGGGGTCTGTCCGAGGGGTTGTCTGGTGGGTGTTCGGGAAGCTGTCTGGGGACTAAGGATGAGGGTGGGGGGCTATGCAGGGGTGCTGTTCGGGGGTGTTCGGGGGGTTGTCTAGGTCCAAGTAGGAGGGTGGGGGCTGTCCAAGGAGCTGTTCGGGGATTGAGGCAGATGGTGGGGGGGGTGGGGGGGCTATCAGGGTGCTATCCTAGGGGTTGTTCGGGGTCCAAGGAGGATGGTGGGGTTTGTCTGGGGGCTATCCAGGGGGTTGTCCGGGGTCCAAGAATGAGGGTGATGGGGCTATCTAGGGGGGTTAGGGGGGTTGTCTGGGGACTATGGAGGATTGTGGGGGAGATGATCAGGGGGCTGTCCGGGGTCCAAGGAGGATGGTGGGGGGTTGTCCGAGGTCCAGGAAGGAAGGGGTTTTTCTAGGGAGTTCACAAACACACAACCACTAAAAGAAATCAAAATCCATGAAAACATGCAATATATTAAAATAACTCAACTTCAATACTATACTACATGTCTGGATAAAACCAAAAACTATAATATATTAAACATCAAATCTCAGTAATATTAGTCAAAAATGTAATGGGTCAACTTGTCCCACATCATAATCTCCATCATCACCACTACCTTCATCACCATCGTCCGCATCCCCTTCTTCGTCCTCTCCCTCCTCGCCCTCCTCCTCGCCCTCACCCTCTACCTCACCCTCTCCATCCGCCTCACCACCCTCCTCTCCCTCCCCTTCCACATCAGACACTAATCCATCATCATCGTCAGCCTAGACATCATCATGACCACCACTAGAACTGCCACATGGTGTTCCATATATAGATCGTATCGATGAAATATATTCATCAAAATCTGGGATGGCCTATGTTGGATGTGTCAGACGTAGAACATTAATAAATTTCATAAATGCATTGTTTTCACTAGACGAAAGTTCTGTCATCCCTGTGGCCTTTTTTTCATCCTGTTCTTCATGTGCCCTAACTTGATGCAGCTCGGTGGCACTGCAACTTGTACATGAGGAGGGCCAATACCTCGTCGGGGATATCCTAGGTCGGCAGCGTACTCTGCGAGGATGATCCTCTCCCAAAACCAGATGTAAGTGATCAATTGGCCCAAAATTTTTTGGTTCATGGGCATCGAGGGCCTCTAAAGTAGCATGTTACAAATTTAAATATATTATTATGTTAAAAAATAGATATTAAAATATAAAATCAATAGATTAAAACTTACAATCTTTTGCTGAGTTTCTTCGTTAACGACACTTTCATCCTTTTTCCATTTACTCGAGCAAAATAGTTTTCCTCAAGCCACACATCCTTCAATATTTTGTATTTTCCACTACAATGAAATTGAAAACTAAAGTTATATGAAAACATTAGCAAACTATTAAATAATTATGGAAACAAAATAATGTGTAAGTCGTAATAAAAACATATAAACAATTGTCATACCTGCTTCCTGTCATGATCAGGCATTGTAGTGTATCCTAGTGTATGGAGGTATTTTTTTGCATCATTGTTCTTTTTATTTTTTCAAGAACATTCTTAAATGAAATTCGATAATGCAATAGATCGTATTAATGAAAAACATGAATGTTTTTATTTAAATACCTCAAATGTAATTAATACCTTAAACTGGGTACTCGTCAAATGAGGAATCATCTGACGATACTGCTTTATAGGTCAATCATCCACCATTGGTACCACATCTAACATAGTGCCAACTCTAGAAACGTAGCCAATATACATATCATGATTGTAGGATCTCCAAAGCTCGCCTAAATCTTTTAGACGTTCTGGTCGTGCACCCTCACCATCGGGAAAATTAAATCGAAGCTGACATCAAAATATTAATTCATATAAATACAAAAAAAATTCATGGAATTAAATATAATAGATTTTTTTCCCATATCTCTGCCCAATCTCTATCCTTTAAATCATGTGGAAAATGTCTCCCCGATAGAAGGCTGACAGGAATGATGTCAGAGTATTTGGCATCCGTCGCCAAAAAACTCCGACATTGCTGCCCTGTTTTCTCAACCATTTGGTTGTCTTCATTATAATCCAACATAACCTGTGTGTGGCGGTTCCGCACCGAACGCATGCGTGTATTCCCCCGACCATGCCTCCTGTCAGTAGATGTATCTGTCATGAAAGAAAAAAAAATATTTTTTCAAAATATGTTATAATAAAAATAAATATTTCTATAAAAATTTGTTAGGGTTCTATATATATACCTGCTCCAGTCTGATGGATGAGTGCCGCTGGATCCACAGAAACTGATGGAACACCCTGTGGTGTAATAGGAGTCAAAGACGATGGAATATAGATGCTCGGAGAGACAAAAGTAGAAGGAAAATATGACGTGACAGTTGTCTGACCGGATTCTGACTGGGGAGTGGGAATCATCATGGGATTTGAAAATGATGGGACAGAAGATGCTGAAGGTAGAGAAAACATGGGAGGCCAAAATATACCATGTTTTCCTAACGAAACAGCAGGATAAATATTTGGGAAGGATGACATGTTAGTGGGAGGGGCATGGTCTAGTCTGGTACGCACAGCTACTCGTCTACCTCTTCTACGAACCCTCCTCGTACCACCGGCCTGAGTACTAGGACAAGTACATAGTTCCTCGTCGAATAACTGTCGACGTATAGGTGGATCCTAAACAAATGTTTACAAAAACATTATTCACATGACATTATATATACTTTAAATATATCAATTTGAAATAATGTACTCACTAGAGGCACTAATGATGGAATTCCCAACTCCACCATTCGACGATTGTTCTCCATCATTTTTTTCCTTCGTCTCTCTTCAACTAGCTACATTTCCTTCTTTTGAAAACAAATATGTAAATAATTAGAAATAGGAAACTAATGTGTAACCCAAAAAATTAAATATATGAGGGAATATGGGGATTCATAGATAATTTAGCTATCAATTGTTTTACAAGACCTTGAATGGATTTAATAAATCATACAAGTTGTAATGTTCACCAAGTTAGAAATATTTTTTCCTAGGTTTGAATATAGTTCAATACAAAATTAGAAAATTCAATTCAAATAAAACTACAACCAATAAACATTGAAAATTCACACAACGGTCATGTCAGCTAAAACATATTTGTTATCAATACTAAATCAATTTTAATATTACCAACCTTAACAACCCAACTTGAGGTAAATCCAAATAATTGAGAACATGGATAAAAGATTCTATATATTTTCAACCACAACATTAATTTCCCAATCAACTCTGACAATTGAGCTATTAGATTATTCAAAAGAAATAAATGGATTGGTTCTAATGGCACTAGGGAAAGTGTCAATTCCATAATCACCATCATCAATAATATGTCTTGTAATTACTTCAACTATGAAAACTAATTCAGTTTTAAATTGGTCATTGACATAAAAAACTTGTTTATCCTTTGTTGCCAACAATTTTGGTTCTTCGGTTGCAAGAGTATGAGTCATATTAATTACTCGAAATCCACACTCATCAATAAATGTTTCATGTCTCGTCATCGAATCAAACCAATGTTATTTCATCATTGTTAATCATCCATGACAGTAATACTCCAATATTATTATTTTCTCATCAACTACATAATAACCCACATTTTCAAATCGCGGTCTACTATCTGATGCACTAGCATAACAATCTATTGTGGAAGTAACCATAACACCATCATGTTGTGTTCTCATGTTCATTTCTCGTTCAGTGACAATAAATTTTTACCCATTGATAACAATTGATTTACAGTCACAAACCATGGTATTAGGACCAAAAGACAATGATATTATTTCCTTAGAGACAGAGTCAGTAGACAAACTCAATGCCTGCAATATAAATGACAATTAAACTTAATTAAATATTCATATAATTATTTTAAATAGTAATATTTTTACATTTAATTTTAACCAAGTAGAAAACTCTTTCCTAGGAAAAGTCTATCTCATTCTCAAAGATAAAGAACAATGCTTCCTATGTATCATTGATTTATGTTCCCTATATATAAAAAATATGAATAGTTTAACATATATTTATGTAATATATAAATAATCAATATATTTACCGGATATTGTCATCGAACAAATCATAGTTGAACAAAATTGGGCGATGTGCCATCTCCCTCTCTTCAAGGCTTAATGTCATCAATCTATATGATCTAGGAATTCCTCCTGTTTAAGGAAGTGATGGAAAACTAGGTTCAATTTTTGCATTCTATTCTTCTTTATTTCTCATTGGTATGTTCAATATTGTAGTAAGATCAAACAAATACATTGAGCAGAAATCCATACATTCTTGAGCCAATTAACCATTCACGATAGAACCTTTCAGATGATTTCTATTTCGTGCATAATATTTTAATGTGAACATATTTATTTCAGTTGGATAAATCCAACGAAAAAAATAGGTCCTCCGAGAATTATTTCAGTGGGAATATGGATAGTCAGATGCAGCATGCATGTGGAAAATGATGGAGGAAATATTTTCTCCAACTCACACAAAATTAATGGGGCATCTGTCAACATTTTTTGCAAGAAAGACATTGAAAACTTTTAAGCACAATGATCTCTAAACAAATGGAACAACTGAATAATATTCACCCTTACATTATTGGAACAAAGATGACATATTTCTATTGAAAGCAACTCATGCATTAGAACGTGATAATCATGAGTCTTCAATGATTTTAGCTTCAACTATCTTATGTTAACCCATTTAGATATGTTACTTGAATAGCCATCAGGAACTCTAATAGTCTCTAATACTTCCTAAAATTGTTTTTTTCGTAGGTGTCATCAAATGATAAGCACATGGAAGTTTCCATTTATTTTCACTGATACACACAGGATGCAACTCTGGTCTGATGCCCCAATCCATTAAGTAACACCGAGATCGTAAATCACCTTTTGTCTCCCCCTTGACATTTAGAAGTAGAAAAAGCAACATTTCTCATATATTCTTTTCAATATACAATACATCTAAGAAATTACATAACAAATTTGTTGACCAGTAAGAAAAATAAAAAAATATACTCCTCTTCCTCAAATTGTAACAAGTTTTAGCGGATACATTCTTTCTCTTTCCAGATTTCATTTGACCCTTCTCGAAAAAAACTAAAATATTTCAATTAATTAGGTACATAAGTTCCAGACATATGCTGAGGTGGATCATCGGTCTCTATTGTATTATCAAATATTTGACGATTCATTCTATATAGATGATCTGGTGGAAAGAATCGCCGATGTCCCATAAAACTAATACTACAACGATGTTTCAGTCTTATGCATCATGTATTCTTCATACAAACTGGACATGACAGTTTTCCCTTCACGCTCCATCCAGACATCATTGCATAATCTGTAAAATCATTGATCATCCAAATCAGCACAATACGCATCTGAAATATGTCTTTCGGACATGCATCGTATGTGAGCACACCCACATCCCAAACAAGTTTCAAATCTTTTATTAAAGGATGCATGTATACATCAATATCAATGACGGGATCAGAAGGGCCAGATATGACTATAATCATGAAATTGAAAGGTTTTTTCATACACAACCATTGGGGAATATTATAAATGTTTATAAAAACTAGACATGTGTTGTGAGAAGTAAGAATCTACCCAAACAGATTAAAACCATCGCATGAAAGTCCCAACCTCACATTACGCATGCCAGTTGCAAAATAAAGATGTCGAGCATCAAATCCTTTCCATGAAAATCCATCTGCAGGATGAACCAACTCATCATTACTCTTATTTCTCTCAGTATCATTCCATATCATTCTTATTGACATGTCATCAGACATAAAAATATTATGCAGTCTGGGGATCAATGGAATGTGCCACACTACATTCTGTGGAATGCGGGGTAGTGTTACATCAGATTTTGATTTACAGTGGGTTGTGGCACATTTTATACAATCAATTTTTTCAGTAGTTTCCTCCTAGAATAAAATTCAATATTTCTGTCAAGCATGAATTTTGTTTCTTGAAAATCCATGTTCCTCAACTAACTTGCATGCCATATAGGGGCTTGAGGGAATATCTACATCATTTGGAATTAAATCCTTCATGAGGTTAAGAATTTAATCGATTATTGTATTTGAAATCCCATACATAGTTATCCCATGAAACAATCGGATTAAAAATTCCAGCCTTTTCAATTTATTGCATTGTCGATATACTGTAGTCGTGGTAGCGTCATTCAATTTTTTCACACTATCAATATCATCATTTTCACTAGATACATCAGCTATCCTCATATCGAAGTCTTCTTGATTTTAAATCCTTTCCTTTTCATGATTATAAATAAAAGGAAACTGATCATATAACAAATTCTCCATTTCGGTCCCTTCATTTCGATCATCACCAAGTTGAGATTTTATTTTCTCCCCATTGTGATACAACACAATGTAGTTTTCTTGAAAACCATTTTTGGTTATGTGGTAGATGACATGTTCACAGCTCAACAAAGGTCTACTAACACAATTGGAACATGGGCAGTGCATGAGACCACTATCTGAAGCATTGTGAAATTCAAAATCTATAAAGCTCTCCAAATTGTTTTGAAAATCGCTTGAGATCCGATGGGTTTCATACATCCAACGTCTTTCCATTTTGTAAAAATAATTTATATAAGTCATTTTGTCATAAAAAAATCAATAAGATTGAACTTTAATAGAAAATACATTTAAGTAATAAATAATGGAAGAAAATAATCAAGGTATCAACTACACATGTGAAACAAAACATACTAATGTGTTATTGAAAAATGTAAAACCAACAACAACATAATGTGTTATCACATCACAACATGCCTCATCCTGTAACCATATTAGTAGGTTATCATGAACATGAATAACATCATCCTTGTGCCATCCTCCTACCCTACATGACCCCAAACACATGCCACAAATTATTATAGCCATATGACATCGCACCTCACCTGAAAACACAAGGGAAATCATTGTACATCTCACATAAAGACACATGGACAATCACATCGCATCTCTCCAAAAAAAACTCATGGTCAATAACTTATGAAGAAAGTGTAGGGATGGCATGGTAGCTATTCAACCATATAACCACCATCCTAGATTTTAGAAAAAATACCCTTGACACAAAAACTCTAATAGTTGGTATGTTTATCCAACTTTGGATGGGAATGTGTAGAAATAACATAAAATACATGATATATAGATAACACAAAATACCCAACCTATGGGTTCACATTAACTACATAATCACAATCTTCACTACTACCATACAACACATAAACCATTAAAACCACTTTCACCACTATATGCAACACACCACACCACCACAACACAAGAAACATAGAATTTCCCACTTTTATTTATAAGCCACTTCATTCACGCTTAAATTTTCCATTCATTTAATTTCAAATTAATTAAATCCATTTACCACACCTCCATTTCTATTCCATCTCATTTATTTACTATTTTTTTTATTTAACAACATAATTTATTCCATAGATAACCAGGAAAATAATAAAACCACCACAAAACAACTCACCATCTCACAATAACCATTGTTTCCATGTTACATCAACCAACCATCTCACCAAATAAACCACATATCACAACAAAAACATTGCACATCAAAACCCACCGCACAACCAAATCCACCTCACCACATCATAAACCACAAACTCATCAAACAACACCTCCACATGCACCAACACCACAACACATCATCACTATCACACAACTTAACATGTCACATCCATGCCCACTAACCATCACATTACAACCCCACATATCACAAAGCCCAACTGGTCACCTCAATCACCATACAACCGCCTATAACATACAATGAAACACAACAAAAAACCTCTCATAGAAGCAACATACCCCAACATCCAAAATTTATTCAAGGACTTCTATTACATTACCCCTTTATTTAGCATGGAAATTATAACACAAATGAAATTCCATGGGAAACTAATTAATAAACAAAAAATTCATTCTTTTCCCAATTTTTCAGGGTGAAATCACATCAAAATCAAAATATCAAACTAAAATATTAGATCAATAACAAAAAAAACATGGTATCATATGTGTATAAAGAATAAAATACCTGATTTGATATGATTTAGATGGATTTTCACCTGTTCAGATGGGGGAGTTTGAGAGAGGAGCTGAGCACCAGATTGATTTTAGGTTTCTGTCCTGACTAGGGGAGATCAGTGGCCCGATTGTATTTTGGGAAAGGATTTACCAACATTTTTAAAAAACCATTGGGAAAGGGGTGTTCAGGGTACCCTATCTGAAACGATTCATCAGAATCGTTGGAAAAGGTGTTCCCTTTCCCAATGGTTTTAGGAAACCGTTGGGAAAGGGTTACTTGAACACCCCTTTCCCAATAGTTTTGTGGAACCATTGGAAAAGGTTTACCCTTTCCCAAAGGTTCTAGTGAACCTTTGGGAATGTTTTTTCTATCCATTATTTAAAAACGGTTTAAGAAAATCTTTGGTATTGAATTGTGGGTAAAAACCACATTACAAATAGTGTTACTTTTATTAAAAAGAGTAAGTGACATACTAAAAACTGAGTAAACACATTCAGATTGTTTTGATATTTTTGGAAAATAATTATTGAGTCATTTTTGACATGTAAAAATTAACTACATGACAATATGATTCACGTTGTGGCCGATATGAATTTATGTGGGAATTTTTATATTAAATTGACATTAAATTGAAAAAAATAAAATGTGACATACTGAAAACCAATAAAATTAATTCGAATTGTTTTAATACTTATGGAAAACTATAAAAGAGTCATTTTTGAGGTGTAGAAATCAAAAACACCTCAATTCGATGCACGGTGTGAATAATATGTCTAAAAGTGTCTGTTATCAATTTAAAATTGACATTTTTGTTCAAAGTGTGTCACTCACTAAAAACTAAGAAAACACACTTTGATTGTATTTATAACTTAGGAAAGTGATTCATAAGTCATTTTTTACGTGTATAAAGTAGTCTCAAATCAAACTAATGAATGATGTGACCGGTTGGACTCAAAATGTGTGCTTCCAATTTAAAATGAAATTTTAGTAAAAAAAACTGACATACAGAAAATCAAGAAAATATATTTATATTGTTTTTATACTCTAGAAAATTGATCTATAATTCATTTTTGACATGTGGGAATCAGCCTCACCTCATTACGATGCACGGTCTTGCCGGTATAACTCAAATTGTCACTTTTTATCTTAAATGGACATCAATTTACGTTAAAACAATAAGGGGAACACTCAGAACCCGAAAAATGTATTTTTATTTTTTTTATATTTTAATAAAATGATACATGAGTCATTTTTGATGTTTAAGAGTAAATTGTACTTCAATTTGATAGATTGTGTGCCTCGTATGACTCCAAGTGTGTATTTTTATTTAAAATTGACATTAAATTATGTAAAAAGAACAAGTGACATTCTAAAAACTAATAAAACACATTCATATTATTTTTATACTTTAGTAAAAGGATCCATGATTCATTTTTGACATGTAAGACTAAATCGTACCTCATTACAATTCTTGGTGTATCTAGAATAACTCAAAGTGTATTTTTTTTAAAATTGAAATGAATTTAAAAAAAACAAAAAGTGACCTACTAAACACAAAGAAAACGCATTCAGATTATTTTTATATTTTATGAAAATGATCTATTATACATTTGTGACATATAGTAATCTGCCACACCTCAATACGACTTACGGTGTGGCCGGTATCACTCCAAGTCTCTACTTTTGTATAAAATTCACATTAATTTAAGAAAAAACAACATGTGACATACTAAAAAATGATAAAATTCATTCATATTATTTTTTTATTTTAGGAAAACAATATACTAGTGATTTATGACGTGTAGGGATCATTCAGACCTCAAGACGACATGTTTGGTGGCTGGTATAACTCTAAGTGTCTCCTTTTTATTAAAATTGACATTAATTTAAATAATAACAAAATGTGACATTCTCAAAACCAAAAAATGCATTCAGATTGTATTTTTGGAATTGGAAAATTATCCATGGGTCATTTGGGATGTTTTAGAGTCAATTTAACTTCAATATCATGCACGGTGTTATCGGTATAACCAAACGATGCTGTTATTATTTTAAAATGGAAATTTTAGTTCAAAATTTTTCATTCACTGAAAACCATGAAAACATAGTCTGATTGTCTTGATATTTTAGGATAGAAAATCATAAGTCATTCATGATGTGTATGAAGCAGTCCTACGTCAAACCGACGCATGATATGGCTAGTATGACTCAAAATGTGTGTTTCTAGTATAAAATGAAATTTTAGTAAAAAAACATAACGAACATACTAAAAACTAAATAAAAGAATTCATATTGTTTTGTTAATTTATGAAAATGATACATTAGTAGTTTTTGATAGTTATGAATCATATGTACATCAATACAACACATGGTGTGGCCGATATAACTCCAAATATTTCATTATTTAAAATTTACATTAATTTTAGTAAAAGAACAACTGACATACATATAACTGAGAAAACACATTCTGATTGTTTTAGTATTTCATGAAAAACGATCCATAACTCATTTGTAATGTGTAGGAATCTACCTCGCCTCAATAGGGAACACGAAATGATTAGTATAACTCCAAATGTGTCATTTTTATTAAATATTAAGCTTTTATTATTGTTTTATTTCATATTAATATTTAATTTATTTCTTTATAGTGGTACTAACATAATATTTTTTTTCTTATATAGGTGGAATAATTTTCTAGGGTTGAGATGATTTGTTCGACAACTAATACCATGGAAGGACATTATTGAGAGGGGATCACGATCATCAAAATATGAAATATTAATGTTTAAGAATGTTTGTTAGACAATTGTAGAAGTAATTTTTTAAAACAATATGTTTGAGAAGTAAATATCATCTTTTTTGTCTATATATTTTCGGTGGGAATTTTTGTATTGATGATGTCAATCAAATATATATAGCTGGTTTGATTCTATGTGTAATGTTTTAATTGCAGGTTTGATTTTGGGTGTGTTGTTATAAAAACAAAACACTGCATGGGGCTAGGCCTTTATCAACACTAAAAAAGCACTGATAAAGGTCCCCACTTATCATTGTTGTGATTAACATCACTTTTTTATCCCTGTTAAAGGCCATTTTGCACATTGTGAAAGGCCATATGTGTAGTAGTTTTTACCACTCGTTCATCTTGTTTGGTTCTCCATTTAATGATATATCTATTTATTTATATAAATATTTAGTTATATTTATTTGTTTATTAATATATATTTATAATAATATATATTCATATATTAATATATATATAGTTATATTTATATATTTATATTTACATCTATTTGTATATATATAGTTATATTTTGTTATCCGTAAATTATTTTGTATATTAATATATATTTATATGATTATTTTTAATTTTTTTTTTAAAATATGTTTTTGTGTGTGTATAAATAAAGAAATAAATACATATATACAACACACACACACACACAGATATATATTATATGAGTATTTGTAAGTATAATTATACATGTTTATATATATTTACATATATTATATATTAATATAAACATTCATATGTTAGAATATATAAATAATATATATTAGTTTGTTAATACAGACACAGACTAATATATATATATATATATAAAGAAACACACACACACACTATATAGGTATATAATTATTCATATATTTGTGTTTTAAATAAAATTAAAATTAGTTTTTATTTAGATAAAGATTATATGTTGAGAAATATATTCTATATGTAAATATGTTTAATTATTTATTTATATAATTACAATTTTTTGTGTGAATATATAAAAAATATTTATATATTGTTATGTATTTAGTTATAAATAAAAGTACATTTTGAAAATGATAAAATTTTAAATCCATAATATTAATATGAATGGAATACTTATGAATAAATTCAATGCCCAGAGAAAAAGGGAAAAAATACCCTCTTAAACGAGGCTAAAATTCCATTGAATGTTAAAATATTTGGGTATCCTCAATAAAAACACAGTTTTGGAGGCCTTTTGAGCATTTTTTTGTCCTAGAAAAATGTGAAAGAGGGTTCTCAAATGGCACTAGTGCATAGAGCTCATTTTATGATTCGATTTGATATGTAGTTTAGATCAAACAAACAATCGGATCAATAGTAATTGTCATTTGAGGTTTGAGTTAAATTTTCACCTTATTTTAGATCTTTTATAAATCTTATGATTTTTTTTGTGTCTTAAAATTTTTATTAAGTAATTATTACTTCATAATAATTATTAAATTATTAATTAATAATAGTTTTTTATATATTTTATAATATATTTCACTAAACATCTTATATATTAGGTGTAGATTTTATCTCTACTTATCTAAAATATATTTAATATATATATATATTATTTATATCAATATAAATATATTTATATACTTATATATTAATATATATAAGTTTTAATGATTTTTTTTGAAATATACCCTTTATGAGAACTTGTAAAAAAAGCACAGATAATGAAACCCCCTTTATTATCACCACTAAAAAGCACTGATAAATGGGGTCCCTTTAAAATTGGTAAAAAATCACTGATAAAGGGGTACTTTTAACAGCACATTTTTTGCACTCTTAAAAGTAACATTTAACAGTGCTTTTTTCAACACTGATAAAGGTATCCCATTTATCAGTGTTTGTTTAGGGATGCTAAAGGGTGGCACTGCGAAAACCTATTTCTGTGGTAGTGTCCCCACCTAGGATTCATTGGTATTTTTAACATACTAGATATATGATACATTCATGAGGCTACCATCATATAGTTAATCGAATTGGGGGTGGAAGGATGTCACACAAAGAGTTGATAGTCGTACATTTAGAATACATCATCAAAAGTAAGTAAATAATATTATTTAATATGAGAATTATATGATACATTCATATTGTTTATGGTCTATCCATATATTACATAGTTTTATGTGTACAAGAGGATGTACAATGATAGTAGTATTGGAAAGATTGCTGGTGAGAGACAATAACCGATTATGGTTAGCATTTTTTTTATGTTGTTTAGATTAATATAATTTAATTTTTTAATCATTTTATTTATATTTTTATAAATATATGAGATATATTAAAAAATATTTTGCATATGGTTTGGAGTTAGGGTAATACTGATGGTGGGGAAAAGCATCATCTTGGCATGTTTTGATGGGAAAATTTTGTCATTGGTAGTGAAAGGTTTTATTTAGAAAGGCATGATGATTGACATTGGTTTACGATCAACTTCGACTAGTTACAATGGAATTGAAGAGATTTCATAATTTATCACAAAATGTAGTTTGTATGAGATCATAATCATTCACATCTGTAGTGTACGACGAAAGGCTTTGAGCTCAGGATGAAACTGTTCAGATATTATTTATAGAGAAGGAAGAGTATAGATAACATCGTGATTTGCAACGTCAGTAGCAGCGTCAACAATATGATCAGATGATGAAGTATATGTGGTGACTTACACATAGTATAGGTATGGATTTACCTCAATCTAATGGAGTTAACCCCCTCCCTCTTAGTGACACTATTATTATGTTCTTTCGTGTGAAATTTTTTTATATTATAAATGTTTATATTTAATAGTAATTTTTTGTTTTTGGTATTTTATTTTTTAGTGACTAGTATTTTTAGAATAATTTGGGAAACCCCTTATTTAAGAAAATTATTATCCCTTTAAAGTTAGATCAAGACATAACCCATTACATTACTTAATAACCAAACACAACATGCCCTAAATAAAGACTAGTAAATTATAACTGGTAGAAAATATAATTAGCTATAAGTAAAATGCATATAGAATAAAATGATATTGTAGAGAAACCTATAATTAGGATTTTATTGAAAACCCCCAAGGTATCCATCCATTAATTTAATCACCGACCTAGACACCCAAACCAAAGCATCATTTGGGAACTATTGGGAATATTATCAGGGTGGATGGATCTGCTAATAATGTCGGCGACCTACCAGGAAAATCACCATACCCTACTAAAGTGGGTTCTCCCCTTAATGTCATCGACCCCTTCCTCGAGTAAAGATTGACCCTCATTGTTATACCTCACCATCACACTTGGGATTTTGTCTTTCCTTCGGCCACAATGATGAGCATATGCCTTCCTTTTCCACTATCCCATATGCCTTCCTACCAACCCCCACCATCGAGTAGGAGATCTGATCTCTCCATTGACCCCTAAGTTTACCTTAATTTAATTATTATCTATATTTATTTTATATGAATATATATTATTATTTTTTTGAAACTATATAACAACGTTCCAAAAGTCATTTTTAAACTTTAGGAATCATTACCACCTCAATCTTATACATTGGGTGATTGGTATGACTTCACTACTATAGATATAACCTTTAACAGTGCACAAAATGGTCATTTACGATGTTAAAAAGTGTTATTATCTTTGGTACTATTAAAGGGGTGTCCCTTTTATCAATTCTAAAAAAATCATGAATAAAGGCACCTTTAACAGCATTGAAAAAATGGGTTCTTTATTAAAGATAAAAAATGATGATAAAAGGGATCATTATTGATGATTTTTTAGCGCTGATAAAAGTCAAAAATAATTTAAAAAAATATCCAAATTGAAGGGTGGGACCTTCCCCCTTTTATCTATGCTCGACCCCCCTTTTAACAGTGATAGTCTATCCTCCCCAACACTTTAATAGTTTTGGGAATCCCCCCACGTTTTAACAGCACTAGTGACATGCATCACCCACCCACATGAGCCCCTATCTCTGTTGGGTTTCAAACCTAAGACATACCTCATAATCTCAATCCTTTTCCACTCCGCAATATCGTTTTCTTATGTACATTATGTTATATCTATATATTTATATTGATTTCATTTTATTATATTTTTTGATCCTTATATTTATAGATATTGATATATTTATTTTAATACATATTTATAATATATTTATTGTGTGTGTATGTGTGTTTATAAATACATACATGCGTACGTATATATATTTATATATGTATGTTCATATATAATTATAATTATAAATATTTATATTTATTTACATATATTATATATTAATATGTATAAACAAATATTAGAATACATAGATAAATATATATCAGTTCGTCAATGTAAAAATAAATATATTTATATATATAAACATTATATATATAGTAATTGTATATGTATATAAATATTTATACATTTTTTTTAAATAAAATGGATATTATTTTTTATTTAGATAAGGTTTATATATTTAGAAATACACATGACATAAAAATATGTTTACATATATATTTTTAAAATTAATTTTTTATGTGTATATATATATGAAATGTGCATATATTAATATATATTTGATTATTAATAAAACGACAGTATGAAAATTGATAATATTTCAAAAAAATTAATATCAATATTTTTTTAAATAAGGAAATGATATATTATTGATCAATTAAACTATACAAGAAATTCCAATCAGGAAATTGATCCCCCCAAAAATGGTTATCCCAAGACTTCCTATAGTTTTCCAGCCGGTGGGCTTCAAGATTAACCCCACACAAGATGAAGGAGAATTTTCATTTTGAGAATGAATTAGAAAGAGACCATATTTTCTATAGAATAATCCCAAAGATGAATTCTCTCATTTGTTGGACAAATCATTAACGGATTCAAGACAATCAGACTCCAAAACCACATAATTCAATCCATTATCTTGGGAAAGGAGGATACATTGATGAATTGATGATGCTTCCACGAAAACTGTGATCCATCATCCATGGAAAACCATGAATCGAGCATCAATCACCTGGCCATTATGTTATCGGGCAATGAGAACCACCCCAATTCAAAACACTATCGAGACAGTCGCATCTGTATTGATTTTAATGAAGAATTCAGGAGGGGGAAGCCAGAAAGTTTGAGTTTTCTGTGATTATAGATTTAATGGACACTCCTTGTTAGACATCCAAAAGTTCTTCCATTCATAGACTTATCCACCCATATTCGATCAAGTGAGGAATTCTCTTTGAAAACCGAATCATTATTATGTGACCAAAAAAGTCACGCAAAAGAACACACTAACCCCACAACCTTTGGATCCAAAGAGGAAACCAAATCATTGAAAACATGGGGAAACTCCAAATATTGGACTAAGGACTCCTTACACCCTGGGGATCATTCATTCCATACTCCCTCCACTCCCAGAAAGAGAAGAATAGTATGCAAAGTAGTTTCAATCTATTGAAATCACAGGGGGAACACATCATCCTCCAACATGTGTCATAGAGTAAGAATGTTGAACAACAGTAGGACACCTAATAAAACCTACAACCCAAAAAACTTTAATATGGGGGGAGGGGTAGAGAGTGCCCAAATATTCCGCAACCGATAGTCTGGATAAGCCTGAGTAGACCCATGCAACAAATTGATGTACACCGACCTAAAAGTGTACTTTCTAGAAGCATCCCCATACCAGTAGATTTGGTCACCATCCACTCCAACTGTAATCAGGATTCTAAAAATAAGACATCAATATGTTTCATTGAACCAACCACAAACTCTATCCCAATCTCACTCTTCTAAATAATCAACAATGAGGTCATGAACTTTTGCATATTTGAACCCCGGAATAACATGCGAAGAGACTATAATGATGACCCCCTTGACTAACCACTGGTCTCCCCATAAATTCACCCTCTTCCCATCATAATTCCTCTAACCACTGCCACAGTTGAAAAGAAGGATAACACCACAGAAGATTCGCTGCATAAATCTAGTCTTGGGTCCAATTGAAGCATATATGAAGTCATAATTTTTGAAATACTTTGCTCAAAAGAACGTAGATAAAAGGGAATTAGTACAGGACATGATGCGCCACCCTTGTTTTTCCAAAAGATAATCATTGAACCATTGAAGGTTATTAATACTATGGTCACCAGATGACATTGAAACAAACATTTTATCCCACATGATCCAGTGGGTGTTGTATTTTCCATTACCAGAACCCCACCATAAGTTTTCCATCCAAGATTGAATTCGATCAACAAGGGTAACTAGGAACTTGAAGAAGGAAATGGCATATGAGGGGACAACATGGGACACATATTTAACTATCACGCCATTCCCTGCTTTGGATATTTTTCTACTCGACCAAACACTGATCAAATTATCAACCTTTTCCATGATTGACACGAAACATGTTTCATTGATCTTCTTTTAGAAGTTAGCAGCCCAATGTATTTCTAATGTTTCTTGACCATAAGAAACCTGCATAATCTCTAAATCTCATGTTGCGTCATCATGGGAACACCTTTGTTGAATGATAATTCAAATTTAGAGGCATTAATCCATTTCCTAGAATCCTTCTCAAAATGGTTGAAAATATTCATGATTGAGTAACACTCAAGGGTAGTAGACTGAGCAGATAGAAGGAAATCGTTTGAAAAGACAATATGAGAAACATTGAAACATACCTTGGATCCATGAATAGCACCATGCTCCATCGCCTTTAAAAGGATATGAGAAAAAACATTCTCTGCATGAATGAAAATGTAGGGAGAGATTAGTTCCCCTAATCCTAAACCTCTCAAGGGTGTGAAACTAGACAACTACTCCCCATTGATGTTGATTATATATTAAACTGAAGTATCATAGTTCATAATGTTAAGCTTCCATTTAGCTCCAAACCCCAGTTTTGATAGTACAAGATCAAGAAAAGGACTTTTGGCTATGTGATAGTCTTTCATAATATCATGTTTCAAGGCCAGGACTACTTTTTATCTATGGATAGGGTCATCATGTAGTGGGATATATCATAGTAAATGGCTGAATTTTCATTAATTGTACTCTATGAGACAAAATAACTATTATCTTAAAAAACTAGAAAATGGAGAAAAACTCTCAACCTAGACACCAGAATCATAGAGTAAATTTTGTAAATAACATTGCAGAGGATGATTGGATAGAACTCCATAATCTTCAGGGGGAATTTAGATTTTGGGATGAGGGTAATAACAGTCTCATTAATATTTTCAAAGTAACTCATACCTTCCTAGAAATACATCATCTTCATGATCATGTCCAGACCGAAAATGTGCCAAAACCATTTGATGAAAAGGGCATGAAACCCGTCATGACCAAAAATTCAAAGAATGAAAATGGCGACGATCCGTTCACATTTCTTCATCAAAATTGTCCCTCTATAGAGAACAGTTCATATCATCAGAAAAAATTATTGGGATGTAGTTGGTGAGACTAAGAGGGATGTCAATGTAGTCTTCCTTGAAAATATTTCCAAATAATTCATGAATAATTTAATGAATTCTAACAGCATCCTGCATCACTCTACCATGAAAATCTTCATGGTGGGAGATGTGAGTTTTTCCCCTTCTCTTAGTATCTCTTTTGTGGAATAATGTAGTGTTATGGTCACCTTTTTTAAAGATAGATTATCTTACCTAGATGAACGAGTATCTTTCCATTTTCCTTAAGCAAAAAATTCAAATACCTCTCAAGGTTTGAGATATCCTTAATCTTAGAGTCAGAAAAATTCGGGGCATAGGGAAATTTTAACCACCGTTCTTCCCTATTAATGTGTCTGTCTATGGGCCTAAACCTAGTTGAACTCCAATTCTTCAATGTGATACTATCATTCTAGGTTTTATAGCTAAAAAACTATTTTAGACCCCCCCCCCCCAAATAGCATGAATTGCCTCCTCACAACTCCCATCGTATAACCATAGACTCTCAAACCTAAACGTACACCCACCTCTACATAAATTCCTTTGGAGATATGTTGAAATAAGGATCAAAGAATGGTCAGAGGAAACAGAGGCCAAGTGTTTAATAGAGTACGCACAAAAGATAGATTTCAATTCATCTGTCCCAAAAAATTTGTCCAGTCTTTCAGCGATGAATCCCTCTATTGAGGTACCCATTTTACAAGTGAAAGGAGAGCATGAAAATCCTAGATCCTGGAGGGAGTTAAAAAGTAGGAATTTCATAAAATCATTTATATTTTCATCACTCCTTAAGAGTCCACTTTATTTTTTCCGATATGACAAAAATATCATTGAAATCAACCCTAATAAAGAGAAAACCATAAAAGTACTCACAAATCCTATATTACATGTTCCATGATTTCCCCTTATCATGAATGGAAGGCCACCCATAGAACTCATTGAATAACCAAGAAGGTGAACTCCGGGCTTCAAACATTACAACAATGTGGTTTTGAGTAGTTTGAGATTTTAATACCAAAAAACATCTTTCAAAATAAGAAAACAACACACTACATGACCCTACCTCCCAACACGAAAAACATTCATAAAAAAGGAAAAAGAACCACCTAAACGAGGTTGAAAGTCCATTGAATGTTAAAAACATAGGATAAACAAACTAAAAACGCTGTTTTAATGGTCTTATAGTAAATTTTGGGCCTTGGAAATTGTAATAGTGGAATCCTCTCTATCACTAGTGTTATGATATTATCTAATGATTTGATTTGATATTTGGAAGAGCTAAAACAGACACTCAGATCAAATGTTCAAACATTTTAAAATTCGAGTTACATTTTCAATTTATTTTAGATGTTTTATTAATTTTTTTACTTTTTATGTCTTAAATTTTTTAATAAATGACTATTACTCAATAATAATTTGAAATTTATTAATTAATAATAGTTTTTAATTATTTTATAATCCATTTTCTCAAAATATCTAATATTTTAAGTGTAAATGTCTAGTTATCCTTATCTAAAATATATTTTATTTTTAATGAAATATTATATATATTTTTCAATATATCATTTAACAATGCTAGTAAAATAAAATTGATAAATCCTCCATTATTAACGATTCTAAAAAAGTGCTGATAAATGGAGTCCCATTAAAAGTGATAAACAATTTTGATAAAGGGGAACCATTATTAGTGAAAAAAACACTAATAAAGGGGTACTTTTGACATCATTTTTTAGCACTATTAAAATCGACTTTTATCAGTGGTTTTTTAGCATGGATATAGGTACCCCCTTTATCAAGGCATTTTTTAGCGTTGTTAATGAGTCGCACTGCATAAATTTGTTTCTCTTGTAGTGATACATGTGTATCCTTTTATTTAAAATTTACATATTAAAATATATTCTGTTATATTTATGTTTAATTTATTTTTTTATAGTATTATTTATATAAGAATTGTTTTATTATATAAGTGAATTATTTTTTCTTGGGATGGGGTGGTTTGTTTGGAAACTAATACAATAATTATTTTTTGAAAGGGGGTCGTAGGTGCCAAAGAAAATTAAACATTGGTCTTTTTAAATGTTAGTGTAAAGTAAATGCAAGTTTAATTATACATTATATTGTTTTAAATGTATATACTATGATTTTTTAGTATTTGAAATGTTACTTTTTTTTCATTTAAATTACTAATTTTCATGTTGGTGCATTTTCATATAGGTGTATTTGGTGGAGTATAATGTTATTCAAACAACACGTTGCATCAGTAGGGAATTTGTCAACATTAATGAAAACAATGATAAATGGGTCCTCATTTTAACGATGTTGACGAGAACAATGTTTTTTGGCACGGTTAAATTTATTTTTGTGTTGAAAAAAGGTATAGTTGTTGTGGTGGAAATTCAATTTTTTTGTATTAACAATGATATCTATTTGTAGACATAAAATGAAAAGGACTTAAAGGCATAGTGGTCATAAATCCAATGAGTACATGTTGCGTCGCTAGATGAGGAAGAAGGTAAATTTAGGATATAATGGGATTACAACCATATATCACCATGGATTTCATAAAGTAGCGATGATCAGTTTTTTAAAAAATAAAAAAATTATTTTTCAAATATTGATAATTTAAAAAAAATTATATTATACATTAATAATTTAAAGAGAAAAAATAAGTACAAAACTATTTTTCATAAAGATATTTTAAACAAAAATTCACTCTCAATTTAAAAAATATACTATTTTATTAAAAAAATATAAAAACACAATTTTCATTAATTAAATTCAAATAAAAAATTTTCAATAAAGCATACATTAACTTAAAAAATAAAATTTATTTTTTATTATTCATAAAAATAAAATAAAAGAATACATTTTATATAAGAAAAATTAAAAAAAATTCCCATTTCCATATGAAATAATAAACAATTATATATTCCTAATTAAAATATATTTTATAAAAAAAATTATCCCTTATAAAATTTAAAAAAATCTCTCAATTTTCATGTTAAAAAATTATTTACAAAACATTTTATTTTAAAAAATATATATATACAATTTTTATTATTTATTTGGAAACTAAAAATTAATTTTCTTCTTTTATATTAAAATAAAAAAAAATTCCTTTTTCTAATTGATCTCATTTTAAATTTAAAATACCAAAAAAATCCCCCTTATCATTTGAAAAAAATTATAAAATTCAATTAAAATACATAAAGTTAAAAGGAAAACTTCTTTATTTTACACTTAAAAGTAATTTAAAAAAAATTTATCTATTTATTTTTAAACAAAGGCTATTTTTTATTTTTTAAAACTATTTTTATTTGAAGTAGATTTTTTTATTTGGTAATTTTTTGATTTTATATGAAGGAAATTTTGTTTTTAACGGGAAATAAAAAATCTCTAATTTTTAAGGGAATAATTGATATTATTTTTTTAATAAACAAAAATTGTTTTCTATGCTTTTTAGAAGGAAGTATTTTTTTTAATTTTTTTGAAAATGTTGTAATGGACTTTATTTTCATTTAATTTAATTTATTTTTAAATAAATGAGTTTCCGTTGAATTTTTTAAAAGGAAATAATGGAGTTGAATTTTTAATATTGGATAAGTAAATTTTTTTTACAAAACCGGGTAATGGAATGCATGAATGATGTTCATAGAAGCCACACTGCTAGTCTAAAATTAATCAATAAATTAATGCATAAATAATTTAACGTTATTATTTCTGTTTAAAAATAATAATATAATGATTATTGATAATTATTTAAATTATGTTTCATATATTAATGATGTTGTATATAATATGAAATTAATATTATGTTTTTGGAAGAATTAAAAAAATTAAGAGGCCATTTTCTAACTAAAATGATGAAAAAATAATTTCACAAATAAATTGATTACATATATTAGTTTTAATAACATGTTTAATATAAAAATAATAACTAATGTCTATATAAATGTTTAGGTGATTTTTCAATGGCACATAGAGGAATATGAATAAATATCTAAACCATAGGTTTTGGTGTGTTGGTGTGGCATCTTCATGCACAATTGTAGCCCTATGTAAATGTTAATGGGACTTCTTAAACCCAGCCCATGAGGCAAGGGTTTCCCTCATACATATATTTAACACACTGAATCCCTTCATAATCGATGTAAGATATCCCAATAATCTCCCTCTCATAACCACAAGTGCAATGAACATAGAATATTTTTCGGTGATCGGGAAATTCAAATTGCTCAAATGAAACTATACAACAATCACTAATAAAAAATACTGTTTTATCGGTATTATAAATGCCTTTATCAGTTCTATAAAAGCACTGATAGTCATGGTTCTATTAAAGGGGGTCACTTTAATTAGTGCTGAAAAAAGCACTGATAAATGCCTCTTTTATCAGTGCTAAAAAAAGCGTTGATAATAGAAAAAAAAAATTAAAATATTACGATCTTTCTTCATAAATTAATATATATATATATATATATAAATAGGTAGTTATATATTTATATTTCTATTTATATCTATTTATTTATGCTTTGATTTTCCATGGTGTTTTTTGTGATGAATTCCTATCACAATTAACTCTCTGTGGTGGGAATCCATCATAAAAAACCAATCACAAAAGCCTTTATTTTTATAGTGATATATAAATATTATAACATAGTGATATGAGATATATAAATAAATATACCAATACATTAAATATAGATTATATTTAAATTTATATATTTTTATCAAATATTATAATTTATAGTATACTTATATATTTATAATCATATGTTTGTGTTTACATATATATGTGTGTGTGTGTGTATATATATATATATATTATAAAATATATAAATAATATATCAAATTGTTTTTACTAATAAATGATATATTTTAAAATTACAATTCATATTAAAAAATGATTTATTATTAACATTATTCTCGTTATTTATATAATAAAAAATTAGGAAAATAAAATTAATCAATAGAAAAATATAATAATTAGTTTTTTCTTGGATTTTCAATGAAAATCCCCACTCCAATAATAGAGATTAAGACTTGATTCCCCACACACCACTCCGTCTCTACCTCGATTCCACCACCTCTATGACTATGCTAATGAATTGCATCCACAAATCGTCCCTGCCTTGACAGCGTTCCACCCCATCCATGTAACACCCCGAGATTTTATGAAAAATATTCTTTTTAATTTCATTAAGTTCTTGTGTTATACGCTACACCAAAAGGAGCATTCACAACACACATCTCTGACCTGTCTTGGATTACACGCAATCACGACCTTTCATGATAGCGTGTGTTGTACGCAACACCAAGTTTCGCTAAACAACGATATGCTATAAAAATATTATTAAAACTAGCCGTTATGAATAGTAATAATCACTTTTTGAAATCTTGTAAATTTTATTTTTCATAATGGACTTCATTTTTGGATTCAGAATATCGAAATTAGCTTAGGGTGAAATTTTGGTGATTTTCGGATAACTTTCATATTTTGATGAATAGTGAAAATTACTAAATTTTAATTAAAAACAAATTTTTCATTAGAAATAATTAATAGTGATAAAATATTAATTTGAGTGGTTTTAAAGTATATTTAGAATATATTTTTACAATTTAATACAATGTTGGTCATTGGATGTAATTTCACATTTAAACTAGACATAAACAAGTGTCAATCTTTTTATAGTTATTATCTCTTAAGAACACGTTATTTGTTTTGACGACGGGAATTAATTTTTAAATTAATTAATGCAACTAAAATGTTTTGAATTTGGTAAAATATAAATCATTTTTGAGTTCATAATATCAAATATAGCTTAGGCCTAATTTTTGGTATTTTTCTGAAAACTTTCAATTTTTGATGAATAGTGAAACCACTAAGTGGTAGTTAAAAAAACTGACTTGTTAATAAAAATAAATTTTACCGCTTCTGTGAGTGGAATTTCAAAAATCCGAGAGACACGTATGATTCCAGTAAGTAAAATGTGGTTCAATTAGACGAAAATAATTTTTTGGTGAATAGTAACTGTTTACTTTTTTTTTCCACGGTTAAAAGTAAATAGGGTAATTAAGGGTAGAAATGTTATTATAATTACCCTAACACATGTCCTAATTCTATTGGACAAGTGTAATTCAACCAAAAAGAATCTTAGGAATAAAATATGACCATTTAGGCCCACATGGATTAGATTAGGACATTTATTATTAATTTATTTAAAGAAGGGTTAAAAGAGTTAAAATCAATGTTTATTTACTCAAACATTTTTAATATGGGGATATACATAAGATAAATTAGACTATAAATATTCATTAAAAATATAAAACTATTTCCTACATATTGGTATTTTATTTGTAATTTTTATATATTAAATAATTTAATTTATTTATGACACAACGATGATGCAGTAATTATCTTATTAATGAAATATTGACATAATTGATGTTATAAATACCCAAATAAATATAATTTGAGACTTTTTATTAATTCCACTAATTTTATAGGTTAATATGACATGTTAGTATTGATTTAATTAACTTTTTTCGAACTTATCATTCTGTTATGAGTTTCAAAAAAATCAATTACTAAATAGTGTCAAAATTGACATAAAATAGTTTTTAAAAACAATATTATATTATTAATTGTTATTTTATTCCTAAAAATCTAAGGTTCATCCAAATGACTTAGATAAGGTTATATATATTAATAATAAACAACTTGGGGTTCTTTTGGCTTCTTATAGTAAGTTTATTAACCTTATAGTGTAAGAACACAAGAAGACACTGTAAAAGTAAAATTATTTAACTTAATGTTAAATCTAAATGATAAGGTTAAAATAGGATCCTAAACTTGTCTAAATTCTATTGGATGAAAGGATTTCGACCCATCCCCACCTTAGCCTCGAAATAAATCAATTTGGAGCTATTTAAAACCGAACATGACTTTATAATAAAATAATATTTTTAGTTATTCCAAAGGTGCCCCTCTCCTCCCTTATAAAAAGGCACCTCCTCCCTCTCTTCCTCACACAACTTTGAGCCTTCATGCTCAGCCAAACCCTGCCGAATTCGCTTCTCCACTTCCCTAGCAACATCCTATAGGTTCTGGTCTTCCTCAATGTCCAATTTTAGTGCCCTAAAAGGAGATCTCAAAGAGGCGCTTCAAAGAAGAGGTAATTTCCGTTACCGATTCTTTCAACTTTATTTCTTCTTCCAATTCTTCTTCATAGGTTGTTTCATTATTAAGTAATAACATCAGTATCACTCATATACTTATATGTTATTATAAGTATGAAACAACCCTATTTCATGATCTATCCATCCTACAGAAAACGAAATCATCGCGCGTGCGTACGTACGGAATACCGTCTCCACGCCTTGGTGTAATCTGTTTTTCCACCAACACCTTACATGGATGGGTATTATGGTGTAAAGAATTACTATACATAGTTATTATAACATCATAATGATTCTGATATATTGTATCATCCACTCCAATTCAATTCAATAATTATGGAAACGATATCATCGTTCGTGCGTACGTACATACTACCGTCTCCATGACGCGATGAGATTCATTCTCCATGTTAACCATTTAAGAGTGATTATAAAGTATATATAAGAAATAATAATGAAATATATGACATTATAAAGCTACTGGATTTATGTATATATTTATGTCATCTACTTAATTCCATTCAACTGAATAAGGAAACGAAAACAGCGTTCATGCGTACGTACGACCTACCGTCTCCATGAACGGTGTGTTTCATTTCATTTATCTATCTAATATATATATATATATACTGAATATATATGATATATAAACCATGTTTTATATTCTGGAAGTATTTAAATCATGATATAAGTAATAATAATGTCAAGAACAACAAGTCCAAACACCTACGATAAATGAAACGATTTTACACAAAACCCTTCTTTAACATGGAATTTACAAAAGAACAGGTAATATAAAGTCATAAGTGAACCATATCTGATATAATAAAAATGAATATGATTCTGTAATAAGTCAATGACATTATTTAAATCATTATACAGGAGGTTCGGACACTTACAAAGCAAATCGGACCTAAGGTAAGGGAAATATCACAATCTCATTTTTATCCAAGATTGTTTATACTTTGGTATTTACTGGGGTGTATTTTATCATCCACATCCATGTTCCATCAATATGTAATATTGTTTCCATCCACTTACAATAGTTTAAATCCAATTTTACCCTTCGGTGAGTTTTTAGTAAAGAATATGAAAGGAATCTTTTGTCATTTTTCGTACGAGGCACTTTTTGACTTTTCTGACAAAAGTACGAAGAATGTTTTTTTTACTTATACGGAATGAATGGATTTTTAAAACATTATTTCCCAGAAGATTCCTTAACAAGTTTTCATGATTATTTTTAATCAACTTCTTTTTGTACGAAATGTTAAGAAAAGAAAAGTGTTTTTTAAGAAGAAATGATCTTTTCCTCATGAATGGAGTTCAAGTGTTTTATCAAAATTATTTTCCATCTAAGATAATAAAGGGTTCTGTTTCTATCCCTATTATTACATGGATTTGATTATGTTGTTATGGAAATATTTTTATGAAATATTTTATCTTATATGAATTGTTTTATGATGTCACAATTTTTAATGATTCCCATTTTTATTACATGTGTTATGCAATGATGTATGATTTATGATTTTGTGGCACACATAAGAATGGTACAATTATGACATGGGTGGGACCTATATCTCCGTCCAATGCATTGGGTAAAGATTTTATATCTCATGAGATAGACATGGCTGGAATGGTAGGTTATACCGGTTCAGTGAAACATGACTGAAACGAGGGTGACTCGGTTCAGAAAGGGACTTTATCCATTAAGATAGTCTTGGAAATGAATCTTGACTAATAAGATATGATTCTCTATGATTATGTGTATATGCCACAAAGTTTCATGTTTTATTTTATGATTGTTGGGATTTCGTTTCACTACTATGCTTTATCCCATGTTATGAAATTATGCTCTCTTTTGCAGGTTAAGATTTCCATAATGTTATGTTCTTATGAATATAATGTGATTGATATTTCATTTGATTACCCTTACTGAGCATTTGAGCTCACCCTTTTATGTTTTCTTTTCCCCAGGATATAAAGAAAGGGTTTAGGTAAAAAAGGGGAAGATCTTTATGGGAGATTATGAAGATCTTTCACCACGATTAGAAGATTACATTCCGAGTTTCCAAAGACACTAAACTATTACGATCCTTGTGTGTGTGTTTTTGTTATGTACGATGTATTCCGCCAAAGTAATGTAATGTATATGTACGTTATGATTCGGGTCTCTACAGTTTCTATCAGAGGAAAGGTTTAGTCAACCTTTGGAAACAAGGATGCGAGAACTTTAGTGAGATCCCTAGAGATATTTCTAAGGTATGTATAGGGATGTCTCTAAGGTTAAGTATACGTATAGGTTATAGTACTAGAATTATGCTAATGATCATAGAATTAAACCTAAGATGTCAGATATTGAAGGTACTCCCATTTTATTATGCTGTTTTCCCTAGCATGATTTTTGCCCCTCACACTATTCTTTTTGGGTTTTAGACGATGGCTGGAACCCGATAGAACCGTGTTGATCAATGCAATGGACAATGAAATGATTGTCCTCCTGAACAAACAAATGTTATGGGATATGGAGTGAAAAATCTTATTGATATACATACAAAATCTATGAATCATTCTGGAAATCCAAATGAGCAGAGAAGGGAACAATATTCTATTAATTCCTTCATGAGGCAACATCCACCTTCTTTCTATGGGACTTCCGATTCACTTATTGCTGAACAATGGATCAGTACCACTGAAAAGATATTTTCGGTTCTTCAATGTTATGAACATGATAAAGTCATCTTAGCAGTATATCGTTTGGAAGGTGAAGCTGATCAATGGGGGAATCTTATCAAGAATACAAGGCCAAGAGATGAAATTGAGTCCATGGAATGGGATGAGTTCAAGAACTTGTTTTTCAGTAAGTACTTCCCTCGTATTCTTCAAACAAAGATGGAAAAGTTGTTTCTTGAGCTGAAGCAGAAGGATGATGAATCTGTTGGTATATACGAAGCGAATTTTACAAGACTTGCAAGGTATGAATCTGGCATTATCATCCAACCTGAAAGTAAAGTTGATCGATTTTTCAGTGTCTTAAAACCAAGTCTTAGAAGGGAATTAGCTATAAGATACTTCATTAGCTATGAAGAAATTGTGCGTTGTGCTATCAAGGTAGAAATGGAAGATGGTGTTACATATCCATCTCATGGTTTTGACAAGAAACGAAAGATGGAGTTCAAGGAGAAATCTCATAATAATGGTGAAAAGAAGATGAGTGTTTCCTTATGCACCATGTGTGGAAAGAAGCATGGTGGAGATTGTCTTAAAGGGACTAGAAAATGTTTTAAGTGTGGAAAAGAAGGTCATCGTGCAGCTGAGTGTCGAAGTAATGGAAAAATGGTTTCTAATGATGTGAATAAAGAAAACATGGCAGAGAACGCACCACCAACACTTCAATGCTTCAATTGTAAGGAAATGGGGGATTATGCTAATAAATTCCCTAATCCAAGGGTTAGTGATGATCGACATGAGAAACCGGTTAAGGCAAAGGACAAAGGGAAGTCACATGCGATCACTATTGGCGATGTTGAATATGACAACGATGTGGTGGAATGATTAAGTGTTTATGTAACAGGATTCCAAAATAATGTTGTATCATAAAGTATTGGAATCTTTATGTATTGGTCTAATGAGGTATTCAAAGTGATTGAGATATTTTTGGAAATAAGATGATATGCGCATAATTAAGGGAAAACGAGAAAATGAAATGTTTAACAGTATTCATGAGCTCATGATTGATATAAGGACTATGTGTTATCATGGTTTGAGTATATATAATTTTTTGGATTTTGGTATGTGGAAAGTGTTAACTTTTAACTGCATTCAAGTTTTCACTATGGTTCAATGGGTATTCAAGAGAATACATTATCAAGGCCTTTTAATGTTTGGAATAAGACATATTTTATGATATATGGGGATCAACGATGGTATTAAATCTCTGGTAATCGTTTTCACTATATTATGAGAGTGGACTGAAGTATTATGGATAAGCCTAAATATGGGAATGGATTATGTTGGACATAAGTTAGTATTGTTTAAGGATAGAATTTTTTTGATATTATTGATGGGATGTTATAGTAATATAGTTTTAGAAAAAGGACAACCTGCAGGACGGGCGATAGCCCATCCGGTCGGACAAGGCTGTGGGAATCGAACCCACAACCGAAGTGCGACTGGCCTTTATCACATACCACTGGCCTACTGGAAGTCCCTGTTTAGTAGAAACTAGTTTTATTATATTAATCAGTATGATATATGAAGTATAAGTCCATTTTAGATACCATATATGTTTAATCTCACTATAAAATGACTTATGTATATTTAATAACTTTTGCTAACCTTTTGTTTGAGACAGATGGAATGACCCATCATTCTGTCACATGATCTACTAACACTTCACGAATAACAAATTCAACTTCATTTATTTAAGAGATGAAGTGGAAATTGTTCAAGGCACGAACAACAGTGAGATTGTACCAAAATAAAGTAAGTATTTATTCTAATTCAAATTCTTCAACTTTAGGGAAACGATCTTGAAAACAAAAAATGTTGTCCTAGTGCTCTTATATCTGGTTAATCAGATGGTACCTTAGATCGTCACAAATTTATGGATATTTGATTGTTGGCTTTTCCATAGCCATGTTCTCTACCACTCTACATCAGAACATGATGGTTATATTTTTCTTCCATATCCATATTTTCACTTATGTGAAAACCCAGTGATTAGTTTATTTGGGTAACCGTTACGTTTCATACTTTTGTTTTTAAAGAATGTTTTTGGTATTCCTTTTTACGATGTTGGTTTCTATTAAAGATATTTTCAAGAAGTAAACCATTTATAACCCCGACGAATTTAGAGGGCGAAATTCATTTTAAGAGGGGTAGAATGTAACACCCCGAGATTTATGAAAAATATTCTTTTTAATTTCATTAAGTTCTTGTGTTATATGCTACCCCAAAAGGAGCATTCACAACGCACATCTGTGACCTGGCTTGAATTACACGCAATCGCGACCTTTCATGATAGCATGTGTTGTACGCAACACCAAGTATCGCTAAACAACGATATTCTATTAAAATATTATTAAAACTAGCCGTTATGAATAGTAATAACCACTTTTTGAAATCTGTTAAATTTTAGTTTTCAAAATGGACTTCATTTTTGGATTCGGAATATCGAAATTAGCTTAGGGTGAAATTTTGGTGATTTTCGGATAACTTTCATATTTTGATGAATAGTGAAAATTAATAAATTTTATTAAAAACTACTTTTTCAATCGAAATAATTAATAGTGATAAATTATTAATTTTAGTGTTTTTAATGTATATTTAGAATATATTTTTACAATTTAATATAATTTTGGTCATTGGATGTAATTTCACATTTAAACCAGACATAAACAAGTGTCAATCTTTTGATAGTTATTATCTCTTAAGAACACGATATTTGTTTTGACGACAGGAATTAATTTCTAAATTAATTAATGCAACTGATATGTTTTGAATTTGGTAAAATAGAAATCATTTTTGAGTTCATAATATCAAATATATCTTAGGCCTAATTTTTGGTATTTTTCTAAAAACTTTCAATTTTTGATGAATAGTGAAACCACTAAGTGGTAGTTAAAAAAACTGAATTGTTAATAAAACTTAATTTTACCGCTTCTGTGAGTGGAATTTCAAAAATCCGAGAGACACGGTTGATGTCAGTAAGTAAAATGTGGTTCAATGAGATGAAAATAATTTTTTTGGTGAATAGTAACTTTTTACTTTTTTACCACTGTAAAAAGTAAATAGGGTAATTAAGGGTAGAAATGATATTATTATTAACCTAACACTTGTCCTAATTCTATTGGAAAAGTGTAATTCGACCAAAAAGAAACTTAGGAATAAAATATGATCATTTAGGCCCACTTGGATTAGATTAGGACATTTATTATTAATTTATTTAAAGAAGGGTTAAAAGAGTTAAAATCAATGTTTATTTACTCAAACATTTTTAATATGGGGTTATACATAATATAAATTCGACTATAAATATTCATGAGAAATATAAAAAGATTTCCCACATAATGTTATTTTTTTTGTAATTTTTAGACATTAAATAATTTAATTTATTTATGACACAACGATGATGCAGTAATTATCTTATAAATGAAATATTGACATAATTGATGTTATAAATACCCAAATAAATATAATTTGATACATTTTATGAATTCCACTAATTTTATAGGTTAATATGATATGATATTATTGATTTAATTAACTTTGTTTGAACTTATCATTCTGTTATGATTTTCACAAAAATCAATTACTAAATAGTGTCAAAATTGACATAAAATAGTTTTTAAAACAAATATTATATTATTAATTGTTATTTTATTCCTATAAATCTTTTTTTCTGCGAAATGACTTAGATAAGGTTATATATATTAATAATAAACAACTTGGGGTTCATTTGTCTTCTTATAGTATGTTTATTAACCTTATAGTGTAAGAACACAAGAAGACAGGGGAAAAGAAAAATTATTTAACTTAATGTTAAATCTAAATTATAAGGTTAAAATAGGAACCTAAATTTGCTTAAATTCTATTTAATGAGAGGATTTCGACCCATCCCCACCTTAGCCTCGAAATAAATCAATTTTGAGATATTTAAAACCGAACATGACTTCATAATAAAATAATATTTTTAGTTATTCCAAAGGTGCCCCTCTCCTCCCTTATAAAAGGGCACATCCTCCCTCTCTTCCTCACACCACTTTGAGCCTTCATGCTCAGCCAAACCCTGACAAATTCTCTTCTCCACTTCCCTAGAAACAGCCTATAGGTTCTGGTCTTCCTCAAAGACCAATTTTAGTGCCCTAAAAGGAGATCTCAAAGAGGCGCTTCAAAGAAGAGGTAATTTCCGTTACCGATTCTTTCAACTTTATTTCTTCTTCCAATTATTCGTATTAGGTTGTTTCATTATGAAGTAGTAAAATTAGTATCACTCATATACTGATATTTTATAATAAGTATGAAACAACCCTATTTCATCATCTATCCATCCTACGGAAAATGAAATCACCGCGCATGCGTACGTACAGATTCCCGTCTCCACGCCGTGGTGTAATCTGTTTTTCCATCAACACCTTACATGGATGGGTATTATGGTGTAAAGAATAACTATACATAGTTATTATAACATCATAATGATTCTGATATATTGTATCATCCTCTCCAATTCAATTCAAAAATTATGGAAACGATATCATCACTCGTGCGTACGTATGGACTACCGTCTCCACGACGCGATGAGATTCATTCTCCATGTTAACCATTTAAGAGTGATTATAAAGTATATATAAGAAATAATAATGAAATATATGACATTATAAAGCTAATGGATTTATGTATATATGTATGTCATCTACTTAATTCCATTCAACTCTTTAAGGTAACGAAAACAGCGTTCATGCGTACGTACGGCCTACCGTCTCCATGAACGGTGTGTTTCATTTCATTTATCTATCTATTATATATATATACTGAATATATATGATATATAAATCATTTTTTATATTCTGGAAGTATGTAAATCATGATATAAGTAATAATAATGTCAATAACAACAAGTCCAAACACCTACGATAAATGAAACAATTTTTCCCAAAACGCTTCTTTAACATGGAATTTACCAAAGAACGGGTAATAAAAATTCATAAGTGAACCATATATGATATAATAACAATGAATATGATTCTGTAATAAGTCAATGACATTATTTAAATCATTATACAGGAGGTTCGGACACTTACGAAGAAAATTTGACCTAAGGTAAGGGAAATATCACAATCTCATTTTTATCCGAGATTGTTTATACTTTGGTATTTACTGGGGTGTATTTTATCATCCACATACATGTTCCCTCAATAAGTAATATTGTATCTATTCACTTAAAATAGTTTAAATCCAATTTTAACCTTCGGTGAGTTTTTAATACAGAATATGAAAGGAATCTTTTGTCATTTTTCGTACGAGGCACTTTTTGACTTTTCCGACAAAAGTACGAAGAATGTTTTTTTAACTTATACAGCATGAATGGATTTTTAAAACATTATTTCCAAGAAGCTTCCTTTACAAGTTTTCAAGATTATTTTTAATCAACTTCTTTTTGTACGACATGTTAAGAAAAGAAAAGTGGTTTTTAAGAAGAAAAGATAATTTCCTCAAGAATGGAGTTCAAGTGTTTTATCAAAAGTATTTTCCATATAATATAATAAAGGGTTCTGTTTCTATCCCTATTATTACATGGATTTGATTATGTTGTGATGGAAATATTTTTATGAAATCTTTTATCTTATATGAATTGTTTTATGATGTCACGATGTTTAATGATTCCCATTTTTATTACATGGGTTATGCAATGATGTAAGATTTATGATTTTGTGGCACACATAAGAATGGTATCATTATGAGATGGGTGGGACCTATATCTCCGTCTAATGCATTGGGTAAAGATTTTATATCTCACGAGATAGACACGGCTGGAATGGTAGGTCATACCGGTTTAGTGAAACAGGACTGAAACGAGGGTGAATCGGTTCAGAAAGGGACTTTGTCCACTAAGATAGTCTTGGAAATTAGTCTTGACTAATAAGATATGATTCTCTATGATTATATGTGTATGACACAAAGTTTCCTATTTTACGTTATGATTGTTGGGATTTCATTTCACTACCATGATTTATCCCATGTTATGAAATTATGCTCTCTTTTGCAGGTTATGATTTCCAAAATGTTATGTTCTTATGAATATGATGTGATTGATATTTCATTTGTTTACCCTTACTGAGCATTTGAGCTCACCCTTTTATGTTTTCTTTTCACCAGGATATAAATAAAGGTTTTAGGTAAAAAAAGGGAAGATCTTTATGGGAGATTTTGAAGATCTTTCACCACGATTAGAAGATTACGTTCCGAGTTTCCAAAGACACTAAACTATTACGATCCTTGTGTGTGTGTTTTTGTTATGTATTAAGTATTCCGAAAAAGTAATGTAATGTATATGTACGTTAAGCTTCGGGTCTCTACACTCCATGAATGATTACATGACCTCACTCCGCCCCACCATGACTGCCTCACACGTCTACAAATTTACATCTCGCCTCATCTGCATTCTACCTCTACCATGACCTCTCGGAGTTACCATACCGTGCTCCGCCCCACACATCAGCACATCCACATCCCACCTCAAATATTGGGGATTTTTAATGAACATTTTAAACGTAATTATCAAATTCGTAGATTCTTATAATTCTATTGAATTTTAATTTAGTAAGGTAGAATATGTTTTGAGAATATTTGACTCACATGTAACATTTGATGTTGATTTTAATTCAATAATCTATCATTTGAATCTTATCAACATTTATACAACATTTAATATATATATATATACATATATATATAATTCTCTCTATATATTTTTAATCTTTTTAATTTATATCTAACCACTCATAAATGGATTTATATTTTTGTAGAGCTTACCTCCCAATCTCCAATTGTACCTAGGGGTGGGAAAATAGGTGGTTGATAGAACAATTAATTTAAAACTGACGATGAAAAATGGAAGGATTATACTAAAATGATTATCCGTTAGTAAAAAAATATATGGTTAATAAAATATTTTCTTTTGGTTTTGATTCTTAATTTTAATAACTCAAAACTGATAAAATAACCGAATTTATAATTTTTTTATTTTGTTATTAATTTAATATTTTAAATAACTTATGAGATTGATTATAACAAAAATCAATAATTTTTTGTTTATAAATTTATATTTTTTTCAAATACATTTCTGTAAACATAAGGATTTATATATAATTTTGAGTTTTTTTACACCATTAGTGTAGATTTTTTTTAATCTAAGGATTTATTAACATTAGTAGGATTTCTCCGATGATCAATATTCCTAAAAAGATTTTCCCACCTGATAAAACCAATGTTTATCTTAGTAGTAGTTCATAATAAATAAACAAATTTTAATTTAAATGTTATATAATTCACATATGATTATTTATATTGTTAGTTACAATATATATTAATTATATTATCAGTTATACTACTAATTATATTATTAATGTATATATTGTAAATTTTAAATTAGTTATTAATTATTATTATTTATTTTTATTAATAATTATATTATAAATTATTAATGACATTTTTAATTAATTATCTCTATAAATTATATTGGATATTACTAAATATACTAATGATGTTATCAGTTATTAATTTTCTTTATTACATAAATAATTATTAATAATTATATCATTAAAATAAAATGACACATTTATATTGAACACACAAACATTGAGTCATACCAGTCACATCATATTTTGGATTGACGTGTAGTTGATTCCTAAACATCATAAATGATTTATGTATCCATTACAAGAAATGTGTCTTTTAGCGGCAGTTATTTTTTGATTTGGAAGCGGTTTAAAGTACCACTAATGTTGATATTTGTATACAACTTGCGGTGGTTCCTCTCATTCAATACCATAGATCCAAGAATGAGATGAATTTTTTTTATCAGCGCTAAGAAAGAAGCGCTAATATAAGGGGGGCCTTTATCAGCACTGGCTAAAAGCGTTAATAAATCTAACCTTAATCACCACTAAAAAAGTTGATAAATGTGTACCCATTCGGAGTACATTATTTATCACTGATAAATGGGGGTATTTAATTTTTCCATAAATACAATCCTCCATCCTAAGATATCATCCAATTCTAATGTAAATAATTCTGGAGGAAATGATGAAATCCATCAATTAGATCCCCCGATGATTCGCAAAAGCAGCTAAATGATGAGCCGCTCAATTTTCCTCTATCCTAATAAAGAAAAAAATAACAGGATGAGATCAAAGGCACCAAAGATCTGATGATGTCGATAATGGACCCATAGGATTTGAGGACACCTTCATCCTCCTTCAGTGTATTGATAATAACATAGCAATTAGAATCAACCACAACATCCTTCCAGCCAAGAGTCAAGATGGAATTCATACCCTTCCAAATATCCATAGCCTCTTCTAGAGGGGGATACCAAACCAAAATGTATTAGGAATGATGATACAAAATAATAGAGTCAACATGATCCCAGAGGACTTCCCCAAGGCCAGCAAAAACCATCCCCGTGGGTGGATTCATAAGTATTAAGTTTGAGAACACCCAAAGGGGAAGGCATCTAACAGGAGGGGAATGAACATGTGAAGGTGGACGAGAATCCTCAATATCTATCCACTGATATCCCTAGTTATGAATCATGTAAATCCAAACCCTATTGTCTTTAAAAATGTCCCAAAAAATAAAAGTGTTTTGAAAAAACTATATAATCCAGGCACAACGCTATTATGAGCACAGATAAAAGTTTTTAATAAAAAATAATCTTGATTTACGTAAAATTATTATATTTACATCCAAAAATATTGTTTATTTTTATACATTAATTAAAAAATGAATGTTTATGATTAATACATATTTTGTAATAATTCAAATATATATATGATGTTTAAAAAATTTATTTATAAGATTATAATTAAATAAATATATATTTATTTAATTATAATAATAAAATTAATTTTTAAATAATAAATATATTTATTATATTTATCATATTTATAAATTTATATACATACTTTTAAAATATATATATTCCTAATTATAATTACAAGTAAATAAATATATATTTAATAAATATATGTTTCCAATGAATTGGGTCAATAAATATATTTATGTGTGATTATAATTGAAGTACATATATGTTATATATTCATCATGATTGTTCATTTATAAATTACAAAAGTTAAAACACAAAAAGATATAGTTTTAAAATCAGTTAATAGATAACCGATGTTAAAATAATTTTATTGTGAGTTGTAACATCGTTTATTCAATATGTGACGTCAAAATTTGGTTTTTACCATTAGTTATTAAATAAATCATCATCCCCTTCTATTAGATGATTTACTCCCCCACATAGTTATTTTAAAATTAATAATGATGCATCAATTCCTGGTGGTGGCTCTGTTGGCCTTGTGGAAGTTCTCTAGGACCATGGAGGCTCTATTTTTGTGGTATATCATTCCACATAAATTTTTTTCTTGTCTCCTCCGATAGTAGGGGCCATGACTATATAGAAGGGTATGTAGTTCATTTTTTCTCTTAGCTCAATGGATATTGTGGTAGAATCTGGTTATCAATTTATTATTGATGCACTGGAGGATGAAGAATGTGGCCACCAGGACTTTGGGTCTATTATCAACATCATCATATAATTACTTCTTTAGTCTTTTCTTGTCATTTTTCCTTTGTTATGAGAGAAGACAATGATGTGGCTCATTTTATAGCTACTTTTGGGAGTTGTTGAGGGTTAAATTGGGGTGCATTTAATTCATACACATCCCAACTAACTCATAGATCATTTTCCTATAATATAAAAACAATCCAAATGAGTTTTCTTAGTTTTGGGTAGGTCAATTGTCCTTTTTACATAAATTGTTGTATATTTTAAATAAAAAAGATGAACTTGTAGTCATACCAGTCACACTGTGCATTATATTGAGGTGTGGATGATTGTTATATGTCCCAATTGACTCATGTATTTTTTTCCCCAATGTATCTATATAATTTGAATGTGTTTTCGCTTTTTTAGTACACCACATGTTCCTTTTAACTAAAATTGATGTCAATTTTAAATAAAAATATGTAATTTGAGTTTTACCGGTCACATCGTGTGTCAAATTTAGGTTTGAATGACTTTTACACATCCAAAATGAATCATGGATAATTTACTTAATTTATTAAAATAATTCAAATATTGTTTCTTGGTTTTCAGTATGTCACTTGCCTTTTTTACCAAAATTTCATTTTAAACTAGAAACACACACATTAACTCATACCGGTCACATCATTTATTGGTATGAAATGAGACCAATTCCTACACATCATATGTGATTTATAAATTTATTTACTAAATTATTAAAAAAATATGACCATGTTTTCTCAAATTTTAATGAGTTAAATATTTTGAATTAAAATGCCGATTTTAAACTGATAATAGACACTTTGAGTCATACTAGTCACACCATTTTTTGGATTGAGGTGCAGCTAATTTATAATCATTTTAAATGACTTATGAGTAATTTTACTAAAGTATAAAAACAATTTGAGTCATTTTTTTGGGTTTTTAGTATTCTATTTGTATATTTTACTAAAATTAATATCAATCTTAAATAAAAAAGACACGCTTGATGTCATACCGATCACATCGTATGTCAGATTGAGGTTTTGTTGATTCCTACATTTCCCAAAGTCTTAAAACAATACTAACATCCAAGTAATCCTCCAATATAAGAAAACTATTCTCATGTTAGTAATACTAAAAATAAAAAAATTAAACATAAATAGGAAAACTCCATTACTAATATATCATTATTATCTTCATGATATTTTTGTACATTCTACGATCAGGTATGATTCCCATTTGTTTCTATGAAAATGTACATCGTCTTATGAATATGATTTTTTTCAATAGTCATAAAAGTATTGGAAAATTATAAATACCCAATAGATTAATAAATATGTATAATTAAGTTGTAATTAAAAATACTTCTTTGGGGATGTGTGTTTTCTTATAGTATATGATCTCACTCATAAATTTAAAAACATAATAACTCAAATATTTTACAATTTTATGTTTCATACACTATATATACATTATGGAATATATGTAATTTGTTTTGATATGTGTGTGGATAGAGAAATCGTATAATAATTACCATGATAATTATCCATTTTTAGAACATTTCAGGATCCTTGTATGCAATACTTGTCCCCATGCCATGATTTATACGACATTTACAGAACACCCTATAGAAATTGGATCCTAATTAAAACATAATATAAATTATATAATTCTATTTTTATTTATAAACTTTTGGATGTACTTAATTAAAAATTGAAAAACATCACAACATGTGGTAAGTTTGTTGAAAATTCATACAGTGAATAAAATAAATAAATAAATATAGTATCCAAATTGATTGTACTGAGAATATAGTGTTTTATAAAAATAGAAAAAGGAATAAGTAATGAATTAAATGAAAAATATATTTTATATGATTAAATTTTATCATTTTACCCCTGCATCATTGGTATTAAGAAGATTATATCATCCTCAAGTTTTATTTCAAACGAAATTCCCAATTTTTCAACTATTTAATCCATTTGTTTGGATTAAATTTTTTTCCAGTAGAGGTGACATAAGGACTATAGATTTAATTTTTATGGTGAAATCCATTGATTTGGTTTTGATATATATTCCTTCAAAAAATATGAAATTTATTTAGTCATAATTAACACAGTATATAATCTTTTGGAAAATTAAATTAAAAAAACATATCTCATGTATATATTTACAACTGAGGTTCCATGAAATTCATAGTTGAAGATTTCATCTACATTCTTAGAATAAATTTAGTCAGTAAATTCGTATCCATACATTTTTTTTCTTCAAAATCAACTATGTGAATACTAACACTTTGTATCATTATATCCTCAAGATCCTTCAATGTTTGTAAATTCGGATATTCAATGGGCGGGGTAAATGTGATTTTGGAAGATCTTTTTGATTGGTTGGTTGACCCATTAGATGGTTTTGAGTTTACATATCATTTCAACCCCTTACCTTTGTCAGAAAATCATATCAGTTGTCAGTTCAAAAAATTTTCATTAATTTTTATAGGTTTAGCATGAAAAATAAATTGGAAATTAATACCTTCTTGTCAACATATTTATTAAAAGATATGGTGGCCATGTGATGAATGTTTTAACTGCTTGGTCAACCTTATGAATATCTTCCTCATAAAGTAGAATAGGTAGATCAGAACATGGATCATGGGTATGTTATTAGACACTCTCAAAAGATATGTTGGAAGTGTTCTATTATGTATCACATTATTTTGGATATTGAATATTGAATCCCTCTATACAAGGAGATGGGTGGGTGTTGATAGATATAAAACATAGTAATTATCACACAATAGAATATCAGTATAGGAAAGATATCACTATTCGTCGGATTCACAATTTATAGAAAAAATTATTAGAACATTTATTAAGTTGGACAATTAGATCTTTAAGGGGAATGGCTCTCCACAAAGCTGGGGGGTGGGGCAGGATGTTCACTTAATGGTTGTTCATGGGTTATTTTTCTCTTTTCTTCCGCCCATAAAATTTTCTAGTAACTCTCTATTCCATTGTAATTATTCTAAAAGGGTAAATAGTCTTTATTTCAATTGATTCATTTATTTATCTTTATCCTCCTCTTGTTTTTTTATCAAAATATATTTGGGGTGTCACCCCAAAACCCACACCTCTGACTTGACCATATTAATCTAGACACGTTGAGGCCACTGATATTAGGTGTTCATCTGGTACTGGCATTGATGATTCCTGTGACTATGTCATATTGAAAATATAGGAAAATAATTAATCATTGTTATGTAATAGAGATTTAAATAAAAAATAATAATTATGTCATACTTACACATATTTCCCACAATTTTATGTGTTTTAGTTTATTAGATTCCATGTTTATTTACACATGCCTCTTTCCACAAAACAATGTGGCGGATGGAAGTAGATTTAGATATGGAATCATTAAACTACATATAAATAAAGGAACATTATTACGTTGTTGTTTCATATCATATACAAGTGTTACAGAAGATTTAATATAAGTTCCATTTTTTCAAGTGAAGCATACCCCATCTTTGCTTTACGGTATGCGTACGATGGTTTTGTTGCCCATACCATATTTGGAGCACTTAGTTGCTATTTCAAAAATAAAAAATTGTCGATCAATGTGATGAATATATTTATTTTAAAACAAAATATTACATTACAAGGTGTACTTGAAAAGACATATCTTCACGATGTCCAGTAAATTCATCCCATGCATCATGTGATCTCATGTTTTCATACATGAGTGGTGGGTGTGTGTTTATTTGTCCTTCAATATCTTTAAGATGATGCCTCATTATAATTGTGTGAAAATATCTGTGAATCCTTCCAACAAGAGTTAATACACATTTCAAATGGGATTAACATACTATAAATACACTCTTCATGGGATGGTGAAGATTAATTGAATGCTTCATTAATTTATTTTTTTATTAAAACATATAAATGATATTGTAGTGTTATTGTAATCTCTTACCACAGCAGTGTGTTAAGCATGATCACAACATGGTGCCATGAATCTACATCAATCAACATGTATTACTATGTGATTATTCAAATGTAACTATTGAACAAGGCCTTGTTGGGATTAACATGTTGGGCCATTTCATTCTATACAAACTCATATTTAATGCCTTTTATTTTCACCTTAACACCCTAAAACTATGGAATTCTTATTTTTACTTCTTCTCAGGTCCTTAATCACCTACCATTTCCTTGGATTCAACACTTCAAATATGTTGTTTCTCTAGAGCGGTAGCATCATCATGTGAATATGTTCTTTGATCTTCTGCACTGGGAGAAGTAATAGTTTGAGAAACCTATTATTCTGTAAGATTGAGATTACCAACACAGGTAGAAGGACATTGTTCCTCTGCACTGTGAGCACTAGTAGGTTGAAAGACATGTATTTACTTAGTGTTAGGAGCACAAAAATGTTCCGAATTTATTATATATATAATTGGTTTAACATTTTATTTATATTACATAAATACAACAACGATTAAATAAAAACATGCGGTAACACAATGTATATTACAAAAATTATATAACCTGGTTATTGAAGTCTATTTTCATTATAGTTGAAGAGATTTGACCCCTCTATCAACTATCTAAATTCATTCATAATGGTCTCCTCTAAAATTCAAAACACCATCTACATTGGGACCACTATTAAATGATTGTGACATCCCAATGAAAGTGTCACCCTCAGTTAAATTTTCGTCTTACCCTTCAGTTTTTTTGGTCGATAACATAACAATTGACCACTACTAGTTTGTGGTATCTAGAACATAAAATACTTGTACTACCTATTATTCCATTGTAAATGCTTCATCTTTGTACCCTTCCGTACTGAAATCCTCTTTCATGAATCCCAATTCATTTATTTTAACATCACCCTTGTTATCAACCCGCTTGCACTGAAAATGCGGCACTTGTGATGTTGTATAATCCAACTCCCATATTTTCTTGATGATTCCAATGTGTGACATATTCACATAAAATGTATTTCATTCCTTAGTACCAAAATCATGCATTGCTTCAAACACAAGTGTAACTCCACTAATTTTCACAGTATTGACTTCATCATGTCTATTTGTATATAATTTATAACCCTTAATTACGTTACCATTGTAAGAAAATACATACACACTTGGTCCTCTAGCTAACCAACTATGTTGTTTGGAAATTTAATCCGAATTTTTATATGACTCGTTAAAAATATAATCCTGAAACAATTTTATAAATTGTTGATTATTCATATTTGATATCCATCTTTCATTACTTGATGGATTGAACTGCCTAATAATTTATTTTTTTGTTTCAACATATTTGGAAACCTCCCAACTATTATGAAAATTTTAATTGAGGACCTATTTCTAATTTGCAATATTGATTTTGACAATATCTCTTCTAGAAATTACATTACCCACAAGAATCCCAGTGTGATGAGATTTTGGTAAAATAATTATTTCTACACCTGATAGGTATTCGATATTGAATTCAATGGCATTCTATGAAATATATTTATCTATAATACGACCCTCTGATAAACTTTTATTTTTGACATACCGTTTCAAAATATTCATAAACCGTTCACCGGGGTACATCCATCAATAGTGTATAGGACCACAGAGTCTAATCACAATCACTAAATGAACCATAAAGTGAACTATTATATCAAATAATTATAGAAGAAATAACATTTCCAATTTATATAATATGATGAAAAGTACTCTTTACATAGCCATAAATTTGGCATAATCTATAACTATACAACATATAGATTTGAAAAAGAAACAAAACATGGTTATTGAATGAAGGAAATTATAGGAAAAAATGCAACGTAAAGCTATAGGAATTAGATCATGCATCAAAAAATGATAAACATTTGATCTAAGACCCTGTAAATTTAAATTAGTTTTCAACAGGAGATTCTTGATATTTGATGAATACCCTTATCAAACACATACTTTATTCAAGAAATTTCAAAACTAATATATTTTTTCCCATAAATAGTGTTAGCAGCTGTAGGATGAAAATTTCATTTTTCACCCTTCACTAGCACCAAATTTTTTATATTCCCACGTGAACTATGTCCAACCAAAACTTAATATCATCCTTTATTTTTTCAGGTGAATTAAGGAATGAACTGATGGAACTCTCAGATTAATTTTTTTCATCATTCCTAACATCAAGAAAATGTCTGACATACATAGAATTATAGTATGATAATTCAAAAAAACAAGTAAAATTTTCCAATTGGTTTTAGTAAGGAATTTCAAAAACTATTTACCTAATGTAGTTTCCACGTATTTTATTTTCTCAAACAGTTGATCACCTATTTTTGGAGACACTATTGTACGTTCTTATGAACTTCCATCAAATGATGTCATCCAAGATTGGTACTTATCCCATCGGGGTATAAATCTACAATTTCCTAAAATAAAAATCTTCTATGAATGTTTCATTCTAATTAACTATATACCTTATTCACAAAAGAGAAACCCTTTAGTTATTTTAATCCTATATTCTAAAAAACATCCATAAGTAGGAAAGTAATTTATCATCCCTTACAACATGTCTCTCCCTGAGAAATATTAATTTGTGTAATCATCATACATCGTAACACCTGAATCATCTGTACCTCAATACGATTTTTGAGTTTTGATGGTATAACTCAAAGGGTCTTTTTTTATTTAAAAATGACATTGATTTAAGTAAAAACCACAAGTGACATATTGAGAACAGATAAAATGTATTTTTATTATTTTTTTATTTTAGTAAAATGATCTATGAGACATTTTTTATGTGTAAGATACAACCACACCTTAATATGATGCACAATGTGACCGGTATGTCATCAACTGTGTCTTTTTAATTAAAATTAACATTAATTTATGTCAAAAAGAATGAGTGAAATACTGAACACTGAGAAAACACATTCATATTAATTTTATACTTTAGGAAAATTATCAACGAGTCATTTGTGACATGTAACTAAATATAATGCACAGTGTGGCTTTTATAACTCAAAGTGTCTCTTTTAATTTAAAATAGAGACGAATTTAATTAAAAAAACATGTGACATTCTAAAACTCGATAAAAGAAAATCGGATTGTTTTGATATTTTTTGAAAACAATATAGTAGTAATTTCGGACGTGTAAGGATAATCCTCACCTCAATTCGACACATAGTGTGTATAGTATCACTTAAAGTGTAACATTTTTATTTAAAATTGAAATTAATTTAAATAACAAAGTGACATAATAAAAATGTATCAAACACATTTGGATTATTTTTATTTTTTATGACAATGATCTATTAGTGATTTGAAACATGTATGTATCATCAAAACCTCAATACGAATCACGGACTTGATGGTATAACTAAATGTGTATATTTTTATTTATAATTGACATTAATTTAAGTAAAAACAAAAAGTGACATACAGAAATATAAGAAAACACATTTGGATTATTTTTATACTTTAGGAAAATGATCCATGTTTCATTTGTTACATGTAGTAGTCAACCATACCAAAATCCAATGATTGGTGTGACCAGTATGACTAAAAGTGTTTGTTATCAGTTTAAAATTGACATTTTATTTCAAAACGTTTCACTCACTTGAAACCAAGAAAATACACTCCAATTGTATTAATAAATTAGTACATTAATTCATAAGTCATTTTTGATTCGTATGAAGCTGTCTCACATCAAACTGACGCATGATAGGACCGATATGACTGAAAATGCATGTTTCTAGATTGAAATGATATTTTAATAAAAAAGCACAACAAACATACTAAAAACCAATAAAACACAATCAGATTGTTCTGATACCTTAGGAAAACAATCCATCAATAATTTGTGATGGGTAAGAATCTTCCACACCTCAATACGATGCATTTTTGGGTAGTATAACTCCTAATTTTTGACTATATAAAATTGAAATTAATTTTAGTAAAAGAAAAAGTGACATAATCAAAATTGAGCCAACACATTCGGATTATTTTTTTATTTTAGGACAATAATCCATAACTCATTTGTAACATGTAGGAATCACCCCACCTCAATAGGATGCACGGTATGACCGATATAACTCCAAATGTTTTATTCTTATTAAATATTGATATTTTATTAACATATTATTTCATATTAATGTTTAAATTATATATTTATAGTATAACTAACATAATAGTTGTTTTATTATATATGTGGAATCCTTTTCTCATGTTGACATGATTTTTTCAGTAATTGATACCATGGGAGAAAATTTTTAAGAGGGTATCATGTGCGTCAAAAGATTAAATATTAATGTTTTAGAAAGTTTGTTGGACATTTTTAAATGTAATTATATAAAACATTTTGTTTGAAATCTAAATAGAATTATATTTTTTCTATATAACATGGGTGGAAATTTTTATATTGATGATGTCAATTAAATGTATATAGGATGTTTTCTTCAGATTATGCTGTTTAAATTGTTGGTTTTCTTCTAGGTGTGTTGTTATATAAACAACAAACTATTGGAAACTAGGCCTTTATCAGCACTAAATGCACTGATAAGGTCCCCACATATCATTGTTGCAATTAACAGTGCTTTCTTAGTGCTGTTAAAATCCATTTTGCATGTTGTGAAAGTCCATATGTGTAGTATTGTTTACCACTCGTCCATCTTGTTTGGTTCTCCCTTTATTGATATATCAATTTATTTATATATATATTTCATAGTATTTATTCATATATAAATATATATTTATATTAATATATATATGTATATTTATTCATATATTAATATATATATATATATATTAATAGGTATTGTTAGTTTTATTTATATCTACTTATTTATATATATAGAGTTATATTTTTTTATTGGTATATTTATTTGTATATTAATATATATATATATATAAGATTATTTTTAAATACATTTATAAAATATGTTTTTGTGTGTGTGTAAATAAATAAATAAATAAATACATACATATATACAACATACACAAACACACATATATATTTATATATATATTATATGTCTATCTGTAAGTATAATCATACATATTTATATATATTCACATATATTATGAATTAATATGTATATGAATATGATTAAATATATTGATAATATATATCAGTTTATTAATATAGACACACATAAATATATATATACATTGACACACACACATTATATAAGTACATAAATATTCATATATTTGTGTTTCAAATAAAATATATATTAGTTTTTATTTGGAAAATGTTTATATATTGGGAAATATTTTTATATGTAAATATGTTTAATTATTTATTTATAAAATTAAATATCTATGTGTGAATATATAAAACAAATATGTATATATTGTTATATATTTGGTTATAAATAATAGTAAATTTTGAAAAATGATAAAATTTCGAATCCATAATATCAATATGAATGTAATTCCTATAAATAAATTCAATCCCTACTGAAAAGGGAAAAAATACCCTCTTAAATGAGGCTGAAATTCCATCGAATGTAAATTTTTTTTGGGTATCTGAACTAAAAACTCAGTTTTGTGGGTGCATTTAGCAATGTACCGATGAAACTATCACCTTAATTTTTTTAACATGAATTACATCAAGAAAATTTATGACGTACTATTAATTCTGCTATGAAAATTCAAAAAAACTGATCACTTTATTCAACCGATTTTCATAAGGTCTTTAAAAATGGTTAATCAAAAGTAGTTTCCACATCTTTGACTTTCTCAAATAGTTGATCACTTATTACCGGATATGGTGTTGTACATTCTTCTGAACATTCATTGATGGATGTCATCCAAATAGGTACTTATCCCTTCTGGGTAGAAATCTACAATGACCTAGAAACATAGTATTGGTTGAATGTTTCATCCTAATTGATTGTGTACCTTGTTCAAAAATGGGTCACCCTTTAGTTCCTTTAAGTCTATATCTTAAAAAATTTCCATAAGTAGGAAAGTCATTTATCATCCCTTACAACCTGTCTCACATTTTGAAGTCTTCATTTATGTAATCATCATACCACATAACACCTAAATCATTCGCACCTTAATACGACACATGGTACGACCAGTATAACTCAATGTGTCTCTTTTTATTTACAGTTGACATAAATTTAAGTAAAAACAACAAGTGACATACTGAGAACTGATAAAACAAATTGTTATTGTTTTTATATTTTATTAAAATGATCCATGATTCATTTGTGATGTGTAGGATTCAACCACATCTCAATACGAACCATTCTGTGATTGGTATGACTCCATGTGTGTCTTTTTATTTAAAATTGACATTAATTTATGTAAAAAAAAATTCCATACTAAAAACCAATAAAATTCATTCATATTATTTTTATATGTATGTAAAATTATGAATGGGTCATTTGGGACATGTAGCAATCAATCTTACCTCAATACGACGGACGGTGTGGCCTGTATAACTCAAAGTGTTTCTTTTTATTTAATATTGTCATGAATTTAAGTAAAAGCGAAAAGTGACATATTGAAAACCAAGGAAACAAATTAAAATTGTTTTGATATTTTAGTAAAATAGTATATTGGTCATTTGTGACATGTATGGTGTAACACCCCAAGCTTCCATGGTATGCTCCTATTTGAATAATAGAGCAGCGTGTGTTGTACGCAACCTCTAGTTCTAACACACCGCGACCAATATAAGTAGCAGTTATCAATTGTAATACCACTTTTTGAAATTAAATAAAATTTATATTTCAAAATGAACTGCATTTTTGTATTCGTAATATCTAAATTATCCTAAGTTGAATTTTTTGTAATTTTCTGAGAACATCCAATTTTTTATGAATATTCAAAAATACTTAAAACAACTTTTTAAATCAAAATAATTTATAGTGATAAATTATACTATTGATTGGTTTTAAATTATAATTAGAATATATTTTTATCATTTTATCCAATGGTGGTCATTATAATTAATTTAACATTGAAATTGGACATAAACAATTATCAATCTTTTGATATATATTGTGTTTTAAAAACACGCTATTTGTTGGGACAGAATTAATTAATTATAAAATTAATTAATTCAACTTATATGTTTGGAATTTTTTAGAATGTACATCATATTTAAATTCAGAATATCAATTATAGCTTAGGGTGAAATTTTGGCATTGTTCTGAAAAACATCAATTTTTGATGAACAGTGAAACCACTAAGTGGTAGTTAAAAAACTGATTTTTCGTTTAAATGAAACATTACCGCTTCTATGAATTGAATTTCAAAAATCCTACATACATGGTTTTAAATAGGATGTAAAATTTGGTTCAATGGGATTAAAATATTTTTTTGGTGAATAGTAACTTTTATGTTTTATTAATCGCGGTTAATGGTAATTATTGAAATTTAAGGTAAAGATAATTTTATAATAATATTAAATGACCTTGACACATGTCCTACCCCTATTGGATGAGTTATGGCCGACCCCGACAATCCATGGGTCAACTTGGGGACCCAATGGAGCCACATTGGTAGGAAAATGACATGAAAAACTTGTTATTTAATGTTAAAATAAAAATGTCACAAACATGAGTTGTTTTACTAAAACAATTTATAAATGGGGTTATACAAGTAATAATTTTGACAATAAATATTCATTAGAAAGATAAAAATATTTCCTACATCATTATAGTTTTTTCATAATTTTTATACATTAAATAAATTAAATTATTTATGACACCATGATGATGCCACGATTACCTCATTATTTATTTATTTAAATAAAATGAAAAGATATTGTAAAATCTAAGATCTACACATGTCAAAAACCTATTGTATGGGTGGATTTAGAACTCTTATCACTTTATCCTAGATATATGTAATTTTGGGACCGTTTAAATCCGAAAAGAAGTTTATAATATTGTATCCTTTTATAACTTTCCAAGAGTGCCCCTCCTCTCCTCTTATAAAAGTCCCCCACCTCTACCACCTTACCCACACCACTCAAGCCTTTGGCACGGCAGAAAACTGCCCATTTTGTCTTTCCACATCCCAATATTACTCCTAGAAATCTCACATTGTTTAAAAGTCTTCTCAAGGAAGCCCTTGAGCTCAAATCAAAAAGAGATACCCGCTTTAAAGGTAGTGTTTTCTCTTGTATTCTTATGTAGTATTTTGCTTCTCCAACCGCATAAACTCTTTTAATTCATTTATTTTGTAACTAAACTAGTTTCCAAAATAAACTAGGATTTTGTTACAAGAATGGTTCGATCTAAACATACATACACATACATCTAATGGTTAAAAAACATAATGTTTCTGTGGATGGAGAATTTCTGCCTCACAAAACGATGATTGTTCAACACTCATATAACACCTTCAAAGGTGGCCATTAAGATGTCACTATATTTATATATGATATATAATATGTTTATGTTTTAATTATGTATTTGTGTTTTTCATTTATGGCATAATTTTATGGTTTCCATTATGTGTAAACGCGATATCTTCATTTTAGGAAGTGCAGACTACCGCCCCCTCAAAATGATTTGAATCGTTAATGCCATATGTTGGATGAATAAAGGATGGAGTAAATGATATTATATATTATATTATACTTTAATTATAATATACCTTTATATCATTATGATTTCATTCCATTAAATACGAAATAGAAATGAATGTAGAGTTTATTCGTACGTATGACTTACCTTCTCCATGAATGGTGCATTTCATTTCGTACCTCTAAATGTTACGTAATATTATGAATGAATTTATAAAATAGATATATATTATATATATGATAACTAAATAATGAATATAATTCTGGATATAATGGATATTTCACCACATGAACGACTTGTAATTATAAGAAGTTTATTTTTGACTCAAGTACCACAGATCGAAAAAATGACCGTTATTAACATAAATAATTACATAATGTTCATAACATGGTAATAAGTAATGTGAAACGAATAATGAACATGAAAAAAGTTCTTAATCAAGTAGAAATTAACTCTTGTTTATTATTCAGAAGATTAAAGAACGATCGAGTCATGTCAGACATGAGGTAAGGGAACTTCTTAACCCAATTTCTGTTCTTTGGGTTAATCTCCTACATTCAAATTATGTCATGATAATATTATGTCCCATCTTGTATTTGTACATTCATTATGTTTACTTATATTGAATACACATAATAAATCTATTTTAATTAAAAAATGATCTCTGTAAGGGACTTCGTATCAATCTCCGTTCACTGAGGCATATTTTGTTTTATACACAACTTTATTTTATACGGTGTATAATGACATTGAGTTTTACTTTTATTCAAAAAGAATATTTTTATACGAAGAGTTTTTACTAAATGAAAAAATGAATTTTTTTTCTTACGTATGCGGTGACAGCGACTTCTCTGCCACCGTGACTATTATTTGAGTTTTTTCTTCCTCTACAAGCCATTAATTTTTTTAAATGAAAATTAAATACAAAGTTTTTATTTTATTTTATTTTGGTATTGAAAATGGTTTTGAAAGTGTTTTTTATCAATGTGTTGTATTGATATCATTTGATTGAAATGTGTAAATGTTATGTTTCCATTATTCATGTTTTATGTTATACGATTATGTTATGGTTTATGATATGTTTAAACATGTTCATATGAGGAGTGCATTGGACTTAATAAGTGACGGGTGGAGCCCACTATAGCTCCCCGATGCATCGGCAGGTCTCATAAGGCAAACTAGTGTCTTAGCATGAGTCCTTGGCAAAATCTTATTTGTAGTCTTGGCACTAGGCCTTGGCTACGTGGTTATGATAGTCTGGCATTATGCATTCCATCATAATGAAAGGGGTTATTGATATTGCATGTGATTATTCGACCAGTAGAATATCCATGTGAATAAGTAAATGGCATTATTTCATTTTACCTTTTCCATATTATGTTGAATTTCTTTTTTAAAAGTCTTTTGTTTAGTTATACATTTCTTTAAATGATTATGTTTATTTATGAATGCTTCAGCTATATTGTTATCCTAGCTGAGAATCTGAGATCACCCCTTTCAATGTTTTAATTTTTCCAGGATGTGAAGAAGTATATTAGGAATGACCTGCATGGATAGTTTGAAGGGTATATGAGTGTGGAAAATAGAGACTAAGTTATTGTAGTTTTTCACTTTATAATGTAATGTAACATCTATTAATGTATCTAATGTTTCCAAGGCTACTAAACTAATCGGTCTTTCGAGACTTGATCTTTTGTGATCATGCCAATGTTACACAATAATACAACGACTCTAGGTAACTGGGTTTGGTGCATTATAGATGGTATCAGAGGCAGTTTAGTACTAACCTTGGATGATATATTTATATAAACTGTGATTAGAGCACATATCCTGAAGATATACTATGATGATTTGTATAGAAGAACTTCCTAGAATTTTGGTATTAAAGTGTTTTTGTGAGTTTTCCAAGAAATACATCCCTGTTTGGATATGAGCAGGTAGAGGCGGCTCTAGCAATGATGTAACTAGGGGTAAAACCCGAAAACACCGCTTTGAGCTAGACTCAAATGGGAACTGGTGCATGACAATGGGCCTTGCTGCACTCTTGGTTACGACACTCTCGGGGGATATGCATAGGATAATTATCATTTTATTTACAAACCATTATGAATGGTTTATGAGTATATACGTCCTCAACGAAACCATTTTTATGATTATGTATTATATCCATAATTAGTTCAATTTATGTTAAGTTTTTTACAGGTATTTAATTATGTATTTTGATTCATAAACTAATCTAGTTTAATCCATTGTTTAGAAATGGCACCTAGTGGGAGGAATCTAAACCGTATCAATGCACACACTCAATGTAGGGATTTCCCTCCTTCTCAAGATAATTATTATGGTGTTGGTGATACAATTGGTGATGATCAACTTATTACCATACTGGGACAACTCACTTAGGTTATTAATAATAACACTCGTATGGAGCACCCTAATCCACAACGTGGAGAATCAATGTTAGACCGCTTCATGCGGAAACAACCACCAACCTTTAATGGGGGTACCAATCAATTAGTAGCTGAGCAATGGATAAACTCCTTAGAGAAACAAATACACGCCTTGGGGAGTAGCGAAAGGGAGATGGTTGTCATGGCTGTCTACTGCCTCACTGGAGAAGTCGATTAATGGTGGTCTCTGATTCAAAACACAAAGGAAGATGAAGAAGTATCAAGTATGGAATGGAGTGAGTTTAAGGAAATTTTCATAGAAAAATACTTTCCTCATAACCATCGAGAAGATATGGAATGGCAATTTCTGAGTCTGAGGCAGAAGGAAGATGAGACTGTTGCAAAGTATGAGGATAACATTACAAGGTTAGCGAGGCATGATGCAGATTATATATGTAACCCAAGAAGTAAGATCTATCATTTCTTTTATGGGTTAAAACAGTTTCTATGTCGAGAATTATTATCACAATCTTTTTCAACATACGAAGATATAGTCTCGTGTGATATCAATACAGAAAAGGAATTCTCTAAATCTTATGACAATAAAGTAAAGAAAGAGAAGAAGAGAACGGTTGAACAAGAGACAGATAAAGTGAAAAATGGAAAGAAGGATTTTCCATTATGCGATAATTGTGGGAATAATCACCCTGGTACTTGTCTAAAGGGAATGAGAGTTTGTTACAAATGTGGAGAAAAAGGTAACCAAGCATGTGATTGAAAGGGAAAGAAAGAGGATATGAATGGTGAATGCTACAATTGTAGGGAAATGGAGCATTATGGAAATGAATGTACTAAGCACTAGGGAAACATACCTCAGAAAAGGAAAAGGGATCAAGGACAATCTTATGTTGTTACTACAGTTGATGTGGAATAATTAATGTATTGGTGCTTTTGGATTCAAGGATTATATTTTGGTTATAAGAATAATGTGATATATATAAGGATTGTACTGCAGTACTTTGTGTTTTCATTAAGGTTTTAATATGATGAAGGTAATCCTATTTTTAGTATGTGACAATAAGAGGAACTTTACTCTATTTGGGGAATCTTATGTTACAATTGATTTTGGAAATTTAGAGACCTTTTAGAGAAAGTCTGGGTAGAGGTATTTTGGATAACTATAAAGGTTGGAATGGATTAATTTGAACATTGGATAGTATTGTTTAAGGTTAAAACATTTCTAAAGATTAAATTTGGAATATTATAATACTATATTTTTAGGAAAAGGACATCCTACCGGTCGGGGGATAACCCGTCGCGTCGGAAAAAGCTGTAGGAATCAAACCCACAACCAATGTGTGTATTTTTATTTTACAATGACATTAATTTATGTAAAAAGGAACGTGAAATATTTAAAATAGAGAAAACGCATTCATATTTTTTGATACATTAGTAAAATGATCCACGATTCATTAATGACATGTAGGGCTTAGCCTTACCTCAATACGATGCATGGTGTGGCTAGTATAACTCAATGTATCTCTTTTTATTATAAATTGACATGAATTTAAATAAAAACAGTAAGTAAAATATTGAAAACCCTGATAAAAATTCATATTGTTTTTATATTTTAGGAAAACAATCTCTTAATTATTTCTGACATGTAGGAATCAACTACACCTCAATACGACACACGGTGTGGCCGATATCACTCAATGTGCCTATTTTTATTTAAATTTCACAATAATTTAATTAAAAACAACAAGTTATATATTAAAAAACAAGAAAACGAATTCATATTGATTTTATATTTCTTTAAAATGATTTATTTGTGAATTTTGATGTGTAAGGATCAGCCACACCTGAATACGATACATGGTGTGGCTGGTATAGCTCAAGGTGTCTATTTTTATTTAAAAATGTCATTAATTTAAGTAAAAAGAACATGTGAAATACGAAAAACATAGAAAATGAATTCATATTGTCTTTATACTTTTGGAAAATTATCCATGAGTCATTTTTGATGTATAGGAGTCAACCATACCTCAATCTGATGCATGATGTGACTATTATGACTAAAAGTGTCTGTTATCAGTTTAAAATTAACATTTTAGTTCAAAATGTGTCACTCACTGAAAACCATGAAAACGAGCTTTGATTGTATTGATAATTCAATACAGTGATTTGTAAGTCATTTGTGACATGTATGAAGCAGTCTCACATCAAAAAGATTCATGATACTATTGGTATGACTCAAAATATGTGTTTCTAGTTGGAAATGATATTTTAGTAAAAAAACACAATGGACATACTGAAAACATAGAAAACATATATTGATTGTTTTGATACTTTAGGAAAAAAATTCACCAATAATTTGTGACAAGTATGAATTATTTGTACCTCAATACGATGAATGGTGTTTCCAGTTAACTCCAAATGTATCATTATTTAAAATTGACATTAATTTTAATAAAATAAAAAGTGACATACTCCGAATCAGGAAGACACATTCGAATTGTTTCTATATTTCAATACAATGATCCATAAATCATTTGTAACATGTAGGAATCCAAACCACCTCAATAGGATGCACATTATGACCCATATAACTCCAATTGATTCTTTTTTATTAAATATAAACATTTTATTAATGTTTTTATTCATATAAATGTATAATTAAATTATTTATAGAATTAGTAACATAATATTTGTTTTCATATATATGTGGAAACTTTTTATTGGGTTGATATTATTTGTTCGAAAATTGATACCATGGTCCGGCATTTTTGATAGGGGATCATGGGCTTCAAAATATGAAATATTAATGTTTTTAAATGTTTTTTGGAAAACTGTAAATGTAATTACATAAAATATTTGTTGGAAATGTAAATATCTGTTTTTTCTATATACCATTGGTGGACATTTTTGTATTGATGATGTCAATTAAATTTATATAGAAGTATTTCTTTTAGGTGTGCTATTTAAATTTTAGGTCTTCTATAGGCTATGTTGTTATATAAATATCACACTGCAGGTGGATAAGCCAATATCAGTGCTAAAAACGCACTGATAAAGGCCCCCTATAATCACTGTGATTAATAGCCCCTTTTAGCTCTGTTAAAGGCCATTTTCACACTATGAAATTCCATATGTGTATTAGTGTTTACCACTCATCCATATGGGTTGGTTCTCCCTTCAATGATATATCTATTTATCTATATATTTAGTTATATTTATTCATATACTAATATATATTTATATTAATATATATATATATATATATTCATTCATTCATTCAAAGTAGGATAATTTATTGATCATAAATGGGAGGGGAAATTAGTCAAGTAAGGGTTGATAAAAGAAATGAATCCCTAAATAATTAGACATCATAAAATTACCAAACTCGGTGGGAAGAGGGCCCAATATAGAATAAATGATACAAGGACTACTCAAATTCCCCCTTGAGCCTAGTCTATCCATCGAAAGGTTTCGTTCCTCTATGTATGCTTCATGGTAGCTCGACCAATGAACTCCGTCAATCTTCAGGTAATATAAATAATAGACTTTGGAGGTTCACATATCCCCTAGAAAAAGTTGCATGTAACTTAAGAATCACATTATATCTCTATGGATGAAAAATTATTGGAGGGATAAATATAAAAACCATTAAAAAAATTCACCACCTCTAAAATAAGAGAGATTCCATGACCATAAAAGCTTTTAAAAGAAATCACCACTAAAACATCGGATTCAGGAACAATTCCTCCCCCTCTCATGATGCCAAGGTTATAAGAGCTGTCAATATTGAGCTTGAAGTCATTACACCGGGGGTTCTATCAGATCTGTCTACCCAGTGGAGACCCATGTTTAGAAAATGATGTGGTTCACAATCCAATCATGAAAATTATCATGGATTTTTATTTTTAACAGCTTTTCAAAAGATCACATAGATCCACCACAATACACTAGACCCATGTATGAATTTAAAAGCATGAGGTAGAAAGACCATCCACTTGAACTCTGTGTCTTGCATTCTAGATGATCCAGTAACTAGAAAAAATCAAGGCAGCCCTCGGCTTCCTCTCCAAGATATTCTATTCCATATATTGAAACCATGAGAAGTAGAATACCTCACCGTCACCCACCTAAATATCAATGCCAATAAGTTTCCCAAGATTTTCCCAAACCATTCTTGCCCAATATCCCTTAATGAACATGTGTTTTACTGATTCCTCCTTATATATAAAACAAAAAAGCATTATGATATCATACTTATCCATTTACACTTAATAGCATCATCGGTTGTAAGGGCACAATGTCGGATACACCTCACAAGAATGTTAAATTTGATCGGAATTTCTTTGCACTAAATAAACTTACTCATTCCCACAATATTATTACATTGTAATGAGAGGAAATATCCCATAGCTGAAAAAAATCATGATGATGCTCGAGTGATGATGAGTTTATCCGGTTCAGAAGAAAGATGTATGCTGTCAAGAATCTCACACTGTTGTGAATCATGAGTGGTGTGAATGACGTTCATAAAGGAGAAGGATTCATCAAATGAAATTCTAAGAGTCAACAACTCTGAAATGCTGATAGATTTTCCAGCCCAATTGTGGTTCCTATAATTAATCTTGCCGCAAAAAACTATCCATATATATAATATACACACACATATATATAATAGATGTGTATATAAAAGTATAATTATATATAGTTAAATATATTTATATATATTTACATATATCAAATATTAATATGTGTATTCATTACTTAGAATATATAGATATTACATATCAGTTTTTTAATACAGACACACCCTAAAATATATACACACACACACACACACACACATTATATAAGTATATAAATATTAATATTTTTTTATTTTAAATAAAATGGATTTGAGTTTAAATTTAGATAAGGATTATATGTTGAGAAATAATTTTTATATGTAAATATGTTTAATCATTTATTTGTAAAATTTAATTTTTATGTATGAATATATAAAAAATATGTATATATTGTTATATATTTTGTTATTAATAGTATTAAATTGTGAAAAATGATTAATTTTTAAATCCATAAAATCAATATGAATGTAATAACTCTGAATAAATTCAGTCCCCACTGAAAAAGAGAAAACATCCGTCTTAAACGAGGTAGAAATTTCTTCGAATATTAAAAAAATTTGGTATCCCATCTCAAAACACATTTTTGACGGCATTTTGGGATTTTTTTCCTAGAAATATGTGAAAAAAGGATTTTTATGTCACTAGTGTGTATATCTCATCTTAGTTTTTGATTTGATATGTCGAAGATCTCAAAAAGACACCTGTATCAAAATTTATCATCATTTGATATTTCAGTTACTTTTTCAACTTATTTTAGATTTCTTTTTTTTTTATTTTTTGGGTCTCATATGTTTTATTAAATGATTATTACATGATAATAATTAGAAAATTATTAATTAATAAAATATTTTATAAATATTTAATAAGCTTTTTTCTCTAAACATCTTATATATTAGTTGTAAATTTCTACATATACTTATCTAAAACATATTTAAAAATATATATATTATATTAATATAATTATAAATATATTAATATATTAATATATTAATATATTATTTTTAATGTTGTTTTTGATATATACCCTTTATCAATGCTAATAAAGGGGTACCTTTAACGATGAAAAAAATTGATGATAAAGGTGATACCTTTATCAACGCTAAAAAAAGATTTGATAAAGGTACCCCTTTATCAGTGTTTTTTAGAAACCCGAAAGGGTGGCACTGTGAAAAACCTATTTTTGTGGTAGTTTACACACCCATGATTCACTGGTATATTTCACTTACTATATAGAAGATACTTTCAGTAGGCTACGATATTATAGTTAATAGAATTGGGGCTGGCGGGATGTCACACACCTAGTTAAGGGTCTTACATTTAGAATAATTCATCAAAAGTTGGTAAATATTATTATTTAATATGATATGTATATGATACTTTTATATTTTTTGTGTTTGAGCCATTTATAAAATTTTTTTATGTGTTCAAGAGGATATACACTTATTGTAGTATTGGGTATATTGCTGGTGAGAGACAATAACCGATTGTGGTTAGTGTTTTTTTATGTTTTTTAAATTAATATAATATTATTTTTTATCATTTTATTTATATTTTTCCAATTAGAGGATATATATTAGATAGATTTTTCTCATATGTGTGGGATTTAGGATAAGAAATATGGTCAGGTAAAGGCCTCATGCGAGCATGTTTTAATGAGAAAACATAGTGATTGGTGGTGAAAAGTGGTATATAGAAAGGCATGGTGATTAAAATTGGATTAAAATCGACTTAGACTAGTTACTATATAGTTGAACTAATTTCATAATTTAGAAAAATAAAATAGGATTGTATAAAATTTGTTCAATAAATTAAATGATTATTGTGAGATAGAAATAAAGTGAAAAAGAGAGGAAAAAAACACTTGATGTAACGTGGGAAATCCCCAAAATGAATGGGGTAAAAAACCATAGGCAAATAAGAATAATTTCACTATAAAAATGTGTGGGAACAAACTCTCTCTATATCTCTCTCTAAATATCAAGGAGGAAACACACAAGAAATTATCTCTTTGCAAAGATGGAGAAACACCTCATAAAATACTACACACATGGATAAAGATATGTTGCTTCAGAATCCGGTGATAAAAATCGTTGGAGAGGATACCCTTTTATACCTTGCCTTCACCCTCATTTGGCCTCCACACTATTAAATTTATATTACCAAATTAAATTGGGAATCAATGGATGGGTTTCACCATGACGTGTCACCACAACATGTGCAAATGAATGTGATGACCATCATTAATATTTCCTCTCTCTATAACATATTCCAAGATATCTCCCACATGGATATTTGATTAAGTTCCAATAACATATCCACGTGTCCTTTCAATCTTCCAAACCTACTACTCATGTCTCTACAAGGATACTCAAGGTTCTATAGCACTTGAAATTATCCGAACCAATCACCTTTGCCAGAAAATCATCCATATTTTATTTATAGTGAATTATCTACAAGTCGAAACATCTGTATTCCACCACATCTCAAAGAAAATAATATTTTACATCAATGTGAATCATCCTAGAATAAATATATGGATTCATTGTAATGTGAAAGGCACTCTTACTATCAGAAGACAATGAAATGTGATCTTGTTTGTGCTCGAGCTCCTCTAAAAACCATTTTATCCAAATCAACTCTTCTCATGACCATGTAGAGTCCATGTACTCTGCCTCCATCATTGATAGATCTACAACTGACTGTAACTTGGAAATACAGCTCATAGATCCTCCTTCAAGAGTAAACATATAACCATTAATGAATATTCTCTGGTCAGAATCACTTACAAAATCTGAATCAACATATCCACTAATAGTGAAATATGGTCCTCCAAAACATAATGCAACATCTGTGGTTTCCCTAATGTATCTCAAAATCCTATTCACCATGATCCAATGACTTCTTCCTAGATTCTCTATGTACTGACTAACTTCTCCCACTATTTGGGCAATATCTATTCTTGTAAAATCCATGGGGAACATTAGAATTCCCACTGTTGATTCATACGACACTATAGACATTTAAATCTTCTCTATTTCACTACTAAGACTCATTGTAGAGAATAACATGGAATTAATGGGAATAGGGGTAGAAATTTTATTACAGTCATTCATGTTGATGCGTTTTAAGACATTCCGCAATTAATTTTTCTGTGATATCCAAATCATTCTATTATTCATATATCGGTAAATTTTCATCCCAATAATTTTGTTTTCTAGTCCCAAGTGGTTCATATTAAACTCCCTAGACAAATGTGCCTTATTCTTCTGGATTTGATCATTATTGGGGCTAACAACCAACATTTCATCCATAAAAATAGTATAATGATAAAATCATTACCCTATAGACACTCAAAATTAGCACACAGATCTGAATTATGTCCATTGTATCCAAGGCTCATGATATATGAATCAAAACCCTTATACCACCACCTCAACAAATGATTGAGACTATAAAGAAAATTTTCAACCTCAAAACCATGTTCTCTTTACCATATTCAGTGAAAACTTGTCGTTAGAGAATCTAGATTTCATCATCAAGGTCACCATGTAGAAAATTTGTTTTCACATTTAGATACTGTTGATGAAGAGTGCATGCAACACACATCACCATCACTAATTGAATATTTGTTAGTCCCAACTATATGAGAAAATATTTCATTGAAATGCATACCTTCCTTATGAAAAAATCCTTTGACCACCAGTCTCACATGATATATTTCCACCTGTTTTGTTTCATCCCTCTTGATCTTGTAGACCCATTCGTTCCTAATAGCCTTACTTCCATGATGTAATGAAACACGAGACCATGTCCTCTTCATGTGTAGGGAATCATGTTCTTCTTGGATTTCTGCCATCCATGAAGATATATATGGACTCTGGGTGTCCCCCAAAATAGATGATAGCTCTCCCTATTTTGTCAATAAGAAGTTTGCAACATTTCTCTCAGTGACATAATCTGAGTTCCATATTGGAACTTTTTTTCTCTCGATTTAGTGGCTATAGTCTAGTATTATCTAGTACTTGATCATCATGCTCTAGTAATTCCTCATAGAAAACGGTGTCTTCATTTGTTTCAACCTTCACCTTGATTATTGTAGTTTATGTACTCTCTTTTTTTGTGTCTTTATAAATATTCATTTTCACCATGTCATCGAAAAAGATTCCATCTCTACTGATAATAATATTGCAGGCAATGGGATCCCACAAATGATACCCCTTCACACTATAAGCGTATCGCAAGAAGATACATTCCCTGGATCTTGAGTCCAGCTTCGATCTTTCATGGCTATGAAATATTGAATATACATGAATTCCAAAAGTATTTAATTGAAAATAATTATCAGGTTTACCATTCCACATATCCATCAGCATATTCATATCACTTTCCACTCAATGGGATCGATTGATCCCATAGTATTAAATATTTACAACTTCTGCCCAGAATGTCTTGGTTACTCATACAGTCTTCAGCATCACCCTAATTATTTCCAATAAGATTATATTCATATACTCTACTACTCCATTCTGATAAGGATTGTATTCCACCATGAACTACCTATTGATTACATCATGTTATAAAAATAGAATCAATATCGTCGCTTGTATATTCTCTACCATGGATAGTCCTCAAACACATGATATCCATTTCTGATTCAATCTGATTTTCCACTTTGAATGTTTTGATTACATCAAATATATTCAATTTACTCTTGATTAGAAACAACAAACATCTCATAGAATAGTCATAAATGAAGTATAAAATATACCTTACTCCTCCTATGGACAGAACCAGTGATTTACAAACCTTGGAATGAATCAACTATAAGATATAGTTACTCCTGGTCATTGATGTTCCAAACTTCAACATATGTTAATTACTCAAAACACAATTCTTAAAAAAAATATAGCGATACCTTCATAATCACAGGCAAAAACTTCTTATCTACAAGAATCATTAGGACTCATTCTGACATATGGCCAATATTCTGATTCCATAACATCCTCAACTCTTCCATTGAGGTAGTTGATGCGACAATTATCTCCGATTCCTTGTACATTTCACCCATAAACACATAAAATTTATTTGAGATCTTCTCCACATTTATCTCCACAAGTGATCCCTTCACAATATTCATCATCCTTTTCATGGTGTGAGTATTTTATCTGATATCATAAAATTTTCCCAAGGACAAAATTTTCTTCTTGAGACCCCCCACATGGTGTACTCCTTGGATGGTTTAGACTATATTATCATGTATCTTTAGTTTGATGGTTCCAACTCCAATGATCTTCAATTTATGATCCTTTCCCATTTACAAAAGTCATTATGGGATAGTTTCATATAGGTCAAACCATTCCAATAGAGATGTCATGGGCCATGATCCTCCGGAGTCAATAATCCATGAATCTTCGATATTTGGCTTTCTTTCAGTAGTCGTTGGCGCGTCACTGGCTAGTACGTTTCCATTTCCAGATGTACTCACCACATTTACTTGAGGGTTCTTCTCACCACCGTACCCATATTACTGCAATTGTAACATTTTATGTTTTTTTCCTTCTCCTTGATTTAGACCTTCCATGATTCTGGTTCACATTGGAACTACACTCCATCATTCTTTTTTTTCCATTGACAGATCATCCAATTAGTGTGAATTTGTATGTATGTATTCTATATTATTGCACAAACATTCATCTTCAATAACCGTATCTACAACATCATTGAATGGAAACATATCCATTAGGATATTATAGGTGAGGTTAATGATAAGTTGATCACAGGAATGTGTAAACCATTGGAGTAGAATCTATGCATGTTTAGTATCAACAATTTTATAGCTCCATACTTTAAGTTGTGAAAAAATGGTATTGAGGGTGTTTATGTGGTCTGTCATCGATGATGAATCTACCATTTGATGAGTGTATATTTTTCTCTTCAATAAAATTTTATTGTGGAGTGAATTTTCCTTATGCAGATTTTACAGTGTCCCAAATTTCTTTTTTTGTCTTGTTCATCACAATGCATGACATGACCCCATCCTCCAAAGACAAATGGATGTTGTAAATAGAATTTCTATCCATCTCACTCAATTTTTCATATGTCACACCCACCAGTTTCTCTCCAATCACCTTTATGAATTTATCTTTCCACAACACCTCATTCATCTTCATTGTCCATAATGAAAAATTATTTCCATTGACTTTTTTGATCTTGTATTTCACCGCCATTTGGACACATCAATGTTCCAAAATTTTCTCAGGCCAAAATCTCAATCCTCTAAAACAACTTGTTAGGATCCTAAACAATTTTCCAATAAATTAAATGACAATTGCGAGGTATAAATAAAGATAAAAATTATGGAATTAAAATAACACCATATGTAACTTGGAAACCCCAAAAAATAAAGGGATAATAAACTATAAGAAAATGGAATGATTTCACTAGGTTAAAATGTGGGTACAAACACTCCCTCCATAAATTACATGTAGAAAACACACAAGAAATTTTATCGTTAAAAATTTGGACAAACACCTCACAAAATACTGCACTCAAGGAAGAAGATGTGTTTCTTCTGAATCTGATGATAAAAACTGGTGTTGGAGTTCCCCTTTTATGACCTTCCTTCACCCTGCATTGGCTTCCCCTTTATTAAATTTCTGTTACCAAATTAATTGGGGAATCATTGGTAGTGTGTCACCACGACGTGTCACCACAACATTTCCAAATAAATTCGGTGACCATAATTAATATTTTCTCTCACAATAATGACTTACAAAAAAAAACATAGTGTGTATGAGATCATCATCATTCACTTCTGTAGAGTATGAGGAACGTCTGTGAGTTTAGGATGGGGCTGTTCGGAGATTAGATAGAGAGTAGGAAGAGTATAGAAAACATCAAGATCATCAACGACAACAATAGCATCAACAAAATGATTATATGATGTAGTATATGTTATGAATTACAAATGGTTTAGTGATGGAGTTCCATCCATATAATGGAGTTAATCCCCCACCTTTATAATGACACTATTATTAGGTTCCTTTTTTGTGATTTTTTTATATTATAAATGTTTATATTTATATAATAGTTAATGTATTCATCATTTTTAGTGGAATTTATTATTAGAATAGGTTTGGAAAACCCCACTATTAAGAATAGTAGAATCCCTTTTAAGACAGATTGAGATATAATCCATTACATTTTTGAATCCCCAAATTCAAAATGCTGCAAAAAATACAATGAAATTGTGAATAGCAGTAAATCCAATTAACTAAAAGTCAAATCCATATAACCTGAAAGAATAAGGTAGAGAAACCTAGAATTAGGCTTGGACTGAAATCCCCCAAGGTATCCATCCTGCCATTTCACTGCTGACCTTAACAACCAAACCATAGCTTCCATTATGAACCATTATGAAGATCAATGATCAGGATAGATCTACTGATAATGGTGATGAACCGATTGAAAAATCAACATCCCCTACTAGAGAATGTTCTTCCTCTCATGTCATTGACCCCTTCCTCGAGTAAGGGTTGACCCTGATTTCTAGCCCTCACCATCACGCTAGGCCTTGATTCTTTCATTCATCCACCTTGATGTGAAGAGGAATTAATTTTTCATTATCCCTAACACATTCCTACCAAACCCCACCATCGAACAAGAGTTCAGATCCTGCTGTTGATCCCAACATTTAGTTTACCTTATTTTTTATCTACATTTATTTGAAATGAATATATATTCATATGGTTTTGATACTTTAGAAAAACGGTCCATAATTAATTTTGGATGTGTAGGAATCATCCCCACATCAATCCAATGCACAAGTTTGTTATGAATCAACTACTATAGATATGGCCTTTAACAGCGCGCAAAATGGGCATTTACAGATTTTAAAAAACATTATTATCCTCAATGCTATTAAAAGGGGGTATCTTTTATCATTAATAAAAAATGCTAATAAATTCTCCTTTTATAACCATTGGTAAAAGAAGGCCTCTATCAATGATATATAAGTTCGGATAGATGGAACCTTTATCGCCACTTTTTTTATCTCTAATAAAAGTCAAAAAAAGAATTTCTTAAATGGAATTTATTTTTCTACAAATTAGAGGGTGGGAAATTACCATTTTATTAAAACTAAATCACCCATTTTAATAGTGCTAGTATATCCTCCCCACCCCTTTAACAATTCTAGGAATCCCCCCACCATTTAACAATGCTAGGGACCTACATCACTCATTCATGTGCACCCCTGCCTTTATTGGGTTTTGAAACTGATATGTCCACATCAAAATCTCGCTCCTTTTCCATTACCCTATATTGTTTTATTATATATTTTATAATATACCTATATATTTATATTAGTATTTATTATTTATTCGTTAATCCATATATGTATATATTTAATTACATATATAAAATATGTTTTTGTGTGTGTATTTGTGTATATAAATGCTTACATACATATAAATAAATATTAATTTATTTATATCTGTGTGTGAATCTATAAATATAATTATAAACATTTATATTTATTTAAGTATATTAAATATTTATATTTATATACTTATATTAGAGTATACAGATAAATATATATCAGTTTGTCAATGCACACACAAATATATTTTTATATATATAAACATTATATATACAGTAATTGTATATGTATATACATTTTTATACATTTTAATTTTAAATAAAATGGATATTATGTTATATTATATAAGGTTTATTTATTTATAAATAAACTTTACATGTAAATAGGTTTACATATATATTTATAAAATTATATTTTTATGTGTGAATATATAAAAAATATGTATTGATTATTATATATTTTATTATAAATAAAACTAAATTTTGAAGAATGATAAAATTTGAAAATATTAATATTAATATGAATGTAATACTTGTGAATAAATTTAGTCCCCTCTAAAAATGAGAAAAAATACCCCCTTAAATGAGTATGTAAGTCCATTGAATGTTATCAAAAATAGGATACACCGACTAAAAAATCATATTAAAGGCATATTAGTGACTTTTTGGGACTTGTAAAATGTAATTGGGGATTCATCCCAATAATTTGTGTGAATTTGACATTGCAAGATTAAATTTGATATGATTTAGCGCTAAAACGGACACACAGATCAAAAGATATGAACCATTGAAATCCGAGATTTGTTTTCAATATATTTTAGATCTTTTATTACATTTTTTATTTTTTATGTCTTCAAATTGCTAATAAATGACTGTTATTATATAATAATTAGTAAGTTATTAATTAAAAATATTTTTACATTATTTTATAATCCATTTTCACTATGTATCATATATTGTAATTGTAATTGTCTATTTATCCATAGCTAAAAAATATTTTAAAAAATATATTTTATTTTTAATGATTTTTTTTTGAAATATACCATTTATTAGCGCTAGTAGAGAAACACTGATAAATTCCGCTTTATCAGTGCTTCTAAAGAAGCACTCATAAGGGGAGTCCCTTTAACAATGCTAAAAGAATGCTGATAAAGGAGTACCATTAATATCGCTAATAATGATGATAAATGTGTACTTTTAACAGTGTTTTTAGCACTATTAAACTATCCTTTAATAACTTGTTTTCATTGCTGATAATGGTACCCCTTTATCAGCACATTTTTTTAGCATTGCTAAAGGGTGGGGTTGTGTAAAGTTGTTTCTGTGTTAGTGATACATGTGTGTTCTTTTATTTATAATTGAAAATTTCAAAATATATTCTTTGATATTTATTTATAATTTATTTCTTTATAGTATTATTAAAATTAGAATTGTTTTCTTATAAATAAGAATTATTTTTCGCAGGTTGGGGTGGTGTATTTGAAAACTAATACCATGTTTTGGATTTTTTGAGAGGGGATCATAGGTGCCAAAGAAAATTAAACATTGATGTTTTTAAAATTTTTTGGATAGTAAATGAAAATTTAATTATAGAAAATATTTTTTGAAATGTATATATTATACTTTTTTTATATTTGTGATGAAAATATTATTTCACTTAAATTGTGAATTTTCACACTGGGGTATTTGCATACAGGTGTATTTGGTGTAATGTGTTGTTATTCAGACAACACATTGCAACAATAGGGCATTTATCAGTGTTAATGAAATCAATGATAAAGGGGTTCTCATTTTAATGACCTTGATGAAGAAATTTTTTTAATAATGGTAAAACTCTTTGCATTGTGTTTAAAGGTCTATCTATGGTAGTGGGAATTATATTTTATTTGTAGTGACAGTGATATACTTATATAGGAATAAAATGAATAGGATTTGAAGACATTGTGTTCGTAATACCAATGATTATGTGTTATGTTTCTAGATGAGGGAGGAGTTAAATTCATGATATAGTGGGATTACAACCATATATCACCAGGGATATCATGCAGGAGAGATGATCTGTTTTTTTTTAAATTATTTTTAATATTATTAAAATTAAAAAGAAAATTCATATTATCTATTAATAATTTAAAGAGAAATAACAGTAGAAAACTATTTTTCATAAAGATATATTCAACAAAAATTATCTTAAAATTTTTTAAAAATCATTTTTTATTAAAAATATAAAAACTAATTTTTCATTAATAAAATTCAAAAAAAAATTTACAAGAAATCAAACAATCTCTTTAAAAAAATTAACTTTTTTAATATAAAATATGAAACTAAATTTTATTAATGAACAATTAATAAAAAATTTCCATTTACATATGAAGTAATAAAAATAATATATTCCTAATCCAAAAATATTGTATCCAAAAATATTGATCCCATATAAAATTATAAAATATCCAAATATTCCTCGTAAAAAATTAATTAAAATAAATAATTTTATTTTAAAAGAATTAAAAATTAAATATCAATTTTTTTTATGATGTATTTGGGAATTAAAAATAAATTTTATTCATTTATATTAAGTTAAATTAAAATTTTATTTTTTCTAAATGATCCCATTTTAAATCTAAAATATAAAAAAAACATGTTTCCTTTACACAAAAATTTAAAATTTCAATTAAAAAACATAAAGTTAAAAATAAATCTTCCTCGTTTTCCCTTTAAAATTATGTTAGAATGACGATTATCTATTTATTTTTTAAAAAAATTATATTTCTTTATTTTTTTTAATTTTTTTTAATTAAAGTAGATTTCTTTTTAATTTTTAATTTCTTGATTTTAGTTTAAGTATATTTTATTTTTTAATTGTAATTTAAAAAAATATTAATTTTTAAGTGAAAGGGGGATATTATTTTTTCAATAAATAAAAATTTTTTCCATTGATTTTTGGAAGGAAATGTTTTTTCAAAAATATATATAGTATGGGATTTATTTTCCATTACATCAATTTGATTCTTGAAATTTTTTAGTAATTTAATTTTTTAAAATGAAAAAAATTAGTTTATTTGTTGATATCGGATAAGTCAAAATACTGTTACAAAATCAGGTCCTGGCATGTGTGAAGGATTTTCACAAAATCCACAATATTAGTCAAAAAACAATCAGTAAGTTATTGCATAAATATGTTAACATTGTTAATTTTTTTTAAAAAATAATATTTTGATTATTGATTTTGATTTAAATTATGTATCATGAAAATTAGATGTATTATATAATATTAAATTAATAATATATTTTTGTAAGAATTAAAATATATTAAGCGGTAATTTTGTGTCTAAAATGATGCTAAAAAATTTCTAAAAAAGAAATTACATACATATGTTAGTTTTAATTACATGTTTAATGTAAAAATCATAAATTATTTCTACACCAATGTTTAGAAGGTTTGTCTATGTTACATCAAGGAAAATGAAAACATATCTACACCATAGGTCTTCGTGTGTTGGTGTGGTATCTTCAGGCACAAATTCATGTCTAGGTAAATATTATTGGGACTTCTTAACCACAATCCATGAGGCAAGGGTTTCCTATATACATATATTTAACATAATGGACCCCTTCATAATCGATGTAGGATAATCCAACAATCTCCCTCTCGTAACCACTCAGGCGATGAACAAAGAAGATTTAACAGTGATCCGGAAATTCAATGCACTCAAATGAAACTGAACAAAAATCACTACTATGAAACAGAGTTTTATCAATGATAAAAAACCATTATCACCGCTTAAAAATCATTCATAGTCGAGAAACTATTAAAAGGGTGGTCACTTTATCAATACACAAAAAAGCGTTGATAAATGAATATTTTATCAGTGCTAAAAAACACTGATAAAATTTAAATAATTTAAAAAATTTGGTAAATCAAAGGCTATACACACCCTCTTTTAATAGCGGTTGACCCCTTTCAACAGTGCTAGGAATACCCACCTACGTGCGCCCCCTCCTTCCATTTAACCACACTATTCGCACACACCCAACCTTTAATAGTATAATACCACCCTACACCTACCTTCACACCCCTGAATCCACATGGATTTGAACATGAGAAAAATATTATACACCAGACAGCTAATGCCCTACTGACCTGCACACCAACTCTGTCTCTGCCGCAATTCAACGACCTCCATAACCACACTGATGATGGTCATCTGCAATGACTCCCCACCTCAACTGCATTCCACCTCTACCATGACCGCACACCGTGACCGCGTTCCACCCTTCCATGACCACCCTGTACGTCATCACATCCACATCCCATCTCAACCACACTCGGCATCCGCTACGAAATCCCAGAGCAACCATACCATTCTCTACCCTGCACACTCACACATCCACATCCCTCCTCTACCACAGTCTTCCTACTCTATGACCTTGCATAGCAACCGTACTGTGGTCTACCCTACACATCGACACATACACGTCCTACCTCAACCATGTTCAACCTCTACTAGGACCTCCCAAATTGGTATGACTTCTAGATCTCCTTGGTCACCCTATTGAAGTGTTCCCAGGTGAAGGGGAGAACTGGACACCACCCTCCATTGAAATCATTCTTTAAAATGTGGCCCAATGGAGAAGTATTTTTTTATGATAATCTATGGCCTATTAGAATAGGTTGGAAAAAATCTAGTACATTGCTGGTTGGGGAGTTCATTCATGTGTATTGGGTGCCTTGGGGGAGTTAGGGTTTGTTTGGGATCCCCTTTCTTGGGTACCCCAAGGGAGTTTCAATTTCTAGTGTAGGAGTTGTGGTACCTTCAATATTTCCTTTCTTGGGTACCCGTGGGGAGTGTTCCTTGGTGAATGGGATATCTGGACACCACCTGCCATAAAAATCATCCACAGGTGTCGTCCACCTAGGGTTCTATGGAGCTGGGGTTATGGTACGTTTTAGATCTCCTTTCTTAGGTACCCCAGCGCAATGTTCCTGGGTGAAGGGGATTGCTGGATAGGTTCCCTCATAGGATTCCTCCATTCTCTGCTGGAATAAGATTGGAACATTGGTGAAATCCTATTCTATTGAAGACCTCATTTCCATCTTCATGAGGGGTCATGGGTCTCCAAGTCACTACTCCAGATTTTTGACCGTTTCTAATGATATTCCTCCAAAACATAACTTCCATGAGGTTGCAACCATTTATCTATGTAACATCATTATCATCATCATTGGGGGGTGAGGGGTTTTATAGAAAAGGGTTATCTAGTCGGAGGTTTGGAGATTGAAAACACAACCTCCACCATTATATAGTAACGAATTCCTTTATATTTTCCTTTCCCTCCACAAACTTTCCTCTCATACTTTAATAGCTAGAAAGGAGGGATTGAAAAATATTTTATTTATAACACCAATTAATATTGACGAAGTACCAAACCCTATTTTTTAATTATAATTAATTTATTGACTGAATATTAAAAATATAGAAAAACTACCCAATTTATTTATGTATTTTGAGTATTGTTCATATTAAATTTAGAAATGAAATCCAAATTCTAATTCAGATTAAATAAATTATTTTTAACTGAATAATGATTTATTTTTAAATGTAAATAAAATTAATAATTTTTTTCATTGATATCAATTGAATTTAGATTTATAAATAATGTTTAAAATTAAAAATAATAAAAATATCTTTAATTAAACCGGTTTGTGTATATTTAAAAATATAATCAAATATATTTAAAAATAACATGTTAAAAAATAAATGGGTATTAAATGGATTAGGGATTGGAAAAAATCATCCGAGATGGCATTTGATTATCCCAAATTTCATGGGTACTTGATGAGTCAACATCCCTAATGTTGGGTGATTTTTAATGAACATTTTCTACCTAATTATCATAGTTGTAGATTTTAAAAATTTTGTTGAATTTAAATTTATTAATATAGAATAAAATTTTAGAATAGTTGACTGGAATATAATATTTAATGTTGATTTTAATTCAATAATATAACATTTGACACATATCACCCTTTATACAACATTTAATATATATATATATATATATTTGTAATCTTGTAATTTTTTTTCTAACCAGTCATAAATAGAAATACATTTTTTTAGAGCTTACCCCCCAATCTGTAATGGTGCTTATGGGTTGGAAAATAGGTGGTTAACAAAAATGTTAATTGAAAAAAAAATAAACAAGAACAAAAATGTTATACTAAAATGACTATTTGTTAGTAAAAAATTTATTTGGTTAATAAACAATTTTTTTGTTGGTTTTTTATCAATTTTAATAATTAAAAATTGATAAAATAACGTAATTTATAATTTATAATTTATTTATTAAAACAATATTTTAAATAACCTATGAGACTGATTATAACAAAAAACAATACATTTTTGTTTATAAATTAATATTTTTTTCAAATAATTTGTTTGTTTATAAAATCTACGAATTTCTATATAATTTTGAGTTTTTTTCGACACAATTAGGGTGGATTGTTTTTAAAATTTAAGTATTTTTTTACATTAGTAGGATTCCTCCAATTATCAAATGTTGTACAAAAGTTTGTCCAGCTGATAAAAAAATTTTTTATCATAGAATAAGTTCATGAATTATATGCTCAATGTGTATGATATCTAAAAGAATACATGCCTACTCGAGTTATTGTATATTGATTTTTCGAGGACCAAAATTCACTTAGAGAGTTCCCAAAGTGTGGTGCTTCTCGATATAATAATGATTAATCTGGTCCTACAAAATTTAATGGAATTTTCCAATAACTCCATGGTTTAATTGCCTATATGGAAGTGATGACACTGAAGGGAAATTGACGTGGCACATAGATATAGGAAATACATATAGAAAACATTTTCACTTGGTAGACCCTCCTTAGTGGAATAGAATTGATAAGGAGTATACTGAATTTGGAAACAATCCAAGAAATCTTCATCTTCAGTTATCTACAGATGGAGTGAATCCTTTTCGTTTTCAAAGATTCACTCACAGAACATGACCGGTAATGTTGGTAAATTATAAATATCCATTATGGTTATACATAAAACAAAAACAAATCATGTTATCTATAATTATATCAGTACAAAAACAACTGGGTAATGATATTGATATTTATTTAGCTCCACTGATCAAGGATTGAATATTATTTTGGGATTATGTTGTTACGTTGTATGATGATTACAGAAATGAATATTAACAATTATAGATCTATGTTGTATAAGATGATAAATTACATTACGGATTATGGATATTTTTTAGGATATATCGGTAAGGGTACTCAAGGGTCCCCCATCTCTAAAAAGGTGCATAGACAATCACGGAAAAAAATTCGTTGAAAACCATGCTTCTAAGACATCGCATAATTATACACCGATGACATAAGTACCAATCTTGTAAGACATCATTCGATGGATGTTTATAAGAATATAAAGAACTAGATCCACTAATAGGAGATCAAATGTTTGAGAAGGTAAAATATGTGGAATTTAATTTTGCTAAACCATTTTCAAAATACTTTATAAAAACTAGTTTGAAAAAGGAGATTTGATTTTTTTAATTATCATACTAGAATTTTATGTATGTCATACATTTTCTTGATGTTATGCATATTGAATAAAATGTATTTGATAGTTTCATTGGCATGTTGATAAATGCACCCGAAAAAAAATGATGGATGTAAGACTAGGTTGGAAATGGTTGACATGGTAATATGAGAAGAGTTGGGACAAGGAAAGGGTGAAAACCCAAATTTTATTCCTTTAACATAGTTCACTCTTTCCAGGAAGGAGAGATATCAATTTTCCGACTTCATGAATGATTTAAAGGTTCTATATGGGTATTCATAGAATATCAATAATATCATTTCACTGTCTAATTTAAATTTAAAGGATCTAAAATCTCATGAATTCCATGTTTTAATAAAATATCTAATGTATGTAGATTTATGTTCCATTTCTTCAATGAATGACCATAATATATTAACAAAACTCAATTTCTTATTTAAATCTATATGAAACAAATTTATAGACCCGACAAAATTTCCAACTTTGGAAAGATAAATTTCCATTATATTATATGAATTGAAAATGTTCTTTCCACCATAATTATTTAGTTTGATGGTTCATTTTATGGTTCACATGGTGAGAGAGATTAATCTATGTGGTATTGTACACTATATATGGATGTACCCCCATTAAATGGTATATGAAGATTTGGAAATGATATGTCAAAATTCAATGTTGTCCAGAGGGTTGTATTAAGGAGTGATATATTTTTGAGGATGATATTTAATTCTATAATGAATACCATTCTGATGTGGAAATAATTGGTCTACCTAAATATTGTCCCAATAGGCAGCTTACGAGTGATGGAATTTATGGAAGAGATGTTTTCCCAATCAATGTTATAGATCAGAAGCTGAACCTCCTTTACATTTTACATAACTATTTGGAGGTTTCCCTATATGTTGAAACCCATAATGAAATTATGGGAATTTGAATCCATCAAGGGATTAAATATGGATATCAAATACACATAATCAATTCTTTATAGGTTCATTTTGGGACTATATTTTTAAAGAATCAGATGAAAATCCTGATTCAATTTCAGAATGACTTCAATAGTTAGTCGGACGACCAAGGGTGAATGTATTATCTTAAAATTAGTATGTAATTAATGGTAATATGTTCTATAAAATTTATCATGATGAAGATGGTACCATGAAAAATAGTGGTTTTATACTCATGGATGAAGCGATGCATGTTTCTGGTACTAGGAAAATAAGTCAAATTTACTAGAATATTTCATAATTTTTCATCATCATAAAAATGGGAGTTGGATTGAAAAAAAATTTCAGTGCTTATTTTTTCAATTCATGTTGATTTATAATAGGTTTTGGAACATTGATATATAGTTAAAATAACTTTATCCATTAAAAAATAGTGTTCAATATTCACGTTAATGTTTTTTTGTAATATACATCATGTTACCTCATGTTATTATCCATTTACTTATATATTTATGTAATCTAAATTAAAAATTAAACCATTTGAGTAGATAATTACTTCTAGACATGTTTTTTCTTACAATCCTATTGAACAACGGGTATCTCAACTAGATTATTCTTTTAGTGCATAAGAATGACCTTATTCACATGTTGGTGCTCCCAAACACGAGGAACAATAGGTTTCTCAACCAGCTACTGGTCCCAGTGCAGAGGTATAATGGCCATCTGCACATGTCATTTCTATCTCACTAGAGGAAAATATTGAAAATGTTGATTCCAAGGAAGTGGTATGCGATAAAGGACCAGATTCTATGAAACAACAGGATCACCTTAGTTTCATGGTGTTAGAAAAAATTATTAAGGTGAAAGTCCAAGGCATCAAATATGAGGTGGGATAGAATGCACGAGGTCAACATGTTAAGCCAAACAAGTCCATGTTCAATATTTATATTTGAATAATAACTCATTAATGCATTCTAATATTTGTGATACCAAGATGTTCATGGTATGAAGGCACTGATGTGGGAAGAAATTATGATATAATTATGATATAATTTCTTTATTTTACTTAAAAATTAAAATAATTAATCATTTACTTACTCTTCATCATCCATTGTAGAGGGAAATTATATTATTTGACTCCAAAAAATGTATGTGTTAATTCCTACTAGAAGGATTCATAAAGGATTTTGATCAATTCTAACAATACATAATCTTAATGATGATGAATGGAAAATAAACCTTCATCCACCGGTTATCTATGAAAACAGGATAACCCAAGAAGCATGGGGTGCATTTATTGAACATCGTGAAGATGTGTCTTTTCATGTAAATTGTAGTCAGTAATACATTGTTTGATGATGCATTAATTCATCACATTGATTTATAATTTATTATTTATGATATAGAAAATGATTAAAGGAAATAAATAATGAGAAAATAAAAAACAACATACCCCTACTGTAAAGTAAGGATGGTGTACGCTTCACTTGAAAAAATGGGTGCATATTTTAAATCAAGTGTAATACTTTTATGTGACATGAAACGACATCACAATTATGTAACTCTATTTATATACAGATATATGATATGAAATGAAAAACCACATCCATCCCACATTGTGTGTTATGGAAGAATGAACGTCAAATAAAGACGTGATACTAATAGATGAAAACACATAAAAATTGTGGGAAACATGTGTAAGTATTACATAATAATTTCTTTTTCTGTAAATTACTATAAAATTAGGATGATCACTTATTTTTCTATATTTTATATCTGAAATTGTCACAAGAATTAGGAATACATGTTTCAGATGAACCCAAAATTCGGGTGGCCTTGAAGCATCCAGAATAGTTTGGTCGTGTCGGAGGTGTGGGTTTTAGTGTGATTCTCGGAATATATTTTGAGAAAAAACTAGAGAATAATCATTGCGAAATAATACAATATATGCCAGAAAGAATATCCACACATTAAGGACAATTCTAATGGAATATAGAGATGATGGAAACTTTAATGAGGGAGAGGAAAATAGAAGAAGCAACTCAAGAACAACCACCAGAAGGAGATCCCTCACCACCCCAACCTACTATGATGCTAGTTATTAGACTCAAAGAGATGTCTTAGATGTGGTAATCAATGTTATAATAGATGTTTCTGTGAAATGAGAATCATAAAGAAATTGATACCTTTCTTATACTGATATTATACATGGTGATAATGGCAAATATTTATATCTATAAATACATAACAAACACCTTTTCTCATTGGATATGGTGTTAAATATTTGAAATGACTTTATACTCAACAAATCACATACAACATGACATGTGTGAGTTTTGATTAGTGTATCCCAGGAGACAAATTTCGAGCTACATGTTCCAATTCATGAAGATGATAGTAATATAGTTGAAAAAACTGTTATAAAATTCTTCACATGGCCATCACATCTTGTAAAATAACATACTGATATTGAGGTATTCAATTCCATTTTACATTTCAAGCTAAAAATTAGACAAAAAATGAAAATATATCTAAAATTATGAATTTTAATATAGACGGACAAAGAGAAGAAGATTAAATAAAAAACTGCCACAAACTCATCGAAAGGATTGAGAAAATGATCAAAAAGATATACCAAAAACACTATTACACCTCTCGTTCTATATCCACATTTACTTCATTCAAGGATCATGTTTATAGAAAGTTAAAATATGGTTGCAACCACGTAGTTGAATTTGAATAAAATATGTGCATAGACAAAGATCAAGGCTTCATAGGTGTTAAGAGTGCATCTAAAATCCTCACCTATTATTGGATGGGTGGATCATTTGTAAATGTATACATGAGGTATTTCTCCATGATTTCATTTTCATAAAGCTGATATACTGTTTTAATTATGAATAAATACATTTCATATTTTTGGAAGGTGTATATATGAAAAAAATTGAAGGGATTTTTCCATGACAAAAAGTTCTGACTCGTTAGTCATCACATCACCTCTACAAAACAAGAAAAAATAGTACCCAAAAAAATAATGTAATAGTGGAAGGTATAATAAAATCCTTTGGATGATAAATTTCGGATGAAAAACTCTATTTATTACCAGTGATGCAGGGGTAAGACTCTACAATTTAATCATATCAAATATATTTTCATTTCTTTCATCACTAATTACTTTTTGTGTTTTTGATATAATTGGATGCTCATTTCAGTAAATTTGGATACACTAATGAATTTTTTCCTAGATTCAATTCATGGATATCCAAAAAACAATCCACACATAATGGAGTTTTTAAAATTTTAATACACTGAATACATCATTTTAAAACTAAACATCATGTTGTGTAATTTATATTACCTTTTAATGACGATTTTGTTATGATAGGGTGGTGCATCACTATCCTAAAAAACACTAAATGAGGCCAAAGACTAAGACCAAGGAAGAAGAAAAGTTATATGATTGGATATGTATGAAGGTATATATATATTAAGGTTTCACTATCCAAAAACTTATCAAAACAAATTACTAATTCTACTCAATGTTTTTACAGTGTCTAAAACAAACCAATGTAAATGATTGTGGTTATTATGTTTGTAAATTTATGAGAGAAATCATATTCCCTGAAAAACTGTTATCAATGAAGTTGTACATTCAATTATAATTACTATTCAATTTAATATATTTATTAATCCTTTGTGTATTTCAATATTTTAAGCACAACTAGGATTGTCGAAAAGACTCATATTTACAAGGTAATATATATGTTCTCGGAAACAAATGGGAAACATACCTAATTGAAGAATGCACACAAATAACATTATTATGTGACTTCCATATAAGTATGTGATTTTTTTCATATTTTTGTATAATTTAATTATTTTTAATATTACTCACTTAATAAAATTTTTATACAGGTGGATTCCTTTGTTCTAGTCAGTGTGGTTTGTTCAAATATTGTCATGCTCGTGAGAGTTTAGACTTCGAGGAAGCAATTGAGATAATGAAAACAAGGAAATGGGTCAAGAATATAAAATGTGAATTCCTAAACTTATTCATTTAATTAATTTTTTCATAATTTTATCTGCTAATTTTATATTAAGTTATTTGTCATTTTTATCTAATTCATATTTATTTATTTTACTGATATTTTTGCAAGTTGTATTTTCCATTCAACTATGTCCAAAAAACTAGAAAAGAGACAACATGTTGAATGGAAGGTATGAATTCTTAGTATTCTAATGCATAGTATGACATCCCAAAATATATATTACGAATATTTTCATAAAAAGTGTACTAATCTGCTGCATATCAATCAGATGCACCTCAATTTGATACATAGTGTGCTCAGTATAACTCAAAGTGTATGTTTTTAGTTTATAATTTTCGTTGATCCATTAATATTCATGTCTTATGAGCTACCATCATTTGATCCATGACTCATGATTATGATCTATGGTATTCACACTAGTTAAAAAAACGTTTAACACTTCTGCATTTTTCACATCAATTATATATAACCGACATGTAAAGCTATAAAAAATCGTTTATCATGTCGGTTATAAAATAACCAATGTGATATATCAACAGGATTTGGTTTTATACATCGGTTATAAAATAAATTTTGTAAAAAATACTGAGATTAGATTTATCACATCGGTTATTGTATAACCGATGTGAAAGATCAAAAATGGGTGATTTATTATGTCGATTATTTTATAACAGACATGATAAATAAAATCTCAGCAATTTATCATGTCGATTATAAAATAACCAACATGATAAAGGATTTTATACATAGGTTATTAAATAACTAACATTATAAACATAAAAACAGTTTATCACATCGGTTATTAAATAACCAATGTGATAAAGATTATAAATGATTTATCACGCCATGTATTCTGTCATTCTATTTTATTTGATCGAGCGACCTGTAATTCATCTCTCTCTGGAAGAAAATCTAGAATGGATTCTTCAATGTTGTACCCTCCAACCTAGTTTTATCAACATCATTCATCATCTTTATTATCACCAGATCTATCAGGTTGACTCAAAACACTCAAGTAAGCCTCACACGCCGCAGTTTCATTTTTTATTTTTCACGATTCCCTGTCTTGTATTTTGAGCTGTTATTGATATATCTTTGTTATTTTTATCATGGTATGTTTTGTAGTGTTCTTTTATACCATGATGAATTGTTTTTTGGTAAAATAAACCATGGTGGTTATATCATGCAAGTTCTACAATTTTTGATGCTAGAATGTGTGTTATATCATGTGTGTGTGCGAGTTATTTCATGTTTGTGGGGGTGGGGGTGTCTAGGTGGTGGGGTTGACCAGTGGGCGGGAAATATATAGGGATTGGGGGTTTTCCAAGGATTTGTTGGTATCTAGGGGGTTTCTACGTGGGTGGGGATGGTGTCCAGTGGTGTGAGGGGGCTTTTCGAAGGGGTAGGTAATGTCCAGGGGGGTGGTGTCCAGGGGGTGAGGGGGTTGTCCAAGGGGGTAGGGGTATCCAGGGGGTGGGGGATGTCCAAGGGTTGGGGGTGTCTTGGGGTTGGGGGTTTTCCAATGTGGTGGGGGTGTCCAAGGGGGTGGGGGTGGTGTCCCTGGGGCGAGGGGGATATCCAAGGGGGTAGGGGTGTCCAGGGGTTTGGTGGTGTCCATGGGGGTGAGGGGGATGTCCAAGGGGGTAGAGGGTGTCCAGAGGGTTGGAGGTGGTGTCTAGTGGTGAGGGTTTTTCCAAGGGGGGGTGTCCAGGGGGTAGGGGTGTCCCGGGCTGGGGGTGTCCTGTGGTTGGGGTTGTCCAGGGGGTTGGGGGGTTGTCCATGGGGGTTGGGGTGTCCCGGGGTGGGGGTGTCTAGGGGGTGGGGGTTGTCCAAGGGGGTGGGGGTGTCTTGGGGTGTCCAAGGGGGTGGGGGGGGGTGTCCAGGGTGTGAGGGGGTTATCCAAGGGGGTATGGGTGTCCAAGGGGTGGGGTGGTATCCAGGGGTGAGGGGTTGTCTAAGGGGGTGGGGGTGTCTAGGGGGTGGGGGCTCCAGGGGGTGGGGATGTCTAGGGGTGGGGTGTTGTCCAGGGTGTGGGGGCTATCCAAGTGAGGTGTACAGGAGGTTTTAAGGGGGTGGTGTGGTGTCTAGCGGATTATGGGAATTTCCAAGTGTTTTGGGTGTCCAGGGGTGGGGGTGTTGTTTAGGGGGTGAGGGTGACGTCCAATGTGGTAGGGGTGTCCAGGGGTGGGGCTGTCCAGGGGTGGGGCTGTCCAGGGTGAAGGGGGTTGTCCAGGGGGTGGGGTGTCATGGGGGTAGGGGTTTCTCAAGGGTGTGGTGGTGTATAAGGGGTGGGGGTTGTCCAAGGGTTGGGGGTGTCTAGGGGGTTGGGGGTTGTCCATGGGGGTGGGGGTGTCTAGGGGTTGGGGGTGTCCAATGGGTTGGGGGCTCTCCAGGGGGTGGGGGTTCCTTGGGGGTGGGGGATGTCCAAGGGGGTGGGGGTGTCCAGGGGGATGGGGTGGTGTCTAGGGGTGTGAGGTGATGTCTAATGGGATAGGGGTGTCTAGGGGTGGGGTTGATATCTAGGGGTGATGGGGCTATCCAAGGGGGTGTGGGGTGTCTAGGGGTGGGGGTGTCTAGGTGGTGGGGGTTGTCTAGGGGTTTGGGGGGGGGGGTTGTCCAAATGGTGTGTAAAACCTTTGGGATATTCTATCCCAATTATTTTAGGTTCTATTCTAATGGATTTAAATCATTGATATATGTGTAATTTTTAGTAGTAAATGTATAAATATTTTAATATTTATACTTAATATTTATTGTTTACATAAGGGTGAATTTGGTATCCAGTTTCACCCGGTTCTATTCTATGTATACCTTAAGAAGAAAGGATCCAACATGAATTTATACTCTTATATAATAATCCATGTGAGATAGATGTAATCCAAAAATGATTTTCATATAAATATAAAAATTTTATATCTATCTATATTTAATTTTTTAAATCATTTTCATGCATATATTTTTCAAATAAGAATATATTTGTTTTATATTTAAAAATTTTTTACATTCAAATTATGATATTATCCATATAAATATAACATTTTCCTATCATAACAAGTTGTATAATTTTTATATTTGATATAGTTAATATTCATTAACTGTTAAATTATGGAAAATCAAATGTGTAATGAATATGACGAAGGTTTTGATGCCTATATGGAATTTTCTAAATGAAATGTTCCAAGTCACGACATTTTTTTCTGTCCATTCCGAAAATGATTGAATTTGAATAATTTGAAAAGTATAGTGATCAAAGATCATTTGACTTGTCCTGGTTTTAATCCAAGGTGCATCCATTGTATTTGGCATGGTGACAACAAAAAGAATGTCAGATCTACTAATGATGATGATTTGCAAGATGGTAACTCCTATGGAATTGAAGAAATGATTCTTAATGTTGTAGCATAACCTATTGAGATGGAACTGGTAGTTTCACGTCTATATGTTGATGATGAAACACCATTGTATCCTAGTTTTATGGACTTTACGGTTTTTTCGGCGGTGTTAAGATTGATTAACCTGAAGGTGAAACATGGATGGAGTGACATAAGTTTTACAAAGCTTCTATAATTGTTGAAATAAATTCTTCTAAAAGGAAATGAACTTCTAGATTCACATTATAAGGCCAAGAAAATATTAACCCTAATGAGATTGGGATAAAGGAAAATTAATGCATGTCCAAATGATTGTATGATATATAGGAAGGAATATGAATTTTTTTTCAGAGTGTCTTAAATGTGGGACTTCACGGTATAATTTGAAAGAAATATCATAAGCTCAAATAGAGATTACAGAGATCTGTGCCAAGTTATTTTGGTATCCATCTATAATTCATCATTTGAAAAATTTATTTGCTAATTCACATGATGAAAAAAGGTTAAGACGTCATGTTGATGAGAGTATATGTGATGGAAAAATATGTCATCCATTTTATTTTCCACAATGTAAGAAAATTGATGGGCCATATCCTACATTTGGAAATGAAATTAGAAATCTCAGACTTGGGTTGTGCACAGGTGGAATGAATCCATACCTAACCATCAGTAGCACACATAGTTCATGGCCTATATTATTTTTAATTTACAACCTCTCACCTTAAGTTTGTATGAAGAGAAAATATTTCATGCTGAGTATAATGATCTCTTTTCTGAAGAATCTCGGAAATTATACTGATTTTTTCTTTTCATCATTGAATGATGATTTGAAACTTTTATGGGTGGATGGTATTAGGGTGTATGATTCTTATAAAATGGAATATATTCAACATCATTAAATTATTATGTTCACTATAAATGACTTCTCAACATATGGAAATTTGTTTGGATATAGTGTTATGGGGCATCAAGAATGTCACATTTGTGAACAACATACTTCATATTGTAAATTTAATCAATGGAGGAAAACAGTATACATGGTTCATCGATTGTTTTGTCTATGGATCACCCTTATAGAAGGATCAAAAAGGCATTCAATGGCTCACATGAATCTGAAATTTCTCCAAAACCTTCATCATTTGAAGTGTAATTTGAGAGGGTGTGAAAATTTTATGTGACTTTGTTATGTAAACATAAATATGGTAATGATATTCATATTTGTAAGAAAGGGTCAATATTTTTTGAGTTTCCATATTGGAGAAATCATGATGTGAAAAATAATATTAATTTCATGCATGTGAAGAATAACATCTATGACAATTTGATTAGAATATTGTTAGATATTAAAGGAATGAATAAAGATGGTTTAAATGCAAGATTAGACTTACTATCAATGGTAATACATTTGGAGTTTTCTACCACTCCTAATAGAAGAAAACAATTCCTTCCTCTATCTTTTCATACATTATCCAAGAGGGAGAAAATTATATTTTTTCAGTTTCTTCATGATATCAAACAGTCTCAAGTTTATTCTTCAAATGAAATTTTTTTGACTCTTTGAAGGATTTGAAGTTGATAGGTGTGAAATATCATGATTGTCACATCATGATGAAACAACAACTACCTGTTTCATTTCGTAGAATACTATCCAATAATTTCAGAAATAATATAATGAAATTGTGATATTTTTTCAATTCAATTTTTAATAAGGTGGTTAATGTGAGTGCTTTGAACATTTTGGAAAAGGATGCAATTTATATACATTTTCAATTGGAAATGTATTTTCCTCTATCTTTTATTGATATAATAGTGCATTTAATGGTTTATTTGGTTTGAGAAATATATCTTTATAGACCTGTATATCTTCATTGGATGTATCCTTTTGAATGGTATATGAAAATATTTAAGGGGTTTGTTAAGAATCAATAACGACATGAAGCCTCCATTATTGAAAAGTATATTTCTGAGGAGGTTGCGAAGTTTTGTACGAGCTACTTGGCTATGGTGGAGCACATAGATTCTCCTCTATCTCACCATGAATGAGTTAATAATGAGGGAAATAGGATTTGTGGCCTGAAAGTCAAATCATTATCAGCTAAAAAGATGAAGAAGGTGGAATTATACATCTTGAATAACAATGTTGATGAAAAACCGTATATCACATTTCATATTAATGCCTTGAAACAATGTCAACCAATGAAGAATGATATGGGAATTTTGAATGAGTACAATAAAACATTTTCCATGGTTTAAAAAGACCGTACTTGGTATATCAGGTGTATCAGAAACATTAATATGGTTAGTGGGTGGTTCAAGTTTAAATATTATAACATGGTCCAGGTATGACATTAATGGATATACATTTCATATGAAAGATCAGAACAATAAAAGTGATGTTTAGAATAGTGTTCTATTGTTGTTTGCAGAAACAATTCATTTTTCGAGTTCTAAAGAAAAAAACCCAATTTCTTCATCAAGTGCATATTATGGAATCATTGAAGAATAATGGGAAGTTTATTAATTTAAAATAAAAGTTCATGTTTTTAACTGAAAATGGTTTATCGGTAACAAAATTTTCAAACATAATGAATTTGGAATGAAAGATGTTAATATGAATAGATTAGATGGCATAATAGATTATTTTATAATGAAATCACTTGCAAAATATATTTTCTATGTAGTTGATCAATGAGATATGTAGTGTTCTGTTGTTTTACAAGGGAAAAAACAATATGTTGGTGAGGATCAACTTGATGAAGATGATTATTTATGTGAGATCCCTACTTTCATGGAAATATTAGCATAAAATAATTATGATCATATTGACGACATGGTTTGTGTCATAAGGAACGATCATGGTGATGGAATTTGGGAAAACAATCCATTTGTGTATTCCTAATATTATAGGTAACATATTTTTATTTCTTATTTACATTTATTATTGAAGACATGGTTCGTGCCATAAGGAACGATCATAATGATGTATTAAAACAAATAATATGAAATTTTTGTTTATTTTAATTTTGTTTAGTTTAGTTTATCATGTTTACCGTTACATAACTTTTATATTTATTTATTTTGTTTAATGAAAATTACTTTACGATGTTTACCATGTTTCCCTTGTTTACCTTGTTTACTATGTTTACCATAGTTTATAATAGTTCAACATTATGTAACATATATATTTATTGATTTTTTTGAATGAAAATTAAACTATAATGTATACCATGTTTACCATATTTACCATTGTTTTACATGCTTACCATATTTAACATGTTTACTATTATATAACATAGTTCAGTTTTCTATTTTTTGTTTACATTAGTATTATAATATTTGAATTTTTATATTTATGAACTAATGTTTTCTTTTTTGATTTGATGGATAATGACATATCAATCAGTTGATCAACCACATGATTTTGGAGATGATCATCATGATCATACCCATGGGGAGGAACATTCACATGATCCTCTTGATGTTCCCCAATATTCCTCATATTCTCCAATAACGACAAAGAAGAGTTCAAGAGTTGGTAAAAGTGGATGCACACATTTACAAATATTATCACTATCCCATAGCCAGGACCAGAGGATACTCATTGATTATGATGAGAATGATATTACTAGAGGTCCAAATGCAAATGATTTTAAGAGTTTTTTATCAACTCAGGGTAAAAACAATGTAAGCATTTTGTATGATGATTGGATAAGTGTGGAAAAAATAAATAATATCTTATTTGTGGGGGAAAATTTTTTTATTATCTATTTTCTATTGTTTGACTAATCTTTAAATGTTTCTAGTATAATATATTTTACTTATTCATTATCAGATGACATTTGATATTCCTAACACTTGAGATGTCAGGAGGATAATTTTATTGATGGATTCTGAGAGATGGATGGATTTTAAATCAACCCCCACATATGATTTCATTTTTGGTCATAGGAATCATGACAATCCATGTCATATATATCCTTAATAAATGAAGACACATTGAGACAATTGTTTTAAAGTAGAATAAAATATTCATTTTTGCAAGGGAAATGAAAACTTTTATAATAATTATTATATAAATGATATTATTAATGATTTGTAAATGATTTCTTATTCATAATTTACAACAAACAAGGATATCTCATCCAGAGATCCAATATAAAAATGAATACCCTCATAGTTTATCTCAGGGAGAGTATACATTATTGGAAGAACAAATGATGGTGGAAAATTTACAAAAACTGAGAGCTGAGTATTAAATATCTGGAGAATTTTTCCCTTTGTCCCCTCCATCTAAACATGAAATATGGAAGATATATTGGATGAGAAAAAGGGGAAATCTATTTCAAAATAATCTAGAATCGTAGCTAATAGTATTGTAAGAAATTTATTTCATTTATTTAAGATAATTATATTCTTTATATAATTTGAATCATTATAGAAATGTTAAATTGATTAATATAGGATTCTTTTAAAGAGTAGAGCTCATTGAGGGTATTTACAGTAGCTGGGAGGCATGATATTTTATCTAAAACATTGGGAAATACCAAACACCCCAGTCATGTACAAGGATTTTTGATGAGTGTATAGGTAAGAGATGTGTTTCCATATTCTTCAACTTATTCCACTGAGGGTGTTTATAATAAAATAGAATCATTGGAGTCTGAAGATTATAATATTACTGAGATGATGGAGGAAAATATTAGAGATTCAGTACTGTCTATGTTTTATAGACATGTAGATACAATTTTAGATTGTATCTCCCACTCCTATACATCCCCCCATGGTCCCCATTATTTATCATCCAGCTCCGCTAGTAGCTCCCACTTCCCCACCTCATCCTGCAGACCACATTCTTTATCCTACTCCTCCCCCACACCTTCCTACTTATTTTGAGTTGTATTTTGATAATCCTCACCATCATATAGTTTCATATAGGCTGGTAAATTGCATAGGAGGTACAGTTCATCATCAACAATTAGAGGTAGAGAATCATATGGTCATCATATATGATATTATAGATAGATCATCTCACATTCCATTAACAACAGATGGGGTGATGATAGTTGGACATTGTATCAGACAAATTTTAGTTTGGCCATCCAATCATATGAGACTCATTACCATATATGTAGGTATGTTATATCATTTATTTTATTTTTTTATGAAAGTGGTTTTATCATTTGAAAAATAATATATTTTTTTATTTATTTATAGTAATACTTCAAAGGTAATGAAATATTGTATATAAAACAACAAAGAAAAATGGATATGCCATCAGAAATAGATTCTAGTATTCTTGACAGATTGTCATGAGATTCAAATTTTTTGGCTGATCATTTTTAGTTTCCAATAGATGCTCATGTTTTTGGATGTGTAATAAATGTGTGGATAGTGAAAAATTATTTCATGGATCTTGTTACTAGAGATAAGTTAGGCATCAATGTGGGGCATATTTTTTCAATGAAAGTCTAAACACCTTTCCAAGCATTATATTTATTAAAAATGTATACTTATTTCTGTTTATTATTATGTATCATTATAACATTTGTTAGAATAATTAGAGAACATATGTATATGGATTCATGGACATGCATATGATTTCCCCTAAAGCACATTCATTGGATGAGGAAAAAAGAACACTTTCTATTGCAGATATATTTGAATAGAATATAATTACACAGTGTTAGATGATGCTTTTTTGTGAGACTTATGAAATATATATCTCGAAAAGTGTTCATTATACATTAATATAAACAACACTATCCATAAATTTTCTTTTAACATAATTATCATTGAATGTTAGGTGTTTTTTTTCACAGGAGAAAACACTTTATTGGATATGCTATGTCCATGGCGATGTGTGGGGATGTTTTAAGAATATGTTGGAAAAGAATGTTTCAAATTATAAATAGTTATTTATATTATAATAAATTTTCGATTTATCTAATTAATATAATTTTATAATAGGGTATGGGCATACCTTAGAAAAAATACAAAGAAAATGAGTGCCAAGATTAAATATGTAAAATTAAAGGTAAATATCATTTTATAATTTGTACTTTTTGATGTATTACATAAAAATGATATTTTGAATTGACACTCATTTAAATAGAACTTTCATGAACAATAAGGAACCATCCAATGAGGATATTATATGTTAATACTTTTAGATGAAATAATTATGACTGGAATAATAATGAACTTTGACCATGTTAGATTTCTTTATAAACTTTTCCATAATAATTATTTTGATTTATTAATTATACATATTAACTAAATTCCTTTTAATTTGTAGCTATATTATGGCCCTCAATGCTATAGTACTCAATAGTTCTAACACTTACAAGTGGAATAGTCAAATTAATTTACAGGTTTGATTAGATTTTAGTTTTTTTGTAGGGTAAAATGTATTTTTGAATATTATATTTATAATTGTGTATTTGGTAGTTGATTTGGTTAGATTTATGTTTTTTTAGTTGAAATATTATGTTTTTAATGTTATATATGTGAATATTTAATTTTTCATGGGTTCTTCTTATTTTGGACTAGTTCTAATGTTTTTATGTTATAGATTTTGGTGTGGTTTTGGTGTGGTTTTGGTCTAGTTTCTGCTTATTTCAGGTCTACATTGGCAGATCATAGTAATGGTATTGCAGTTTTATTAAAATAATTGTTTTTACATATGTTATTTTATAACTAACATAATAAATGAATGGGTATATTTTATTACATTCGTTATTACATAACCAACTACGTATATCATTTTCCACGCCAGTTATTTAGGAACTGACTTGAAAAACACTTCAAAGGTTTGATTTATCACGTCGTTTATTTAATAAATGACATGCAAAAATATATACCATGCCAGTTATTAAATAACAGACGTGATAAATCGAGCCTCTGAAGGGTTTTTCACGTCGGTTATTTAGGAACCTGTGTGAAAAACTAATCTGATTTATGCTTTTTTACATCAGTTTTAAAATAACCCACAAAAGAACAATATTTATAATGTCTCTTTTAATAACGTCAGCTAAAAACTAATGTAAAAAACTATAAAAAATAACCGACATAAAAAAACATTTTTTTCACTAGTTGAAATGTATGAATTTATAACGATAATATCACCTTCTAACATCTTTATTCTCATGTTATCCATATATTATAAATGACATATACTTTTTTTACACTTATTGAACATCTACGATCCCCATTTATTATGTTTCATATCCTTAGGTTATTAAGAATTGTTTTATAAATTTTATTTCTACGAAGATTTCTAGTAAATAATAACTTAATGAGATACTATTATGAACTAGATTTTTATGTTTTTATATTTTCAAAACCATTAGTCCTAAACTATTTTTGAATGGGTCATTATGTTATGTATGGAATATTAATCTACTAAAATCTGATATATATGTAAGAAATATCTAGGTCAATATAGTTGGTATTTGAGAAACTAACCTACTCATAATTGAGAAAAAATAACTAGTGACCGGTATCACTCATAGTGTGTCTTTTTATTTAAAAATGACATTACACTACTAGAAATATAGTCTTTCCCAATGGTTCTGATCTGTTGGGAATGGCTGCAGAACCGTTGGTATTTGTTATACCAATGGTTCTGCAAACCATAGGGAAGTAAGCTGTTCGGAAAGCTTTTCCCAACGGTTTATAGTGAACCGTTGGGTTAGGGTGGGGAAAAATTAACCTATCCCAATGGTTGTGACAAACCATTGGGATTGTTTTTCCAACGGTTTGGCTTGAACCGTTAGAATAGCTCAAGGAGTCTCCTCTTTCACAATGGTTTCTTAACCATTGGGAAATGTTTTTTACCAATGGTTCATTGAACGGTTGGTAAAAAAAGAATCAAAGATGCTATGCCAATGGTTTGAAACTGTTGGCAGAGCCTATGTTGTGCAAATTGCACAACAACCTGCAATTTTCACCGTAGCTCTGCAATTTGCACAACATGAATCATTTTTTACATTGCATCTCATTTTCAATACAATTATTGTATCTTAAATAAACTAACAAATATATATAAAATTATTGTACCTGCAATAACCAACTAACACATACATATAGAGAACAAATTCATACACATTTAACATATAATGCATCCTCGAACTATACACATACCTAATTAAATTATAATTCATAACGAAATTATATACAAACATAATTCATTTAGAATTCAATTTAAAAATTAGATGAAAATTATATGTGGTATCCGGAATTCAATTCATAATTTGATCAGTTTTTTGTATACCATATATTTTTACCTGAAATTATATCCATTTTAAACAAAATACATACACCTGGAGTGATACCAGCCACACCGTTCCACGTATTTAGGTGAGTTTAACTCGTACACTTCACAAATGACCCATCGATTGTTGTACTAAATTATTAACATATTCTGAAAGCGTTTGATCAGTTTTCCGTATGCCAGTTGATGTTTTTCACTTAAAACGATTTCCTTTTGAAACAATAGACATACACTTTGAGTGGTGCCTGCCACACCACATCTCATATTGAGGCGTTTTTGATTCATTCACATCACATATGACCCATGGATCGTTGTGCTAATGTATCAACACAATCAGAATCCGTTTGGTCAGTTTTCCGTATGTACATAAAATTTTTTCCATTTTAAACAAAATAGAGCCACTTAGAGTGATCCCGGCCACACCGTGCCTCTGATTAAGGTGGGGTTGACTCGTACACATCACATAAGTCCGACGGATCATTTTCCTCATGCATCAACAAATTTCGAATGAATTTGGTCAGTTTTTCATATGTCAGTTGTTGTTTTCACTTAAAATGATGTCCATTTTAAACAAAAGTGAGACACTATGAATGGTGTCGGCCACACCGCATATCAGATTGAGGCAGGGTTGACTCGTACATGTCTCATATAACCCATGGATATTTTTGATATAGTATCAAAACAATCAGAATCTGTTTGGTTGGTTTATCGTATTCTAGTTGTTGTTTTCACTTAAAATGACGTAAATTTTAAACAAATGAGAGTGACTTTGAGTGGTTTCAGCCACACCGCAATTCGAATTGAGGCGAGAATGACTCGTACACATCAAATATGACCCATGGTTAATTCATCTAAATTTTCAATAGAAACCGAATGTGTTTGGTCGGTATTCCGTATGTACCTAAAATGTTGTCCATTTTAAATTAAAGAGAGAAACGTAGACTGATCCCGGCCACACCGTGACTCGGATTGAGCCCAGGTTTTCCTGTGCACATCACATATGACTCATGGATCGTTGTGATAAATTATCAATAGATTCTGAATGTGTTTGGTCTATTTTCCGAATGCCATTTGTTCTTTTCACTTATAATCTTGTCCATTTAAAACAAAAGAGACACATTCAGAGTGGTTCTGGCCACACCACGTCTCGGATTTAAACGGGGATGACTCGTACATGTCTAAAATTACCCATTAATCATTTTACTAATGTATCAACACAATCCAAATGCGTTTGGTCAGTTTTCCATATGCCAGTTGATGTTTTTCACATAAAATGATGTTATTTTGAAACAAAAGACAAATACTTTGATTGTTTCCAGCCACACCGCGTCTCATATTGAAGTAGGGTTGATTATAAAACGTCACATATGACCCATGGATCGTTCTCCTAATATTTCAATGGAAACCCAATGTGTTTGGTCGGTTTTTTGTATATACATAAAATGTTGTCCAATTTAAACAATAGATAGCCACTTAGAGTGATCTTGGCCACACCGTGCCTCGAATTAAGATGGGGTTGACTCATACACATCACATATGACTCATGGATCATTTTCCTGAAGCATCAAAACATTTTTAATGGGTTTGGTTGTTTTTTAGTATGCCATTTGTTCTTTTCACTTATAATCCTGTCCATTTTAAACTAAAGAGACAATGTTAGAGTGGTGTAGACCACACCGACTCTCGTATTTGGACGGGGTGGACTCTTACACATCACATGTGACCCATGGATCATTGTGATAATGTATCGACACAATCCTAATGCATTTGGTCATTTTTCCGAATGCAAGTTGATGTTTTTCACTTAAAATGATGTCCTTTTGAATCAAAAGACAGACACTTGGAGTGGTGTCGGCCACAGTGCGTCTCAGATTGAGGAGGGGTTGATACGTACACATCACATTTGACCCATGGACCGTTCTCCTAATGTTTCAATGGAAACCGAATGTGTTTGGTCAGTTTTCCGTATGTACTTAAAATGTTGTCCATTTTAAACAAAAGGCAGACACTTAGACTGATCTCGGCCACACAGTGACTTGGATTGAGCCCAGGTTGGCTCATACACGTCACATAGGACCCATGGATCATTGTGCTAAAGTATCAACACAATCTGTATCTGTTTGGTTAGATTTCCTTATGTACTTAAAATTTTTTCCATTTTAAACAAAAGAGTGACACTTAGAGTGATCCCGGCCACACCAAAACTCAGATTGAGGCGGTGTTGACTCGTACACGTCACATATGACCCATGGATTATTTTGATAAATTATCAACAGATTCCGAATGCGTTTGGTCGATTTTCCGTATGCCAGTTGTTTTTTTCACTTATAATCATGTCCATTTTAAACAAAAGAGACACAGTTAGGGTGGTGCTGGCCACACCGTGTCTCGGATTTAGATGGGGTTGAATCTTACACATCTCAAATGACCCATGGGTCATTCGCCTAAAGTATCAACACAATCAGAATGCATTTGGTCAGTTTTTCGTATGCCAGTTGATGTTTTTACTTAAAATGACGTCCTTTTGAAACAAAATAAAGACACTTTGAGTGGTGCCTACCACACCGCGTCTCAAATTTTGGCGAGGATGATTCGTACACATCACATATGACCCATGGATCGTTCTCATAATGTTTCATTGGAAACCGAATGCGTTTGGTTTTTTTTTCATATGTACTTAAAATGTTTTACATTTTAAACAAAAGAGATACACTTAGACTGATCCCGGCCACACTGTGACTTGGATTGAGCATGGGTTGGCTCGTACACGTCACATATGACCCATGGATAATTGTGATAATTTATCAATAGGCTCTGAATGAATTTGGTCATTTTTCCTTATGCCAGTTGTTCTTTTCACTTATAATCCTATCTATTTTAAACAAAGAAGACATAGTTAGAGTGTTGTCGGCCACACCGCGCTTCTTTTTGAGGCGGGGTTGACTCTTACACGTCTCATATGACCCATGTATCATTTTTCTAAAGTATTGACACAATACGAATGCGTTTGGTCGGTTTTCCATATTCTAGTTGATGTTTTTCACTTAAAATGATGTCTTTTCGAAATAAAAGACAGACACATTGAGTGGTGCTGGCCACACCATTCCTCATATTGAGGCAGGGTTGATTCGTACACGTCACATATGACCCATGTATCATTATGTTAATGTTTCAATGGAAACTGAATGTGTATGGTCAGTTATCAATTTGTACATAAAATGATGTCCATTTTAAACAAAAGAGAGACACTTATAATGATCCCGGTGACCACGCGACTCGGATTGAACCCGGGTTGGCTCATACACGTCACATATGACCCATGGATTGTTTTGATAAATTATAAATAGATTATAAATGTGTCTGGTCAGTTTTCCGTATGCCAGTTGTTCTTTTCACTTATAATCCTATCCATTTTAAACAAAAGAGACACAATTAGAGTGGTATTGGGAACACAACGTCACGTATTGAGGCGGGGTTGACTCGTACACATCATACATGACACATGTATCGTTGTGCTAAAGTATCGACACAATAGGAATGTGTTTGTTCAGCATTCCGTATTCGAGTGTATTTTTTTCACTTAAAATGTTGTCCTTTTGAAACCAAATACTGACCCTTTGGATGGTGCTGGCCACACCGCATCTCAGATTGAGGCAGGGTTAATTCATACACGTCACATATGACCCATGTATGGTTCTCCTAAAGTTTCAACGGAAACCGAATGTGTTTGGTCAGTTTTCTGTATGTACTTAAAATGTTGTCCATTTTAAACAAAAGAGAGACACTTAGACTGATCCCAGCCACACCGCGACTCGGATTGAGCCCATGTTGGCTTTTACATATCACATATGACCCATGGATCATTGTTATAAAGTATCAAAACAATCAAAATACGTTTGGTTGGTTTTCTGTATGCCAGTTTTTCTTTTCACTTATAATCTTGTCCATTTTAAACAAAAGAGACACAGTTAGAGTCGTGTCGGACACACCGCATGTCGTATTGATGTGGGGTTGACTCGTACACATGTCATATGACCCATGGATCGTTGTGATAAAGTATAGACACATTCCAAATGCCTTTGGTCAGTTTTCTATATGCTAGTTGATGTTTTACACTTAAAATGTTGTCCATTTTAAACAAAACAGCGCCACATAGACTGATCCTAGCCACACCGCGACTCGGATTGAGCCTGGGTTGGCTCTTACACGTCACATATGACCCGTGGATCGTTGTGATAAATTATCAATAGATTCGGATTGTGTTTTTTGGTTTTCCGTATGCCAGTTGTTCTTTTCACGTATAATCCTATCCATTTTAAAAAAAATAAAAACACTATGAATGGAGTCATCCCCACCGCAGCTCGGATTGAGGCAGGGTTGACTCATACACGTCACATATGACCCATGGATCTTTGTCTTAAATCATCATCACATTTCAAATGTGTTTTTTCTAATTTCTTTATTTATTTAAAATGTTTTCCATTTTAAACAAAAGGGAGACACTAAGACTGATCTCGGCCACATCGCGACTCGGATTGAGACCGGGTTGGCCCGTACATGTCAGATACGACCCATGGATCGTTGTGATAAATTTTCAACAGAATAAGAATGCATTGGGTTAGTTTTCCGTATGTCAGTTGTTATTTTCACTCATAATCCTCTACATTTTAAACAAAAGAGACACAATTAGAGTGGTATGTTAGTTTATTATTCACATTATTCAAATACACTATTTCACTGTGGGTATTTAAATTAATTTATTTATGAAAATTTTACATTTAAAATGACAATATAAGAAAATTAATAGAAGATAAAACTTTTACATAAAATCCTTTGGGAAATTTTAAGGTAAAAATGATTTATGAGAATCCTCATGTGTCTATTAGTGAAATGGTATTTACTTAAAATTGTGTAGAAATTCATATTGAATATTTTTATATCGTTCTTAGTATGGATTAGATTTTAGTTTTTCATGCTATGAAACATTTCAGAGCTATCAATGCCATGACCAATGAATAAATACCTTTTACAACATACCAAGAATCTATGATATTGATTAGACATGTAAATGTGATTTACACTGATTATCATGATGGCTATAAATAAGATATATATTATAGATTTTTTATTAGTAAATTATGTCAATGAGAGTGGGGGCTGTCTGGGGGGGCTGTCTGGGGAGGGCTGTTCGGGGGGCTGTCTGGTGGGTGTCCGGGGAGCTATCCGGGGACCAAGGATGAGGGTGGGGGCTGTGCGGGGGCTGTTCGGGGGGTGTTCGGGGGGTTGTCCGGGTCCAAGTAGGTGGGTGGGGGCTGTCCGGGGGGCTGTCCGGGGGCTGTTCGGGGATTGAGGCAGATGGTGGGGTGGGTGGTTCTATCCGGGGGCTATCCTAGGGGTTGTCCGGGGTCCAAGGAGGATGGTGGGGTTTGTCTGGGGGGTTGTCCAGGGGGTTGTCCGGGGTCCAGGAATGAGGGTGAGGGGGCTATCTAGGGGGGTCAGGGGGGTTGTCTGGGGACTATGGAGGATTGTGGGGGAGATGATCAGGGGGATGTCTAGGGTCCATGGAGGATGGTGGGGGGTTTTCCAAGGTCCAGGAAGGAAGGGGTTTTTCTAGGGAGTTCCCAAACACACAACCACTAAAAGAAATCAACATCCATGAAAACATTCAATATATTAACATAACTCAACTGCAATACTATACTACATGTCCGGATAAAACCAACAACTATAATATATTAAACATAAAATATAAGTAATATTAGTTAAAAATGTAACGGATCAACTTGTCCCACATCATAATATCCATCATCACCATCACCTTCATCACCATCGTCCTCATCCCCTTCTTCGTCCTCTCCCTCCTCGCCCTCCTCCTCGCCCTCACCGTCTGCCTCACCCTCTCCATCCTCCTCGCCACCATCCTCTCCCTCCTCTTCCACATCAGACTCTAATCCATCATCATCATCATCCTGGACATCATCATGACCACCACTAGACCTGCCACATGGTGCTCTATATATAGAACGTATCGATGACATATATTCATCAAAATCTGGAATGGCCTCTGGTGGAAGTGTCGGACGTAGAACTTCAATAAATTTCATAAATGCACTTTTTTCCTTAGACGAATGTTCTTTCATCTCTGTGGCCCTTTTTCATCCTATTCTTCATGCGCCCTAACATGATGCAGCTCAGTGGCATTGAATCTTGTACATGAGGAGGGCCAATACCTCGTCGGGGATATCCTAAGTCGGTAGCGTACTCTGCCAGGATGCTCCTCTCCCAAAACCAGATGTATGTGATCAGTTGGCCCAAATTTTTTGGTTCATGGGCATCGGGAGCCTCTAAAGTAGACTGTTAAAAATATAAATATATTATTTTTTACAAAATAGATACTAAAATATTAAATCAATATATTAAATCTTACAATCCTTGGATGAGTTGCTTCGTTAACGACACTTCCATCCTTTTTCCATTTACTCGAGAAAAATATTTTTTATCAAGGAACACGTCCTTCAATATATTGTATTTTCCACTAAACTGAAATTGAAAACTAAATTTATATGAAAACATTAACAAACTATTAAATAATTAAGGGAAAAAAAAGAATGTGTATGTCGTAATAAAAACATATAAACAATTGGCATACCTGCTTCCTCTCATGATCAGGCATTGTATTGTGTCCTTGTGTATGGAGGTATTTTTTTGCATCAATTTTCTTTTTATTTTTTCAAGAACATTCTTAAATAAAATTCGATCATTCAATATATCGTATTAATGCAAAACATGAATGTTATTATTTAAATAACTCAAATGTAATTAATACCTTAAACTGGGTACTCGTCCAATGAGGAATCATCTGATGATACTACTTTATAGGTCAGTCATCCACCATTGGTACCACTTCTAACTTGGTGACAACTCTAGAAACCCAGCAAATATACAGCTAATGCTTGTAGGATCTCAAAATCTCGACAAAATCTTTTAGACGTTTCAGTCGTGCACCCTCACCATCGGGAAAATTAAATCGAAGCTGACATCAAAATATTAATTCATATAAATACAAAAATAATTCATGGAATTAAATATAATAGATTTTTTTACCCATATCTCTGCCCAATCTCTATCCTTGACATCCTGTGGAAAATGTCTCCACGATAGCGGGATGACATGAATGATGTCAATGATTTTGGCAAGCGTCGCAAAAAAACTCCGACATTGCTGCCCGGTTTTCTCAACCATATGATTGTCTTCATTATAATCCACCATAACATGTGTGTTGCAGTTCCACACTGAACACATGTGTGTATTCCCCCGACCATGCCTCCGGTCAGTATATGTATCTTTCATGAATGAAAAACAAATATTTTATCAAAATGTGTTATAATAAAAATAAATATTGCTATAAATATTTGTTAGGGTTCTATATATATACATGCGCCAGTCTGATCGATGAGTGCCACTGGATCCACAGAAACTGATGGAACACCCTGTGGTGTAATAGGAGTCAATGACGATGGAATATAAATACTCAGAGAGACAGAAGAAGAAGGAAAAGATGATGTGACAGTTGTCTGACCAGATTCTCACTAGGGAGTGGGTATCATCATGGGATGTGAAAATGATGGGACACAAGATGCAGAAGGTAGAGAAAAAATGGGAGACCTAAATATACCATGATTCCATAACGAAACACCAGGATCAAGATTTTGGAAGGATGACATGTTAGTGGGAGCGGCAGGGTCTAGTCTGGTACGCATAGCTGCTCGTTTACCTCTAGTATGAACCCTCCTCGTACCTCCGTTCTGAGTACTAGGACAAGTACATGGTTCCTCGTTGAATAACTGTCGACGTATAGGTGGATCCTACAAAAATGATTACAAAAATATTATTCACATGACATTATATATACTTTAAATATATCAATTTGAAATAATGTACTCACTACAGGCACTAATGATAGAATTCCCTACTCTGCCATTCGACGATTGTTCTCCATCATTTTTTTCCTTCGTCTCTCTTCAATTGGTTGCATTTCCTTATTTTGAAAACAAATATGTAAATAATTAGAAAAAGGAAACTAATGTGTAACCCAAAAAACTAAATATATGGGGGAATATGGGGATTCATAGATAATTTAGCTATCAATTGTTTTAGAATATCTTGAATGGATTTAATAAATCATACAAGTTGTAATGTTCATTAAAGTTAGAAATATTGTTGGACTAGGTTTGAATACAGTTCAATACCAAATTAGAAAATGAAATTCAAATAAAACTAAAAACAATAAACATTGAAAATTCACATAACAGTCATGTCAGCTAAAACATATTTGTGATCAATACTAAATCAATTTTAATATTACCAACCTTAACTACCCAACTCGAGGTAAATCAAAATAATTGAGAACATGGATAAATGATTCTATATATTTTCAACCCTAACATTAATTTCACAGTCAACTCTGAAAATTGAGCTATTAGAGTCATCAAAATAAATAAATGGATTGGTTCTAATGGCACTAGGGAAAGTGTCAATTCCATCATCACCATCATCAAAAATATGTCTTGGAATTACTTCAACTATGAAACCAAATTCTGGTTGAAATTGGTATTTGACATAAAAAACTTGTTTATCCTTTGATTCCAAAAATTGTGGTTCTTCGGTAGAAAGAGGGTGAGTAATATTAATTACTTGAAATCCACCCTCATCAATTAATGTTTCATGTCTCGTCATCGAATCAAACCAATGTCATTTCATCATTGTTACTCATCCATGAGAGTAGTACTTCAATATTATTATTTTCTCAACAACTACATAATAACCCACATTTTCAAATCACGGTCTACTATCTGATGCACTGGCACAACAATCTGTTGTGGAAGTAACCATAACATCATCATGTTGTGTTCTCATGTTCTTTTATCATTCAGTGACAATAAATTTGTACCCATTGATAACAATTGATTTACAGTTATGAACCATGGTATTAGGACCAAAAGACAAAGATATTATTTCCTTAGAGACTGAGTCAGTAGAAAAACACAATACCTGAAATATAAATGACTATTAAACATAATTAAATATTCATATTTTTTTATAAAAAGTAATATTTTTACCTTTGATTTTAACCAAGTAGAAAACTTTTTCCTAGGAAAAGCATATCTCATTCTCAAAGTTAAAAAACGATGCTTCCTATTTATCATTGTTTTATGTTCCCTATATATAAAAAATATGAATAGTTTAACATATATTTATGTAAGATATAAATAATCAATATAGTTACCAGATATTGTCATCAAACAAATCAAAGTTGAACAAAATTGTGCGATGTTCCATCTCCCACTCTTCAGGGATTAATTTCACCAATCTATATGATCTAGGAATTCCTCCAGTTTAAGGAAGTGATGGAAAACTGGGTTCAATTTGCTCATTATATTCTTATTTATTTCTCATTGGTCTATTCAATCATGTAGTAAGATCATACAAATACATCAAGCAGAAATCCATTCATTATTGAGCCAAGTAACCGTTCACGATAGAACCATTGGGATGATTTCTATTTCGGTCATAAGATTTTTATGTGAACATATTTATTTCAGTTGGATACATCCAACGAAAAGAAATAGGTCCTTCGAGTATTTCAGTGGGAATATGGATAGTCAGATGCAGCATGCAAGTGGAAAATGATGGAGGAAATATTTTCTCCAACTCACACAAAATTAATGGGGCATCTGTCAACATTTTTTGTAAGGAAGACTTTGAAAACTTATTAGCACAAAGAATATCTAAACAAATGGAACAACTGAATAATATCCACCATTAAATTATTGGAAAAAATATGACTTATTTCTATTGGAAGCAACTCATGCATTAGAACGTGATAATCATGAGTCTTCAATGATTTTAGCTTCATCTCTCTTCTGTTAACCCGTTTAGATATGTTGCTTGAATAGCCATCAAGAACTCTAATAGTCTCTAATACTTCCTAAAATTGTTTTTTTCTGTAGGTGTCATCACATAAGAAGGACATGGAAGTTTCCATTTATTTTCACTGATACGCACAGGATGCAATTCTGGTCTGATGCCTCAATCCATTAAGTAACACCGAGATCGTAAACCACCTTTTGTATCCCCCTTGACATTTAGAAGAAGAAAAAGAAACAATTTGCATATATTCATTTCAATATGCATTACATATAAGAAATGACGTAACAAATTTGTTGACCAGTAAGGAAAAACAAAAAAGATACTCCTCTTCCTCCAATTGTAACAGGTTTCAGCAGATTCAATCTTTCTCTTTCCAGATTTTAGTTGACCCTTCACAAAAAAAACTGAAATATTTCAATTAATTAAGTACATTAGTTCCAGACATATGCTGAGGTGGATCATCGGTCTCTATGGTATTATAAAATATTCTACGATTCATTATATATAGATGATCCTTTGGCAAGAATCGCCGATGTCCCATAAAACTCAAACTATAGCGATGTTTCAGTAATCTGATTCGTGTATTCTTCATACAAACTGGACATGATTGTTTTCCCTTCGTGCTCCATCCAGACATCATTTCATAATCTGTAAAATCATTGATCAACAAAATAATCGCAATACGCATCTGAAAGATGTCTTTCGCACATGCATCGTATGTGCGTACACCCACATCCCAATGAAGTTTCAAATAGTTTATTAAAGGTTTCATGTATACATCAATATCAATGATGGGATCAGAAGGGCCAGATATGAGTATAATCATGAAATTGAAAGGTTTTTTCATACACAACCATTGGGGAATATTATAAATGTTAATAAAAACTGGCCATGTGTTGTGCAAAGTAAGCATCTACCCAAACATATTAAAACCATCGCATGAAAGACCCAACCTCACAATACGCACACCAGTTGAAAAATAAAGATGTAGAGCATCAAATCCTTTCCATGAAAATCCATCTACAGGATGAACCAACACATCATTACTCTTCTTTCTCTCAGTATCTTTCCATATAATTTTTATAGATATGTCATCAGACATAAAAATATTATTGAGTATAGGGATCAATGGAATGTGCCACACTACTTTCTGTGGAATGCAGGGTAGTGTTCCATCAGATTGTGACTTACAGCGGGTTGTGCCACATTTTATACAATCAATTTGTTAAGCAGTTTCCTCCTAGAATAAACTTCAATCTTTCTGGCAAGCATGAATTTTGTTTCATGAAAATCCATGTTCCACAACTAAATTGCATGCCATATAGTGGTTTGAGGGAATATCTGTATCATTTGGAACTAAATACTTCATGAGGGTAGGAATTTAATCGATTATTGTATTAGAAATCCCATACATAGTTTTCCCATGAAACAACAGGATTTAAAATTCCAGCATTTTAAATTTATTGCATTGTCTATATACTGTAGTCGTGGTAGCGTCATTCAATTTTTTCACCCTATCAATATCATCATTTTCAGTAGATACATCAGTTGTCCTCATATTGAAGTCTTCTTGAGTTGAAATCCTTTCCTTTTCATGATGATGAATAAAAGGAAACTGTTCATCTAACAAATTCTCCATTTCGGTTCTTTCATTTCGATCATTACCAAGTTGAGATTTTATTTTCCCCCCATTGTGATACAACACAATGTAGTTTTCTTGAAATCCATTTTTGGTTATGTGGTAGCTGACATGTTCATAGCTAAAAACGGTCTACCAACACAATTAGAACATGGGCAGTGCATGAGACCATTATCTGAAGCATTGTGAAATTCAAAATCTATAAAGATCTCCAAATTGTATTGAAAATTGCTTGATATCTGATCGGTTTCATACATCCAACGTCTTTCCATTTTGTAAAAATATTTTATATAAGTCATTTTGTCATAAACAATTCAATAGTATTGAACATTAATAGAAAATACATTTAAGTAATCATTAATGGAAGAAAATAATCAAGGTATCAACTACACATGTGAAAAAAACATACTAATGTGTTATTAAAAAATGTAAAACCAACAAGAAAATAATGTGTTATCACATCACATCATGCCTCATCCCATAACCAAATTACTAGGGTATCATGAACATGAATAACATCATCCTTGTGCCATCCTCCTACCCTATATGACCACAACCACATGCCACATCTTATTAAAACTTTATCACATCTCACCTCACCTAAAAACACAAGGTAAATCATTATACATATCACCTAAAGAGACATGGACAATCACATCACATCTCTCCAAAAAAACACATGGACAATCACTTATGAAGAAAGTGTAGGGATGAAATGGTAGCTATCCAACCATCTAACAACCATCCTAGATTTTAGAAAAAATACCCATGACAGAAAACCTCAAATTGTTGGTATGTTTATCCAACTTTGTTTGGGAATGTGTAGAAATAACATAAAATACATGATATATAGATAACACAAAATACCCAACCTATGGGTTCACATTAACTACATAATCACAATCTTCACTACTACCATACAACACATAAACCATTACAACCACTTTCACCACTATATGCAACACACCACACCACCACAACACAAGACACATATAATTTCCCACTTTTATTTATAAGCCACTTCATTCACACTTAAATTGTCCATTAATTTAATGTTAAATTAATTAAATCCATTTACCACACCTCAATTTCTATTTCATCACATTTATTTACTATCTTTTTTTTTATTTAACAACATAATTTACTCCATAGATAACCAGGAAACTAATAAAACCACCACACAAAAACTCACCATCTCACAATAACCATCGTTTCCATGTTACATCAGCCAACTATATCACCAAATAAACCACATATCACAAAAAAAACACTGCACATCACAAACCACCACACAAACAAATCCACCTCACCACATCATACACCACAACCTCAACACACAACACCTCCACACTCACCAACACCATAACACATCATCACTATCACACAACTTCACATGTCACATCCATGCCCACTAACCATCACATTACAACCCCACATATTACAAAGCCCAACTGGTCACCTCAATCACCATACAACCGCCTATAACATACAATGAATCACAACAAAAAACCTCTCATAGAAGAAACATACCCCAACTTCCTCGAGTAAGGATTGAACCTCATTGTTATCCCTCACCATCACGCCTGGGATTGAGTCTTGCCTTCGGCCTCCATGATGAGCATAGGCCTTCCTTTTCCACTATCCCATATACCTTCCTACCAACCCCCACCATCGAGTAGGAGTTCAGATCTCGCCATTGACCCCTATGTTTACCTTAATTTAATTATTATCTATATTTATTTTAAATGAATATATATTGTTATTTTTTTGAAACTACATAACAATGTTCCATAAGTCATTTGTGATCTTTAGGAATCATTACCACCTCAATCGTATGCATGGGGTGATTGGTATGACTTCACTACTATAGATATAAACTTTAACAGCGCAAAAAATGGTCATTTACTATGTTAAAATGTGTTATTATCTTTGGCACTATTAAAAGGGGTCCCTTTTATCAGTTCTAAAAAAATTAAAAATAAAGGCACCTTTAACAGAATTGAAAAAATGGGTCCTTTATTAAAGACAAAAAATGACGATAAAAGGGATCATTGTTGATGATTTTTTAGCACTGATAAAAGTCAAAAATAATTTAAAAAAATATCCAAATTGAATTGTGGGGCCTTCCCCCATTTATATAAGCTTGACCCCCCTTTTAACAGTGATAGTCTATCCTCCCCATCACATTAATAGTTTTGGGAATCCCTCCACGTTTTAACAGCACTAGTGACATGCATCACCCACCCGCATGCGCCCCTATCTCTGTTGGGTCTCAAACCTAAGACATACCTCATAATCTCACTCCTTTTCCACTCTGCAATATCGTTTTCTTATGTATTTTATGATATATCTATATATTTATATTTATTTCATTTTATTTTATTTTTTGATCCTTATATTTATAGATATAGATATATATATTTAAATACATATATATAATATATTTTTTGTGTGTGTATGTGTGTTTATAAATAAATACATACATACGTATATATATTTATATATGTATCTTCATATATAATTATAATTATAAATTTTTATATTTATTTACATATATTATATATTAATATATATAAACAAATATTAGAATATATAGATAAATATATATCAGTTTGTCAATGTAAAAATAAATATATTTTTATATTTTCAACCATAACATTAATTTCACAGTCAACTCTGAAAATTGAGCTATTAGAGTCATCAAAATAAATAAATGGATTGGTTCTAATGGAACTAGGGAAAGTGTCAATTCCATCATCACCATCATCAAAAATATGTCTTGGAATTACTTCAACTATGAAACCAAATTCAGGTTGAAATTGGTATTTGACATAAAAAACTTGTTTATCCTTTGATTCCAAAAATTGTGGTTCTTCGGTAGAAAGAGGGTGAGTAATATTAATTACTTGAAATCCACCCTCATCAATTAATGTTTCATGTCTTGTCATCGAATCAAACCAATGTCATTTCATCATTGTTACTCATCCATGAGAGTAGTACTTCAATATTATTATTTTCTCAACAACTACATAATAACCCACATTTTCAAATCACGGTCTACTATCTGATGCACTGGCACAACAATCTGTTGTGGAAGTAACCATAACATCATCATGTTGTGTTCTCATGTTCTTTTATCATTCAGTGACAATAAATTTGTACCCATTGATAACAATTGATTTACAGTTATGAACCATGGTATTAGGACCAAAAGACAAAGATATTATTTCCTTAGAGACAGAGTCAGTAGAAAAACACAATACCTGAAATATAAATGACTATTAAACATAATTAAATATTCATATTATTTTTTTAAAAAGTAATATTTTTACCTTTGATTTTAACCAAGTAGAAAACGTTTTCCTAGGAAAAGCATATCTCATTCTCAAAGATAAAGAACGATGCTTCCTATTTATCATTGTTTTATGTTCCCTATATATAAAAAATATGAATAGTTTAACATATATTTATGTAAGATATAAATAATCAATATAGTTACCAGATATTGTCATCAAACAAATCAAAGTTGAACAAAATTGTGCGATGTGCCATCTCCCACTCTTCAGGGATTAATTTCACCAATCTATATGATCTAGGAATTCCTCCAGTTTAAGGAAGTGATGGAAAACTGGGTTCAATTTGCTCATTCTATTCTTATTTATTTCTCATTGGTCTATTCAATCATGTAGTAAGATCATACAAATACATCAAGAAGAAATCCATTCATTATTGAGCAAAGTAACCGTTCACGATAGAACCATTGGGATGATTTCTATATCGGTCATAAGATTTTTATGTGAACATATTTATTTCAGTTGGATACATCCAACGAAAAGAAATAGGTCCTTCGAGTATTTCAGTGGGAATATGGATAGTCAGATGCAGCATGCAAGTGGAAAATGATGGAGGAAATATTTTCTCCAACTCACACAAAATTAATGGGGCATCTGTCAACATTTTTTGCAAGGAAGACTTTGAAAACTTATTAGCACAAAGATATCTAAACAAATGGAACAACTGAATAATATCCACCCTTAAATTATTGGAAAAAATATGACTTATTTCTATTGGAAGCAACTCATGCATTAGAACGTGATAATCATGAGTCTTCAATGATTTTAGCTTCATCTCTCTTCTGTTAACCCGTTTAGATATGTTGCTTGAATAGCCATCAAGAACTCTAATAGTCTCTAATACTTCCTAAAATTGTTTTTTTCTGTAGGTGTCATCACATAAGAAGGACATGGAAGTTTCCATTTATTTTCACTGATACGCACAGGATGCAATTCTGGTCTGATGCCTCAATCCATTAAGTAACACCGAGATCGTAAACCACCTTTTGTATCCCCCTTGACATTTAGAAGAAGAAAAAGAAACAATTTGCATATTTTCATTTCAATATGCATTACATATAAGAAATGACGTAACAGATTTGTTGACCAGTAAGGAAAAACAAAAAAGATACTCCTCTTCCTCCAATTGTAACAGGTTTCAGCAGATACATTCTTTCTCTTTCCAGATTTTAGTTGACCCTTCACGAAAAAAAACTGAAATATTTCAATTAATTAATTACATTAGTTCTAGACATATGCTGAGGTGGATCATCGGTCTCTATGGTATTATAAAATATTCTACGATTCATTATATATAGATGATCCTTTGGCCAGAATCGCTGATGTCCCATAAAACTCAAACTATAGCGATGTTTCAGTAATCTGATTCGTGTATTCTTCATACAAACTGGACATGATTGTTTTCCCTTCGTGCTCCATCCAGACATCATTGCATAATCTGTAAAATCATTGATCAACAAAATAATCGCAATACGCATCTGAAAGATGTCTTTCGCACATGCATCGTATGTGCGCACACCCACATCCCAATGAAGTTTCAAATATTTTATTAAAGGTTTCATGTATACATCAATATCAATGATGGGATCAGAAGGGCCAGATATGAGTATAATCATGAAATTGAAAGGTTTTTTCATACACAACCATTGGGGAATATTATAAATGTTAATAAAAACTGGCCATGTGTTGTGCAAAGTAAGCATCTACCCAAACATATTAAAACCATCGCATGAAAGACCCAACCTCACAATACGCACACCAGTTGCAAAATAATGATGTAGAGCATCAAATCCTTTCCATGAAAATCCATCTACAGGATGAACCAACACATCATTACTCTTCTTTCTCTCAGTATCTTTCCATATCATTTTTATTGATATGTCATCAGACATAAAAATATTATTGTGTATAGGGATCAATGGAATGTGCCACACTACTTTCTGTGGAATGCAAGGTAGTGTTCCATCAGATTGTGACTTACAGCGGGTTGTGCCACATTTTATACAATCAATTTGTTAAGCAGTTTCCTCCTAGAATAAACTTCAATCTTTCTGGCAAGCATGAATTTTGTTCCATGAAAATCCATGTTCCACAACTAAATTGCATGCCATATAGTGGTTTGAGGGAATATCTGTATCATTTGGAATTAAATACTTCATGAGGGTAATAATTTAATCGATTATTGTATTAGAAATCCCATACATAGTTTTCCCATGAAACAACAGGATTTAAAATTCCAGCATTTTAAATTTATTGCATTGTCTATATACTATAGTCATGGTAGCGTCATTCAATTTTTTCACCCTATCAATATCATCATTTTCAGTAAATACATCAGTTGTCCTCATATTGAAGTCTTCTTGAGTTGAAATCCTTTCCTTTTCATGATGATGAATAAAAGGAAACTGTTCATCTAACAAATTCTCCATTTCGGTTCTTTCATTTCGATCATTACCAAGTTGAGATTTTATTTTCTCCCCATTGTGATACAACACAATGTAGTTTTCTTGAAATCCATTTTTGGTTATGTGGTAGCTGACATGTTCATAGCTAAAAACGGTCTACCAACACAATTAGAACATGGGCAGTGCATGAGACCACTATCTGAAGCATTGTGAAATTCAAAATCTATAAAGATCTCCAAATTGTATTGAAAATTGCGTGATATCCGATCGGTTTCATACATCCAACGTCTTTCCATTTTGTAAAAATATTTTATATAAGTCATTTTGTCATAAACAATTCAATAGTATTGAACATTAATAGAAAATACATTTAAGTAATCATTAATGGAAGAAAATAAGCAAGGTATCAACTACACATGTGAAAAAAACATACTAATGTGTTATTAAAAAATGTAAAACCAACAAGAAAATAATGTGTTATCACATCACATCATGCCTCATCTCATAACCAAATTACTAGGGTATCATGAACATGAATAACATCATCCTTGTGCCATCCTCCTACCCTATATGACCACAACCACATGCCACATCTTATTATAGCCTTATCACATCTCACCTCACCTGAAAACACAAGGTAAATCATTATACATATCACCTAAAGAGACATGGACAATCACATCACATCTCTCCAAAAAAACACATGGACAATCACTTATGAAGAAAGTGTAGGGATGAAATGGTAGCTATCCAACCATCTATCAACCATCCTAGATTTTAGAAAAAATACCCATGACACAAAACCTCAAATTGTTGGTATGTTTATCCAACTTTGTTTGGGAATGTGTAGAAATAACATAAAATACATGATATATAGATAACACAAAATACCCAACCTATGGGTTCACATTAACTACATAATCACAATCTTCACTACTACCATACAACACATAAACCATTACAACCACTTTCACCACTATATGCAACACACCACACCACCACAACACAAGCCACATATAATTTCCCACTTTTATTTATAAGCCACTTCATTCACACTTAAATTGTCCATTAATTTAATGTTCAATTAATTAAATCCATTTACCACACCTCAATTTCTATTCCATCACATTTATTTACTATCTTTTTTTTATTTAACAACATATTTTATTCCATAGATAACCAGGAAACTAATAAAACCACCACACAAAAACTCACCATCTCACAATAACCATTGTTTCCATGTTACATCAGCCAACTATATCACCAAATAAACCACATATCACAAAAAAAACACTGCACATCACAAACCACCACACAACCAAATCCACCTCACCACATCATACACCACAACCTCAACACACAACACCTCCACACTCACCAACACCATAACACATCATCACTATCACACAACTTCACATGTCACATCCATGCCCACTAACCATCACATTACAACCCCACATATCACAAAGCCCAACTGGTCACCTCAATCACCATACAACCGCCTATAACATACAATGAATCACAACAAAAAACCTCTCATAGAAGCAACATACCCCAACTTCCAAAATTTATTCAAGCACTTCTATTACATTACCCCTATATTTTTCATGGACATTATAACACAAATAAAATTCCATGGGAAACTAATTAATTAACAAAATATTCATTCTTTTCCCTATTTTTCAGGGTCAAAATCACATCAAAATCAAAATATCAAACTCAAATATTAGATCAATAATAATAAAAACATGGTATCATATGTGTATAAAGAATAAAATACCTGATTTGAGATGATTTAGATGGATTTTCACATTTTCAGATGGGGGAGTTTGAGAGAGGAGCTGAGCACCAGATTGATTTTAGGGTTCTGTCGTGACTGGGGGAGATCAGCGGCCCGATTGTATTTGGGGAATGGATTTACCAACGGTATTTAAAAACCATAGGGAAATGGGTGTTCAGGGTACCCTATCTGAAATGGTTCATCAGAACCATTGGAAAAGGTGTTCCCTTTCCCAATGGTTTTAGGAAACCATTGGGAGAGGGTAACTAGAACACCCCTTTTCCAACGGTTTTATGGAACCATTGGCAAAGGTGTACCCTTTCCCAACGGTTCAAGTGAACCTTTGGGAAAGTTTTTTCTAGCCATTATTTACCAACGGTTTAAGAAATTCATTGGTAATGAACTGTGGGTAAAAACCACATTACAAATAGTGTTACTTTTAGTAAAAAGAGTAAGTGACATACTAAAAACTGAGTAAACACATTCAGATAGTTTTGATATTTTTGGAAAATAATTATTGAGTCATTTTTGTCATGTAAAAATTAACTACATGACAACATGATTCACGTTGTGGCCGATATGACTTTATGTGTGCATTTTTTTATTAAATTGACATTAAATTGAATAAAACAAAATGTGACATACTGAAAACCAATAAAATTAATTCGTATTGTTTTAATACATTAGGAAAACTATACAATAGTCATTTTGATGCGTAGAAATCAAACACACCTCAATTCGATGCATGGTGTGAATAATATGTCTAAAAGTGTCTGTTATCAGTTTAAAATTGACATTTTTGTTCAAAATGTATCACTCACTAAGAACCAAGAAAACACACTTTGATTGTATTTATAACTTAGGAAAGTGATTCATATGTCATTTTTTACGTGTATAAAGTAGTTTCACATCAAACTAATGAGTGATGTGACCGGTAGGACTCAAAATGTGTGCTTCCAGTTTGAAATGAAATTTTAGTAAAAAAAATAACTAACATACAGAAAATCAAGAAAATATATTAATATTGTTTTTATACTCTAGAAAATTGATCTATAATTCAATTCTGACATTTAAGAATCAGCCTCACCATCATTACGATGCACGGTCTGGCCGGTATAACTCAAATTGTCTCTTTTTATCTAAAATGGAGATCAATTTAAGTTAAAACAATAAGGGGCACACTAAGAACACAGAAAATGTATTTTTATTGTTTTTATATTTTAATAAAATGATACATGAGTCATTTTTGATGTTTAAGAGTAAACTGAACTTCAATATGATACATGGTGTGTCTCGTATGACTCCAAGTGTGTATTTTTATATAAAATTGACATTAAATCATGTAAAAAGAACAAGTGACATTCTAAAAACTAATAAAACGCATTCATATTATTTTTATACATTAGTAAAAGGATCCATGATTCATTTTTGACATGTAAGACTCAATAGCACCTCATTATAATTCTTGGTGTATCTGGAATAACTCAAAGTGTATCTTTTTATTTAAAATTGTCATGAATTTAACAAAAAACAAAAAGTGACCTACTGAACACAAACAAAATGCATTCAGATTATTTTTATATTTTATTAAAATGATCTATTATACATTTGTGACATATAGTAATCTGCCGCACCTCAATACGACTTACGGAGTGGCTGGTATGAATCCAAGTCTCTCTTTTTGTATAAAATTCACATTAATTTAAGAAAAAACAACATGTGACATACTAAAAAAATGATAAAATTCATTCATATTGTTTTTTTTATTTTAGGAAAACAATATAATATTGATTTCTGACGTGTAGGGATCATTCAAACCTCAATACAACATGTTTGGTGGCTGATATAACTCTAAGTGTCTCCTTTTTATTAAAATTGACATTAATTTAAATAATAACAAAATGTGACATTCTCAAAACCAAAAAAATGCATTCAGATTGTATTTGTGGAATAATAAAATTATCCATGGGTCATTTGGGATGTGTTAGAGTCAATTTAACTTCAATCTGATGCACGATGTTATCGGTATAACGAAATGATGTTGTTATTAGTTAAAATGGAAATTTTAGTTCAAAATTTGTCATTCACTAAAAACCAAGAAAACACAGTCTGATTGTCTTGATAATTTAGGATAGAAAATCATAAGTCATTCATGATGTGTATGAAGTAGTCTCACATCAAACGGATGCACGATATGACTAGTATGACTCAAAATGTGTGTTTCTAGTCTAAAATGATATTTTATTAAAAAAACATAACGATCATAATAAAAACTAAAAAAAGAATTCGGATTGATTTGTTAATTTAAGAAATTTATCCATTAGTAATTTTTGACAGTCATGAATCATCTGTACCTCAATACGACAAATGGTGTGGCCGATATAACTCCAAATATTTCATTATTTAAAATATACATTAATTTTAGTAAAAGAACAAGTGACATACTTATAACTGATAAAACACATTCTGATTGTTTTACTATTTCAGGAAAACGATCCATAACTCATTTGTAATGTTTAGGAATCTACCTCACCTCAATAGGGAACACGGTATGATTAGTATAACTCCAAATGTGTCATTTTTATTAAATTTTAACCTTTTATTATTGTTTTATTTCATATTAATATTTAATTTATTTCTTTATAGTGGTACTAACATAATTTTTTTATTATATAGGTGGAATAATTTTCTCGGGTTGAGGTGATATGTTCGACAACTAATACCATTGTAGGACATTATTGAGAGGGGATCACGATCATCAAAATATGAAATATTAATGTTTAAGAATGTTTGTTGGACAATTGTAAAAGTAATTTTTTAAAACCTTATGTTTGAAAAGTAAATATCATCTTTTTTGTCTATATATTTTAGGTGGGAATTTTTTTATTGATGATGTCAATCAAATATATATAGCTTCTTTGATTCTGGGTGTACTGTTTTAATTTCAGTTTTGATCTTGGGTGTGTTGTTATATAAACAAAACACTGCATGGGGCTAGGCATTTATCACCACTAAAAAAGCACTGATAAAGGGCATCACTTATCATCGTTGTGATTAACATCACTTTTTTATCCCTGTTAATGGCCATTTTGCACATTGTGAAACGCCATATGTGTAGTAGTTTTTACCACTCGTTCATCTTGTTTAGTTCTCCCTTTAATGATATATCTATTTATTTATATAAATATTTAATTATATTTATTAGTATATTAATATATTTTTATAAAAATATATATTCATATATTAATATATATAAATATGAATATATATATATAGTTATATTTATATATTTATATTTACATCTATTTGTATATATATATAGTTATATTTTGTTATCCGTAAATGAATTTGTATATTAATATATATTTATATGATTATTTTTAAATTTGTTTTTAAAATATGTTTTTGTGTGTGTATAAATAAAGAAATAAATACATATATACAACACACACAGACACACAAATATATATATATTATATGAGTATTTGTAAGTATAATTATACATGTTTATATATATTTACATATATTATATATTAATATGAACATTTATATGTTAGAATATATAAATAATATATATCAGTTTGTTAATACAGACACACACTAATATATATATATATAAAGACACACACACACACACACACACTATATAGGTATATAAATATTCATATATTTGTGTTTTAAATATAATTAATATTAGTATTTATTTAGATAAAGATTATATATTGAGAAATATAATCTATATGTAAATATGTTTAATTATTTATTTATATAACTAATTTTTTTTGTGTGAATATATAAAATATATATATATATTGTTATGTATTTAGTTATAAATAAAAGTACATTGTGAAAATGATAAAATTTTAAATCCATAATATCAATATGAATATAATCCCTATGAATAAATTCAATGCCCAGAGAAAAAGGGAAAAAATACCCTCTTATACGAGGCTAAAATTCCATCGAATGTTAAAATATTTGGGAATCCCGACTAAAAACTCAGTTTTGGAGGCCATTTGATCATTATTTTGGCCTAAAAAATGTGAAAGAGGGTTCTGAAATGGCACTAGTGGATATAGCTCATTTTAGGATTCGATTTGATATGTAGTTTAGATCAAACAAAAAATTGGATCAATAGTAATTGTCATTTGAGGTTTGAGTTAAATTTTAAACTTATTTTAAATCTTTTATTAATCTTATGATTTTTTTGTGTCTTAAAATTTTTATTAAATGATTATTACTTCATAATAATAAGAAAATTATTAAATAATAAAAATTTTTTATATATTTTATAATATATTTCACTGAACATCTTATATATTAGGTGTAAATTTTATCTATACTTATCTAAAATATATTTAATATATATATATATTATTTCTATCAATATAAATATATTTATATATTTATATATTAATATATATAAGTTTTAATGATTTTTTTAAATATACCCTTTATGAGAACTAGTAAAAAAAGCACAAATAATGAAACCCCCTTTATTAGAACTATTTAAAAGCACTGATAAATGGGGTCCCTTTAAAATTGGTAAAAAAATCACTGATAAAAGGTTACTTTTAACAGAACATTTTTAGCTTTCTTAAAAGTAACATTTAACAATGCTTTTTTCAACACTGATAAATGTACCCCAGGTATCAGTGTTTGTTTAGGGATACTAAAGGGTGGCGCTGTGAAAACCTATTTCTGTGGTAGTGTCCCCACCTAGGCTTCATTGGTATTTTTAACTTACTAGATATATGATACATTCAAGAGGCTACAATCTTATAGTTAATAGAATTGGGGATGGCAGGATGTCACACATAGAGTTGATAGTCGTACATTTAGAATACATCATCAAAAGTTGGTAAATAATATTATTTAATATGATAAGTATACGATACATTCATATTGTTTATGGTCTATCCATCTATTACATAGTTTGATGTGTACAAGAGGATGTACAATGATAGTAGTATAGGAAAGACTGTTGGTGAGAGACAGTAACCGGTTATGGTTAATGTTTTTTTATGTTTTTTAGCTTAATATAATTTAACTTTTTTATCATTTTATTTATATTTTTATAAATATATGAGATATATTAGAAAATTATTTGTCATATGTTTTGGAGTTAGGGTAATACTGATGGTGGGGACAAAGCATCATTTGGGCATGTTTTGATGAGGAAATTTTTTCATTGGTAGTGAAAAGTTTTATTTACAAAGTCATGGTGATTGACATTGGTTTACGATCAACTTCGACTAGTTAAAATGGAATTGAAGTTATTTCATAATTTAGCAAAAAATTTATTTTGTATGAGATCAAAATCATTCACATCTGTAGTGTACGACGCAAGGCTTTGAGCTCAGGATGAAACTATTCAGAGATTATTTATAGAGCAGGAAGAGTAGCAATAACATCAGGAGTAGCAACGTCAGTAGCATCGTCAACAACATGATCAGATGATGGAGTATATGTGGTGACTTACTCATAGTTTTGGTATGGATTTACTTCCATCTAATGGAGTTAACCCCCACCCTCTTAGTGACACTATTATTATGTTCATTCGTGTGAAATTTTTTTATAATATAAATCTTTATATTTTATAGTAATTTTTTGTTTTTGGTATTTTATTTTTAGTGAATATTTTTTTTGAATAAATTTGGAAACCCCTATATTAAGAAAATTATTATCCCTTTTATGTTAGATCAATATAAAACCCATTACATGGATTAATCACCAAACACAACATGCCCCAAATAAAGACTAGTAAATTATAACTGGATGAAAATATAATTAGCTAATAGTAAAATGCATATAGCCTAAAATACTATGGTAGTGAAACCTAGAATTAGGATTTTATTGAAAACCCCAAAGGTATCCATCCATCCATTTAACCGCCGACCTAGACACCCAAACCAAAGCATCATTTGGGAACTATTGGGAAGATCATCAACGTGGACAGATCTTCTAATAATGTCGGCGACCTGCCTGGAAAATCACCATACCCTACTAAAGTGGGTTCTTCCATTAATGTCATCGACCCCTTCCTCGAGTAAGGATTGAACCTCATTGTTATCCCTCGCCATCACGCCTGGGATTGAGTCTTGCCTTCGGCCTCCATGATGAGCATATGCCTTCCTTTTCCACTATCCCATATACCTTCCTACCAACCCCCACCATCGAGTAGGAGTTCAGATCTTGCCATTGACCCCTATGTTTACCTTAATTTAATTATTATCTATATTTATTTTAAATGAATATATATTGTTATTTTTTTGAAACTACATAACAATGTTCCATAAGTCATTTGTGATCTTTAGGAATCATTACCACCTCAATCGTATGCATGGGGTGATTAGTATGACTTCACTACTATAGATATAAACTTTAACAGCGCAAAAAATGGTCATTTACTATGTTAAAATGTGTTATTATCTTTGGCACTATTAAAAGGGGTCCCTTTTATCAGTTCTAAAAAAATTATAAATAAAGGCACCTTTAACAGAATTGAAAAAATGGGTCCTTTATTAAAGACAAAAAATGACGATAAAAGGGATCATTGTTGATGATTTTTTAGCGCTGATAAAAGTCAAAAATAATTTAAAAAAAATATCCAAATTGAATGGTGGGGCCTTCCCCCATTTATATATGCTTGACCACCCTTTTAACAGTGATAGTCTATCCTCCCCATCACATTAATATTTTTGGGAATCCCCCCACGTTTTAACAGCACTAGTGACATGCATCACCCACCCGCATGTGCCCCTATCTCTGTTGGGTCTCAAACCTAAGACATACCGCATAATCTCACTCCTTTTCCACTCTGCAATATCGTTTTCTTATGTATTTTATGATATATCTATATATTTATATTTATTTCCTTTTATTTTATTTTTTGAACCTTATATTTATAGATATAGATATATTTATTTAAATACATATATATAATATATTTTTTGTGTGTGTATGTGTGTTTATAAATAAATACATACATACGTATATATATTTATATATGTATCTTCATATATAATTATAATTATAAATTTTTATATTTATTTACATATATTATATATTAATATATATAAACAAATATTAGAATATATAGATAAATATATATCAGTTTGTCAATGTAAAAATAAATATATTTTTATATTTTCAACCATAACATTAATTTCACAGTCAACTCTGAAAATTGAGCTATTAGAGTCATCAAAATAAATAAATGGATTGGTTCTAATGGCACTAGGGAAAGTGTCAATTCCATCATCACCATCATCAAAAATATGTCTTGGAATTACTTCAACTATGAAACCAAATTCAGGTTGAAATTGGTATTTGACATAAAAAACTTGTTTATCCTTTGATTCCAAAAATTGTGGTTCTTCGGTAGAAAGAGGGTGAGTAATATTAATTACTTGAAATCCACCCTCATCAATTAATGTTTCATGTCTCGTCATCGAATCAAACCACTGTCATTTCATCATTGTTACTCATCCATGAGAGTAGTACTTCAATATTATTATTTTCTCAACAACTACATAATAACCCACATTTTCAAATCACGGTCTACTATCTGATGCACTGGAACAACAATCTGTTGTGGAAGTAACCATAACATCATCATGTTGTGTTCTCATGTTCTTTTATCATTCATTGACAATAAATTTGTACCCATTGATAACAATTGATTTACAGTTATGAACCATGGTATTAGGACCAAAAGACAAAGATATTATTTCCTTAGAGACAGAGTCAGTAGAAAAACACAATACCTGAAATATAAATAAATATTAAACATAATTAAATATTCATATTATTTTTTTAAAAAGTAATATTTTTACCTTTGATTTTAACCAAGTAGAAAACTTTTTCCTAGGAAAAGCATATCTCATTCTCAAAGTTAAAGAACGATGCTTCCTATTTATCATTGTTTTATGTTCCCTATATATAAAAAATATGAATAGTTTAACATATATTTATGTAAGATATAAATAATCAATATAGTTACCAGATATTGTCATCAAACAAATCAAAGTTGAACAAAATTGTGCGATGTGCCATCTCCCACTCTTCAGGGATTAATTTCACCAATCTATATGATCTAGGAATTCCTCCAGTTTAAGGAAGTGATGGAAAACTGGGTTCAATTTTCTCATTATATTCTTATTTATTTCTCATTGGTCTATTCAATCATGTAGTAAGATCATACAAATACATCAATCAGAAATCCATTCATTATTGAGCCAAGTAACCGTTCACGATAGAACCATTGGGATGATTTCTATTTCGGTCATAAGATTTTTATGTGAACATATTTATTTCAGTTGGATACATCCAACGAAAAGAAATAGGTCCTTCGAGTATTTCAGTGGGAATATAGATAGTCAGATGCAGCATGCAAGTGGAAAATGATGGAGGAAATATTTTCTCCAACTCACACAAAATTAATGGGGCATCTGTCAACATTTTTTGCAAGGAAGACTTTGAAAACTTATTAGCACAAAGATATCTAAACAAATGGAACAACTGAATAATATCCACCCTTAAATTATTGGAAAAAATATGACTTATTTCTATTGGAAGCAACTCATGCATTAGAACGTGATAATCATGAGTCTTCAATGATTTTAGCTACATCTCTCTTCTATTAACCCGTTTAGATATGTTGCTTGAATAGTCATCAAAAACTCTAATAGTCTCTAATACTTCTTAAAATTGTTTTTTTCTGTAGGTGTCATCACATAAGAAGGACATGGAAGTTTCCATTTATTTTCACTGATACGCACAGGATGCAATTCTGGTCTGATGCCTCAATCCATTAAGTAACACCGAGATCGTAAACCACCTTTTGTATCCCCCTTGACATTTAGAAGATGAAAAAGAAACAATTTTCATATATCCATTTCAATATGCATTACATCTAAGAAATGACGTAACAAATTTGTTGACCAGTAAGGAAAAACAAAAAAGATACTCCTCTTCCTCCAATTGTAACAGGTTTCAGTAGATACATTCTTTCTCTTTCCAGATTTTAGTTGACCCTTCACGAAAAATATTTATAGTAATTGTTTATGTGTATAAATATTTATACATTTTAATTTAAAATAAAATGGATATTATATTTTATTAAGATAACGTTTATATATTTAGAAATATACATGACATAAAAATATGTTTACATATATATTTATAAAATTAATTTTTTATGTGTAAATATATATGAAATATGCATATATTATTATATATTTGATTATTTATAAAAAGACATTATGAAAATTGATAATATTTCAAAAAAATTAATATCAATATTTTTTTAAATAAGGAAATGATATATTATTGATCAATTAAACTATACAAGAAATTCCAATCAGGAAAATGATCCCCCCAAAAATGGTTATCCCAAGACTTCCTATAGTTTTCCAGTCGGTGGGCTTCATGATTAACCCCACACAAGATGAATGATAATTTTCATTTTGAGAATGAATTAGAAAGAGACCATATTTTCCATAGAACAATACCAAAGATGAATTCTCTCCTTTGTTGGAAAAATCATTAACGTTTTCAAGACAATCAGACTCTAAATCCTCCTAATTCCATCCATTATCTTGGGAAAGGAGGATACCTTGATGAATTGATGATGCTTCCACGAAAACTAGGATCCATCATCCATTGAAAACCAAGAACCGAGCATCAATCACTTGGCCATTATGTTGTCTGGCAATGAGCACCACCCCAATTCAAAACACTATCGAGACAGCCAGATCTGTATTGATTTTAATGAAAAATTCAGGAGGGGGAATCCAGAAAGTTTGAATTTTCTGTGATTATAGCACTAATGTACACTCATGGTTAGCCATCCACAAGTTCTTCCAATCATAGCATTATCCACACAAATTCGATCAAGTGAGGAATTCTCTTTGAAAACCGATTCATTATTGTGAGACCAAACAAGTCAAGCAAAAGAACACACTAACCCCACAACTTTTGGATCCAAAGAGGAAACCAAATCATTGAAAACATGGGGAAAATCCAAATATTGGACTAGGGACTCCTTGCACCCTGGGGATCATTCATTCCATACTCCCTCCACTCCCAGAATGAGAAGAATAGTATGCAAAGCAGTTTCAATCTGTTGAAATCACAGGGGGAACACATCAACCTCCCACATGTGTCATAGAGTAAGAATGTTGCACAACAATAGGACACCTAATAAAACCTATAACCCTAAATACTTGAAAATGGGGGGGGGGGGGTGGAGAGTGCCCAAATATTGTGCAACCGATCGTCTGGATAAGCCTGAGTAGGCCCATGCAACAAATTGACGTACACTGACCTACAAGTGTACTTTCTAGAAGCATCCCCAAACCAGCAGATTTGGTCACCACCCACTCCAAATGTAATCAAGATGCTAAAAATAAGACATCAATATGTTTCATTGAACCAACCACAAACTCTATCCCAATATTACTCTTCTAAATAATCATCAATGAGGTCAGGAACTTTTGCATATTTGAAGCCCGGAATAACAGGCAAAGAGACTATAATGTTGACCTCCTTGACTAACCACTGTTCTTCCCATAAATTCACCTTTTTCCCATCATAAATCCTTTAAACACTGCCACAGTTGATCAGAAGGATAACACCACAGAAGATTCTCTGCTTAAATCTAGTCTTGGGTCCAATAGAAGCATATAGAATGTCAGAATTTTTGAAATACTTTGCTCAAAAGACCGTAGATAAAAGGTAATTAGTACATGACATGAGGCTCCACCCTTGTTTTTCCAAAAAAGAATCATTGAACCATTGAAGGTTATTAATACTAAGGTCACCACATGACATTGAAACAAACATTTTATCCCACATGATCCAGTGGGTGTTGTATTTTCCATTAGCAAAACCTCACCATAAGTTTTCCATCTGAGATTGAATTCGATCAATAAGGGTAACTGGGAACTTGAATAAGGAAATGGAATATGAGGGGACAACTTGGGACACATATTTAACTAGCACGTCATTCCCTTCTTTGGATATGTTTCTACTCGACCAAACACTGATCAAATTATCAACTTTTTCCATCATTGACATGAAACATGTTTCATTGATCTTCTGTTAGAAGTTAGCAGCCCAAGGTATTTCTAATGTATCCAGACCATATTAAACCTTCATAATCTCTAAATCTCATGTTGCATCATCATTGTAACACCTTTGTTGAAGTCTAATTCAAATTTAGAAGCATTAATCCATTTCCTAGAATCCTTCTCAAAAACGATGATAATATTCATGATTGAGTAACAATCAACGGTAGTAGCCTGAGCAGATAAAAGGAAATCATCTGAAAAGAAAATATTAGAAACATTGAAACATACCTTGGATCCATGAATATCACCATGATCCATTGCCTTTAAAATGATATGAGAAAAAACATTCTCTACATGAATGAAAATTTAGGGAGAGATTAGTTCCCCTTATCCTAAAACTCTCGAGGGTGTGAAACTAGACATCTACTCCCCATTGATATTGATTATATATTAAACTGAAGTAGCATAGTTCATAATTTTAAGCTTCCATTTAGCTTCAAACCCCAGTTTTGATAGTACAAGATAATGAAAAGGACATTTCACTATGTGATAGTCTTTCATAATATCACATTTCAAGGCCATGAATCCTTTTTTTTCTATAGAAAGGGTCATCATGTAGTGGGATATATAATAGGAAATGGATGAATTTTAATTAATGGTACTCCATGAGACAAAATAACTATTATCTTAAAAAACTAGAAGATGGAGAAAAACTCTCAACCTAGACACCAAAATCATAGAGTAAATTTTGTAAATAACATTGCAGAGGATGATTGGATAGAACTCTGTAATCTTCTGGGGGAATTTAGATTTTGGGATTAGGGTAATAACAGTCTCATTAATATTTTCAAAGTAACTCATACCTTCCAAGAAATACATCATCTTCATGATCATGTCCAGACCGAAAATGTGCCAAATCCATTTGATGAAAAGGGCATGAAACCCGTCATGACCAAAAATTCAAAGAATGAAAATGGTGACGATCCCTTCATATTTCATCATCAAAATTATCCCTCTATAGAGAACAATTCATATCATCAGAAAAAATTATTGGGATGTAGTTGGTGAGACTAAGAGGGATGTCAATGTAGTCTTCCTTGAAAATATTTCCAAATAATTCTAGAATAATTTAATGAATTCTAACAGCATCCTGCATCACTCTACCATGAAAATATTCATGGTGGGAGATGTGAGATTTTCTCCTTCTCTTAGTATCTCTTTGGTGGAAGAATGTAGTGTTATGGTCACCATTGTTAATGATAGATTATATTACCTAGATGAACGAGTATCTTTCCTTTTTCCTTAAGAACAATATTCAAATACCTCTCAAGGTTTGAGATATCCTTAATCATAGATTCAGAAAAATTCAGGGCATAGAGAAATTTTATCCACCGTTCTGCCCTATTAATGTTTCTGTCTATGGGCGTAAACCTAGTTGAACTCCAATTCTTCAGCGTGATACTATCATTCTAGGTTTTATAGCTCAAGCACTATTTTTGAATCCACCCCAAATAGCATGAATTGACTTCTCAAAACACCAATCGTATAACCATAGACTCTCAAACCTAAACGTACACCCACCTCTACATCAATTCCATTGGGGGGAAGTTGAAAGAAGGATCAGAGAGTGGTCAGAGGCAACCGAGGCCAAGTGTTCAATAGAGTACGCACAGAAGATAGATTTCAAGTCATCTATCCCAAAAAACATGTCCAGTCTTTCAGTGATGCATCCCTCTATTGAGTTACCCATTTTCCAAGTGAAAGGAGAGCATGAAAATCCGAGATCATGGAGGGATTTAAAAAGTAGGAATTTCATAAAATCCTTTATATTTTCATCACTCCTTAAGAGTCCACTTTATTTATTCCGATATGAAAAAAATATCATTGAAATCACCCCTAATAAATAGAAAACCATAAAAGTACTCACAAATCCTATATTACACGTTCCATGATTTTCCATTATCATGAAAGGAAGGCCACCCATAGAACTCAGTGAATAACCAAGAAGGTGAACTCGAGGCTTCAAACATAACAACAATGTGGTTTTGAGTAGTTTTAGATTTTAATACCAAAAAACATCTTTCAAAATAAGACAACAACACACTACATGACCCTACCTCCCAACACAAAAAACATTCATAAAAAAGGAAAATGAACCACCTAAACGAGGTTGAAAGTCCATTGAATGTTAAAAACAAAGGATACACAAACTAAAAACGCAGTTTAAATGGTCTTATAGTAAATTTTGGGCCTTGGAAAATATAATAGTGGAATCCTCTCTATCACTAGTGTTTAGATATTATCTAGAGATTTGATTTGATATATTGAAGAGCTAAAACAGACACTCAGATCCAAAGTTCAAACATTTTGAAATTCGAGTTACATTTTCAATTTATTTTAGATCTTTTATTAATTTTTGTATTTTTTATGTCTTAAAATTTTTAATAAATTACTATTACTCAATAATAATTTTAAATTTATTAATTAATAATAGTTTTTAATTATTTTATAATCCATTTTCACAAAATACCTAATATTTTAAGTGTAAATATCTAGTTATCCTTATCTAAAATTTATTTTATTTTTAATGAAATATTATATATTTTTTTCAATATATCATTTATCAATGCTAGTAAAATAATATTGATAAATCCTCCTTTATTAATGATACTAAAAAAGTGCTAATAAATGGAGTCCCTTTAACATTGATAAAAAATTTTGAAAATTGGGTACCTTTGTTAGTGAAAAAACACTAATAAAGGGGTACTTTTAACATCATTTTTTAGAACTTTTAAAATCGACTTTTATCAGTGGTTTTTTTGCATGGATATAGGTACCCCCTTTATCAAGGCATTTTTTAGCGTTGTTAATGAGTCTCACTGCATAAATTTGTTTCTCTGGTAGTGATCCATGTGTATCCTTTTATTTTAAATTTACATATTAAAAAAAATTCATGTTTTATTTATGTTTAATTTATTTTTTTATAGTATTATTTATATATGAATTTTTTTATTATATAAGTGAATTATTTTTCCTAGGATGGGGGGTTTGTTTGGCAACTGATACAATGAATTTTTTTTAAAGGGGGGCGTAGGTGGCAATGAAAATTAAACATTTCCCTTTTTAAATGTTTGTGGATAGTAAATGCAAGTTTAATTATACATTATATTGTTTTAAATGTATATAATATGAATTATTAGTATTTGAAATGTAACTTTTATTTCATTTAAAATACTAATTTTCATGTTGGTGCATTTTCATATAGGTGTATTTGGTGTAGTATAATTTTATTCAAACAACACGTTGCATCAGTAGGGCATTTGTCAACATTAATAAAAACAATGATAAATGGATCCTCATTTTAATGATGTTGACGACAACAGTGTTTTTTAGCGCGGTTAAATTTCTTTTTGTCATGAAAAAAGGTATGGTTGTTGTTGTGGAAAATCAATTTTTTTGTAGTGACAATGATATCTATATTCAGACATAAAATGAAAAGGACTTGAAGACATAGTGGTCGTAAATCTAATGAGTACATGTTGTGTCCCTAGATGAGGAAGAAGGTAAATTTTGGATATAATTGGATTACAACCATATATCACCATGGATTTCATGAAGTATCGATGATCAGTTTTTTAAAAAATAAAAACATTATTTTTCAAATATTGATAATTAAAAACAAAATTTTTATTATCCATTAATAGTTTAAAGTGATAAAATAAGTGCAAAACTATTTTTCATAAAGATATTTTAAACAAAAATTCACTATCATTTTAAAAAATATACTATTTAATTAAAAAAATATAAAAAAAAAATTTTCATTAATTAAATTCAAATAAAAAATTTTAAATAAAGCATACATTAACTTAAAAAATAAAATTTATTTTTTATTATTCTTAAAAATAAAATAAAAAAATAAATTTTATATAAGAAATTAAATATAAAATCCCTTTTCCATATGAAATAATAAACAATTATATATTCGTAATTAAAAAAAATTATAAAAAAAATTTATCCCATATAAAATTGAAAAAATATCTCAATTTTCATGTTAAAAATTATTTTACAAAATATTTTATTTTAAAAAATATATATATACATTTTTTATTATTTATTTGGAAACTAAAAATGAATTTTCTTCTTTTATATTAAGATAAATAAAATGTTTTCCTTTTTCTAACTGATCTCATTTTAAATTTAAAATACCAAAAAAATCCCCCTTATCATTTGAAAGAAATTATAAATTTCAGTTAAATTACTTAATGTTAAAAGGAAAGCTTCGTTATTTTACCGTTAAAAATACTTTAAAAAATATGGTATCTATTTATTTTTAAAATATTTCTATTTTTTATTGTTTAAAACTATTTTAATTTGAAGTAGATTTTTTCTTATTGGGTAGTTTTTTGAGTTTATAGGAAGGAAATTTTTTTTTAACTGAAAATAAAAAATCTCTAATTTTTAAGTGAATGAATGATATTATTTTTTTAATAATCAATAATTTATTTCTATGCTTTTTCGAATGAAGTATTTTTTTTTAATTTTTTTGAAAATAATGTAAAAGACTTTATTTTCATTTAATTTATTTTATTTTTAAATAAATGAGTTTCCAATGAATTTTTTAAAAGGAAATAATGGAGTTGATTTTTTGATTTGGGATAAGTAATTTTTTTTTTACAAAACCGGGTAATGGAATGCATGAACAATGTTTATAAAAGCCACACTACTAGTCTAAAATTAATCAATAAGTTATTGCATAAATATTTTAACGTTATTATTTCTGTTTAAAAATAATAATAGTTTGATTATTGATACTTATTTAAATTATGTTTCATAGATTAATGATGTCGTATATAATATGAAATTAATATTATGTTTTTGGAAGAATTAAAAAAATTAAGAGGCCATTTTCTAACTAAAATTATGCTAAAAAAATTTCACAAATAAATTGCATAAATATATTTGTTTTAATTACAAGTTTAATTTAAAACTAATAACTATTGTCTATATCAATGTTTAGGTGGCTTCTCAATGTCACATATGGGAATATGAATAAATATCTAAACCATAGGTCTTGGTGTGTTGGTGTGGCATCTTCATGCACAATTGTAGGCCTTTCTAAATGTTATTGGGAATTCATAAACCCAGTCCATGAGGCAAAGGTTTCCCTCATACATATATTTAACACATTGGATCCCTTCATAATCAATGTATGATAACCCAATAATCTCCCTCTCATAACCACTAGTGCAATGAATAGAGAATATTTTTCGGTGATCGGGAAATTCAAATTTCTCAAATGAAACAATACAACAATCACTACTAAAAAATACTATTTTATCGCTATTATAATTTCCTTTATTAGTTCTATAAAAGCACTGATATTTAGGGTTCTATTAAAAGTGGGTCACTTTAATTAGTGCTGAAAAAAAGCACTAATAAATGCCTCTTTTATCAGCACTAAAAAAGCGTTGATAATAGTAAAAAAATATATTAAAAAATTACGATATTTAATCATATAATAATATATATATATATATAGGTCATTATATTTTTATATTTATATTAATATCTATTTATTTATGTTTTGATTTTCCATGGTGTTTTTTTGTGATGAATTCCTATCACAATTAACTCCCTGTGGTGGGAATCCATCATAAAAAACCAATCACAAAAGCCTTTATTTTTATAGTGATATATAAATATTATAACATACTGATATGAGATATATAAATAAATATACCAATACATTAAATATATATTATATTTAAATTTATATATTATTATCAAATAATATAATTTATAGTACACTTATATATTTATAATCATATGATTGTGTTTACATATATATATAAGTGTGTGTGTGTGTGGGTATATATATTATAAAATATATAAATAATATATCAAAATGTTTTTACATATAAAAGATATATTTTAAAATTACAATTCATATTAAAAAAAGATTTATTATTAACATTATTCTTGTTATTTATATAATAAAAAATTAGCAAAATAAAATTAATCAATAGAAAAATATAATAATTGGTTTTTTCTTGGATTTTAAATGAAAATCCCCACTCTAATCAGAGTGTTGAAGACTTTCTTCCCCACACACCACTCCGTCTCTGCCTCGATTCCACCACCTATATGACTACGCTGATGAATTACATCCACAAATCGTCTCTGCCTCGACAGCGTTCCACCCCTCCATGAATGCATTACGTGACCTCACTCTGCCCCACCATGACCGCCTCACATTTCGACACATTTACATCTCACCTCATCCGCATTCTGCCTCTACCATGACCTCTCGGAGTTACCATACCGTGCTTCGCCCCACACATCAGCACATCCACATCCCAACTCAATGATTGGTTATTTTTAATTATCATTTTAAACATAATTATCAAAGTCGCAGATTCTAATAATTATTTTGAATATTAATTTAGTATGGTAGAATATGTTTTGAGATTATTTGACTCACATGTAACATTTGATGTTGATTTTATTTCAATAATCTATCGTTTGAATCTTATCAACATTTAAACAACATTTAATATATATATATATTCATATATATATATATATAAATCTCTCTATATATTTGTAATCTTTTTAATTTATATTTAACCACTCATAAATGGATTTATATTTTTGTAGATCTTACCTCTCAATCTTCAATTTTACCTAGGGGTGGGAAAATAGGTGGTTGATAGAAAAATTAATTTAAAACTGAATATAAAAAATGGATGGGTTATACTAAAATGATTATTGGTTAGTAAAAAAAATATGGTTAATAACATATTTTCTATTGGTTTTGATTATTAATTATAATAACAGAAAATTGATAAAATAACTGAATTTATAATTTTTTATTTTGTTATTAATTTAATATTTTAAATTACTTATGAGATTGATTATAACAAAAAAAAATTTTTGTTTATAAATTTATATTTTTTTCAAATAAATTTCTCTGAACATAAGGATTTATATATAATTTTGAGTTTTTTACACAATTAGGGTATTTTTTTTTTAATCTAAGGATTTTTTAACATTAGTAGGATTTCTCCGATGATCAACATTCCTACAAATATTTTCCCACCTGATAAAACCAATTTTTATCTTAGTAGTACTTCATAAAAAATAAACAAATTTTAATTTAAATGTTATATAATTCACATATGATTATTTATATTGTTAGTTACAATATATATTAATTATATTATCAATTATACTACTAATTATATTATTAATGGTTATATTTTAAATTTTAAATTAGTTATTAATTATTATTATTTATTTTTATTAATAATTATATTATAAATTATTAATGCCATTGTTAAATAATTATCTCTATAAATTATATTGGCTATTACTAAATATACAAATGATATTATCAGTTATTAATTTTCTTAATTACATAAATAATTATTTATAATTATATCATTAAAATAAAATGACACAATTATAGTGAACACACAAACATTGAGTCATACGAGTCACATCATATTTTGGATTGACGTGTAGTTGATTCATACACATCATAAATGAGTTATGTATCCATTACAAGAAATGTGTCTTTTAGCGGGAGTTATTTTTTGATTTGGAAGCGGTTTAAAGTACTGCTAAAGTCGATATCTGTATAAAACATGCGGTTGTTCCTCTCATTCAATACCATAGATCCAAGAATGAGATGCATTTGTTTTTATCATCGCTAAGAAAAAAAGCGCTAATATAAGGGGGGCCTTTATCAGTGCTGGCTAAAAGTGTTAATAAATCTACCCTTAATCAGCACTAAAAAGTTGATAAATGTGTTCCCATTCTCCGTACATTATTTATCACTGATAAATGGGGGTATTTTTTTCCACAAATATAATCCTCCATCCTAAGATATCATCCAATTCCAATGTCAATAATTCGGGAAGAAAAGATGAAATCCATCAATTAGATCCCCCTATGATTGCCAAAAGCAGCTAAAAAATGAGCCTCTCAATTTTCCACTATCATAATAATGGAAAAAAACAGGATGAGATCAAAGGCATCAAAGATCTGATGATGTCGATAATGGACCCCTAGGATTTGAGGACACCTTCATCCTCCTTCAGTGTATAGATAATAACCTAGCAATTAGAATCAACCAAAACATCCTTCCAGCGAAGAGTCAAGATGGAATGCATACCCTTCCAAATATCCATAGCCTCTTCTATAGGGGGATACCAACCCACAATGTATTAGGAATGATGATCCAAAATAAAAGAGTCAACATGATCCAAGAGGACTTCTCCAAGGCCAAAAAAAAACCATCACCGTGGGTGGCTTCATATGTATTAAGTTTGAGAACACCCATATGGGGAGGCATCTAACAGGAGGGGAATAAACATGTGATGGTGGACGAGAATCCACAATATCTATCCACTGAGATCCCTAGTTATAAATCATGTAAATCCAAACCCTATTGTCTTTATAAATGTCCTAAAAATCAAAGTGTTTTGGAAATAACATATAATCGAGGCACAACGCTATTATTAGCACGGATTAAAGTTTTTAATAAAAATAATATTGATTTACGTAAAATTATTATATTTATATCCAAACATAATGTTTATTTTTATACATTAATTAAAAAATGCATGTTTATGATTAATACATATTTTGTAATAATTCAAATATATATATGATGTTTAAAAAAATTTATTTATAAGATTATAATTAAATAAATATATATTTATTTAATTATAATATTAAAATTAATTTTTAAATAATAAATATATTTATTATTTTTATCATATTTATAATTGTATATAAATACTTTTAAAATATATATATTTCTAATTATAATTACAACTAAATAAATATATATTTAAATAAATATATGTTTCCAATGAATTGGGTCAATAAATATATTGATGTGTGATTATAATTGAAGTACATATATGTTATGTATTCATCATGATTGTTCATTTATACATTACAAAAGTTAAAACACAAAATGATAGAGTTTTAACATCAGTTAATGGATAACCGATGTTAAAACAATTTTAGTGTGAGTTATAACATCGGTTATTCAATATGTGAAGTCAAAATGTGGTTTTTACCATTAGTTATTAAATAAATCATCATCCCCTTCTATTAGATGATTTACTCCCCCACATAGTGAATTTAAAATTCATAATGATGCATCAATTCCTTGTGGTGGCTCTGTTGGCCTTGTGGTAGTTCTCTAGGACCATGGAGGCTCTATTTTTGTGGCATATCATTCCACATAATTTTTTTCTTGTCTCCTCCGATAGTAGAGGCCATGACTATATAGAAGGGAATGTAGTTCATTTCGTCTCTTAGCTCAATGGATATTGTTGTCGATTCTGGTTATCAATTTATTATTGATGCACTGGAGGATGAAGAATGTGGCCACCAGGACATTGGGTCTGTTATCACCATCATCATCTCATTAGTTCTTTAGTCTCTTCTTGTCATTTTTCCTTTGTAAGGAGAGAGGACAATGATGTGGCTCATTTTATAGATACTTTTGGGAGTTGTTAAGGGATAAACTGTGGTGCAGCTAATTCATACACATCCCAGCTAACTCATAGATCATTTTCCTACAATAATAAAACAATCCAAATGAGTTTTCTTAGTTTTGGGTAGGTCAATTGTCCTTTTTAGTAAAACTGTTGTATATTTTAAATAAAAAAGAGGCACTTGTAGTCATACCAGTCACACTGTGCATTATATTGAGGTGTGGAAGATTCTTATATGTCCAAATTGACTCATGGATTTTTTTCCCCAATGTATCTATAGAATATGAATGTGTTGTCCCTTTTTTAGTACACCACTTGTTCCTTTTAACTAAAATTGATGTAAATTTTAAATAAAAAGATGTACTTTGAGTTTTACCGGTCACATCATGTGTCAAATTGAGGTTTGAATGACTTCTACACGTCCCAAATAAATCATTTATCATTTACATAATTTATTAAAACAATCCAAATATTGTTTCTTGGTTTTCAGTGTGTCACTAGCCATTTTTACCAAAATTTCATTTTAAACTAGAAACACACACTTTAACTCATACCGGTCAAATCATTTATTGGTTTGAAATGAGACTAATTCCTACACATCATATGTGATATATATATTTATTTACTTAATTAATAAAAAAATATGACCATGTTTTCTCATATTTTAATGAGTGAAATATTTTGAAGTAAAATACCGATTTTAAACTGATTATATACACATTGAGTCATACTAGTCACACCATTTTTTGGATTGAGGTGCAGCTAATTTCTAAACATTTTAAATGAATTATGAATAATTGTACTAAAGTGTCAAAACAATTTGAGTAATTTTTTTTTGGTTTTTAGTATTTTATTTGTATATTTTAGTAAAATTAATATCAATCTTAAATAAAAAAGACACACTTGAAGTCATACCGATCACATCGTATGTCAGATTGAGGTTTTGTTGATTCCTACATTTCCCAAAATCTTTAAACAATCCTAACATCCAAGTAATCCTACAGTATAAGAAAACTATTCTCATGTTAGTAATACTAAAAATTAAAAAATTAAACATAAATAGGAAAATCCATTACTTATATATCATTCTTATCTTCATGATATTTTTGTACATTATACGATCAGGTATGATGCCCATTTGTTTCTAAGAAAATGTATATCGTCTTATGAATATGATTTTTTTCAATAGTCATAAAAGTATTGGAAAAATAAAAATAACCGAAGGATTAATAAATATGTATAATTAAGTAGTAATTAAAAATACCTCTTTGCGGATGTGTGTTTTATGATGGAATATGATCTCTCTCATAAATTTAAAAACATAATAACTCAAATATTTTACAATTTTTTGTTTCATACACTATACAAACATTATGGAATATAAGTAATTTGTTTTGATATGTGTGTGGATAGAGAAATCATATAATATATACCACGATAATTATCCATTTTTATAACTTTTCATGGTCCTTGTACGCAATACTTGTCATCATGCCATGATTTATACGACATTTACACACCACCCTATAATAATAGAATCCTAATTAAAACATAATATAAATTATATTTTTATTTTTTTATTTCTAAACTTTTGGATGTAGTTAATTAAAAATTGAAAAGCATCACCACTGGTGGTAAGTTTGTTGAAAATTCATACAGTGAATTAAATAAATAAATATATTGAGTATCCAAATTGATTGTACTGAGCATCTAGTGTTTCATAAAAATAAAAAAAAGGAATAAGTAATGAATTAAATTAAAAATATATTTTAAATGATTAAATTTTATAATTTTACCCCTACATCATTGGTATTAAGAAGATCATTTCATCCCCATGTTTTATTTCAAACGAAATTCCCAATTTTTCAACTATTTCTTCCATTGGTTTGGATTAAATTTTTTTGCCTGTAGAGGTGACATAAGGACGATCGAGTCATTTTTTATGGTGAAATACATTGAATTGGTTTTGATATATATTCCTTCAAAAAATATGAATTTTTTTAGTCATATTTAACATAGAATATAATATTTTGGAAAATTAATTTAAAAAAAACATAACTCATGTATACATTTACAACTGAGGCTCCATGAAATTAATAGATGAGGATTTCATCTACATTCTTAGAATAAATTTAGTCAGTAACTTCCTATCCATACATTTTTTTCTTCAAAATAAACTATGTGACTACTAACACTTTGTATCGTTATATCCTCATGATCCTTCGATGTATGTAAATTCAGTTATTCAATGGGCGGGGTAAATGTGATTTTGGAAGATCTTTTTGATTGGTTAGTTGATCCTTTAGATGGTTGTGAGTTTACATATCATTTGAACCCCTTACCTTTGTTGGACTATCATATCAGTTGTCAGTTCAAACATTTTTTATTAATTTTTAAAGGTTTAGCATGAAAAATAAATTGGAAATTAATAGCTTCTTGTCGACATATTTTTTTACATGATATGGTGTCAATGTGATGAATGTTTTAACTGCTTGGTCAAACTTATGAATATCTTCCTCATCAATTAGAATAGGTAGATCAGAACTTGGATCATGGGTATGTTGTTAGACACTCTCACAAGATATGTTGGAAGTTTTCTATTATGTATCATTATTATTTTGGATATTGAACATTGAATCCCTCTATACAAGGCGATGGGTGGGTGTTGATAGATATAAATCATAGTAATTATCACACAATAGAATATCAGTATAGGAAAGGTATCACTATTCATCTAATTCACATTTAATAGAAACAATTATTAGAACATTTATTAAGTTGTCCAATTATCTCTTTAAGGGGACTGGCTCTCCACCAAGCTGGGGGGTGGGGCGGGATATTCACTTAATGGTTGTTCTTGGGTTATTTTTCTCTTTTATTCCTCCCATAAAAGTTTCTAGTAACTCTCTAAGCCATTTTAACTATTCTACAAGTGTAAATATTCTTTCTTTCATTTGTTTCATTTATTTATCTTTATCCTCCTCTTGTTTTTTTATCAAAATATATTTGGGGTGTCACACCAAAACCCACACCTCTGACATGACCATATTAATCTAGACACTTTGAGGCCACTGATAGTAGGTGTTCATCTGGTACTGGAATTGATGATTCCTGTGACTATGTCATATTGAAAATATAGGAAAATAATTAATCATTGTTATGTAATAGAGATTTAAATAAACAAAAAAATTATGTCATAATTATACATATTTCCAAAAAATTTAAGTGTTTTAGTCTATTAGATTCCATGTTTATTTACAAATGCCTCTTTCCACAAAACAATGTGTGGGATGGAGGTAGATTTAGATTTGGAATCATTAAACTACATATAAATAAAGGAACATAATTATGTTGTTGTTTAATATCATATACAAGTGTTATAGTAGATTTAAAATAAGTGCCATTTTTTCAAGTGAAGCATACCCCATCCTTACTTTACGGTAGGCGTACATTGGTTTTGATGCCCGTACCTTATTTGGAGCACTCAGTTGCTATTTCATAAATAAAAAATTGTCGATCAAAGTGATGAATAGATGTATTTTAAAACAACATTTTACTTTACAAGGTGTACATGAAAAGACATATCTTCACGATGTCCAGTAAATTCATCCCATGCATCATGGGATCTCATGTTTTCATACATAAGTGGTGGGTGCATGTTTATTTTTCCATCGACATCTTTAAGATGATGCCTCATTATAATTGTGTGAAAATATCTATGAATCCTTCCAACAAGAATTAATACACATTTCTAATGGGATTCACAAACTATAAATACACTCTTCATTGGATGGTGAAGAGTAATTGAATTTTCATTATTTTATTTTTTTTATTAAAACAAATAAATGATATTGTAGTGTTATTGTAATTTCTTACCACACCAGTGTATTAAGCACGGTCACATCATGGTGCCGCGAATCTACATCAATCAACATACATTACTATGTGATTATTCCAATGTTATTGTTGAACAAGGCCTTGTTGGGATTAACATGTTGGGCCATTTCATTCTATAAAAACTCATATTTGATGAATTTTATTTTCACATTAACACCCTAAAACTATGGCATTCCTATTTTTCCATCTTCTCAGGTTTTTAATCACCTACCATTTCCTTGGATTCAACACTAAAAATATGTTGTTTCTCTAGAGCGGTAGCATCATCATGTGAATATGTTCTTTGAACTTCTGCACTGGGAGAAGTAATAGGTTGAGAAACCTATTATTCTGTAAGATTGGGATTACCAACACAGGGAGAAGGACATTGTTCCTCTGCACTGTGAGCACCAGTAGGTTGAAAGAAATGTATTTACTTAGTATTAGGAGCACAAAAATGTTCTGAATCTTATATATATATAATTGGTTTAACATCTGATTTAGATTACATAAATACAATAGCGAATTAATAAAAACATGCGGTAACACAATGTATATTACAAAAATTATATAACCTGGTTATTGAAGTCTATTTTATTTATAGCTGAAGAGATTTGACCCCTCTATCAACTATCCAAATCCATTCATAATGGTCTCCTCTGAAATTCAAAACACCATCTACATTGGGACCACTGTTAAATGATTGTGACATCCCAATGAAAGTGTCACCCTCAGTTAAATTTTCGTCTTACCCTTCAGTTTTATGGTCGATAACATAACAATTGACCACTTCTAGTTTGTGGTATCTGGAACATAAAATACTTGTTCTACCTATGATGCCATTTAATATGGTTCATCTTTGTACCCTTCCTTACTGAAATCAACATTCACGAATCCCAATTCATTTATTTTAACATCACTCTTGTTATCAACCCGCTTGCATTGAAAAAGCGGCACTTGTGATGTTGTATAATCCAAATCCCATATTTTCATGATGATGCCAATGTATGACATATTCATATAAAATGTATTTCATTCCTTAGTACCAAAATCATGCATTTCTTTAAACACAAGTGTAACTCCACTAATTTTCATAGTATTGACTTCATCATGTCTATTTGTATATAATTTATAACCCTTAATTGCATTACAATTGAAAGAAAATACATACACACTTAGGCCTCTAGCTACCAACTATGTTTTTCAGAAATTTAATCCGAATTTTTATATGACTCTTTAAAAATATAGTCCTGAAACAATTTTATAAATTGTTGATTATTCATATTTGATATCCATCATTCATTCCTTGATGGATTGAACTGCCTAATAATTTATTTTTGTGTTTCAACATATGTGGAAACCTCCCAACTATTATGAAAATTTTAATTGAGGTCCTGTTTCTAATATACAATATTGATTTTGACAATATCTCTTCCTGAAATTACTTTACCCACAAGAATCCCAGTGTGATGAGATTTCGGTAAAATAATGATTTCTACACCTGATAGGTATTCGATATAGAATTCAATGGCTTTCTAAGAAATATAATTATCTATAATAAAACCCTCTGATAAACATTTATTTTTGAAATACCATTTCAAAATATTCATATACCGTTCACCGGGGTACATCCATCTATAGTGTATATGACCACATAGTCTAATCACAATCACTAAATGAACCATAAAGTGAACCATTATATGAAATAATTATAGAAGAAATAACATTTCCAATTTATATAATATGATGAAAAGTACTCTTTACATAGCCATAAATTTGTCCAAATCTATAACTTTACCACAGATATATTTGATGAAGAAACAAAACATGGTTATTGAATGAAGGAAATTATTCAAAAAAATGCAACGTAAAGATATAGAAATTAGATCTTGCATAAAAAAATGACAAACATGTGATCTAAGACCCTGTAACATTAAATTAGTTTTTAACATAATATTATTGATATTTGATGAATACCCTTCTCAAACACAAACTTCATTCATGATGTTTCAAAACTAGTATATATTTTCCCATAAATAGTGTAAGTAGCTGGAGAATGAAAATTTCAATTTTCACCCTTCACTAGCACCAAAAGTTTTTGTATTCCCATGTAAACTATGTCCAACCAAACTTTAATATCATCCTTTATTTTTTCAGGTGAATTAAGGAATGAACTGATGGAACTCTCACATTCATTTTTTCATCATTCCTAACATCAAGAAAATTTCTGACATACATAGAATTATAGTATGATAAATCAAAAATAGCATGTAAATTTTTCCAATTGGTTTTAGTAAGGAATTTCAAAAACTATTTACCTAAAGTAGATCCCATGTATTTTATTTTCTCAAACAGTTGATCACCTATTTTTGGAGACACTATTGTACGTTCTCATGAACTTCCATCAAATGATGTCATCCAAGATAGGTACTTATCCCATCGGGGTAGATATCTACAATGTCCTAAAATCAAAGTCTTCTATGAATGTTTCAACCTAATTAACTATATACCTTATTCACAAAAGGGACACCCTTTAGTTATATTAATTCTATATTCTAAAAAACATCCATAAGAAGGAAAGTAATTTATCATCCCTTACAACATGTCTCTCCATGAGAAATATTAATTTGTGTAATCATCATACATCATAACACCTGAATCATCTGAACCACAATACGATTTATAGTATTGATGGTATAACTCAAAGGGTCTCTTTTTTATTTAAAATTGACGTTGATTTAACTAAAAACCACAAGTGACATATTGATAACTGATAAAATGTATTTTTATTATTTCTTTATTTTAGGAAAATGAACTATGAGACATTTTTTATGTGTAAGATACAACCACACCTTAATATGATGCACAATGTGACCGGTATGTCATCAACTGTGTATTTTTAATTAAAATAAACATTAATTTATGTCAAAAAGAACGAGTAAAATACTGAAAACTGAGAAAACACATTCATATTAATTTTATACTATAGGAAAATTATCCACGAGTCATTTGTGACATGTAACTAATTATAATGCATAGTGTGGATGTTATAACTCAAAGTAGCTCTTTTTATTTAAAATAGAGATGAATTTAATTAAAAACAACATGTGACATTCTAAAACTCGATAAAACACATTTGGATTGTTTTTATATTTTTTGAAAACAATATAGTAGTAATTTCGGAGATGTAAGGATAATCCTCACCTCAATTCGACACAGAGTGTGTATAGTATCACTCAAAGTGTCACTTTTTCATTTAAAATTGACATTAATTTAAATAACAAAGTGGCATAATAAAAATGGAGCAATCACATTTGGATTTTTTTTTATTTTTTTGAATAATGATCTATTAGTGATTTGAAACATGTATGGATCATCAATACCTCAATACGAATCACGGTGTGGTTGGTATAACTCAATGTGTGTATTTTTATTTAAAATTGACATTAATTTAAGTAAAAACAAAAAGTGACATACTGAAATCTAAGAAAACAAATTTGTATTATTTTTATACTTTAGGAAAACGATCCATGTGTCATTTGTGAAATGTAGTAGTCAACCATACCACAATCCAATGATTGGTGTGAACAATATGACTAATAGTGTTTATTATCAGTTTAAAATTGACATTTTATTTCAAAAAGTTTCACTCACTGGAAACCAAGAAAATACACTCCAATTTTATTAATAACTTAGTACATCAATTCATTAGTCCTTTTTTGATTCGTATGAAGCTGTCTCATATCAAACTGATGCACGATAGGACCGATATGACTCAAAATGCATGTTTCTAGTTTGAAATTATATTGTAGTAAAAAAGCACAAAAAACATACTAAAAACCAATAAAACACAATCAGATTGTTTTGATACATTAGGAAAACAATCCATCAATAATTTTTGAAGGGTAAGAATCTTCCACACCTCAATAAAATGCATTTTTTGGGTAGTATAACTCCAAATTTGTCACAATTTAAAATTGACATTAATTTTAGTTAAAGAAAAAGTGACATAATCAAAATTGAGCCAACACATTAGGATTATTTTGTTATTTTAGGACAATAATCCATAACCCATTTGTAACATGTAAGAACCACCCCACCTCAATAGGATGCACGGTATGACCGGTATAACACCAAATGTTTTATTCTTATTAAATTTTGATATTTTATTTCATATTAATGTTTAATTTATTTATTTATAATATAACTAACATAATAGTTGTTTTATTATATATGTGGAATCATTTTCTCATGTTGAGATGATTTTTTCAGTAACTGATACCATGGGAGAAAATTTTTAAGAGGGTATCATGTTTGTCAAAATATTAAATATTAATGTTTTAGAAAGTTTCTTGGACATTTTTAAATGTAATTATATAAAACATATTGTTTGAAATCTAAATAGAATTATATTTTTTTTATATACCATGGGTGGAAATTTTTATATTGATGATGTCAATTAAATGTATATAGAATTTTTTCTTCTGATTATGCTGTTTAAATTGTTGGTTTTCTTCTAGGTGTGTTGTTATATAAACAACACACTATTGGAAACTAGGCCTTTATCAGCACTAAATGCACTGATAAAGTCCCCACTTATAATTGTTGCAATTTACAGTGCTTTTTTAGTTCTGTTAAAATCCATTTTGCATGTTGTGAAACGACATATGTATAGTTTTGTTTACCACTCGTCCATCTTGTTTGGTTCTCCCTTTATTGATATATCAATTTATTTATATATATATATTTCATAGTATTTATTCATATATTAATATATATTTATATTAATATATATACGTATATTTATTCATATATTAATATATATTTATATATATTAATATGTATTGTTAGTTTTATTTATATATAGAGAGGAATATTTTAGATTCATATATTTATTTTTATATTAATATATATATATGAGATTATTTTTAAATACATTTATAAAATATGTTTTTGTGTGTGTGTAAATAAATAAATAAATACATACATACATATATACAACATACACAAACACACACATATATTTATATATATATTATATGCATATCTTGTAAGTATAATTATACATATTTATATATAATCACATATATTATGAATTAATATGTATATGAACATGATATAATATATTGATAATATATATTAGTTTATTAATACAGACACACAAGGATATATATATACATTGACACACACACATTATATAAATATATAATATTCATATATTTGTGTTTAAAATAAAATATATGTTAGTTTTTATTTAGACAATGCTTATATATTGGGAAATATTTTTACATGTAAATATGTTTATTTATTTATTTATAAAATTAAATATCTATGTGTGAATATATAAACAAATATGTATATATTGTTATATATTTTGTTATAAATAATAGTAAATTTTGAAAAATGTTATAATTTTGAAACTAATATATCAATATGAATGTAATTCTTATAAATAAATTCAATCCATACTGATAAGGGAAAAAATACCCTCTTAAATGAGGCTTAAATTCCATCGAATGTAAAAAAAATTGGGTATCCAAACTAAAAACTCAATTTTGTGGGTGCATTTAGCAATGTACCGATGAAACTATCACATTAATTTTTTTAACATGAAAAACATCAAGAAAATTTCTAACATACTAAAAATTATGCTATGACAATTCAAAAAAAACTGATAACTTTATTCAACCAATTTTCATAATGTCTTTAAAAAAGGTTAACCAAAAGTAGTTTCCACATCTTTAACTTTCTCAAATAGTTGATCACCTATTACTGGAGATGGTGTTGTACATTCTTCTGAACTTTCATTGATTGATGTCATCCAAATAGGTACTTATCCCATTAGGGTAGAAATCTACAATGACCTAGAAACATAGTATTGGTTGAATGTTTCAACCTAATTGATTGTGTACCTTGTTCAAAAATGAGTCACTCTTTAGTTCCTTTAAGACTATATCCTAACAAATTTCCATAAGTAGGAAAGTCATTTATCATCCCTTACAACATGTCTCACAATGTGAAGTCTTTATTTAAGTAATCATCATACCAAATAACACCTGAATCATTCGCACCTTAATACGACACATGGTATGGCTAGTATAACTCAATGTGTCTCTTTTTATTTACAGTTGTCATAAATTTATGTAAAAACAACAAGTGACATACTGAGAACTGATAAAACATATTATTATTGTATTTATATTTTATTATAAATGATCCATGATTCATTTGTGATGTGTAGGATTCAACCACATCTCAATACGACACATTGTCTGATTGGTATGACTCCAAGTGTGTCTTTTTATTCAAAATTGACATTAATTTATGTAAAAAAATTTCCATACTAAAAACCACGAAAATTCATTCATATTATTTTTATATGTAAGTAAAGTGATGAATGGGTCATTTGGGAAATGTAGAAATCAGTTATACCTCAATATGATGGACGGTGTGGCCGGTATAACTCAAAGTGTTTATTTTTATTTAATATTGTCAGGAATTTAAGTAAAAGAGAAAAGTGACATATTTGAAACCAAGAAAACAATTAAAATTGTTTTTATATTTTAGTAAAATAGTATATTAGTCATTTGTGACATGGATGGTGTAACACCCCAAGCTTCCATGGTACACTCCTCTTTGAATAATAGAGTAGTGTGTGTTGTACGCAACCTCGAGTCCAACACACCGCGACCAATAAAAGTAGCAGTTATGAATAGTAATACCCACTTTTGGAAATTAAATAAAATTTATATTTCAAAATGATCTGCATTTTTGTATTCATAATATCGAAATTATCCTAAGGTGAATTTTTTGTAATTTTCTGAGAACATCAAATTTTTTATAAATATTCAAAAATACTTAAAACAAATTTTTTTAATCAAAATACTTTATAGTGATAAATTATACTATTGATTGGTTTTAAATTATAATTAGAATATATTTTTACCATTTTATCCAATGGTGGTTATTATAATTAATTTAACATTGAAATTGGACATAAACAATTGTCAATCTTTTGATATATATTGTTTTTTAAAAACACGCTATTTGTTGGAACATCATGAATTAATTATAAAATTATTTAATTTAACTTATATGTTTGGAATTTTGTATAATATACATCATTTTTAAATTCGAAATATCAATTATAGCTTAGGGTGAAATTTTGGCATTGTTCTGAAAAACTTCAATTTATGATGAACAGTGCAACCACTAAGTGGTAGTTAAAAAACTGATTTTTCGTTTAAATGAAACTTTACCACTTCTATGAATTTAATTTCAAAAATCCGACATACGTAGTTTTAATTAGGATGTAAAATTTGGTTCAATGGGATTAAAATATTTTTTGGTGAATAGTAACTTTTCTGTTTTATTAAGCACGATTAAAGGTAATTTGTGAAATTAAAGGTAAAGATAATGTTATAATAATATGAAATGACCATGACACATGTCCTACCCCTAGTGGATGAGTCATGGCCGACCAAGACAATCCATGTGTCAACTTGGGGACCCCATGGAGCCTCATTGGTAGGAAAATGACATGAAAAACATTTTATTTAATGTTAAAATAAAAATGTCACAAACTTGAGTTGTTTTACGAAAACAATTTTTAAATGGAGTTATACAAGTCATAATTTTGACTATAAATATTCATTAGAAAGATAAAACTATTTCCTAAATCATTATAGTTTTATCATAATTTTTATACATTAAATAAATTAAATTATTTATGACACCATGATGATGCAACGATTACCTCATTATTTAATGATTTAAATAAAATGAAAAGATATTGTAAAATATAAGATCTATACATGTCAAAAACCAATTGGATTGGTTGATTTAGAACTCTTATAACTTTATCCTAGATATATGTAATTTCGGGACCGTTTAAATCCGAAAAAAAGTTTATAATAATGCATCCTTTTATAACATTCCAAGAGTGCCCCTCCTCTCCTCTTATAAAAGGCCCCCACCACTACCACCTTACCCACACCACTCAAGCCTTTGGAACGGCCAAAAACAGCCCATTTTGTCTTTCCACACCCCAATATTACTCCTAGAAGCCTCACATTGTGCAAAAGTCCTCTCAAAGAATCCTTTGAGCTCAAATCATAAAGAGTTACCCGCTTTAAATGTAGTGTTTTCTCTTGTGTTCTTATGTAGTATTTTGCTTCTCCAACCCCCTAAATTCTTTTTATTCATTTCTTTTGTAACAAAACCAGTATCAAAAATATACTAGGATGTTTTTAAAAGAATTATTCGAGCTACACTTACACACACATACATATAATGGTTAAAAAAATAATGTTTCTGTGGATGGAGAATTTCTACCTCACAAAATGCTGATTGTTCAACACTCACATTACACCTTCAAAGGTGGCCATTAAGATGTCACTATATTTACATATGATATATAATATGTTTATGTTTTAATTATACTTTTGTGTTTTTCATTTATGGAATACCTTTATGGTTTCCATTATTGGTAAACCGGATATCTCTATTTTAGGAAGTGCGGACTACCTCCCCCTCAAAGTGATTTGAATCGTTAATGCCATATGTGGGATGTATAAAGGATGGAGTAAATGAAATTACATATGATATTATACTGGATTTCTAATATAACTGTATATCATTATGATTTCATTCCATTAAATATGAAATAGAAATGAATGTAGCGTTTATGCGTACGTATGACTTACCTTCTCCATGAACGGTGCATTTCATTTCTTACCTCTAAATGTTACGTAATATTATGAATGAATGTATAAAATCGATATATATTATATATATGATATCTAAATAATTAATATAATTCTGGATATAATGGATATTTCACCACATGAACAACTTTTATTATAAGAAGTTTATTTTTGACTCAAGTACCATAGATCAAAAAAATGACCGTTATTAACATAAATAATTAAATAATGTTCATAACATGGTAATAAGTTAGGTGAAATGAATAATGAACATGAAAAAAGTTCTTAATCAAGTAGAAATTAACTATTGATTATTATTCAGGAGATTAAAGAACGATCGAGTCATGTCAGACACCAGTTAAGGGAACTTATTAACCCAATTTATGTTCTTTGGGTTAATCTCCTACAATCAAATTATTTCATGATAATATTATGTCCCATCTTGTATTTTTACTTTCATTATGTGTAATTATAGTGAATACACATAATAGATCTATTTTAATTAAAAAATGAACTTTGTAAGGTACTTCGTATCAATCTCCTTTCATTGAGGCATATTTCGTTTTATACCCAACTTTATTTTATACGGTGTATAAAAACTTTGAGTTTTACTTTTATTCAAAAGGAATATTTTTATAGGAAGTGTTTTTACTAAATGAAAAAACAAATGTTTTTTCTTACATATGCTGTGACAATGACTTCTCTACCACCTTGACTATTATTTTAGTTTTGGATTCCTCTATAGGCCATACATTTTTTTAAATGAAAAATAAATACAATGTTTTTATTTTCTTTTATTTTCCTATTGAAAATGGTTTTGAAAGTGTTTTTTATCAATGTGTTGTATTGATATCATCTGATTGAAATGTGGAAATGTTGGGTTTCCTTTATGCATGTTTTATGTTATACGATTATGTTATGGTTTATGATATGTTTAAACCTGTTCATATGAGGAGTGCATTGGACTTAATATGTGACGGGTGGAGCCCGCTATAGCTCCTCGATGCATCGGCAGGTCTCATGAGGAAAACTAGTGTCTTGGCAGGAGGCCTTGGCTACATAGTTATGATAGTCTGGCATTATGCATTCCATCATTATGAAAGGGGTAATTGATATTTCATGTTATTATTCGACCAGTAGAATATCCATGTGATTAAGTAAATGGAATTATTTCATTTTACCTTTTCTATATTTTCTTGAAGTTCTTTTTTAAAAGTCTTTTGTTTAGTTATAAATTTCCTTAAATGTTTATGTTTATTTATGAAAGCTTCTGCTATATTGTTATCCTTGCTGAGCATCTGATCTCACCCCTTTCAATGTTTTAATTTTTCTAGGATGTGAAGAAGTATTTTAGGAATAACCTGCAGGGATAGTCTGAAGGGTATATGAGTGTGGAAAATGGAGACTATGTTATTGTATTTTTTCACTTTATAATGTAATGTAACATCTATTAATGTATCTAGTGTTTCCAAGGCTACTAAACTAATCGGTCTTTCGAGACATGATCTTTTGTGACCATGCCAATGTTACACAATATTGTAACATCTCTGGGTAACTGGGTTTAGGGCATTACAGTTGGTATCAGAGGCAGTTTAGTACTAACCTTGGAAGATATATTTATATAATCTCTGATTAGAGAACATATCACAACGATATACATTGAGGATTAGTATAGAAGAAATTCCTAGAATTTTGGTATTAAAGTGATTTTGTGAGTTTTCCGAGAAATACATCCCTGTCTGGATACGAGCAGGTAGAGGCAGCTCTGGCACAAATGTACCTACGGGTAAAACCCGAAAACACCGCTTTGAGCTAGAATTGAACGGGAACTGGTGCACGACAATGGGAATTGCTTCACTCTTGGTTACGACACTCTCGGGGGATATTCTTAGAATAATTATCATTTTATTTACAAACCATTACGAATGGTTTATGAGTATATACATCCTCAACAAAAACATTTTTATGATTATGTATTATATCCGTAAATAGTTCAATTTATGGTAAGTGTTTTACAGGTATTGAATTATGTATTTTGATTCATAAACTAATCTAGTTTATGACATTGTTTAGAAATGGCACCTAGTAGGAGGAATGCAAACCGTATCAATGCACACACTCCATGTAGGGATTTCCATCCATCTCAAGATAATTATTATCGTGTTAGTGATACAACTGGTGCTGATCAACTTATTACCATACTGGGACAACTCACTCAGGTTATGAATAATAACCTTACTCGTATGGAGCACCCTGATACACAACGTGGAGGATCAATGTTAGACCGCTTCACGAGTAAACAACCACAAACATTTAAAGGGGGTACCAATCCATTAGTAGCAAATAAATGGATAAACTCCTTAGAGAAACAATTCCACGCCTTGGGGAGTAGGGAAAGGGAGATGGTTTTCATGGCCGTCTACCGCCTCACTAGAGATGTAGATCAATGGTGTTCTCTGATTCAAAACACAAAGGAAGATGAAGAATTATCAAGTATGGAATGAAGGGAGTTTAAGGAAATTTTCATAGAAAAATAGTTTCCTCATAACCATCGAGAAGATATGGAAAGCCAATTTCTGAGTCTGATCCAGAAGGAGGATGAGACTGTCACAAAGTATGAGGATAACATTACAAGGTTAGCGAGGCATGATGTAGATTATATAAGTAACCCAAGAAGTTAGATCAATCGTTTATTTGATGGGTTAAAACTGTTTCTCCGTCGAGAATTTGTATCACAATCTTTCTCAACATACGAAGATATAGTCTCGTGCGATATAAATACAGAAAAGGATTTATCTAAATCTTATGACAATAAAGTAAAGCAAGAGAAGAAGAGAACAGTGGAACAAGAGACAAATAAAGTGAAAAATGAAAAGAAGGATTTTCCATTATGCGATAATTGTGGGAATAATCACCCTGGTAATTGTGTAAAGGGAATGGGAGTTTGTTAAAAATGTGGAGAAAAAGGTCACAAGGCGTGTGATTGCAAGGGAAAGAAAGAGGCCATAAATGATGAATGCTACAATTGTAGGGAAATGAGGCATTATGGAAATGAATGTCCTAAGCGCCAGGGAAACTTACCTTAGAAAAGTCCAAGGGATCAAGGAAAATCTTATGATGTTACTACAATTGAAGTGGAATAATTAATTATTGGTTCTTTTGGACTCAAGGATTATATTCTGGTTATAAGAATAATGTGATATATATAAGTATTGTACTGCAGTACTTGCTGTTTTCATTACGGTTTTAATATGATGAAGGTAATCATATTTTTAGTATGTGACAATAAGAGAAACTTTACTCTGTTTGGGGAATCTGATGTTACAATTGATTTTGGGAAGTTAGAGACCTTTTAGAGAAAGTCTCGGTAGAGGTATTTTGGATAACTATATAGGTTGGAATGTATTAACTTGAACTTAGGATAGTATTGTTAAAGTTTAAAACATTTCTGAAGATTACTTTTGGAATATTATAATAATATATTTTTAGGAAAAGGACAACATGCAGGTCGGGGGATAACCCGTTGCGTCGGACAAAGATGTAGGAATCAAACCCACAACCATAGTAAAACAGGCCTTTATTACCTACCACTAGCCTACTGGAAGTCCATGGTTATTAAAAAAAAGTTTTCTTAATCTAAATGGTATGTGTTAATATTTGGAACCATATACAATTATGATAAATAGAATATTTTTGAGTTTTATTACCTTTTAGATTGAAAGATTGGTTTGTGGTAAAAATTTATAGAAGAATGAAAGTCTACATGACAAGTATGTATATTCCCTTACATTCTTAGTAAATCTCCTAAATAAATTTCTCAACTTTAAAAAGGGTAACTTAAAACAAAAACACTGCCAGTTATATTTTCCAACTGGGGATTCAATGACTGTTTAACCAATAAAATGTTTGTGATTTTCATGTGGTTAACTTTTTCCTAATCCTATTTTCTAAAACTCTCCATCAGACCTTGATGGTTTTTTTTCTTCCATATCCATATTTTCCTAGAATCCTAGTATGGGCTATCTCGGGTGACTTTTGTTCTTATATTTCTTTCTTTTAATGTGATATTTTTATTAACCTTATTTTCGATGTGTGTTTTTAACAAATGTATTTTCTATTTTCATCCTTTAATTTTCAAAGAAAATTTTCAAATTAAGTGGACGCAATTTTTTGATGGAGGGGATAATGTAACACCCCAAGCTTCCATGGTACGCTCCTATTTGAATAATAGATCATTGTGTGTTGTACGAAACCTCGAGTTTGAACACACCGCGACCAATAAAAGTAGCAGTTATGAATAGTTATACTAACTTTTTGAAATTATATAAATTTTATATTTCAAAATGGACCTCATTTTTTTATTCGTAATATCGAAATTATCCAAACATGAATTTTTTGTAATTTTCTAAGAACATCCAATTTTTTATGAATAGTCAAAAATAGTTATTATAACATTTTTAGAAAGATTATTTATAGTGATAAATTATAATATTGAGTGGTTTTAAATTTTAATTAGAATTTATTTTTACCATTTTATCCAATGGTGATCATTAGAATTAATTTAACATTGAAATTGGACAAAAAAAATTGTCAATCTTTTGATATATATTATTTCTTAAAAACACGCTATTTGTTGTGACAACAAGAATTAATTATAAAATTAATTAATGCAACTTATATTTTTGGAATTTTTTTGAATATAAATAAATTTTGAATTCGGAATATCAATTATAGCTTAGGGTGAAATTTTGGCATTGTTCTGAAAAACTTCAATTTTTGATTAATAGTGAAACCACTAAGTGGTAGTTAAAATGCTGATTTTCATTTAAATGAAAGATTACCGCTTCTATGAATTGAATTTCAAAAATCCGACATACATGGTTATAATTAGGATGTAAAATGTGGTTCAATTGGATTAAAATATTTTTTGGTGAATAGTAATTTTTATTTTTATTAATCACGATTAAAGGTAAATAGTGAAATTGAAGGTAAATATAATGTTATAATAATATGAAATGACCATGAAACACGTCCTAACCATATTGGATGAGTCATGGCCGACCAAGAAAATCCATGGGTCAACTAGGGGACCACATGGATCCACTTGGGTAGGAAAATGACATCAAAAATATTTTATTTAATGTTAAAATAAAAATATCACAAACATGAGTTGTTTTACTAAAATAATTTTTAAATGGGGATATACAAGTCATATTTTTTACTATAAATATTCATTATAAAGATAAAAATAATTTCAACATCATTATATTTTTTTCATAATTTTTAGACATTATATAAATTAAATTATTTTTGACACCATGATGATGCAGCGATTACCACATTATTTAACGATTAAAATAAATTGAAACGATAATGTAAAATCAATTACCTACACATGTCAAAAACCTATTGGATGGGAGTATTTCGAAATATTATCACCTTATCCTAGAAATATGCAATTTTAGGGCCTTTTAAATCCGAAAATCATTTTATAATAATGTAACCTTTTATAACTTTCCAAGAGTGCCCCTCCTCTCCTCTTATAAAAGGCCCCCAACTCTACCACCTTACCCACACCTCTAAAGCATTTGGATCGGCCAAGCCCTGACCATATTGTCTCTATACATCCAACTCTTACTCCTAGATGCCTCACATTGGGAATAAGTCTTCCCAAGGAAGCATTTGAGCTCAAATCCAAAAGAGTTACCCGTTTTAAAGGTAGTGTATTTTATTGCGTTCTTATGTTTTATTTTGCTTATCAAACCCCCTAATCGCTTTTTATTCATTTCTTTTGTAAAAAAAACCAGTATCCTAAATATACTTGGATTTTATTTATCAGATGTATTCGATATACCCTTACACACACTTACATCTAATGGTTAATGAACATATTGTTTCTGTGGATGGTGAATTTCTGCCTCACGAAACGATGATTGTTCAACACTCTTATAACACCTTCAATGGTGGCCATTAAGATATCACTATATTTATATATGATATATAATATGTTTATGTTTTACTTATTCTTCTTTATTTTTCATTTATGGCATACCTTTATGGTTTCCATTATGGGTAAACGTGATATCTTCATTTTAGGAAGTGCGGACTACCGCCCCCTCAAGGTGATTTGAATCATTAATGCCATATGTGGGATGTATAAAAGATGGAATAAATGATATTATATATGATTATATATTGGAATTATAATATAACTTTATATCATTATTATTTCATTCCATTAAATTCGAAATAGAAAAGAAAGTAGCATTAATGTATACGTACAGATTACAATCTCCATGAACGGTGCATTTCATTTCTTATCTCTAAATGTTACGTAATATTATGAATAAATGTATAAACTGGATATATATGATATATATGATATCTAAATGATGAATATAATTCTTGATATAATGGATATTTCACCACATGAACAACTTGTAATTATAAGAAGTTTATTTTTCACACAAGTACAAAAGATTGACAAAATGACCGTTATTAACTAAAATAATTACATAATGGTCATAACATGGTAATAAGTGATATAAAAAGAATAATTAAAATTAAAAATGTTCTTAAGCCAGTAGAAATTAACTCAAGTTTATTATTCAGGAGATTAAAGAATGATCGAGTCATGTCGGACACGAGGTAAGGGAACTTCTTAAACCAATTTCTATTCTTTGGGTTCATCTCCAACATTCAAATTATGTCATTATATTATTATGTCCCATATTATATTTGTACTTTATTTATGTGTACATATAGTGAATACACATATTAGATCTATTTTATTTAAAAATTGATCTTTGTAAGGGACTTCGTCTCAATCTCCTTTCATTGAGGCGTATTTTGTTTTATACACAACTCTATTTTATACGGTGTATAAGCCCCTTTGAATTTTACTTTTATTCAAAAGGAATCATTTTATATGAAGCGTTTTTACTAAAAGAAAAAGTGAATGTTTTTTGTAACGTATGCGGCAACTATGACTTCTCTACCGCCCTGAATATTATTTAAGTTTCAGCTTCCTCTTCAAGGCATTAATTTTTTTAAATGATAAATGAATACAATGTTTTAATTTTTTTTATTTTGGTATTGAAAATGGTTTTGAATGTGTTTTTTTATCAATTTGTTTTATTGATATCTTTTCATTGGAATGTGGAAATGTTATGTTTCCTTTATGCATGTTTTATGTTATACGATTATGTTATGGTTTATGATATGTTTAAACCTACTCATATGAGGAATGCATTGGACTTAATAAGTGACGGGTGGAGCCCGCTACAGCTCCTCGATTCATCGGCAGGTATCATGAGACAAACTAGTGTCTTTGTATGAGGCCTTGACAAAATCTTATTTGTAGTCTTGGCAAGAGGCCTTGGCTACGTCGTTATGATAGTCTGGCAATATGCATTCCATCATTATAAAAGTGGTTATTGATATTTCATGTGATTATTCGACCATTAGAATATCCATGTGAATAAGTAAATGAAATTATTTCATTTTACATTTTCCATATTATGTTTAAGTTCATGTTTAAAAGGCTTTTCTTTAGTTATACATTACCTTAAATGTTTATGTTTATTTATCAAAGCTTCCGCTATATTGTTATCCTTACTGAGCATCTGAGCTCACCCCTTTCAATGTTTTAATTTTCCAGGAAGTGAAGAAGTATTTTAGGAATGAACTAAAGGGATAGTCTGAAGGGGATATGAGTGTGGAAAATTGAGACTATGTTATTTTAGTTTTTCACTTTATGATTTAATGTAACATTTATAAATGTATCTAGTGTTTCCAAAGCAACTAAAGTAATCGGTCTTTCCAGATGTGATCTTTTGTGATAATGAAAATGTTACGCAATAATGCACCCACTCTATGTAACTGGGGTTGGGGCGTTACAGTTGGTATCAGAGGTAGATTAGTACTAACCTTGGACACTAGATTAAGATAAACTCTGATTAGTGCACATAGTCCAAAGATAGACATCGAGGATTAGTATATAAGATCTTCCTAGAATTTTGGTATTATAGTGATTTTTTGAGTTTTCCAAGCAATACATCCATGTATGTATATGGGAAGGTAGAGGAGGCTCTAGCAAAGATGTACCTAGGGGTAAAACCCAAAAACACCACTTTGAGCTAGACTCGAATGGGAACTGGTGCATGAAAACGGGCCTTGATGCACTCTTGGTTACGACACTCCCTGGGGATATGCCAAGGATAATTATCATTTTCATTACAAACCATTATGAAGGGTTTATGAGTACATAATTCCTCAGAGAAAACATTTTTTTGATTATGTATTATATCCATAAATAGTTCAATTTATGTTAAGTGTTTTACAAGTATGGAATTATGTATTTGGATTCATAAACAAATCTAGTTTATGCTATTGTTTAGAAATGGAACCTAGTGGAAGGAATGGAAACTGTATCAATGCACGCACTCCATGCAGGAATTTCCCTCCTTTTCAAGATAATTATTATGGAGTTGGTGATTCAACTAGTTCTGATCAACTTATTACCATACTGGGACAACTCACTTAGGTTATAATTAATAACCTTACTCATATGGAGCACCCTGATCCACAACGTGGAAGATCAATGTTAGACCGCTTCATGAGGAAACTACTACCAACATTTAATGGGGGTAAAAATCCATATGTAGCAGAGAAATGGATAAACTTCGTAGAGAAAATATTCCACGCCTTGGGGAGTACCAAATGGGAGAAGGGTTTCATGGCAGTCTACCGCCTCACTGGAGATGCCAATCAATGGTGGTCGCTGATTCAAAACACAAAGGAAGATGAAGAAGTATCAAGTATGGAATATAGGGAATTTAAGGAAATTTTCATAGAAAAATAATTTCCTCATTAACATCGAGCAGATATGGAAATTCAATGTCTTGAGTCTGAGGCAGAAAGAGGATGAGAATGTCGCAAAGTATGAGGATAACGTTACAAGGTTAGTGAGGCATGTTGAAGATTATATACGTAACCCAGGAAGAAAGATCCATCGTTTCTTTGATGGGTTAAAACCGTTTCTCCATCGAGCATTAGTATCACAATATTTCTCAACATACAAAGATGTAGTCTCGTGTGCTATCAATACAGAAAAGGAATTATCTAAATATTATGACAATAAAGTAAAAAAAGAGATGATGAGAATGGTGGAAAAAGAGACAGATAAAGGGAAAAAGGGAAAGAAGTATTTTCCATTATGCGATAATTGTGGGATGAATCACCCTGGTACTTGTCTAAAGGGAATGGGAGTTTGTTACAAATGTGGAGAAAAAGGTAACCAGGCATGTGATTGCAAGGGAAAGAAAGAGTCTATCAATGTTGAATGCTACAATTGTAGGGAAATGGGGAATTATGGAAATGAATTTCCTAAGCACCTGGGAAGCATACCTCAGAAAAGGCCAAGGGATCAAGGACAATCATATGCTGTTACTACAGTTGAAGTGGAATAATTAATGTATTAGTGCTTTTGGACTCAAGGATTATATTATGGTTATAAGAATAATGTGTTATATATAAGGATTGTATTATAGTACTTGTTGTTTTCATTATGGGTTTAATATGATGAAGGTAATCATATTTTTAGTATGTGACAATAAGAGAAACTTTACTTTGTTTGGGGAATCTGATGTTGCAATTGATTATGTGAATTTAGAGGCCTTTTAGAGAAAGTCTGGGTAGAGGTATTTTGGATAACTATAAAGGTTAGAATGGATTAATTTGAATGTTGGATAGTATTTTTTAAGGTTAAAACATTTCTGAAGATTACTTTGGAATATTATAATACTATAGTTTTAGGAAAAGGACAACCTGCAGGTTGGGGGATAACCCGTCTCGTCGGACAAAGATCTAGGAATCGAACCCATAACCATAGTACGATAGGCCTTTATTACCTACCACTAGTCTACAGGAAGTCCCTGGTTATTACAAAAAAGTTTTCCTAATATAAATGGTATGTGTTGATATTTAGAACCATATACAATTATGATAAATATAATATTTTTGAGTTCCATTACCTTTTAGAGTGAAAGATGGGTTTGTGGTAAAACTTTATTAAAGAATGAAAGTCTACATGACAAGTATTTATATTACCTTACGTTCATACTAAATCTCCAAAATTAATTTCTCAACTTTATAAAAGTTAACTTAAAACAAAAATGTTGCTGGTTAAATTTTCCAACTGGGGATTCAATGGCCATTTAACCAATCACAAGTTTGTGATTTTCATGTGGTTAAATTTTTAATAATCCTATTTTCTAGAACACTCCATCAGACCTTGATGGTTTTTTTTCTTTCATATCCATATTTTCATAGAATCCTAGTATGGTCTATCTCGGTTGACCTTTTTACATATCTTTCATTCTTTTAAAGTTATATTTTTATTGACCTTATTTTCGATGTCGGTTTTCCAAAAAGGTATTTTCTATTTTCAACCATTTATTTTCAAAGAAAAATTTCAAATTGCGAGGACAGAATTTATTGAAGGAGGGTAGAGTGTAACACCCCAAGCTTCCACGGTACGCTCCTCTTTGAATAATAGAGCAGCGTGTGTTGTACAAAACCTCAAGTTCTAACACATCGCGACCAACAAATGTAGTAGTTATGAATAGCAATACATAATTTCTGAAATTATATAAATTTTATTTTTCAAAATGGACTTCATTTTTGTATTCGTAATATCGAAATTATCCTAAGTTGAATTTTTTATAATTTACTGAGAGCTTCGAATTTTTTTTAATAGTAATAAATACATAAAATAACTTTTTTAATCAAAATAAATTATAGTGAAAAATTATACTATTGAGTGGTTTTAAATTATAATTAGAATATATTTTTACCATTTTATCCAATGGTGGTCATTATAATTAATTTAACATTACAATCAGACATAAACAATTGTCAATCTTTTGATATATATTATTTCTTAAAAACACACTATTTGTTCTAACAGCAGGAATTAATTATAAAATTAATTAATTCAACTTATATTTATGGACTTTTGTAGAATATAAATCATTTTTGAAATCAGAATATCAATTATAGCTTAGGGTGAAATTTTGGGATTGTTCTGAAAAACTTCAATTTTTGATGAACAGTGAAACCACTAAGTGGTAGTTAAAATACTGATTTTTCATTTAAATGAATCATTAACACTTCTATGAATTGAATTTCAGAAATCAGACTTACATGGTTGTCATTATGATTAAAATGTGGTTCAGTGGGATTAAAATAATTATTTGGTGAATGTTAACTTTTATGTTTTATTACTCGCGATTAAAGGTAAATACTGAAATTTAAGGAAAAGATAATGTTATAATAATATGAATTGACCTTGAAACATGTACTACCCCTATTTGATGAGTCATGGCCGACCATGAAAATCCATGGTTCAACTTGGGGACCCCATGGAGCCACTTTGGTAGGAAAATGACATTAAAAACATTTTATTTAATGTTAAAATAAAAATGTCACAAACATGAGTTGTTTTTCTAAAACAATTTTTAAATGGGGATATACAAGTCAAATTTTTGACTATAAATATTCATTATAAATATAAAAAATATTTAATACATCATTACATTTTTTTATAATTTTTAGACATTATATAAATTAAATTATTTATGACACCATGATGATAAAGTGATTACCTCATTATTTAACGATTTAAATAAAATGAAGCGATAATGTAAAATATAATACCTAAACATGTCAAAAACCTATTTTATGGGTGGATTTCGAACTCTAATCACCTTATCCTTGAAATATGTAATTTAGGGTCATTTTAAATCCGAAAAACATTTTATAATATAGAAACCTTTTATAAATTTCCAAGAGTGCCCCTCCTCTCCTCTTATAAAAGGCCCCCAACTCTACCACCTTACCCACACCTATAAAGCCATTGGCTCGGCGAAAAACCTTCCCATGTTCTCTCTCCACATCCCACTCTTACTCCTAGAATCCTCACATTGGGTATAAGTCTTCCCAAGGAAGCATTTGAGCTCAAATCAAAAAGAGTTACCCATTTTAAAGGTCGTGTTTTCTCTTGTGTTCTTATGTTTTATTTTGCTTCTCCAACCCCAAAACTCTTTTTATTAATTTATTTTGTAACAAAAACAGTATAATATATATAATAGGATGTTGTTATAAGAATTATTCGAGCAACACTTACACACACTTACATCTAATGGTTAATGAACATACTGTTTCTGTGGATGATGAATTTCTGCCTCACGAAAAGATGATTGTTCAACACTCATATAACAACTTCAACAGTGGCCATTAAGATGTAACTATATTTATATATGAAATATAATATGTTTATGTTTTACATATTCTTCTGTATTTTTAATTTATTTCATACCATTATTGTTTCCATTATGGGTAAACGTGATATCTTCATTTTAGGAAGTGCAGACTACCGCCCCCTCAAAGTGATTTGAATCGTTAATGCCATATGTGGGATGTATAAAGAATGTAGTAAATGATATTATATATGATATTATACTGGAATTATAATACACCTTTATATAATTATGATTTAATTCCATTAAATACGTAATATAAATGAAAGTAGTGTTCATGCGTACGTACGGCTTACCGTCTTCATGAACGGTGCATTTCATTTCTTATCTCTAAATGTTACGAAATATTATGAATGAAGGTATATACGGGATATATATGATATATATGATATCTAAATCATGAATATAATTCTGGATATACTGGATATTTCACCACATGAACAACTTGTAATTATAAGAAGTTTATTTTTGACTCATGTACCAAAGATCAACAAGATGACCATTATTAACTTAAATAATTACATAATGTTTATAACATGGTAATAAGTGATATAAAATGAATAATGATCAAGAAAAAAGTTCTTAAGCATGTAGAAATTAACTCTAGTTTATTATTCAAGAGATTAAAGAATGATCGAGTCAAGTCGGACACGAGGTAAGGGTACTTCTTAACCCAATTTCTATTCTTTGGGTTCATCTCCTAATTTCAAATTATTTCATGATATTTTTATGTCCCATCTTGTATTTGTACATTATTTATGTGTACTTATAGTTAATACACATAATAGATCTCTTTTATCTAAAAATTGATCTTTATAAGGGACGTCATCTCAATCTCCTTTCATTGAGGGGTATTTTGTTTTATACACAACTCTATATTATACGGTGTACAATCCCCTTTGAATTTTACTTTTATTCAAAAGGAATCTTTTTATACGAAGCGTTTTTACTAAAAGACAAAATAATTTTTTTTTCTAACGTATGCGGCGACAACGACTTCTCCGCCGCCATGACTATTATTTGAGTTTCGGCTTCCTCTTCAAGCCATAAATTTTTTAAAATGAAAAATAAATACAAAGTTTTAATTTAATTTTATTTTGGTATTGAAAATGGTTTTGAAAGTGTTTTTTTATCAATTTGATGTATTGATATATTGTGATTGAAATGTTGAAATGTTATGTTTCCTTTATGCATGTTTTATGCTATACGATTATGTTATGGTTTATGATATGTTTAAACCTATTCATATAAGGAATGCATTGGACATAATAAGTGACGGGTGGAGACCGCTATAGCTACTCGATGCATCAGTTGGTATCATGAGACAAACTTGTGTCTTTGCCTGAGGCCTTGACAGAATCTTATTTGTAGTCATGGCATGATGCCTTGGCTACGTGGTTATGATAGTCTGTCATTATGCATTCCATCATTATGAAAGTGGTTATTGATATTGCATGAAATTATTCGACTAGTAGAATATCTATGTGAATAAGTAAATGGAATTATTTCATTTTACTTTTGCCATATTGTGTTGAAGTTCATGTTTAAAAGGATTTTGTTTAGTTATACATTTCCTTAAATGTTTATGTCTATTTATGAAAGCTTCCGCTGTATTATTATCCTTACTAAGCATCTGAGCTCACCCCTTTCAATGTTTTAATTTTTCCAGGATGTGAAGAACTATTTTAGGAATGACATACATGGATAGTCTAAAGGGGATATGAGTGTGGAAAGTGGAGACTATTTCATTGTAGTTTTTCACTTTATGATGTAATGTAACATTTATGAATTTATCTAGTGTTTCCAAGGCTATTAAACTAATCGGACTATCGAGACTTGATATTTTGTGATCATGCCAATGTTATGCAATAATGCAACGACTATGGATAACTGGGGTCAGGGCGTTATGTAAGGATCATTCACACCTCAATAGGACACACGGAGTGACCGGAATCACTCAAAGTGTCTCTTTTTATTTAAATATGACATTATTTTAAGTAAAAACAACAAGTGACATACTGAAAACTGAGAAAACGCATTCAGATTGTTTTGATTTTTTTAAAAAAATGATCTATTTGTATTTATTTACATATAGGGATCATGAAAACCTCAATAAAATTCATGGTGTGGCCGGTATAACTAACAATGTGTATTTTAATTTAAAATTGACATTTATTTAAGTAAAAAACAACATGTGGCATAATGAAAACTAACCAAATACACTCAGATTGTTTTGAAAATTTATGAAAACAATCCACAAGTCATTGGTGTTGTGTTGGAGACAACCACACCTCAATCCGACACACGATGTGACCAGTTTGTTTGAAATTTTCTCTTATTAGTTTAAAATTAAAAAATTAGTTCAAAACATGTCACTCATTATAAGACAAGAATACACACTCCAACTATCTTGATAATTTAGGACAATTATTTATAAGTTATTTATTAAATTAATGAATCAATATCACATGAAACCAATGAAAAATATGATCGGTATGACTCAAAATGTGTGATTCAAGTTTGAAATGATATTTTAGTAAAAAAACACAACAGAAATACCGGAAATTTGGAAAATGCATTCTTATTGTTTTGATACTTTAGGAAAGAAATCCATCAGTAATTTGTGACATTGAGGAATCAGCCACTCCTGAATACGATGCACGGTGTGTCCGGTTTAACTCTAAATGTGTCATTATTTAAAATTGACATTAATTTTAGTAATGGATGAAGTGAGATATTCACAACCAAGAAAATTCATTTGGATAGTTTTGTATTTTAGGACAGTGATCCATAACTAATTTTTAAGGGGGTAGGAATCAATCCCACCTCAATAAGACTCACAGTACGACTGTTATAACTCCAAATATGTCATTTTTATTAAAAAATGACATTATATTAATGTTTTATTTCATATTAATCTTTAATTTAAGTCTTTATAGTATTACAAACATAATATTTTTTTTCTTATATAGGTGGAATTTTTTGCTCGTGTTGAGATGATCTATTTGGAAACTGATACCATTGGGGAAATTTTTGAGAGGGGATCAACGGTGTCAAAAGATGAAATATTAATGTTTTTAAATGTTTGTTGGATAGTTTTAAATGTAATTATATGAAAAAGTTTCTTTTTTATGTAAATAAAATATTTTTTCTATATACCATGGGTGGAAATTTTTGTTTTGGTGATTTCAATTAAATATATATAACAGGTTTGGTTTTGCGTGTACATTTTAAATTGCAGGTTCTCTTCAAGGTCTGTTATTATTTAAACATCACACTGTAGCTGGCTAGGCCTTTATGAGTGCCCAAAATGTGCTAATACAGGCCCCCTATCATCGATATGATTAACAGTGCTTTTTTAGCATTGATAATGGCCATTTTACATGCTATGAAAGGTCATATGGGTAAAAATCTTTACCACTTGTCCATCTTATTTGGTTCTCCCTTTAATGATATATATATATACATATAGTTATGTTTAATTAATTAATTATTTATTCTTATATTAATATTGATTTATATTAATATGTAAATATATATGTATATATTTATTTATTTATTAATGTATATATATATAGTTAGATATATTTATATATTTTTATTTATATCTACTTCTTTATATATATATATATATATATTTTATTATAATTTTTATCCATACATTTATTATTATATTAATATACATTTATAATTTTATTTTTAAATACATTTATACAACATGCTTTTTTATGTGTGAGTATTAATAAATAAATAAATACATACATACATATATACAACAGACACACACACACACACATATATATATATTATATGTGTATCTATAAGTATAATTATACATATTTTTATATATTAACATATATTATATATTAATATGTAAATTCATATGTTAGAATATATATAGAATATATAAATAACTATGTTAATACAGAAAAACCCTAATATATATATTAAACATGCACACACATTATATAAGTATATAAATATTCATATATTTGTATTTTAAATAAAATGGATATTTTTTATATTTTGATAAAGCTTATGTATTGAAAAATATATTTTATATGTAAATATGTTTAAATATTTATTTATAAAATTAAATTTTTATGTTTGAATATATAAAAAATAAGTATATATTGTTATATATTTGGTTATAAATAACAATACATTGTGAAAAATATGGAAATTTTAAAGCCATAATTTCAATATGAATGTAATCCATATGAATAAATTCAGTCCCCACTGAAAAATGGCATATAGGCCCTCCAAAAATGAGGCTAAAATTCCCCGGAATGTTAAAAGAATTTGGTATCACGACATAAAACTCAGGTTTAGAGGAAGTTTCGGACTATATTTTCCCTAAAAAACGTGACAATGGGATCTCATATGTCCCCAATGTGTAGATCTCATCGTAGACTTCAATTTGATATGTAATAGAGCATAAATGGACGCCTGTATCAAAAGTTATTGTCGTTTGAAGTTTGAGTTACATTTTTAACTTATTGTAGATCTTTTATTATATTTTTTATTTTTTGTGTCTTCAAATTATTATTAAATGATTATTAATTGATAATAATTATAGAATTATTAATTAATAATATATTTTTAGATATTTTATAATCCATTTTCACTAAACATATTATATGTAAGGTGTAAATGTCTATCTATACTTATCTGAAACATAATTAGAAAATATATATAATATTAATATCAATATAAATATATTTATATATTTATAGCTGATTTTTATCATTTTGTTTGAAATATACCATTTATCAGCACTAGTAGAAAAGCATTAATAAATACCCCTCCTTTATAAATGCTACTAAAAATTGCTGATAAAAGGGTACTTTTAACAAATATTTTTAGCACTATCAAAAGTACCTTTTATTAGTGCTTATTTTTAGCACGGATAAAGGTACCCCCCTTATCAGCGTTTTTTAGCACTCCTAATGTGTGGTTCTATGAAAAATTGATTCTATGGTAGTGTACCCACCCAAGATTCCTTTTTATTTTTCACTTTCCTAATAGAATATTCCTTCATGATGATACAATCTTTTGGTTAATAGAATTGGGGTTGGCCGGATGACACACAAAGAGTTGAGAGTCTTACTTTTAGAATACATCATCAAGAGTTTATAAATATTAATATTTAATGTGATATGTATATGACACATTCATATTGTTTATGGTTGATCCATATATTACATAGTTTGATGTGTACAACAGGATATACACTATTAATAGTATTGGGTAGATTGTTGGTGAGAGACAGTAACCGATTGTTGTTGATGTTTTTTTTAAGATTTTAAAATTAATGTAATTTATTTTTTTAATTTTATTTCAATTTATTGTAATTATAGGAGATATATTATTCAATGATTCCAGATATTTGTAGAAGTTAGGCTAAGACTGATGGTGGGTACAGGGCCTCATGTGTGCATGTTTCGATGAGACAACATAGTCGTGGGTGGTTGAAAAGTGGTATTTAGAAACACATGGTGATTGAAATTGGTTTAAAATCGACACTGATTAGTTACTATGGCACTAAAGTGATGTCATCATTTGGCACCAAATGTAGTGTGTATGAGATCATCTTCCTAAAAATATGTTGTTATGTCCCAGAAAGTCTGTATAATTTTTTTTAAATTATATGGAATTATTTCGAGACCGCGAAATCTAATGGTGCATGATTCCGAGCCCTGGAGTTCCCGGAATAATCCATCAATGTTTGATTGAGTTTTAATTACCGTTTCTAAGTAATTTTCATGAAAAATTGTAATAAATCATAAACAGTAACTCAGATTAAAAATATGATGGCACTGTTGCATTCAGGATGGCAGGTTTACTCTAGGTGTGAATTAGGATTAGTCGGTGTGGGCCTCCTGTGAGAAAACCCAAAAATGGCATATGTGTAAATACAATAATTAAATAAATTATTTTATTTTTCAAATTCTTATAACTAACAAATGGTAGCTTGGATTGAAAATCTGAGACCACCGCTACACCCATGAGGGCATTCTTTATTAAAGAGGTTACTAACTTTGGCCGGCACTGTCCACCAGTGAAAGTATGTTTTTGACCGTAAATAAAATAATTAAGTAAAAATTATTTTATTTAAAAATCGTCACTTTTAAACAGTTACTCGGATTTGAAATCTGAGATTATTGTTGGGTTTTTTGGGGCGTGTTTCACTTAGGCAGAGCCAAACCATGACCGATGCAGGTCATGGGTGACTGTTATAAATTTCCCAAACATTTATTTCGAGTACGTCCAATAAACACCTAAGAGGTGTTATGTAACATTTGAATCGATGCTCAGAATTGAAATTTTAGGTCACCGTTGAACTCACAACGATGATATTATCTAAAAGAGACCATCAAAATTACCGTAGTAGGTCATGGGTGAAATATAGTTTTCATGAATTTTGTGGGTGATTTAAAAGAATAAAAATAAAATAAATAACAAATTTTATTTTATTTTTATAACCTTCCATTTGATGTTTAGTGCTGGGGACCACCCGAACTAAAAACCCCCAATTTAAATTCAAAGGTGGGGACCACCCAACCGTTGAACTCTCCCTTTAATGGGAGATATCTCTTGGTTTTCCTCCTATTGATGTGCCAACTTAATTGGTGTATTTAATATATTCTCATATTCTTATATTCCATTTTTATTCAAATAATGAAAAAGGGCCAAAACATCCAAAAGGAAAACAGCCAAGGAAAAGAGACTACATAGGTCTAATATAGTGAAGACCGAGGGCATCCTCTCTAATAATGGAGATCCATGTTGTTTTCAGACATTGAGGGGTATGAAAAAGGAATGCCTCCTGGCCTGGAGAGACAATTGATGAAATGTATTAAGAAGCTTTATTGACCTCATGCCAGGTATGAGAAACTTTTGTTGTATTGACCAGGAGACCCCGACACCTCCGGATGATGTACTCGATAGACCAAGGAACGCTCCTGATGCACTGGATAGCATTAGAAAGAAGCAAGGAATCAGTTTCCACCTCCACTAGAACCACACCCCGTTTGATGCATTCCTGGATACCTGCCAACATGGTCTTCGCCACTGTAAGAAGAGGTGTACCCTATCCCAACTTAATTGATAAATCAAACAGAACTGAGCCATTGTGACCACGAATGAGGCCCCCGCCACTGATGGTACCCAACAGACAAGAGCCATTGGTATTAATCTTGAATCCGTGAAGCGGGGGGGGGGGGCATCAGACCCAATGACCAGAGTGCGGAGCATGGGCCGGAGAAGGATTACTAATGATGGGAAGAAGGCACTGTAGAGTGGGAGCCTCCCTCCAGGCACTGAGAACAGCTGCCATATCCAGGAGTATGCTCTTTATGCGGAAGATGATGGAACGAGCAGAGGAGTCCACCCCTTCATGCAAGTACACGTTACGAGCATGCCACAAACTCCAACATCCGACGTGGAACACCAAAGTACATGCTCTTCTCTCCAGACCCTCATCACCTGAGCCGTGAAACTAGTGAGTAATGAAGTGTTGATCTTCCATGGTGGGAAAAGAAAAACCTATTAAATCGCCAAATAAAGTACACACCTTTCCCGCCCAATATCTTTCAAAGAACAAGTGATCTGAGGATTCCTCCTTATGCTGCATAAAACAAATGCATTTGGAAGCCTTTCTCACCCTGCATCTTCTGATGTTCTCATATGTCAGAAGGCCTCTGTGATGGATCCTCCAAGAAAGGATGTTAAATTTTGTGTGGATAGCTTTATCCCACAACACATCACTCCCTGAGACCTCCACCGATTGCATGACAGACACCAGATGGTAGTATTTGGACATGAATATTCCATACGGCGATGGGGTGAATACACACTAATAAAAACGATATATGGATGTGAATCCATCGATGCAAGGATCACAAATAAGCGATTGTTTAATTATTTATGCTTGGAACAATGCCATAATGGCTCGCGGAAGGAGGTGACCAAATATTTATTGGCACAAGAAATGAAATATTCTGTTGAGCGTGACATATGGACATGGAGACCTCGACCCAAGGATAACAAATATGCGATCATTTTATTTTTCAAGATTAGAACGAAGATGCACCACCCAACGGAAGGAGTGACATGGTGGAGAATGGAAGTCTGGTGTGGTTGGTGCAGGTGGTGTGCATGTAGCAAGAGAGGCCTAGTGGCTTCGGCCGACGACGAGGAAGATTAAGTAGCGGCACGAGTAGGCAGTGCGGAGGAGGTGGGTCGTGTGCGAGGTGGAGGTGTAGTGGATTCCCGGTTCGTGTACATGGGTGAAAAATTGTGGAAGATGAAAATTAGATTGGAGAGAGGGAGAAATAGATAGGAAAAAAAATTATAAGAAAATTGAATATAAAAATATAGATAGATGTGTTATTTGGACCCGCGTGCATGAAAATGGGATACCCCTCTTGTGCATGAATCTCAAATGAAATTGGAGAGAGAAACATTCAATGAAATGAAATAACAATAATATAATAATAATATTATTATTTATGGTTGTTAAAACCCTAATTCATCTGTAACTTATCTGTGCGACCTCGGTTTCACGAATTGCCAGTGGCAGTGTGACCCTGACTTCGAGACGAAAATTATGAGTCCAATCTTGGATGTATTTTTTGAGGTTTTGGATCGGGTACCCGAAACGCTCAAATTATAATATTAATAATATATTATTATTAAATGTTCTACCCTCCATAACTCTTGTGTGTGATGTCCGATTGACTTACCGTATGTGGTGATGTTATGTTGTCATTAAGATGGTTGATTTAAGTTTAATGTTGAATATTAAATTTTTGTTCATGGCTTAGGTTCACAAAACACCACATAACAATAATATTATTATTGTGGGATCCTGTATTCGACATGTCTTTGTCATACAGTGTCGAAATGAAGAACTACCTATGGAACTATAAATCTTGGATCGAGACGGTCTTTTTGGTTTACCCTACTTGAGTTTGGATAATGTTGGGGTACATCTGGGTTTGATCGAGCACGAATCCAACCGGGACCTCGGGACTAAAAGGCCAATAACATATAGACTGAACATCTGATTGATGCACCGTTTATTGTGTTGGTACCCCTTTTACATGGAGGTCCTTTTGGATACATCTTCATGGGACTCTGTGGTAGATGGAGGATCGACCAGTGGCTTGAGGAGCGGACCCTATTAGAGACAAGTGAGCTTAGTTTAGGAACACTTTAGCTGACTATGATGATGTACTATGATCTTGGCTGGGTCTAATGACGTACTATGATGATGTACTAGGATCGTATGTCTATCTGAAGACATACTGAAAATGTACTAGGATCATGTCTGGGTCTGACGACGTAATGATGATATACTAGGATCATGTGTGGGTCTGACAAAGTACTGACGATATACTAGGATTCTTTGTGGGTCTGACGACGTACTGATGATGTACTAGGATCCTGTGTTGGTCGGACAACGTATTGATGATGTACTAGGATCCTATGTGGGTATGATGACGTACTGATGATGTACTAGGATCATGTGTGGTTCTGACAATGTACTAGGATCCTGTGTTGGTTTGGCAAGGTACTAGGATCATGTGTGGGTCTGAGGATGTACGATGATCCTCTGTGGGTCTAATGATGATTTAGGATCCTTCATGGATCTGCCTCTTAATAGAGTAAAATTATTCAGTATTGACATCTAATCATCTCTACTATTTTGCCTAAGATATATCTGGTGTGTGCTGAGTCTGTACCTTGTGGTATTTTTCCTTTGTGGTGATACCTTGGTGGTATCTTCTATGTTGTGTACCTGTGTGGTACTTACCTTTGTGGTATTTCTTCCGTTGTGAAATAGTTTAGCTCTGGGCTGTTGAGTAGGAATCTGTGGTTCCTCATGATTGAGATGGGTATACCTGATAACTTAGGTATATGTATGGGCATATACCTAAGTATGGTCGTTAGTTGATTTTAGGATTTTTTTTACCCTTTGTGTATTTTTTGAGACTTTGAGGGTGTTAGGGTCCCTACTGAGTATCGTTATTCTCACCCCTGCACGGGTTATGCCCTCACCTTGTTGTGTTGGTTGCATATGATGGACAATGCTGACTGAGGACGGGGGTTCTAGGACAAGAGGTATCTCTGAGGTGGACCCTAGATGAGGTGTACCATAGAGACGACTGTTCGAGAGATATACCTACCCATTAGGTAGGATCCTTGGATAGTGTTCACAGGAGTTGTCTAGTTTACTTATAACTTATAGTTTCTTGTAATTTCTAGTTGGGCTTGTATTCTAGCCCCTTTTACTTACTTTAATCAATCTATTTACTATTCAGTTTACCTTGTGTTCATATCCAGTTGTGTGCTTGGTTGTGTGTGTATAGGTCATAAAGGCAATGCCATCCTGGTTTTAGGGAAATACGTCTTCAATGCTAGTCTCCAGCCCCTGGCCTATGGAAGGCGGGCTTGGAGTAGTCACGACACAGGCCCTCGGGGACAGGTCATGAGAAATTGGTATCAGAGGAGTCGGTTAAACCGTAGAAAATAAGACTATGATCTTTTTAAGAGCAATATTGTGAAGTATAGTGAGTGAGGTTATCAGTTTAGGGAATCCAGTGTTGGTGCGGCGGCTGACGTATCCATCCACTATGACCCTGACTTATGATTTCTGACTCAGTGCATGAAAACTCTGATTGTGTGTGGGTTTTGAAAAGTTTTATTGTGTTTTATTTGAGTCCACTCATTAGGTATAACTGAATGGGAATGGAGTACCTATTTCTTATCATTATGTCGATGCGTAGACAGCCAACTAGGATTCCCGAGAGAGTACATGATGAAGGCCCACCGTGCGACGAGGCATCGGTGTAGGGTCGTCTTACTATGTTGGTACCTTCGGGTGGTGTACCTGCAACACCACCACTCATTGTTCAGTAGTTTCCACCAGTCGCACTGGAGGATGGTGCACGTCGACTAAGCATATTTCATGCGTTCCAACACTAGAGGCCTTTGATGTTTTGAGGAGAGAAAGATTATCACGAAGCTAAGGGCAGGCTGGAGGTGGTTGCTAGAGTCTTCGCCTAGTTGAGACACTGGTAGAGATGATGGTGATCATAGCTACTAGAGTTTTTCAGTGAGTGTCCATGAGGATGGTCCATGTAGTGATGAGGCTTCTGTAAGTGGACCATTACATGAGATAGTACTATTAGGTAGTGTGTCATCTATATCACTTCTTGTTGGTCAGCAGTTACAACCAGTGGTAACGGTAGAGGACACATATAGGATTAGTGCATTAAGTGTGATTCAGCATCAGATACCCATCAGGTTCCGAGGTGATCTCGACTCATAGGATGCTGAGGAGGTGGCTGAGAGTTTTCTATAGCTTCTATAGCTTTGGGAGGATGACATGTCGATTGTTGAGTATTCATCGAGGAGTACCAATCATTCCTTGTACTAGATGTATACGATAGAATCAGTGCTTCAGATATTGGATCTCTGAACAAGGTGTCATTTGGGACATTTGAGCTAGAACTATTCTTCTATGCATTACTACTTATGTTAGGGTGCTATAGATAACCGTTGTGGTTGAATATTCTTGGGATGAGTGGATGCATCCAGTGAACATTAGTAGTGGGATTGTTGGAAACTGGCGCTAGTCTCAGAGACTTGGGCATGTAAAATGTTTCAGGAAGAGGATATGATAGGGACAGATAAATCTGTAGGGCTATAGACATGGAAACAAAGATTGCAGAGCAGCATGAGGTGGTGTACACATCGACATTTTACAAACCACCCCCTATGTGGTCCCCACCAGGCTCAGGGAGATGAAGGACATGGGAAGGGAGTAGCTGCATACAGTCAAGGAGTGAGAGACAATTCGAGGTACGATCTGTGTCTAATACTAGTGGTCGTATCAACATACATCAGAACCAATAATTCCTTCCTTTTATAGGTTCCGGGCACTGCGAAAGATCCTGGTTTGATGCACCCACATGGTTATTTTTCATTAGAAATGATCAATCTGGGATCAATACGACGATAAATGCCAGTCTCCATGGATCGAATCATAGAAATAGTCAAAGAAGAAGGATGGTCCTAGAACCAAAAACGAAGACCATCAAAGGGTGATTATAATAAATTCAATTAATTGGCAAGAAGTACCTTTTGGGGTGTTCTTTCTTCGTTGATATTATTGATCACGTTCTGATGTGATTCATCGTTGCGTCGTAGAAGCCAAGGGTAGACTTCCTATAGTGGTGATCCACACATGCACCACATATCTCTGTACGTCGCTAAAGGATTTTCTGGGTTCTAGTGTGGAGAAAGATTTTCTTGCATTGTCTTCCTTTGATTGTTTTGGTATGATGTAGGAGGATCTCTCTTGGTCTTGAGAGAGTTCTTGTATGAAAGAGTTCTCTCAGCCTTGAGGGAATTCTCCAAAATTGTTGTGCACAATGATTGGGGAAAATTGTTGGGGTTGTGAAGATATTTATAATCAGGTTTGAGGTTATAGATTTATGAAAATAAGTAAACGTATAATGAATTTTATTTATTTCATTATCTCTTATTAAAAACCCGCATATCGAATAATTAATTCCTTGACATGCACCCATGCTGATTGTAATAAATATCATTTAATAAAAAAATATTATATCTTCAAAATCCTGACTGAAAAACTAAACGGCATGTAATAATTAATAGACGGTGTGTAATTCTTTTTCATAAAACTACACAGTGTGTAATCGTTAATACCCAAATTTTAATTATTTTCATTTCCATTCCAAAATGGAAACTACACAGCGTGTAAAAATTAATACACAATGTGTACTTGTTTTCAAAATAAAAATTACACGACATGTAATCATTAATACACGATGGGTACTTGTTTTCATTTTATTCTTCCTCCAACCTTAAAACAATTTAGGCGTCCTTGAATAATTATTAAACCAAGTAAAGTAAAAATATTTATTCTACTTGAGATACTTGTATACACTTAGGTTGTGACCGTCTAGCCCTATTTCTCGTTGGAATTAAGTGGGCTTGCCTCAAGTCCAAGAATATTGTCTAGCAATTGGACAAGGATCCCAAGAGAATGATGTTGAATATGGATTGATGTGTCACCTCATATGAACACTTACCATGCAATTGAATCCCTTTATCTCAGTTTCTCATCAAGCAGGTTTCATGGGAGTGTCATAAACCTATATGCTGGATCTGTCGTTCTAGGACTACCTGAAATTATCCCATCATTACACTATGTCCATGGAATTTCATGTGACGGTACTATTTCAATCAAATGGTCAAGATATCAACTTCCATTAATGTTAGGGAAAAATCCTTCCTCGAATTATCCATTAACAACATGTCATTCATGATGCACCCCACGTACCCTACATCCTTCCAACTCTCTTTGTAGCGGTTTTCGTCAGCAAATCTATGTGTGTGAGTCATGACACGAGTTAATGATAATATTCTAGTCTAAGGACCACTACACGCGCTCATAGATAGCAATTTATGATGGCACCAAGACATGCGGAATTACTACTGGCGGGTATGTTCTAATAATCTCCCATCTTGGAGATTACCATGTGAAAACTCCACGAGAGAGAGTATCAACCTCTTATGAGTACTCGCACATGACGGTCCGTATACTATGTGTCCTATCATAGTATGTCATTCAACCATAGAACTTTATTTAAGAATATTGTTATATCATTTCAAGGTTCTCATCATATCAGGGATCTTCGATGACCTTATTAATGCAATAAATATTCCAGGACATTATTATATTATATTATATTCACGCAGAATAATGAACAATATATAATAAGTGTACATTCATGTAATCAAAGTACAAATAGTTGGTTCTCAAGACACCAACTATAAAAAACACCCACATTTACTAGATCCAATTTCCTATTACTTTTAGTCCACTAGACCTCACATGATTATCATGTTTCTACTGAGTCAGGCATCAGTCAAGGAGTATGCCACTTTGTCTTTTTTTGAAATATTGCTCACTACAACATCACCTTTCTGAGAAAAATCCCTCATGAGATGATACTCTTGAAGTATGTTTTTTATCCACTGATGTGACCTTGGCTCCTTTTCAAGTTCCACCACTGGAGTGTCATCACAATAGAGCATGATAGGATCTTTACTTCTAGGCACTACATCCAACTTTTGTATGAAGCTTTGCGTCTATATTGCTTCATTATCTTCCAGATATGTTGTGATATACTTAGACTCCACTGTAGAATCTGCAACACACTTTTCATTGAGCTCTTCCAACTCACTGCAACATCATGTCATCTGGACAGTTTGGAAACTAGCATTTACATGTCCTATAATGACTAGTTCCCCATATCCTACATAAACCAAGAACATGTCCTTAGTATGCCTCAGATACTTAAGGATAGTCTTGACTGCCATCCAATGGAGGTCTCCTGGATCAGATTGATATCTGCCTGCCGCACTTAATGCATAATCGACATCTAGCCTCATAAATAGCATAAAGTACATGACTGGCCCAATAGCAGATGCTTAAGTGATCATTTCCAATTTATTTCTTTCCTAATGTGTCTGAGGACATATTTTCTTGGAAATATGAATGCCATGTGACACTAGCAACAATCCCCTCTTGGAATGTTCCATACTTATACTCTTTAGTATCTTGTCAATGTATGTTACATGGCTTAGGCCTAGAATTCTCTTGGATCTATCCTGATGGAACTTGATCCCAAGAATATATGTTTCCTCTCCCAAGGCTTTTATAGAGAAGCATTTATCCAACCATTACTTAACTGTCAATAAGACAGGTACTTCGTTTCCAATTAGTAATATGTCATCAACATATACTAATAGGAAAATGGTTGCACTTCCACTAAACCTTTTGTAGAAACAAGGCTCACATTCATTCTTAACAAAGAAAAATTATATTATGGCTTCATAAAAATGAATTTTCCATGACCTTGATGCTTTATTTAATCCATAAATGGATTTAAGCAACATGCATACCTTTTTGGCATCCTTTGGAGTCACAAACCCTTCTGGTTATGTCATGTAGAAATCTTACTAGAGGTTACCATTAAGGAATGTTGTTTTCACATCCATTTTCCAAAGTTCATGGTCATGGTAAACAGAAATGGAAATAGGATTTTGATGTATTTCAGCATCGCAACCAGTGAAAAGGTTTCATTATAGTCAATTACATGATGCTGTCTAAAACCTTTTCCAACCAGTCATTCCTTACAGGTGCTGCCTTGTTCCTCCATGTCCAGTTTCTTCTTGAATACCCATTTATTACCAATAGGATTTACATCAACTGGAGTATCTACAAAAATCTAGAATTGGTTTTGGTACATGTAATCCATTTCAGAGTCCATGGATTCTTGCAAATTGGCAATGTATGTGCCCTCAACTACTTCCTTGTAGTTAAGAGGATCATCACTGTCAACCAATAATGAGTCACCATCCTTGGTGACAAGAAAAATATATCATTTTGGTTCTCTCACCTCTCTCGTGCTCCTACATAGTTCTTGTATCTCTAGAATATATTGTTCTTCAAAGGGTATTTTTGGTATCTGTTCTTTTACCAACTCTTGTGGATCTTGAGCCTTGGCTTCATCGAAGTCTATCTCAATCCCACTATCTCTTTTGGAGATGTACTCCCTCTAAAGTAATATGGCGTGTCTTGCCACTATATCCTTTTTATCTAAGGGGTTGTATATGGAATATCCTCTTATTTCATTGGGATATCCTATAAAGATACACTTTGTGCCTCGGGGTGCATGTTTGATACCTGAGGAGGCCTTAACAAATGCTTCTCTACCCCACACATCTAAATTCCATAACATGGCTTTGTTTCCACTCCATAACTCGTATGGAATACCGTTTATCAATTTAGTTGGTACTTGGTTTAGTATTTGTGCTGCTGTTTCTAATGCATATCCCCAAAAGGATAATGGAAGACTCGAATGACTCATCATTGATCTCACCATGTCCAATAGGGTGTAGTTTCTCGTTTCACATACACCATTCCACTGAGGTTTGTAAGGAGGAGTGAGTTGAGATAGAATCCCAAACTCCAGTAAGAAATCAATGAAGTCCTAATTATGATATTCTCCTCCTCTATCTGAGCGGAGATTCGTAATATTAATACCAAGTTGGTTCTCAACTTCATTCTTTTATTCTTTGAACTGATCAAAAGAATTTGACTTCTACTTCATTAAGTAAATATATCCATATCTACTAAAATCATCAGTAAAAGCTATGAAGTACAAGAACCCACCCCTTGCATGAACTAGAAATGGTCCACACACATCTTTTTGTACTAGTTCTATAATCTCTTTAGACCTATCACCTTTCCCACTAAATAGGTCTTTGGTCATTTTTCCTTGTAGACATGCATGTCATACACCAAGTGGTTTTAGTTCGAAAGAATCTAAATACCCATATTGATGTAATTTTGTCAAACGTTTATCATTGACCTCACCAAGCTGGTGATGTCAATGTTGGGTGTGGTATGAGTCATGTGAATTAACATTGTAAACTATTTCCGTTACATGGTTTGTGTAGTCTAATACATAAAGGCCGTTATATAAATGTGCCCTTCCAAGACAAATTCTATCTTTATAAAAGTATCAGTATTCATTTCCAAACATGAAGATGAATCCTTCAGTATCTAGCATGGATACTAAAATAATTTTTTGGGTTACAGAGGGTATATAATAACATCCTTTCAATACCAAGACCATCCCATTAGGCAATGTGAGGTGGTAGTCTCTAACAGCTACAATAGTGAGTCTGGCTCTGTTGGCTTCTTGTAAATCCACCTCACCTTGGTCAATCTTTGTAACTCTACTTGGTTCCTATATTTGGATACAAATGTGAGCACCACAAGTTGTATCAAATACAAAATTAGTAGAAATGGATATATTGAATTCAATAACAAACGCACCTGAAGCTTCCCCTTGCTTCCTTGGCTGGGTGCATTTTTTCTTCCAGTGGCCCTTCTTGCCACATGAGAAACAAATAGGCTCTTGTTATCTTTCCTCCCCTTTGATCTTCCTTTTCTTGGATATCCTTGAAAGAATCTTTGGGCTTAAATCTCTTTTCCTTCCCATTGATTTTATTCACCATAAGGAAAAAAATATTTTCACGCTTCTTATAATTTTCCATGTGGCAAATGAGGATAAGGAGATTAGTTAGAGACTTCTCAATGTTGTTCATGTTGAAATTTACAACAAAGATAGAGAAGATCTAGAGGAGTGATGCAAGAATGAGATTGTTACCCCGTTCTTCAAGGAGATTAAACCCTAAATCCTCCAAGCACTCAATATATCCAATGAGCTTGACTACATGAGTCCCAAAAGGGGCACCCTCTCCAAGATTTCCCTGGAATAGAGCCTCAGAGATCTCAAACATTTCCAATATTTCTCTCTCCTGGTATAGTCCACGGAGGTGCTCGAGCATGTTATTGGCATCCATGTCTTCATGAGACTTCATCAGATCACAAGACATTGATGATAACATCATACATTGAACATCAAGTACATCATTAAAATGTTGATCGTAGACTATGAAATCTTCATCACTCGCCCCTTGGGCAGGCGGATCAGGAAGTGAGGACTCCAGCACGTAAAACATCCGTTAATGGTATAGGATAACCTGAAGGAACATAAACCATTCCTGGAAGTTTTTTCCAATGAAGATATTGTCTTTATCCATAATTGATTGCAGATAAAATGTGGTTGAAGATTTTGTTATATTGATGATACAAATTAAAAGAGCATATTTATCAGTACCATTTGATTACATTTTGTGAAAAATAATAAATGAATTTATTAATTCTACCACTATTTTATTAAGTTCTAATGACCCTCACCATTGAACTTGGAATGTCCAATTATCATGACATTCTAGTGGCAAGGATTCATATTACCTTTCGCATAACCCCAAAAAGGGTTGGTCAAGCTATTTGAAGGTATTTAGGTAGGCAGGTCTTTGCCAACTATGAGCTTATAGTTCCTTGATCTGTTGAGCGGACTCCCCAATCCCGAAATCCTGAAATATATTTCCTCAACACATGCCTCCATTTTACAACAAGTCTATCAAGGTCTACTCTTCTTGATGTACAATGATTAAGTAAACTCGAATCTTTCATAAGATGTTCCTTTATAAAAGTATGTGTCCCAACAAGGGTTGGTCAAACACATAGTTCAATTGAGTATTTCCATTAATAAAGTAACAGAATGTTTGGTCTAACTTAATATGGTTATTTTGGTATTTTATTCTTTTTTAAATGTTTATCACTATCACATGCTTGTTAATTTAAGTGATTATTACTTAATTGATTAAACATGTTATGATAATGTTTACTCGTTGTCCGATTTTTATTTTATTCCATCTTTGCATGCTTGTTTATTTCATAAATTATTTGATAACGACAACACATAAATAATAAATAAACCATGCAATCACATACAAATAAAATAAGATGTCATGATCATGAGAATATATTGGTTAGATTATCTAATGGTTTTGATAAGATAAACCTGACATAGATAAAAACGCCTTGAACCTGATGGTTCATGTTTTGCATCTCCCACCTATCCACCTTTTTATCTTCTTGGTTTAGTTTTACCTCAGCTTCGGGTTTTGAACCATCTCGTCTGACTTGGGAGATCCTCCATTACATTGGGTTTACATTAAAGAAACCATGGGCATGCAGGCCCAACATATTATTGGAAGAAGGCTCGTAGGCCAACAAATTTAAATTAAATAAATTTAAATGAAACCATACACACACATATTGTCTTTGTTCTAGCTCATGAGAATACATATCATGTAACAACATTTACGCATATTTATAATTCAACTTGTTTTAACCTCTCATTCATTTATGATAAGTCGCACTTGAATTAAATTAAATATGATCTTATAATTAATCATTTCTTTATCTTAAATTCCTCTCTAAATTTACATTAGATTATTCTCATCCATATTCCTTGTAAAGGTCTTTGTACATTGGAGGAAACCTGGTGAAATTCCATTTTGGAAATTACACGACATTTAGGATATATTACACAGCGTTTATTTTTCACCCATTATCCAAAGTACACGCTGGGGGCTTTGGAATGTTTTTTGTACATTGGAAATTTTAGAGTACACGACATGTAGATTAATATAACACGGTGTGTACTTCCTTGTTACGCGGTTACCGGCCTGGAAATCCCATGTATGGGGTACATGGATTCTCCATGTACACGGTTTCACCTTGGTCAGATCAGACTACACGGTGTGTTGATTAAACAAACATGTCGTGTATTTTCGGTTTCCACGTGTCGTTCAATTCTGGTCAACACGGAGTGATAAATAATTAGGCATGTTCAATTCACATGGCGTGGTATGGCAGACCAGTACCAGTTTGATGAACCTAAGTACATAGCGTATAGTTTTCACTACACGCCCTGTATTCCTGTGTTGTACAGACAGAAAGAGCCGCTCCTAAGGATGTGTTCCTCATTTTTATTTTAATCAAAATTTAAATTAAAAAGTCATTTCTATAATTTCAATCGAGAAACGAAGTAGGAAGAACATATCTCATTCATTCAGTCTAATAGAATGATTTATATAGAATTGAATCAAATATTAATGCATAAATTATCAATGAAAATTAAATAACTATACTCAACACTATAACCTCACTCTAATACCATTTTATGGTTTTGGGAACAGTGGGAGCTCATGGGTGGAAATTCCCACTTGGATTTTTTTTATTATAAATGATCAATTCAGGATCAATACGATGATAAAATCCAGTCTCCACGGATCGAATCACAGAAATAGGAAAGGAAGAAAGATAGTCCCCTAACCAAAAATGAGGACCATTATAATTAATTTAATTAATTGATAAGAAGTATCTTTTTGGGTGTTCTTTCTTTGTTTATATTCATGATCACGTTCTGATTTGATTCATCATTGTGTCACAGAATCCATGTGAAGACTTCCTCTAGTGGTGATCCACATGTGCACCATGTATCTCTGGACATCGCCAAAGGATTCTCCGGGTGCTAGCGTGGAGAAACCTCTACTTGTGTTATCCTCCTTAGATAGTTTTTATCCAATGGAAGAGGATCTCTCTCGATCTTGAGTGCATTATTGGATGAAGGAGTTATCTCAGCCTTGAGAGAATTCTCTGGAATTTTTGTGCAAAACGATTGGGGAAATGTTTCAGGGTTGTGAGGATATTTATAATCGGGTTTGAGGTTATAGAGGTATGATAATAAAGAAACGTGTTACACAATTTATTTATTTCATTAACTCTTTTTGAAAACCCCCTTGTCGAATAATTAATTCCTTGGGATGTGCCCACGCTTATTAAAATAAATATCATTTAATAAAAAAATATTATATTTTCAAAATCCCAACTAGAAAAACTACATGGCGTGTAATAATTAATACACGGTGTGTCCATGTATTTCATAAAACTACACGAAATGTAATCATTAATACACAACATGTACTTGTTTCTTCATTTCCTTTCCAAAAAGAAAACTATACAACATGTAATCATTAATACATGGTGTGTACTTGTTTTCAAAATAAAAAATACACGACGTGTAATCATTAATACACGACATGAACTTGTTTTCATTTTATTCTTCCTACAACATTAATACGATTTAGGATTCCTTGAATAATTATTAAACCACGTATGGGAATAATCATTATTATACTTGAGATACTTGAATACACTTAGTGTGTGACCCTCTAGGCCTCTTTCTCGTTGGCATTAAACGGGCTTTACTAATTTCCAAGATTACTGTCTAGTAACGGGTCAAGTAACCCTAGAGAAAGAAGGTGACAATGCATTGACTTGTCACCTCATAAAAACGCTTACCATGTAATTTAATCCCTTTCTCTCAATATATCATCAAGAAGGTTTCATTGTAGTGTCATAATCCTATATGTTTGATCTGTCATTCATTGACTACCTGAAATAAACCCATCATTACATCATGGCCATGGAATTTTATGTGATAGTTCTATTTCAATTAAAGGGATGAGATATCATCTTCTATAAATGGAAGGTATAAATCCTTCCTTGACTTATCCAATATCAACAGTTCATTCGTGACACACCCAACGTACCCTACATCCTGCCAACTATCTTCATGATTATTTTCTTCATAAAATCTAAGTGTGTGAGTCATAACATGAGTTAATGATAATCTTCTAGTCTAAGTACCATTACACACACTCACAGATAGTAATCTACAATGACACCAAGACATAAAGAATTACTACTCACACGTCTGTTCTCATAATCTACCATCTTGGAGAATACCAAGTGCGAACTCAATGAGAGAGAGTCACATCTTATTATGACCACTCACACACGATGAACGATATAATATGTTTCCTATCATAGTATTTCATCCAACCATAGAAAATTCTTTAAGAATATTGGATTATAATTTCAAGGTTCTCATCATAGCAGGGATCTTCAATGACCTTATTAATGTAACAATATTCCAACACATTATTATATTATAGTCATGCTGAACAATGAATAATATATAATAAGTGTACCTTCATGTAATTAAAGTACAAAATGTTGGTTCTCAGGACACCAACTCTAACACCTTACACAAATCTTTTCCAAGTCCTAGAGTTTCATTTTAAACCATTGACATGACCCTCACGTCTATAGATAACTTTAAGAGGAGACTCGATAATCACACTTACACCGATGATGTAATCTAACCCTTGAGGAGAGAGTTTCGTTTGGAACCACTTAGTGGCAGAGTGGACGCCTTACGACGTTAGTATGGGTATGGGCTGGACATCCACAGTTCATACTCATATTGATTGTATTAGGAAAAAAGGTTGTGGTTTATATACAATGTTGGAATGGGGGTTTCCTTGGTCAGAGAAAAAGGAAACCCAGGAAGCACAAGATAAAGTCCTGCATAGGAGGGTGCGTCTAATCACTCATGAATCAGACAGCCTTTCCCTCTTGGCAGCAGATGTTTTGAGTTTTAAGTTCCCAACGAGAGTGGATTGAATTCCTCCATGACTATGACTTTATGATAGTCTATAATCATGGGGAGGGGAACATGGTAGCAGATGCACTTAGTAGGAGGTCTGGCCTACAAATACTGAGTGAGGAATCAGAGTAACTAGTCACATTGCAGATATCCTTCATGGATTGAGATGAAGCTACTTACCATTAGTCTACGACATTCACTCCCTAACTCCTTCAGCAAGTCAGGGAGGCATAGCTTGGGGGAATTGACTACGAGGATTGATGTGATCAGATATCCTGAAGGCAGGTACCTGATGGGTTTTATGAGTTTGGGGAGCACGTCATCCACTTTAGAGGACGTACCATGGTACCGGTGGCGCTTCGGGAGGAGGTGTTGAGGGAGTTCCATACGTCCCTGTTGGTGGTACATCATGGTGTGGTGATGATATACCAGGACCTCCAGCGTTAGTACTGGTGGCTAGAGATGAAGAAATCAGTAGTAGAGTTTGTATCACGAAGTCTCACATGACATCAAGTGAATACTACACAGATTTGGAAGATGTATTATGTCAACAAGATATGGAAACCCTTGGAGTTATAGTAGGGGAACCTTGTATTCTTGCAAGTCTCCCCTCGACAAGGACTATGAAGATCTGGACGAGGTGGCAAGTTATCACCAAGGTTTATCAGTCCTTTTCTGATACTATGGAGGATAGGTGAGGTATCATACTGCTTGGGTCGTCCACCACAATTGGATAGGGTGCATGACGTCTTCTACGTATCCCAGCTGAGGAGATACATGCATGACCTATCTCACATCATCGACCATGTCGAGCTAGACTTCGATGATGGGGCGACGTTTACGGAGGTTCCAGTGGAGATTGAGGATCGACAGGAGAGGGTCCTTTGTGGGTTGTCGATACCTATAGTTCGCATACGCTAGTAGCATAAGAATCTCTAGGGAAGCACATGGGAGAAGGAGGCTCAGTACCATATTTTGGTTCTTTGCCTTTGTTTTGAATTTTGAGGATGTAAATCCCTAAGGTGGGGAGAATTTAATTTCCCGAATATTCTGTATAATTTTATTTAAAATTATATGAAATTATTTCTAGACCAAAAAATTTGACGGCGTGTGATTACAAGTCTCGGAGTGCCATGAATGATCCGTCGAAGTTTATTTGAGTTTTAATTAGGTTGTGTAATAAATTTTCCCTAAAAAGTGGAATAAATCTTAAATAGTAACTCGAATCAGGAATCAGAGTGTACCGTTGCATTTAGGATGGCGGGTTTACCCTAGGCACGATTTAATTTTAGTCGGCATGGGACTCTTGTGGGAAAACCCAAAAATGGTATAACCGTAAATAAAATAATTAAATAAATTATTTTATTTTTCCAATGCTTATAACTCACAAACGGTCACTCGGATTGGAATGTTGAGACCATCTCTATACTCTTGAGGGAATTTTCATTTAAGAAGATAATATCTTTGGCTGGCATAGGCCACCAGTGAAAGCTAGTTTTTGGCCATAAATAAAATATTAAGTAACAATTATTTAATTTTAAAATCCCCAAATTTTAAATGGTAACTCAGATTTGAAATCTGAGAGTACTTTTGGGTTCTTTGGGGCGTTTTTTACATAGTCATATCATAACCTCGAACGGCACGGGTCAAGGGTGACTGTTATAATTTTTTGAACTTTTCTTCAGGTACGTTCAGTAAACACGTGAGCAGTGTTATATAACATTTGAACCGGTGCTCTGAATTGAAATTTGAGGGCACTGTAGAACTCATAGTTCCGATATTCTCTTAAGAAGGCCTCACCTTGACTACATTAGGTCGAGGGTGAATGTTAGTGTTCATGAATTTCGTGGGAGAGTTAAAAAAATAAATATAAAATAAAGAAAAAATTTTATTTTATTTTTATAACCTCTGAATTTATGTTTTATGGTGGGGACCACCCAAAATAAAAACCCGCAATTTAAATTTAAATGTGGGGAACACCCTACCCTTGAACTCCTCCTTTAATATGAGTTAACTCTTGGTTTTCCTCTTATTGACGTGCCAACTCAAATAGTTTATTTAATAAACTTATTTGGAATTTCACCATTTGGTTGGAGAATTTTTGGAAAAAGGGAGAGCTATATGAAACATGGAAGGATATTCATCAATGAAGAACATCCACTATAATGAAGTGCATCTTCTAGAATAGGAGAACAAGGAAGATTCTTGAGCCTGAATCGGAAACATCTTGCGGGAGCAACGAACGCCGACGTCACCATCTCATCGACTTCGTCTTCTTCCTCGCGCAACCTCCAATGGAAATAGAGGTAGGGGTTTATATATTTGTTTGAATTTGTTTTATTGATTCTTCATATCCTAAATTCATGATGACCTTGGCCAAAAGAACAAGGCTACCGTCTCGCACCTAAACCATGCTCCTCTTTATTTTTATTATTCGCGCGTTATTTGTGCGCTCTTCAACGCCTAATATATATTGGCACTGGAAACACGGATTTTTTCAGAGCACGATATATGTACGTGAAGCCCTCAACGCAATGATCGAAAATATGAGATCATTTAATTTTTCGGGCATGGAGCGAAGCCGCAATGGATCGCGGAAGGAGGTGTCCAAATGATTATTGGCACTGGAAATGCAATATTCTGTTGAGCACGACATATAGACGCAGAGCCCTTGACCCGAGGATTCTGAATATGCGATCATTTTATTTTTAGGGGTTATAACGAAGATGAGACACCCATTGGAAGGAGTTACATGGCGGAGTAGGGCGGTCCTGTGCAGCTGGTGCAGGTGGTGCGCGCGTAGCAAGCGGGGCCAGGTGGCTTCAGCCGACGATGAGGCAGATTAGGCAGCGGTGCAAGTAGGTGATGCAGCGGAGGCTTGCCGTGTGCGAGGCGGAGGCGCAACGGATTCCCGGTTCGTGTATAGGGATGAAAAATCATGGAATAAGAAAATAATATTAGAGAGATAAAGGAATAGATAGGAAATAATATTAAAAGAAAAAATAATAAAAAAAAGATAGAGGCACTATTTGGACCCATGCACACCAAAATGGGATACCCCTCTTGTGCGTGAATCTCAAATGATATTGGAGAGAGAAACATTCAATGAAATAAAATAATAATAACATAATTATTTATGGTTGTTAAAACCCTAATTCATCCGTCACTTATCAGTGCGACCTAAATTTCACGAATTGTTCGCAGTAGTGCAACCCTAACTTTGAGACGAAAATTATGAGTCCAATATTGGATGTCTTTTTCGGGTTTTTGGATCTAGTACCCAAAACGCTCAAATAATAATAATAATATATTATTATTAAATATTTGACCATCTATAACTCATATGTGTGACGTCCGATTGACTTATCATCTATGGCGACAGGATCCTATCATTAAGACGGTCAATTTAAGTCTAATGTTGAATATTAAATTCTACTTCGTGGCTCGGGTTCACCAAACTCCCAATAATTTTATTATTTTAATTGCAGGATCTTGTATTCGATATTTCTCCCTCATATGGTGTCGAAATGACGAACCTTCTGTGGCACTGGATACCTTGGATTGAGATAGTCCTTTTGGGATACCCCACATGCGTTTGGATACAGTTTGGGCATGTCTGGGTAGGATCGAGCACGAATCCAACCAGGCCCTTAGGGATAAATAGGCAATAACTTATAGGCCGGATGTCCGATTGATGAATAGTCTATTGCATTGAGACCCCATTTACATGGTAGTCCTTTGGGATACATCTTTGTGGTACTTCGTGAAGTTGGATAATCGACCAGTGGAATGAAGAGCAAACCCTTACAGAGACAAGTTATCATAGTGAGGGAACCCTGTAGCTGGATGTGATGATGTACAAGGATCTTGTGTGGTTCTAACGACGTACTATGAAGAAGAACTAGGATCTTGTGTGGATATGACAGCGTACTGACGATGTACTAGGATTCTGTGTGGGTATGATAAGGTACTGATGATGTACTAGGATCCGGTGTGGGTATGACGACGTACTGACGATGTACTAGGATCCTGTGAGGGTATGACGACTTACTGGCGATGTACTAGGATCCAATGTCGGTCTAACGACGTACTGACGGTGTACTAGGATCATGTGTGTGTCTGACAACGTACTGGCGATGTATTAGGATCTTGTGTGGGTATGACGATGTACTGATGATGTACTAGGATCTTGTGTGGGTCTGACGATGTACTAGGATCCTGTGAGGGTCTGGAGAGGTAGATGGATCCTGTGTGGGTCTGAAGATGTACTAGGAGCCTGTGTGGGTTTGACGAGGTACTAGGATCTTGTGTGGGTCTGACGATATACTACAACCCTCTGTGGGTATGATAATAATTTAGGATCCTTCATGTGTCTCCCAATTAAGTAATTAAGAATAGTTAGTAGTCACATCTAATCATCTCTACTATTATACCTAAGATATACTTGGTGTGAGCTTAGTTTGTACCTTGTGGTATTTTTCCTTCGTGGTGATACCTTGGTGGTTTTCTTCTATGTGGTGTACCTGTGTGGTACTTAGAATTATTGTCTTTCTTCCATTATGTAACAGCTGAGCTTTAGGCTATTGAGTTTGACTCTATGTTTCCTCATGATTGATATGGGTATACTTGATAATATAGTTATATGTATGGGGATATACCTAAGAAGGGTTGTCAGTTTCTTTTACGATTTTTGGTATTTCGTTTTTAGATTTTTTGAGGCCATGAGGGTCTCAGGGTCCCTACTATGTATAGTTATACTCACCCCTACACGGGATATGCCTGCACCTTGTTGTGTTGGTTATATACGATGGACAACACTGACTAAGGATGAGGGTACCAGGACTGGAGGTTGCTCGGAGATGGACCCTAGACGAGGCTTATCACAGAGAAGACCGTTTGAGAGATATACATACACTTCAGGTAGGATCCTTGGCGGGTGTTCACATGAGTTGTCCAGTACAATTATACCTTCCATTTTCTTGTACTATCCAGTTAGTCTTGTATTCTGGCCCCTTTTACTTTCTTACTCACTCTATTTACTATTCAGTTTACCTTGTGTTCATATCTTGCTATGTGCTTGGTTGTTTGTGTACAGGTCATAAAGGAAATTCCTTCCCGGTTTTTGGGAAATACGCCTTCGGGGATAGTCACCAGCCCCTAGCCTATGGAAGGTGGGTTTTGGGTAGTCACGGCATGGTCCCTGGGAGAGGGGTCGTGACATATGTAGAGTATGATGCAAATCTAAGAGGTCAGGATGAGACTACTCAAAGATTAATTAGAGAGTAGGAAGAGTAGCGATAACATCAGGAGCAACAAAGACAGTAATAGCATCACCATCATGGTCAGTTGATGGAGTATATGGGGTGACATACAAATGGTTTATGGATAGAGTTCACTCCATCTAATTTAGTTATTTCACCACCCTCTTAGTGGCACTATTATTATGTTCCTTTTTGGGAACTTTTTTTGTATTATAAATGATTATATTTTTTAGTAAATTTAATTTATGGTTTTGAATTTTTTAGTGATAATTATTGTTAAAATAGGTTAGGAAAATCCATTTATTATGAAAAGTATAAGTCCATTAAAATGAATCAATATAGAACACATTACATGACTGAATCCCCAAACACAACATTCTCTAAAAAAGACAAGAAAATTGTAAATTGCAGTAAATCCAATCATCTCGAAGTCAAATCCATATAGAATGAAAGACTATGGTTGATAAACATAGAATTAGAAATAGATTGAAATCCCTGAAGGTAGACATATATTCATTCAACAACCAACCAATACCCCCAAACCATAGCATTCATTGGGAACTACTTGGAAGATAATCAGGGTGGATGGATCTTCTAATAATGGAAACAACCTATATGAAAAATCACCATCCCCTACTAGAGCGGGTTCTTCTTCTCAGGTCATCGACCCATTCTTTGAGTAATTTTTGACCCTCGTTTCTATCCCTCACCATCATACCAGGGTTTGAGTCTTGCCTTCAGATACAATGATAATCATAGGCCTTCATATCAACTATCCCTGATGTTTTCCTACAAACCCCTACCTTCGATAAGGAGTCCAGATCTCACCGTTGACCCCTACAACTAGTTTACTATAATTTTTTTATAAACAGTTATTTGAAATGAATATATATTCATTTTGTTTTGGTATTTTAGAACAATGTTACTCAAGTCATTTGTGATGTTTATGAATCATCCTCACCTCAATCCGATGAATAGGGTGACCAGAATGACTCCACTTATGTAGATATGGGTTTTAACATCCCTAAAAACAAGTATTTACAGCCTTAAAAAACTGTTATTATCATCAATGCTATTAAAAGGTGGTTTCATTTATCATCTCTAAAAAAAGTGATAATAAAGGCCCCTTTTATTAGCTCTGATAAAATGGGTCATTTATCTGTGCCAAAAAAATACTAAAAAATTACTTTTATCGATGCTTTTTTAGTGCTGATAAATGTATGAAAGAGTCATATTTAAAAAGATTTTTTTTTCAGAAAATGGGAGGGTGGGACCCCCCCTTTCATCAGTGCTTGATCCACCTTTTAGAAATGATAGTCTAGAATAACCACACCTTTTATAGGTCTAGATATCCCTCCACCCTTTAGTAGTGTTAGGGACCTGCATCACCCACCCGTGCGCACCCTTGACTTTACTTGGATTCAAAACTGAGACATTTCCCTCATAATCTCGCTCCTTTTTCACTCCCCTATATCATTTTCTTCTGTATTTTATGATACATCTATATATTTTTATTTATTTCTTAATATTTATTTATCCATATATTTATAGATTTATATATATATTAATACATATATAAAATCTGTTTTTTTTTGAGTGAATGCGTGTTTATAAATAAAAACACACATATATATATATATATCTGTGTGTGTGTACATCAACAAATATAGTTATATTTATTTATATTTATTTATATATATTATATATTAATATATATATATATATACATATATTAAACTATATAGAAAAATATATATCTGTTGGTCAATGCACACAAAAATATATTTATACGTATATAATCATTATATATATGGAAATTGTATATGTATATAATAATTTATTCATTTTTAATTTTAATAAAATAGATATTATTTTTATTTAGATAAGGATTATATATTTATAAGTATGCAATACATGTAAATATGTTTACATGTATATTTAAAAAATTAAATTATTATGTGTGAATATATAAAAATTATGTATATATTTTTTATATATTAGATTATAAATAAAACTAAATTATGAAAAATGAAAAATTTTAAAAACATTAATATCAATATGAAATTTATACTTGTGAAAATTTAATTCCCCACTGAAATTGGGAAAAAACACCCACTTCTCATTTATAAAGCCCTTATATGGAATATTTGGGTCTATGAAAACATAATAGTGGATTCTTACTTGTCAATAATATGTAGATATCATTTCAAGATTTGATTTGATGTGTGGTAGAGCTCAAACGGACACTCAGATCAAAAGTTATGACATTTTGAAATACGAGTTACGTTTTCAATTTATTTTAGATCTTTTATTTATGTATTTATTTTTTTATCTTCATATGGTTAATAAATGATTCATAATAGATATTAATTATAAAGATAACAACTAATAAAATTATTCTAATTTTTTTATTTTCCATTTTCACTAAATATCTTATATTTTATGTGTAAATGTCTCTTTACCCATATATAAAACATATTTAAAAAAATATATATATTTTTTTAATGAAATATGATATTTATTTTTGAACTATACAATTTATCAGTGTTAGTAAAAGACACTGATAAAGCCCCCCCCCAATATCAATGATACTAAAAAAGTGCTGATAAAGGGAGTCCCTTTAACATCACTAAAAATTGTTGATAAAGGGGTACCATTTCAAGTGCTAAAAAATACAGATAAAGGGGTACTTTTATCATCACTTTTCAGAAATATTAAAAGAATCTTTTATCAGCAGTTTTTTAGCGGTGATAATGGTACCCTTTTTATCAATGCATTTTATAGTGTTTTAATGGGTGACACTGCATAATGTTGTTTCTGTGGTTCTGATCTACGTGTGTCCTTTTATTAAAAAATGACATTTTAAAAATATATTATTTCATATTTATGTTTAATTTATTTATTTATAGTACTATTAACATATTAATTGTTTTTCATATAGGTGAAATATTTTTCGCTTATTGGGGTGGTTTTTTTTGCAACTAATACCATGATTCGACTTTTTTGAGAGGGGTCACAGGTGAAAAAGATAAATAAACATTTTTGTTTTTAAATGATTATAGATTGTAAATGCAAGTGTAATTATACTAAATATTGTTTGTAATTTATATAATATGTTTTTTTTGTATTTTTAATCTATGTTTTATTTTAATTAAATTACAAATTTTTGTACTAGTGCATTTGTATATAGGTGTATTTCGTAAAGTGTGTTGATATTGAAACAACAAAATGAAATAACAGGGCATTTGTCAGCATTATAAAAAAACATTGATAAATGGGTCTTCATTTGAAGGATGTTGATGAGGACAATGTTTTTTAGTGACATTATATCTCTTTCTACGGTGTTAAAAGCTATATATGTGGTTAATGAAATTCAATTTTTTTGCAGTGATAGTGATATCCCTATACATGCATAAAATGAAAATGTTTTGAAGACATTGTGGTCGTAAAACCAATGAGTACACATTGTGTCACTAGATGAAGGAGGAAGTAAATTCAGGATATAATGGGATTACAACCATATATCACCACATATTTCATGCGGGAGTGATGATCAATTTTTTAAAAAATAAAAAATTAGTTTTAATATTATTAAAATTAAGAACAAAATCCATATTCCCCAAAAATAATATAAAGAGTAAAAAATAAGCCCAAAAATATTTTTCATAACGATATATTCAACCAAAATTCTATTTTAATTTTAATGATATCAATTTTTTAAAAAAAATATAAAAACTCATTTTTCATTAAAACATTCAAATAAAAATTAAAATTAATTCAAACATTCACTTAAAAAATGAAATTATTTTATTGTTTTCCATAAAAATAAAATAAAAAACTATATTTCATTTATGAAAAATTTGTAAAAAAAATACAATTTCAATTGCAAGTAATAATAAAATCTATATTCCAAATTTACAAATATTTTATCCAAATAATATTAATACACTATAAAATTGAAAAATATTCCAATTTTAAAATCAAAAAAAAATTAAAAAATTATTATATTTTTTTAAAAAATGAAAATTAAATATTCATTTTTTATGATGTATTTGGAAATTAAAAATGAATTTTATTCTTTTAAATTATGATCATTAAAGAATTTTCTATTTTCTAAATGATCCTATTTTAAAATTAAAATATAAAAAAAATCCCCCTTATCCATTCAAACAAAATAAAAAATTTCAATTAACAAAATTAATGTTAAAAAAGGAAACTTCTTCATTATCCCTTCAAAATTACTTTAGAAAAATGGTTATGTATTTATTTTTTTAATAAAGGCTTATTTTATTATTATTTATATTTTTTAATTAAAGTATATTTGTTTTTAATTTGTAGTTGCTTCATTTTATTTTAAGGAAATATTAGTTTTTTAATGTAAAATATAAAAAACTGTGATTTTTTTTTGTGAAATGGGGATATTATTTTTTCAATAAACAATAATTTTTTATGGTTTTTAGAAGGATTTATTTTTTTTAATTTTTTTCTAAAAATGTAGTAATGGAATTTGTTTTCATTCACTTTAGTTTATTTTAAAAAAATGATTTATTAATGAATTTTTTAAAAGGAAACAATGTAGTTGATTTGTTGATATGGAATAAGTCAAAATATTTTAAAAAAACAGGACCTAGAGTGTGTGAATGATTATCACAAAAACCACACTGCTAGTCAAAAAACAATTAATAAGTTATTGAACAAATTTTTTAACATTATTAATTTTTTAAAAAATAAATGTTTTATAATTGATAGTTATTTAAATTAAGTTTGATCGATATGATATGTTGTATATAATATGAAATTAATATTTTTTTGGTAGAATTAATAAATATTAAGAGGTAATTTTTTATCAAAAATGATGCTAAAAATAAAAATCTCCCAGAGAAATTGCATACATATATTAGTTTTAATTATATATATTGTTAGTTATATTTAAATATTTATATTTATATCTATTTATATATATATATATATATATATATTTTTATTTTTTTATTTTTTATTTATTCATGTATTAATATGTATTTATAAGATTATTTTTAAATACATTTATAAAATATGTTTTTGTGTGTGTGTATAAATAATCAAACAGATAAATAAATACATATATACAACATATATATATATATATATAATATATATATATATAATATATATATATATTATGTGTATCTGTAATTTAAATTATACACGATTACATATATTTACAAATATTATATCATAATATGTATATTCCTTTATTAGGATATATAGATAACATATATCAGTTTATTACACATATTAATATATATATATAGACACACACACACAAACACACATTATATAGGTATATAAATATTCATATATTTGTGTTTTAAATAAAATGGATATTATTTTTAATTTAGATAAGGATTATATATAGAGAAATATATTTTATAAGTAAATATGTTTTATTATTTATTTATAATATTAACATTTTTTTATATTCCTATGTTAGTATATATAGATAATATATAATAGTTTGTTAATACAGACACATACTAATATATATAAATATATATATATATACATACACACATTATATAGGTATATAAATATTCATATATTTGTGTTCTAAATAAAATGGATATTAGTTTTAATTTAGGTAAGGCTTATATATTGAGAAATATATTTTATATGTAAATATGTTTAATTATTTATTTATAAAATTTACTTTTTTTGTAAATTCATTGAAAATAATCTAGAATAAAATAATGTGCAATGAAAAAAATGGTCGATTGTAAATAGTATTTGTGATGTCTAAATAGTTTTGTCATAAATTGTATCACCCTAAGGTTAATTTCCACGTCCCTTCACAATTTCTATTATTTACGTCTTGATTTTCCATGATGGTTTGTTGTGATGAATTTCTATCACAATTAACATTTTTCAGTGGGAATTCGTTGTAAAAAACCTATTGCAGAAGCCATTATTTTATAGTGGTATATAAATATTATAACATATTGATATGAACAATATAAATAACATATCGAAATGTTTGTACAGATAAACTATATAATTTAAAATTGAAATTCATATTAAATAATGTTTTATTAGTAACTTTATTGTATTATTTATACAATATAAAATTTTAAAAATTATATTAATCAACAAAATATTTAATAAATGGATTTTGTATAGGATTTCAAAAGAAAATCCCCGCACCATGACCGCTCTAATGAAAGCAAATTGAAAAGCGTCCCCGCCTTGACCATATTCCACCTCAGATATGACCGCACTCCACGACTGTACTCTATGCCGCCATGACCGCCCCGCACATTGGAATCTCCATATCTCACCTCACCCATGTTTTACCTCCACCATATCCTCTCTGTATGCCGACACATCCACATCCCACCTCAACAGCGTTCCACCTCCACCAGGACCCCCCGGAGTGACTGCACCGTGCTCCACCCCACACACCTACACATTCATATCCTGTCTCAACTGTGATCCACCTTTTCTAGGAGCTCTTGGATTGGTATGGCTTCCAGATCTCCTTGTTCTCCCTGGGGAAGTGCTCTGAGGTGAATGAGAGGACTTGAAACCTCCCTCCATCGTAACCATTCTCACAAACGCCGCCCATTTGAGAAGGCTTTACCGTGTATTGGGTCCCGCATGGGCGTGTTCCTGGGTGAATGGAATGGCTGGACACTGCCCACCAAAATAGAAATCCATGTGTGCCATCACCCCAGGGTTCTCCAATGTCGGTGTTGGGTTTGGGTCTGTTTTGGATCTTCTTACTTTGGTACCCCAGGGAAGTGTTCCCAGGAGAGGGGGATGGATGAAAGAGGTCCCTCGTAGTCTTCATCTATTATCTATCGGGATAATATCAGTGCCTTGGTGATATCCTCTTCTATTGAAGACCTCATTGGCGGCTTCATCATGGGTCGTGGGACAACAAACAACTACTCCAGATTTTTGAACTTTGATAATGATATTCCACCAAAAAATGACTTCCACCAAGTTCCAATAATCCTTCTCTTTAGAATCTTCATCTTCATCATCCAGCAGTGAGGGGATTCATAGAAGAGGGAAATTCCAGTCAGAGGCTTGTAGTTTGAAAACACAACCACCACCGTTATATAGTACCATCTTCCTTTATTTTGGCCTTTACCTCCTTAAACATTCCACCTAATACCAAGAAAGGTGGGATAAAAAAATATTTAATTTATAATTCCAATTAATATCAAGGAATTACCGATCCCTATTTATTTAATGTTAATTAATTTATTAACTGAATATTAAAAGATAGTAAAACTATTTAATTTATTTATTTATTTTTAATATTTTTTATAATAATTTTATAAATGAAATCTAAATTCTAATCTAACTAAATTAATTGTTATTAGCTGAATAACGATTTATTTTAAAATGTTAATAAAATTATAATATTTATTAGTTTTCTTTGATATCAATTTCTTTTTGATTTATAAATAAATTTTAAAATTAAAAATAATAGATGGCCCTTTAATTAAGCTGGTTTCGGTAGTTAAAATTTCATTTCAAAATATAATAGAATATAATTAAAAATAGTGTTTTAAAAATTATATGGTTTAAATATGTATTTGGGTTTGAAAAAATAAAATGAGTTAGGATTCGATTATCCCAAATTTCATGCATATCTGACGGGTATAAATCCCTAATTTTGGGTAATTGTTAATGAACATTTTAAACCTAATTATCAAAGTTGTATATTTTAATAATTTTTATGAATTTTAATTTAATAATGTATAATTTATTTTGAGAATATTTGACTCGCATCTAATATTTATTGTTGATTTTAATTCAATAATCTATCATTGACTAGTATCAACCTTTATACATCATTTAGTATATATATATATATGTGTATGTATGTATATATTTTCAATCTTTTGATTTTTTATCTAACCATTCATAAATGGAAATATATTTTTGTAGAGATTACCCCCAACGGGTGGGCAAATAGGTGGTTAATGGAACTATTATTTAAAAAATGAATAAAAAAGAACCGAAGGGTTATACCTAAATGATTATTGGTTAGTAAATATTTATTTGGTTAATAATAGTTTTTTTTGTGTCCTGATTAATAATTTTAATAACTGAAAACTATTAAAATAACTTAATTAATAAATTATTTTATTTTCATTAATTTAATATTTTATATAAATTATAACACATATTATAAAAAAAATAAGTTTTTGTTTATAAATCTATATTTTTTTCAAATAATTTTTTTGTTTATAAATTTAATAGAATTATATATAATTTTGAGTAAATGTTCGACAAAATTATGGTGGTTTTTTTAAAAAAAAAAATTATGGTTTTTTATTTTATTAGTCTTTCCCTGATGATCAACCTTTGTACAAAGGTTTTTCCACCCAATAAAAACGATTTTCTGTTTATTAACAGTTCATAAAAAATTTAAAAAATTAATATTTAATGATATATAATTCACACGTGATAATTTATATTTTTAAATACTATATATATTAATGATGTTATAAGTTATAATACTAATTTGATTTTTATTTATTATAATGAAAATATTAAATTAATTTTTAACTATAATTTTAAATTTTTATTAACAATTTTATTATAAATTATAAAATAAAATGTTTATTAATTAGCTCTATAAATTATATTAACAGTTACTAAATATATCAATGATATCACCAGTTATTAATTTTCATAATTATTTAATTAATTATTAATAATTATGACATTAAACTAAAATGTACCTTTTATAATGAAAACACAAACATTGAGTCATACTAGTCACATCATATGTCGGATTGAAATGGAGTCAATTCCAACACATCATAAATGCGTTATGTATCCACTACTAGAAAATCATCGTTTAGGAGTTGTTATTTTTTGATTTAGTGGCAGTTTAAACCGCTGATAAAGTTGATGTCGGCAAGACACGGTAGATCCTCACATTCACTACCACGGATCGGGGTAAGGGATGCATCAGGTTTTATCAGCGCAAAGAAGAAAGGGCATATAAAAGGGGGGACTTTATCAGTGCTGGATAATAGTGCTGATAAATCTTCCTTTTATCAGCACTAAGGAAATGTCGATAATGGTTTAACCTTTAACATCCCTTTCTATTACAATAATTAAGGGGGACTTTATTTTTTTTCAAAAATATAATCCTAAAACCTTAGATATAAACCAAAGGCACATTACATAATTAGAGAGGAAATGAAAAAATCCATCAATTACCCCCCAATGATTCCCAAAAGTAGCCAAAAAATGAACCACTCGATTGCCCTATCTCCAAGCCAATGTAAAACAACAATAAGGGAACAAAGGAACCAAAGATATGAAGATGTTGACAATGGAACCATAGGATTGGAGACCACATTCATCCCCCTTCAGTGTGTTGATAATAACTTGACTATCAGATTCGACCACAACATCCTTCCAGACAAGAGACAAGATGAACTGCATACACTTCCAAATAGAGATGGCCTCTGCCACATGAGGAGACTAATCCGCAATGTTCAAGGAATGATTAGCCTCAATAAGAGATCCATCGTGATCCTGGAGGATTGTCCAAAGGCCAAAAAAACTATACCCCAGGGTCTCTACATCAGTATTAAGTTTGAGAACAACCAAAGGGGGGGGGGGTGGATCCGTTTGATAGGTGGGGAATGAACTGCGGTAGGTGGACGAGCCTCCTGAATATCCAACCACTAAGAGCCCCAGTTATGAATCATTGAAATACAAACCCAGTCATCTTTAACAATTATATCAAAAATGAAAGCATTTTGGCGACACCATATAATCTAGGAAAAATTCTAATTTTTGCGCTGATAATTTTTTTTTATAAATAATGTTATTAATTATATAAAAATATTACATTTATATTAAAAAATAATTATTATTAGTATAAATTAAATAAAAAATGCATGTTGATAATTAATATATATTTATTAATAATTAAATTATATATATAATGTTTTAAAAAATTATTTATAAGTTATAATTTAATAAATATATATTTAAATAATTATAATATTATAATAAATTTTTAAATAATAAATATTTTTATTATTTTTATTATTTTTATAAATATATATATATAATTTTTAAATATATATATTTATAATTATAATAATAATGAAATAAATATACATTAATATAAATATATGCTTCCAATGAGTTTGGTTAATAAATATATTGATGCTTGAGTATAATTGACGTACAAATATATTATGAATTAATCATGATTGTTAATTTTAAATTATAAATGATAAAACACACAAAAATAGAGTTTTGATATCAGTTAATGGATAAGATATGTTAAAACTATGTTAGTGTGAGTTTTAATAATGGTTACACAATAAGCGATGCCAAAATGTGGGTTTCAACACCAGTTATCAAATAATTGTTCATCCCTCTCTCTTCAGATGGATTCATCCACCTCAGGTTATTTTCAATCTTAATACTAATTTGACAATTCTAGGTGATGGATCTTTGGACCTTGTGGTGGTTCTTGAGGACCACGTAGGCTCTCTTATTTCAGCTCGTCATTAATCATAAATTTCTTGTTGGTCTCCTCCTGTAGCAGTGGCCATGATTATCTGGAAGGGTATGCAATTCATTTCATCTCTCAACTTGTGGTCAAATATTATTGTCATTTTATTATCGACGCGATTGTGGAGGATTAAATTGGCCACCATGCCTTTCGTTCTATTATCAACAACATTAGATCATTGGTTCCTTTATTCTATTCGTGTTGTTCTTTCTATTTTGGGATAGATGGAAATTGTGCAGCTCATTTTATAGCTACATTTGGGAGTTGTTGAGGATCACATTGTGGTAAAGCTAATTCATACCCATCCCAACTAACTTTTGGATCTTTTTCCTACAATATAAAAAAACAAATGTGTTTTCTCATTTTTGAATAGGTCAATTGTCCATTTTACTAAAATTGATGTATATTTAAAAAAACATGCACTTATAGTCATAATGGTGACAATGTGCCTCATATTCGGGTGCAGAAGATTCATATACATCCCAAATGACTCATGAATTTTTACCCAAAAGTATTAAAACAATCCTAATGTGTTTTCTCATTTTTCATTATGTCACTTGTTCAGTTTTAGTAAAATTCATGTCAATTTTAAATAAAAAGACGGACATGGAGTCATACTGGTCACATCGTGCATCATATTGTGGTGAAACAGATTTCTTCTCATCCCAAGTGACTTATGGATAGTTGTAATAATGTATTAAAACAATAAAAATATTTTTTTTTGTCAGTATGTCACTTGTATCTTTTAGTAAAATTCCATTATAAACTAGAAACATGAACTTTAACAAATACCAGTCACATCTTGTATCCGTTTGACATGAGAACAATTCCTACATGTGAAAAATTATTTATGAATTGATTAACTAAATTATTAAGACAATCTGAGTTTATTTTATCAATTTTCATTGAGTGACATATTTTGATGTAAAATGTTGATTTAAAACTGATAACAGACACTCTGAGTCATACTGGTCACACCATTTTTTTGATTGGTGTGTGGGTGATTCCCTCACCTCGTAAATGACATATATATCATTATAATAAAGCAAAAATAACAATTTGATTTCCTTTTTTGGTTTTGAGATTGTGAGTTTTATATTGTACTAATATTAATGTCAATTTTAAATAAAAAGACACACTTTGAGTCTTATCGATCACTTTATATGTCAAATTGAGGGGTTTTTGATTCCTACAAGTCCCCAACTCTCATAAGAATCCTATATTCTAAGGAATTATCTAGTATCATAAAAAAATTCTTATGAGGGTAATACTAAAAAGAAATAAATTAAACATAAATATGAAATAATCCATTGCTTCTATAGAAGTCACGTATTCATGACAATTTTATACATTCCATGACCAGGTATGATGACCATTTGTTTCTAAGAAAAAATATATCATCTTATAAGTATTATTTTTTTCGACTGTTATAATAGTACTGGAAAAATATAAATACACAAAAGATTAATATATATTTTAAATAAAGTAGTAATTCACTTTGAAAATACCTCTTCGGGGATGTGTTTTTTGATGAAATATAATCTCTCTCATAAATTTACAAACATAATAACCAAAATATTTTCTTTTTGTTTATTTTAGACACTACAGAATCATTGAGGAAAATATGTTATTTTTTTATATGTCTTTGGATAGTTAAATATATTTATATATACCTTGATAAATATCCTACTGTCGAATTTTTCTGGGTCCTTGTGCGTAACGCTTGTCCTCATTCCCTGAATTTGATGATATTTACATACCGACCTATAATAATAGAATCCTAAATAAAAAAATAATATAATTATATAACTTGATTTTTAGTTAAATTTTTTTGGATGTAGTGTATTACAAAATAAAAAAATTTATCATGTTTGGTCAGTTTGTTGGTAATCTATGCAGTGAATTCAACAAATAAGTATTTAGAGTATCCAAATTGATTGTAATGAAAATCCAGTGTTTCTTAAAAACAAAAAAAAAGGGAATATGTAATGAATTAAATGAAAAATATATTAAATATGATTAAACTTTATCGTTTTATCTAGACATCATTTATATTAAGAATAGTATTTCATCCATATGTTTTCTTTCAAACAATTTTCCCAGGTTTTCCACTCTTTCATTCATTGGTTTGGATTCTTTTTTTGTTTGGTCTGTAGAGGTGACGTGAGGACTAACAAGTCCAATTTTATTGGTAAAATCCATTGAATTGTTATTGATATATATGCCTAAAAAAATATGAAATACATTTATTCATAATTAAAATTGTATATCATATTTTGTAAAATTAAATCATGAAAACGTACATCATGTATACATTTATAATTGAGACACCTATCCATTGATAGTTGAAGTCTTCCTCTAAATTATTAGTATAAATGTTATCAGTAATATCCTCCCCAAAAATTTTTTCATCAAAATAAACTACATGACTACTAGCACTTTGTAACATTGTATCCGCATAAACCTTTAATGTTAGTAAATGTTGATATTCAATGGTTGGGGTAAATGTGCTTTTGGATGATCTTTTCAATCAGTTGGTTGATCTTTTAAATGGTTTTGAGTCTAAATTTCATTTAACCCCCATCCCTTTGTCCATTCGTAATTTTATTCATCAGATCAGTCCTTTTTTCATTAATTATTAAATGTTTAGCATGAAAAATAAATAGGAAATGAATACCCCCCTGTAGACATATTGTTTTACAATATTTGATGGCCATGCGAAGAATGTTCCAATAGTTGGTCAACCTTATGAATATCCTCCTCATCAATTGGAATAGGGTGATCAGCGCTCATATCATGGGCTACAGTAATCGACTCTCTCACAATACCTATTGGAAGTTTTCTATTGTTTAACACATCATTTTGGATATTGAAAATTGTATCCCTCACTACAATATGATGGGTGGGTTTTCATAGATATAAATCACAGTCATTATCACTGTGTATAATATTAGCACCATAATGGTATCAGTGTCTATATGATTCAATGTTTATAGAAACAATTATTAGAATAATGATTAACATTTACAAGAAATCTTTTTGTGGGGAATGGCTCATCTCAAAGATGGTTGGTGTGTGGTGGGTTATTTAGGCAATTGTTATTCGTGAGTTCTTTTTCATATTCGCTTCTCTCTATAGAAGATTCTAGTAATTATATCTTCAATTGGAATTTTTATTAAAGTGTATCTAGTATTTCTTTCATCTATTTCATTTTTTCATCATTATCCTCCTCTTTTTTTTATCAAAATATGTTTGTGTTGTCACCCAAAAACCCGCACCTCTAATGTGACCATATTGTTCTGTCCGCTATAAAGACACTGATAGTAGGTGTTCATATGATACAGTTGTTGATGATTCATGTGACAAATATGGATAGAAAATATAGGAAAATAAGTAGTAATTTTTATGTAATTTTTATTAAAAGAAAAACAAATTTTTATTATTTCATAATTATACATGTTCCACACCCTTTTTATGTATTTTCATCTATTAGTATCCCATATTTATTTTCACATGAATCTTTCTACAACACATGATGTATTTGGAATTGAATTTAGATTTGGATTCATCAATTTTCATATACATAGAGGAACATAATTATTTTTTTGTTTCATGTCATATAAAAGTGTTAATGATTATTTAAAATATGTACCATTTTTTTCAAGTGAAGCATACTCCATCCTTGCTTTATGGTAGATGTATGTTGATTTTTCTGCCCCTCTATTATTTTCAACACTCAGTTTCTATTTCATAAAAAAATTGTCACTCAAAGTAATGAATATATTCATTTTCAATCAATATATTACTATTCATAGTGTACTTGAAAAGACACATCGATATGATGTCTAGTCAACAAATATTATTCTTATTAGATTATCAGGTGTGCATTCATATGCAGTGGGTGTGGGTTTATTTTCCCTTTAGCTTATTTTAGATGATGACTCAGTAGAATTGTGTGAAATCCAATATGAATCCATATATAAAGAATTAATACTATTTCTTATCGAACTTATCTAATATAAATGCAATCTTCAAGGGATAGTAAAGAATAATTCATTGTTACATTATTTTAGTTTTTAGTAAAATAAAGAAATGATATCATAATGTTACTATAATCTCTTCCCACATCAGTGTCTTAAGCGCTGTAACAACATGGTGCCACAAAACTACAGTAGTTTGAATGCATAACCAAGTGATGATTCTAATGTAACTACTAAAAATGAACTTGTTGGAGTTAACATACTGGCCACGTGCATTCCATCCGACCTCATATTTAATGCCATTCATTTTTCCCTTCATGATTTTAGCTAACACCATCAAAATATTGAGCACCAATTATTTCTACATCACTAGTCTTTCTCCACCTAACATTTCCTTAGATTCAACACATAAATATGTTGTTTCTCTAGAGAAGTAGCATCAGCATGTGAAGATGGTTGTTGAACCTCAGCACTGGGGACAAAATAGAGTGAAAAACATATTATTCACCGGGATAGTGATTACTAGCACATGAATAAGTTCATTATTCCACTAGAATGAAAGAAACAATAGGTTGAAATACATACTGTTCATCCTGATTGGGAGCACCAGCATGTGCACAATTCTGACTGAAACTTATTTTATTTTATTTTCAAATAAGTCACTTTTTGGGTTAGTGACAACCTACAGACATCAAAACAATGACCCACAATCCACAATCCAAAATCCAAAATCCAAAATCCAAAATAACTACATCAAATAAAACATATCACTTCAATCATTCTTCACGGCAACCTGAATTCTCCTCTTATGATGTCCCCAAACAATGCAAACACAACCAATCCAAGACCCCATACTGAATCCTTCATTGGTCTCCAAAACCACAAATTCCATCACCAAAACATGGTATTCCACCCAAATCATACCATCACACACATATGGTGGATGAAAACATAATCAAACTAATCACTAAAACTGAAATTTTCAATTAAACTTCACCACGAAAACCCAACGCATCTCGTCCATGCTGCCACTACAACAATGTCAGATCTGAACGAACCACAAAAAGAGAACCCAGAATCACCATGCTCCAAACAGGGCTCAACGACACCCACAAACAAATCAAAAGGGTAGAAAATCCAAAAGAGAACAAAACGACAAAGACAGTCGCGACGCCTAGCTGCAAATCAGAGCCAGATCCAGTCACCGCCTTTGCAAAATCATCTGGAATCCACATCAAACCGCCGCATTCACCCCCAACCAAAATAAAATCAAAGAATCGACCCCCATCCAAGAGCATCTAGATCTACGACCGCTGTCAGCACCGTTTAGCCAAAAGAACAGGCCAGAAAATGGTGGGAAATTCCTAGACGGCCGCACCCAATGAGGTACCTCGACGCTACGCCAGGAAGAGGGACCGCCGCCACGAAAACACCAATAAAGATCACCTAGGAGAGCTCTGATGTTGATCTGAGACAAAAAAAAGAGACGACGACCGGGGGAAACCCTATGAAGGCAGCGCCCCTTACGGGCTCATCCGCCTCCCTAATGAAATAACCCACACACCCGTGTAAAAATCCAAAACATGAGGGAACCCATGGACTATTATTAACAACCAATAATCCATCATGTGCATAATTCATTATCTACATAAGTGGTTTAACATTTAATTTTTATTACGTCAATACAATAACAAACATATAATAAATGAGGTAACAGAATGTATATTAGAAAAATAACTTAATTATTGAACTCTCTTTTTTTAATGGCTGAAGAGATTTTACCCCTATATCGACTATTCAAGTCCCTTCATTTTGGTCTCCTATGAAAAAGAAAAAACAAAATAAATTAGGACCTCTATGAAATGATTATGATGTCTTAATGAAATTGTCACCCTTAGTTGAATTTTCATATAAACCATCAATGGTTTTTTTCGATAACATAATAATTGACCACATTCTATTTGTGGTATCTAGAACATAAAATACTTGTACTGCCTATTATGTCATTATAAATGGTTCTTCTTTTCACACTTACTTACTGAAATAGAACTTCACTAGTCCAAATCCATCGATTTTTACATCTTTCATGTAATCAACCCACTATAATTGAAAAATAGGCACATGGAATGTTTTATAATCCAACTCCCGTGTTTTTTTTATGATTCCAATGTATTAAATATTCACGTCAATTGGATTTTTGTCCTGAGTACCAGAAATATGCATCGCTTCAGTCACAAGTGTAACTCCACTGTTTTTAACGGTATTGTATTCATCATGTCTATTTGTATAGAACATATAACCCTTAATTACATAACCATTGTAAGATAATACATACACACTTGGTACTCTAGCTAACCATAGAAGTTGTTCTGATATTGAATTAGGATTTTCATCTGAATCGTTAAAAATATAGTCCCAAAACTACTCTATAATCTATTTATTAAGTGTATTTGATATCCATATTTTATCCCTTGATGGATTAAAATTCCTAAGAATCTCATTTTGTGTTTCAACATATGGGGAAACCTCCAAAAAATTATTCAAAACGAAATGGTCGGCCTACTCATTATCTACAATATTGATTATGAATACATATCTTCTAGAAATTCCTCACCAGCTAGCCACCTAGTGTGATGAGATTTCAGTAGACCAATGCTTTAAACACCTGAAATGAATTTGATATTTAATTCAATGGATTTCACAAAAATATATCAATCTTCAGTATAACCCTCTGATCAAATTTGAATTTTTATATACAAATTCAAAATATTTATATATCGTTCAATGGGGTACATCGACCTATAGTGTATTGGACCACATAGTCTAATCTCTCTCACTAAGTGAACCGTCAAATGAACCATTATATCAATGAATTCTAGTAGGAAGAACATTTCTAAATCACATTATATGATAATATTTTTTCTTTCTGTAGTATTCAATTTCACCAGATCCATAACTTTACTGCATATAGCTTTGTAGAAGATACAAAGCCTTGTTAAATTATAAAGGAAATTATTGGAAAAATGCAACGTAAAGCTATAAGAATTAGTTCTCACATTATAACAGGACCGTTATGTGATTTTAGAACCTTTAACATTAAATCGTTTATTGAAACAATATAGTTTCTATACAATTAATACCCTTCTAGAACGATTATGTCATTCAAGAAGTTGAAAAACTGATTTCTCTCATGCCTAGAAATACTGTATGAATTTAAAGGAAGAAAAGTTCATTTTTCAACGCAGGATTCGATTTGATATGTAGTAGATATCAAAAAGATACCTGGATCCAAATTTATCACCATTTGAAGTTTGATTTATGTTTTCAACTTATATTAGATATTTTATTAATTTTTTTTTGATTTTTTTGGGTCTTCAATTTTTCATTAAATGATTTCTAATTGATACAAAGTATAAAATTATTATTTAATAATAAATTTTTAAAATATTTTATAAACTATTTTCTCTAAACATATTATATATTAGTTGTAAATGTCTATATATACTTATCTAAAACATATTTAAATATATATATATTATATTTATATCAATATCAATATATTTATATATTAATATATTAATATATTTTTTTAATGTTTTTTGGAAATATACCCTTTATCAGTAGTAATAAAGGGGGCCCTTTAACAATACAAAAAATCGATGATAAAGGAGGTACCTTTATCAGTGCTAAAAGAATTTGATAAAAGTACCCCCTTTATCAGCATTTTTTAGAGTTATAAAAGGGTGGCTCTATAAAAACCTATTTTTTTTGTAGTTTCCCCACCAAAGAATTCATTTACATTTTTTACATACTGGATAGAGGATACATTCAGGAGGCTACCATCTTATAGCTAATATAATTGAGGCTGGCAGGATGTCACACACAAAGTTGAGAGTCATACTTTTAGAATAAATCATCAAAACATGGTAAATAATATTATTTAATATGATATATATATTATAAATTAATATTGTTTATGGTTGAACCATTTATTACATTTTTTAATGTCTTCAAGATGATATACATAGATACTAGTATTGGGAATATTACTGGTGTGAGATGGTAGCTAATTGTGGTTAGTGTTTTTTTATTTTCTGTATTAATATAATATAATTTTTTATCATTTTATTTATATTTTTGTAATTATAGGGGATATATTATATATATATTTCTCATATATTTGGTATTTAGGATAAGAAATATGGTCATGTCAAGGCCTTGTGCGAGCATGTTTTAATGAGAAAACATAGTCGTGGGTTGTGAAAAGCTGAATTTAGAAAGAGATGGTGATTGAAATTTTATTACAATAGACTTCAACTAGTTACTATAGAACTAAAGTGATGTTGTCATTTATAAAAAAAATAGGATTGTAAACAATTGTCCAATAATTTCAATGATAATTTCTAGATAGAAATAAAGTGAAAAAGTTAGGAAAAACACTGGATGTAATGTGGAAAAACCCAAAAATGAATCTGGTAAAAAACCACAGGCAAATAGAAGGATTACACTATGGAAATATTTTTGTACAACCTCTCTCTCTGTATGTCAATTTCAAGGAGAAAATATCCAAGAAATTATTTCTTTGAAAATTTGGAGAAACACCTCACAAAACACTGCACTTAAAGATGAAGATATGTTGCTTCTAAATCCAATGATAAAAATAGGTGGAGAAGATCCCCTTTTATAGACAGCCCTAACCCTCCTTTGGCCTCCTCACAATTAAATTTCTATTATAAAATTAAATTGGGAATCAGTGGTAGGGTGTCACCATGACGTTTTAACATGATGTTTTCCAATGAATGCGGTGACCATCATTAATATTTTCTCTCTCAATAACGTCTTCCAACATATCTTCCACTTGGATATTTGATTAAGTTCCAATCACATCTCCACACATCCCTTCTATCTACCAAACCTACTACTCATGTCTCTACGAGTTTTCCCAAGGATCTACAACATCTGAACTTATTAGAACCAATTGTATTCACCATGAAATCATTAATATATTCTTTAGTGTGAATTTTCTACAAGTCGACACTTATTTCAATCACAGTATCTCAAAAAAATGATATTTTACACCAATGTGCTTCATCCTGGAATGAAAATATGGATTCCTTACAATGTAAAACACACTCTGACTATCAAAAAATAATCAAATATGATCTTGTTTGTTCCTGATCTCCTCTAAAAAACATTTCATCCAAATAACCTCTTTTCATGACTGTGTATAGGCCATGTAATTTTCTTCCATCGTTGATAAATCTACAACTAAATGTAACTTTGAAATCCTGCTCATAGATCCTCCTGAAAGAGTAAACACATAACTAGTATCAGATTTTCTCTTGTCAGAATCACCTAACAAATCTGATTCAACATAGCCTATGATAGTGAAATCAGATCCTCCAAAACATAATGCAACATATGAGGTCTCCATGATGTATCTCATGATCCTATTCAGCATGCTCCTATGATTTCTTCCTAGATTCTCCATGTACCTACTAACTTCTCCCATAGTATGTGCAATATATATTCAAGTACAAACCATGGGTAACATTAGAATCCCCACTATTGATTCATACGAAAATCAAGACATTTCCATCCTCTATTTTTCACTGTTAGGTATCATCTTAGAGGATAACATGGAATTAATGGGAAGAGGATTATAAATTATCTTATAGTATTTAAGTTTGAATCATTCCAAGACTTTCCCCAAATAATTTTTTAGTGATATCCAAATATTTCTATTATTCCTGTCTTAGTAAATTTGTATCCCATGTGTCTTGTTTGTTGGTCCCAAGTTTTTCATATCAATCTCCCTGGATAACTATGCCTTCATCTCCTAGATTTGATCATTTTCTGGGGCCTTCAACCATCATTTCATCCATATAAAATAGTATAATGATAAAATCATTTGAATATAGACCCTCAAAATATGCACAAGGATATGAATTAAGTCTACTGTATCCGAACCTCATGATATAGGAATAACATCTCTTATAACAACACATCAACACATGTTTGAGACCGTAAAGAAAATTTTTAACCTTAAAACCAAGTTCTCTTTTACTTATTCCACAAAACCTTTTCATTAGAGAATATAGATTTCATCATCAAGGTCACCATGGAGAAAAGTTGTTTCCACATCTATTTACTCTAGATGAAATGTGTATGCATCACAAATCACCATCACCGACTGAATATTTGTTATTCTAACAATATGAGAAAATATTTCATTATAATTGATACCTTCATTATGAGCATATCCTTTGACCACCAGTCTCACATGATATTTTTCCACCTAGTCTGTTTTATCCCTCTTGATCTGGTAGACCCATTTGTTCCCAATATCATTACTCCCATGAAGTAATGGAACAAGATCCCATGGCATGTTCATGTTCAAGGATTCATGTTCCACCTGCATCGCCGCCATCCATGATGATATATTTTGACTCTGGGTGTCCCCCAAAAGAGATGATTGCTCTCCATATTTTGTCAATAAGAAATTTGAAACATTTCTCTCAGTGACATAATCTTAGTGCCATGTTGTCACTCATTTCTCTTGATTTGGTCATTGTAGTCTTGGATTATCTAGTACATGATCATCATACTTTGGTAATTACTCATAGAAAATAGGTTATTCCTTTGTTTCATACTTCACCTTGACTGTTTTAGTTTCAGTAATCTCTTTCTATTTGTATTTATCAATATTCATTTTCACTATGCCTTCAGAAATGATGACCTCTCTACTGATGATAATATTGTTGGAAATGGGATCCCACTAACAATACCCCTTCACACCACCAACGTTTCCCAAGAAGATACATTCCAGGATCTTGAGTCCAACTTCGATCTTTCCTAGCCATGAAATAGTGCATATACATGACTTTCAAAGGTATGTAATTGAGAATAATTATCGGTTTTACCATTCCACATCTCTATCGGCATCTCCATATCAATTTCCACTAAAGGGGATCGATTTATCACATAGCAGGCAGTATTTACGGCTTCTGCCCAGAATGTCATTGTAACTCCTGTAGTCTTTAGCATCACCCTTATTATATCGAAAAAGTTTATATTCAGCTACTCTGGAACCCCATTCTGCTAAGTAGTGTATGCCACCATGAACTACCTCTTTATTAATTCCTATTAAAAGAAGAATCAAAATAGTCACTTGTATATTCTCTACCATTGTTAGTCCTAAAACACTTGATCTTCTTTTTATATTCAAACTGATTTTTCACATTGAATGTTTTGATGACTTAAAAGATATTCAATTACCTCTTGATTAAAAACAACCAAATCTCCTGGAATATTCATCAAGGAATGATGCAATTTACCTTACTCCTCATAGGGACACAACCGGTGCTTGCCAAACCTTGGAATGAATCAATCCAAGATCTAGTTACTCTTCATCATTGACCTTCCAAACATCAAACAATGTTTCATACTCATAAAAAAATTCATAAAAAATAGTAAGGATGCCTTCATATTCATAGGAAAAAACTTTTTATCCTCAAGAATCTTTATGCCTCGTTCAGACATATGGCCAAGATTCTGATTACATAATGTCGTTAACTCTTCCATCAAAGTAGTGGATGAGAAAACTATCTCTGCTTCCTTGTACATTTCACCCATAATCACTTACATGTTCTTTAATATCTTCTCTGGATTTTTCAACAAAAGTTCTCCCTTCACAATTTTCATCATCCCTTTATCAGTGCGAGTCTTGAATCTGATGTCATAAAATTTTCCCTAGGAAAAATTGTTCTTATTGAAACCCTCCACATGGCATACTCCTTGGTTGGTTCAGAATATGTTATCATTCATCTTAGGTTTGATGGTTCCAACTCCAATGATCTTGAAATTTATTATCATTCCCCATGTACAAAATCCCTTCTAGGATTGGTTCATATTGGTCAAACCATTCCCATAGATATGTCATGTTCAATGTTCATCCTGAGTTAATAATCGATGCATCTTCAAGATGTTTTCTTCTTTCAATATTAATTTCTTCATCACTAAATAGTATGTCTCAATTTCAAGATTTACTCACCACATTTCCTTGAGAGTTATTCTCACCACCATTATTATTTCAATAGTCATTGTTGACATACCCCCTCTTATTTAAATTGTAACATTTTATGGTTTTCTTCCTGCTCCTTGATTTGGAACTTCCATGATTTTAGTTCTCACTAGAACCAAACTCCACCATTCTTCTTCTTTCCATTGAAATAGCTTCCACTTGGTTTGAAGTTGTATGTTTGTACTCCTTTTTCTAGCCCAAAATTCTTTTTCAATACCCATAGATACGACATCATTGATGGGAAATATATCCATTAGGAAATTATTTGTGAGGTTGACAATAAGTTGATCAAATTAATATTCAAACTTTTTGAGTAGAATATCTGCAGGTTTATTAACCACAATTATATAGATCCACACTGTATGTTGAGAAAGAATGGTATTGAGGGTGTTGATGTGGTCAGTCACCGATGATGAATCCACCATTCCAAGGGTTTATAATTTTCTCTTAAATCAAATTTTATTGTGGAGTGACATTTCCTTATATAGCTTTGTCAGAGTATCCCAAGTTTCTTTTTCCATATTATTTTCCACAATGCTCGATAGGACCCCATCTGCCAAAAAAATGGATGTTAGAAATAGCTTTACTATCCATATCACTCCATTTTTCCTCTCCCAGTCCTGCCTATTTCTCTCCAATCCCCTGTAGGCATTTACCTTTTTGCAGAACCTCTTTTATTATTATTTTCCACAATGAAAAATTATTTCCATTGAATTTTTAGATCATGTATTTCTCCAGCATTTAGACACATCGTACGTCTAGAATTTTATCAGTCCAAAACCTCATTCATATGATACCACTTTTTAGGATCCTAAACAATTGTCTAATCAATTCAACGATAACTGCGAGAAAGAAATTAGTTACAAATGTACAGAATTAAAAGAACACCAGATGTATCGTAGAAACCTTAAAAAATAAAGGGGTTAAATCCACAAGAAAATAGAATGATTTCACTATGGTAAAATGTGGGTAAAAACAGTCTCTCCCTCAATTATAAGGATAAAACAAACAAGAAATTATATCTTTGAAAATATGGATAAACACCTAACAAAATACTTCACTCAAGGATGAAGATGTGTTGCTTCTGAATCTGATGATCTAAACTGGTGTTGGATATCCCAATCATTATCCTTCCTTCTCCCTCCTTTGGCTTCCCCATTATTAAATTTCTATTACCAAATTAAATGGGGAATCAATGGAAGGTTTTCACCATGACGTGTCACCACAACGTGTCCAAATGAATGCGGAGACCATCATTAAAATTTTCTCTCTACATAATATCTTCCAAAAAACATTGTGTGTATGTGATCATCATCCTTCACTTCTGTAGAGTATGAGGCAAGGCTATGAGCTCAGAATGAGACTATTTAGAAAGTAGTTAGAGAGTAGTAAGAGTATATAAAACATCAAGAGCATCAACGATAGCAGTAGCATCAACAATGTGATTATATGATAGAGTATATGTGATTACTTACAAATGTTTATTGGGATGGAGTTCCATCCATCTAATAGGGTTAATCCGCCACCTTCTATAATGACACAATTATTAGGTTCTTTTTTTGTGAATTTTTTATATTATAATTGTTTATATTTTATATATTTTTTAATGGTTTTTTTATTTTTTCTATTGAAATTTAATTTTAGAAAAGGTTGGGAAAACACCATTATTAGGAATGGTAGAATCCCTTTTAAGCTGGATTGAGATATAACCCATTACAAGATTGAATCCCCAAATTCATCATGCCCCATAAAAATACACGGAAATTGTATACACTAGTAAATCCAATTAGCTCAATGTCAAATCCATATAGCCTGAAAGACTAAGGTAGAGAAACCTAGAATTAGGCATGGACTGAAATCCTCCATGGTATCCATCCTCCCATTTGACTACTGACCCAGACACCCAAACCACAACTTTAATTGGGAACTACTAGTAATATCATCGACGTGGATAGATCTACTGATAATGGTGATGACCCTACTGAAAAATCACCATCCCGTACTAGAATGGGTTCATCCACTCATGTCATTTACTCCATCCTTGCGTAAGGTTTGGACCACATTTCAAGCCCTCACCACCATGATTGGGATTGATTCTTTCCTTCAGCCACCTTGATGAGAAGATACCTTTATTTTCCTCTAGCCCTGGTGCATTCCTGCCAAACCCCACCATCGAGCATGAGTTCAGATCTTTCCATTGACCCCTACATTTAGTTTACCTTATTTTTTATCGACATTTATTTGAAATGAATATATATTTGTATTGTTTTGAAAATTTAGAAAAATGTTCCATAATTCTATTTTGATGTGTAGGATTCATCCCCACCTCAATCAGATGCATATGGTGACCGGTATGACTCCACTACTATAGATATGGACTTTAACAGCATGCAAAATGGGCATTTACATCTTAAAAAACATTATTATCTTTGATTCTATTAAAAGGGGGTCGCATTTATCAATACTAAAAAAATACTTATAAAGGACCCTTTTATCAGCATTGATAAAAGAGTACCTTTATCAGTGCTATAATAGTAGTGATAACTGGGACCTTTATCGACACTTTTTTTTAGCACTGATAAAATTCAAAAAAATAATTTCTTAAAAGGAATTTATTTTTCAAAAAATTTGAGGGTGGGACGTCCACCCTTTTATCAACACTCAATCCCACTTTTAATAGTTCTAGTATAGCCTCCACATATTTTTAACATTGCTAGGAATCCCTCCACCCTTTAACAACTCTAGGGACCTCCATCACTCATTCGTGTGCGCCCCTACCTTTTCTGGGTTTTGAAACTAAGATGTCCTCCTCATAATATCGCTCCTTCTCCACTCACCTATATCATTTTCTTATGTATTTTACGATATATCTATTTTTTTAATTTTTTAATTTGTTTATCCATATATATATATATAATTACATATAAAAAACTTGTTTTTGTGTGTGTGTGTATGTGTGTTTATAAATACATATATATATATATATATATATATGTGTGTGTGTGTGAATCTATAAATATAATTATACACATTTATATTTATTTAAATATATTATATATTAATATTTATATACTTATATTAGAGTATATAGATAAATATATATCGGTTTATCAATGAAGACACAAATATATTTATATATATATAAACATTATATATACAGAAATTGTATATGTATATACATATTTAAATATATTAATTTTAAATAAAACGGATATTATTTTTTATTTAGATATTTTTTATTTATTTATAAATCTACATTAAATGTAAATAGTATTACATATATATTTATAAAACTAATTTTTTATGTGTGAATATATACAAAATATGTATATACTATTATATATTTGATTATAAATAAAACTAAATTATGAAAAATGATAAAATTTAAAAACATTAATATCAATATGAATGTAATACTTTTGAATAAATTCCTTCCCCACTAAAAACGGAAAAAAAACCCTCTTAAATGAAGCTGGAAGTCCATTGAATGTAAGAAAATTTGGATACACCAACTAAAAACTCAGTTTAAAGGCCATATAGGTACTTTTTGGGCCTCGTAAAATGTTATAGGGGATTCCTCCTTATCATTTGTGTGAATATGTCATCGCAAGATTCAATTTGATATGTGGTATAGATAAAATGGACACACTTATCAAAAGTTATGACCCTTTGAAATCTGAGTTACGTTTTCAATATATTTTATATATTTTATTAAATTATTAATTTTTTGTTACTTAAAATTGTTAATAAATGATGTTTAGTCAATAATAATTAGTAAGTTATTAATTAAAAATATTTTTTAATTATTTTATAATCCATTTTAACTAAATATCTTATATTTTAATTGTAAATGACTAATTAGCATTATCTAAAACAAAATTAAAAAAATATATATTATTTTAAATGAAATATAATTTTTTTTAAAATTTACCATTTATTAGTGCTATTATAAAAACATTGACAAATCCCCCTTTATCAAAACATTTTTTAACATTGTTAATTGGTGGAGATGTGTAAATTTGTTTATGTGGTAGTGATACATGTGTGTCCTTTAATTTAAAATTGAAATTTAAAAAATATATTCTTTGATATTTATGTTTAATTTATTTCTTTATAGTATTATTAAAATAAAATTATTTTCTTATAAAGGATAATTATTTTGCTCAGGTTGGGTGGTTTGTTTGGATACTAATACCATGGTCATTATTTTTTGAGAGTGGGTCACAGGTGCCAAATAAAATTAAACATTGATGTTTTTAAATGTTTGTGGATAGTAAATTAAAATTTAATTCTAGAAAATTTTGTTTGAAATATACATATATTTTTTATTTATAATGAAAATTTTATTTCAAATAAATAATGAATATTCATATTGGTGCATTTTCATACAGGTGTATTTGGTGTAGTGTGTTGTTATGCAAGAAACACATTGCAAAAGTAGGGAATTTGTTAGTGTGAATGAAAACAATTATAAAGGGGTTATCATTTTAATGACATTGACGAAAAAAATATTTTTTACCAATGTTAAATATCTTTGTGCTGTGTTAAAAGGTATATCTGTGGTAGTAGGAATTGAATTTTATTTGGAGTGACAATGATAGCCTTATACAGGAATAAAATGAATAGTATTTGAAGACATTGTGTTCATAAAACCAATGATTATGTATTGCATCGCTAGATGAAGAGGAAGTAAATTCATGATATAATAGGAATAAAACCATATATCAACATGGATTTCATGTAAGACTGATGATCAGATTTTTAAAAAATAAAAATGTATTTTTAAAATTGGGAAAATTGAAAACAAAATTCATATTCTCCATTAATAATATAATGTGTAAAAAACAAGTAAAATACTATTTTTCATAAAGATATATTCGACCAAAATTCTCTTTTAGTTTAAAAAATATCATTTTTATTAAAAAATAAAAAAACTAATTCTTCATTAATAACATTCAAATGAAAAATTTACCATAAATCAAACATTCTCTTAAAAAATAAAAATATTATTAAAATAAAATAAGAAACTAAATTTTATTTATGAAAAATTAATAAAAATATACCTTTTATATATAATGTAATAAGGAATGTATATTTCTAATTAAAAAATATTGTATCAAAAAAATTTGATCCCATATAAAAATTTAAAAAAAATCATCCAAATATTCCACTTAAAATATTAATTAAAATAAATTCGATCATTTTAAAAAAAATTAAATATCTATTTTGATTATGATGTATTTGGGATTTAAAAATGATTTTTTATTCTTTTATATTAAGATAAAAAAAAATTTACCTTTTCTAAATGATCCCATTATATATTTAAAATATAAAAAAAACTTTTCCTTTCCACAAAATTTAAAATTTCAATTAAAAACATAATATAAAAATAAAACATCTTCATTTTAACTTTAAAATTACATTAGAATAATGGTTATCTATTTATTTTTTATCAAATTATATTTATTTATTTTTTTTAAATTATTTTTAATTAAAATAAATTTATTTTTTATTTTTAATTTCATTATTTTAGTTTAAGGAAAATTTAATTTTTTAAAAGATATTTAAAAAACTGTGATTTTTTAAGTTAAAGGGGGATATTATTTTTTTAATAAATAATAATTTTTTCCTATTATTTTTCAAGGAATTATTTTTTTAAAAATATATATATTATGATATTTATTTCCCTTTACTTAAATTTGATTCTAGAAAATTTGTTGTCAGTGAATTTTTTTAAAAGAAAAAATGGAGTTGATTTGTTGATATGGGATAAGTAAAAATACTTTTACAAAATCAGGACCTGGAATTTGTGAAGGATGTTCACTAAAGCCACACTATTAGTCAAAAAATAATCAATAAGTTATTGCATAAATATTTTAACATTGTTAAATTTTTTTTAAAAAAAATAATAGATTGTTTTTTGATAGTGATTAAAATTAATTTTTATGTTTTTAAGATGTATTATATAATAAAAAATTATTCATATATATTTGGAAGAATTAAAAAATTTTAAGAGGCGATTTAGTATATAGAAATTTTGCTAAAAATAAAATTATGAAAAAGAAATTGAATACATATATTATTTATAATTAAATGTTTAATTTAAAAATAATAAATGTTGTCAACACCGATGTTTAGAAGTTTTGTCTATGATACATCTTGGGATATGAAAATATATATACACTAAAGGACTTGGTGTGTTGGTGTGGTATCTCCATGCACAACTGCATGCCTATGTAAATATTATTAGGACTTCATAACCCCAATCCATGAGGCAAGGGTTTCCCACATACATATATATAACACAACAGACCTCCTCATAATGGATGTAGGATAACCCAATAATATCCCTCTCACAACCACTAGGGAGATGAACATAGAGGATTTTTTAGTGATCGGGAAATTCAATGTGCTCAAATGAAACTATACAAAAATCACTACCATGAAACATAGTTTTATCTTCGCTAAAAAAACATTATCACTACTTAAAAACCATTGATAGTCGAGGTGATATTAAATGGGGGTCCCTTTTATCAACACTAAAAAAGAGTTGGCAAATGACCCTTTTATCAGTGCTAAAAATTTACTGATAAAATAAAAAAAATTAACAAAAATGTAAATCAAAGGGTAGACCCATCCCTTTTTAATAGAACATGAGCCCCTTTCAATGGTGATAGTAATCCACACTTGCGTGCGCCACTTCCACCCATTTAGCCGTGCTAGTCGCACACCCCCCACCCATTAACAGAGCAAGACCCTCCTACACCTACTGGCACACCCCTGACTCCTCTTGGACTTGAACCTGAGAAAAACATCATACAATGGACTGCTAAAGCCCTATAAAACCACACACCAGCTTTGTCTCCGCCTCAATTCCACGACCTCTATGATCGCACTGATGAAGTTCAACCACAATGAATCCCCACCTCAACCACATTCCACCTCTTCCAAGACCGCACACCGTGACCGCGCTCTAACCCACCATTTTCACCCCGCATGTCATAACATCCACATCATGCCTCAACCACACTCTCCCTCCACTATGAAATCCTGGAGTAATTGTATGATTCTTTTACCTCTACTCTATCACATCCACATCCCTCCCTACCGTGTTCGTCCTATTCTATGACCTCACAGAGCAACCGTATTATGCTTTGCCACACACTTCAACACATCTAATTTCCTCCTCAACCACATTCCACCTCCACTAGGACCTCCCAGATTGGTATAACTTCTGGATCTCCTTAGTCAGCCTATTGGAGTGTTCCCAGGTGAGGGGGAGGACTAGACACCACCCCCCATTTTAGCCATTCTTAAAAACATGGCCTAATGGAGAAGCCTTACTTATGGTAATTGTTGTAATATTAGAATAGGTAGGATAAAATCCAGTACATTGCATGTTGGGGAGTTTATTCATGCATATTGGGTTCCATGGGGGAGTTAGGGTATTTTTGGGATCCCATTTCTTGTGTAACCCTAGGGAGTTTCAATTTTCAGTGCAGGAGTTGTGGTACCTTCGATATTTCCTTGCTTGGGTTCCACCGAGGAGTGTTCTGAGGTGACTAGGATGGTTTTACAATGTATACCATAAAAATCATCCACATGTGTCATCACCCCAGGGTTCTACAGTTCTGGGGTTGGGGTATGTTTTAGATCACCATTCTTAGGTACCCTGGGGAAGTGCTCCTAGGTGGAGGGGAAAGTTGGACATGTTCCCTTGTAGGATTCCTCCATTATCTACTGGGATAAGAAAAACACATTGGTGATAACCATTTCTATTGAATACTTCATTTTTAGCTTCATCAGGAGTAATGGGACTCCACTGACTACTCTAGATTTTTGGACATATTCTAATGATATTCCTCCAAAACATGAATTCCACCAGGTTCCAATCATTCATCTCTGTAACATCTTCATTATCATCATCAGGGGTGAAGGGTTTTAGAGAAAAGGGTAATCAAGTCTGAGGCTTGGAGTTTGAAAACACACCCTCCACCATTATATACTAACATATTCCTTTATAGTTTCCTTTCCCTCCACAAACATTCCTCCCATACTTTAATATCTAGAATGGTGTGATAGAAAAATCGTTTATTTCAAACACCGATTGATATCGAGGAAGTATAAAACCCTATTTGTTTAAATATAATTAATTTATTTACTGAATATTAAAAAAATAGTAAAACTATCCTATTTAATTATGTATTTTGAGTATTGTTCATATTAAATTTAGAAACAAAATATAAATTCAAAATCATAGTAAATTAATTATTGTTAACTAAATAATAATTTATTTTAAAATGTAAATAAAATTTAAAAAAATAATATTTTTCATTGATATCAATTGATTTTAGATTTATAAATAATTTTTAAATTTAAAAATAATAAATGTGTCTTTAATTAAACCAGGTTGGGTATATTTGAAAATATAATTGAATATATTTAAAAATAATGAGTTAAAAAATAAATGGTTTATAAATAGATTAGGGATTGAAAAAATTAAACGAGTTGGGATTTAAATATCCCAAAATTCATGGGTACTTAACAAGTCAAAATAACTAATATTGGGTCATTTTAAATGAACATTTTCAACCTGACTATCAATGCTGTAGATTTTAATAATTTTATGAATTTGAATTTATTAGTATATAATAGATTTTTAGAATAGTTGACTGGCATATAATATTTAATGTTGATTTTAATTCAATAATATAACATTTCACTCAAATCAACCTTTATACAATATTTAATATATATATATATATATATTTGTAATCTTGTAATTTTTTATATAACCACTCGTAAATAGAAAAAAAGTTATTTAAAGATCCCTACCAATCTGTAATGGTGCTTAGGGGTGGGAAATTAAGTGGTTAACATAACTATAAATTGAAAACCAAATAAAGAATAACCGAACTTTTATACTAAAATGATTATTTTTTACTAAAAAAATTAATTGGTTTATAACGATTTTTTTGGTTTTTTATGAATTCTAATAACAAAAGTTGATAAAATATCTATATTTTTGATTTTTTATTATTTTAATTCAGTATTTTAAATAACTTATGAGACATATTATACCAAAAAAACGGTACATTTTTATTTATAAATTTATATTTTTTCAAATAATTTGTTTTTTATAAAATATAATGATTTATATATAGTTTTTAGTTTTTGTTCAAATTAATTAGGGTGTAATTTTTAAAAAATTTAAGGTTTTTTGACATTATTATGCTTCTTCAAATGATAAACCTTTGTAAAAAAATTTTCCACCCGATAAAACCAATTTTTATCTTAGTAGCAGTTCATAAAAAATATAAAATTTTTAATTTAAATGTTATATAATTCACATATGATGATTAATATTGTTAATTACTATATATATTAATGATATTATCAGTTATACTACTTATTTAATTATTAATTATTATATATTAAATTTTAAATTTTAAATTAATTATTAATTTTATTTTTAATTAATAATTATATTTTGAATTATTTATTACATTGTTAATTAAATATTGTTATAAATTATTTTTGCCATTACTGAATATATTAATGTTATTATCAGTTACTAATTATCTTAATTATTTAACTAATTGTAAATAATTATATAGTTAAACGAAAATGATATTTTTATATTGATAACACAAACATCGATTCATACTAGTAACAAAATGTGTTGGATTAACATGTAGTATGTTCATACACACCATAAATGAGTTATATATCCACTATAAGAAAATCATCGTTTAGAGATAGTTATTCTTTTGATTCTACGACGGATTAAACCGCTGCTAAAGTTGGTGTCGGAATCCAACATTTTGTGATTCCTTTCATTCGGTACCACAGATCTTGGAAAGTGATGCACTAGGATTTTTCATTGCAAAGCAGAAAGTGCTGATAAAAGGGGGGCCTTTTTCAGCACTGGATAAAAGCGCTGATAAATCAACCCTTTATTAGTGCTAACCAAAAACCTAATAAAGGGGTATCCTTTATCAATGCTTTATTTAGTGATGATAAAGGGGAGAATTTATTTAATTTGTAAATTAAATACTCAAACCTTTGATATCATCCAAATCAAAATAAGATAATTCCAAAGGAAAAGATGAAATCCAGCAATTAGGCACCCAATGATTCTCGACAGCAGTAAAAAAGAGAAACATGATTTCTATATCTTCTTATAAAGGAAAAAAACAATAGAAAAAAGGCACCAAATATTTTATGATGTCAATAATTGACCCATATTCTTGGAGGCCACCTCCATCCTCCTTTAGTTCGTTGATAATAACTTGACAATCAAATTCGGCCACAACATCTATCTATCCAAGAGACAATATGAACTGCAAACACTTCCAAATAGTCAAAGACTTTTCCAAAGGAGGAGACCAACCCACAATGTATGAGAAATTATGAGCCGCAATAATAGATCCAGCGTGATCCTGGAGGATTTCCCTATGGTCAATAAAACCATCCCCCGGTATCGTCGCGTTAATATTATGACTGAGAGCACCGAATGGGGGGGGGATTCATCTAAAAAGTGTGGAATGAATTGGGGAAGGTGGATGAGCCTCCTCAACATCCACCACTGAGAGCCCTAGTTATGAATCTTGGAAAGCCAGACCCTATCATCTTTACCAATGTTCTAAAAAATAAATTATTTACGATGAAACCATATAATCTAGGCACAAATTTATTATTAAGGCTAATAAAAGTGTTTAATAATAAATATTATTATTTTATATAAAATTATTATATTTATATTCCAAAATAATTATTATTTTATACATTAAATAAAAATGTATCATTATAATTAATTTAATTTTTTAAATAATTGAAATATAAATATATTTTTTAAAAAATATTTATAAATTTATAATTAAATAAATATATATTTAAATAAATATAATATTACAATAATTTTTTAAATAATAAATATTTTTATTATATTTATAAAAATAAATAAATACTTTTAAAATTTTCATATTTAGATTTATAATTATATATATATATATATATTTCAATAAATATATGTTTCCAATGAATTTGGTCAATAAATATATTAATACGTGAGTATAATTGACGTCCATATATGTTATGTATTCATCATTAATGTTCATTTAAACATTAATAATGTTAAAACTAACATTAAGAGAGTTTTAACATATGTTAATGGATAACCATGGTTAAATCTATGTTAGTGTGAGTTTTTTACATCGTTTATGAAATAAGAGACTTAAAAATGTGTGTTTTAACATCAATTATCAAATAATTTTCCATCCCCCTCCTATTAGATGGATTCCTCCCCCTTATTGTGTTTTCAATCTTAATACTAATGTAGGTATTCCAGGTGATGGATTTGTTGACCTTGTGGGAGATCTCCAGGATCATTAAGACTATATTATTGTGTCTCATTATTCCTCAAACTTTGATTATTAGTCTCCTACCATAGAATAGGCCATGTCAATATCGATGGGAATGAAGTTCATTTCATCTCATATCATGAAGGATATTGTGGTCGAATCTGATTGTCTGGTTATTATCAAAGTTATGGTCGAGGATGAAGGTAGCCACCAAGCCTTTGGGTCTATTATCGACATAATTAGATCATTGGTTCCTTTATTCTCTTATACTATTTTCCTTCGTTGGGAGTGAAGAAAATCGAGTGCCTCATTTTAGAGATGCTTTTGGGAGTTGTTGAGGGTAAAACAGTTGAATTTCATCTTTTCCCTTAGAGTTATTTACTTTGTATTTGGATGATATATATGTTGAGGATTCATTTCAAAAGAAACCTTAAAACATTTTATAAAATTAAAAATATACGAGTTTCTCTTTTCTACTCATTATTTTGATTCCTAATCTCTTGAAACCCTATCATTCGTGAAATATGGTTATGCTCCATCTCCTTCCATCAACTATATTTCTGCACCTTTTTCGTCTCTTCCCCTTCTTGTTGTCATGTTCACCCTGATTCACTCACATTCCACCATGATCATCTGCATTTCTCCCACAAATGTTTCATGCCTTTTATCTCATTCAATTCCACCATTATCATCCTTTAATATCTATTTTCATTTAATCCAATTTTTCATTTCTTGCAATCTGAAGATTGCCTTTCTCAATTTTGGCTCTATTATTCATGTATCTTCTACCTGAATCTATATATTATGAAATTTAAACTTTTATTTTTTATGGTATGTATATTTATTCATTATTTTTTTTCTATAAATTATATTCATTAGTTTATTTTTTCATACACACATATTTATCAGTTATAAATTTTCATGGTTGTATTTATTTTTTTTTATATTTTATTTCTGATTATAAATTTCATATGGTTATAATTTGATTATGGTTATAAATGTTTTTATTTACACTACAACTGATATGATCTTTCACATTGTGAAAAAATAATTTTAAAAATGATAATTTTTGTTTAATGGTTGAGCTTTTAAAGGGGGGCCCTTTATCAGCGATAGTTTAGCATTGATAAAGACCACATCTGTTACATTGTGTTGTTTTTATAAAAACTCCCTAAAAAATCTCATGTACACAAAAACATCACACCACAACCTCCAATATAGAAAATATATAATTTAATTGAAATAAATTTTACATCATAATTAAAAATACACTACTATATATATTTGAAACAATGTTTTGTATAATTACATTTACAATTACTATCAGGAAACAATTTAAATCATTAATTTTTGCCTTTGGGGCCCGTTATCCCATATAAAAAAAGTCTACCCATTGTATATATTGCTGAAAAAATCACCTCAACCAAATCAAAAGAATCCACTTATATAATAAAACTAATATTATGTTAGTAATATTATAATGAAATAAATTAATCATTTTTATGAATGAATACATTATAAAAATTACAACTTGAAATAAAAAACACACTTTGAGTTATACCGGTCACACCATGAATTTAACTGAGGTTCATCTAATTCCAACATGTCTCAAATGAGGTAAATACCATTATCCTAAAGTATCGAAACAATTCAAAGACATTTTCTCAGTTTTGAGTATGTCACTTGATCTTTTTAACGAAATTAATGTCAATTTTAAATGAAGAATCATTTGTAGTAAATACCGATCACACTGTGTGTGGTATTGAGGTATAGCTGATTCTTTTATATCAAAAATTACTTAAGGATCATTTTCCTAAAGTATCAAAATAATCTTAATACGTTTGGTGGGTTTTTAGTATGTTACTTGTGATTTCTACTAAAATGTCATTTCAGACTAGAAACATGTACTTTGAGTCATACAAGTAACATCATGTGTTTATTTTACATCATAATTCTTCTTAAATGTCACAAATGAATTATTAATTGATTTCCTAAATTATCAATATAGTCGGAGCTCATTTTCTTGGTTTTTAGTGAGTGATATACGTTTTGAACTAAAATGTCAATTTTAAACTATTAACAAGCACATTGAGTCATACCAGTCACACCATGCATTGTATTGAGATGTTAGTGATTCCAAAAAGACCAAAATAACTCATATATAAATTCCCTAATGAATCAAAACAATCTAGATTCTTTTTCTTGATTTTCAGTACATCACTTCTTCATTCATAATTAAAAATAATGACAATTTTAAATGACAAGACGCACTAAGAGTCATACCAGTAACCTCGTGCCTCATATTGAGGTGTGGATACTTCTTACACATCCCAAATAACTCATTAATTGTTTATCTAATGTATCAAAACATTCCAAATGAATTTTCTTAGTTTTCTGTAAGAAACATCTTCTTTTTTCTAAAATTGACAGAAATTTTAAATAAAAAGACGTACTTATAGTCATAAAATTTACACCGTGCATCATATTCTGGTGAGGATGATTCATACAAGTATAAAAAGTCTCATGGATCATTTTCCTAAAGTATAAAAACATTTAAAATGTGTTTTCTTAGTTTCGAGTAGGTCAGTTGTCTTTTCTACTAAAATATATGTAAATAGAAAATGAAAAAGGTGCACTTGGAGTCATAGATGTTACATTGTGCCTCATATTGAGGTATGTCTAATGAATAAATGTTCCAAATATTTCATGGATCATTTACCTGATGTATAAAAATAATAGGATTTCATTTTCTTGGTTTTCAATGCAACACTTGTTTTTTTACTAAATATGATGTCAATTTTAAATAAAAAGATGCACATGGAGTAATACTGATCACATCGTGACTTGGATTGAGGTGTAGTTGATTCATACACATCCCAAATAACTCATGGATCATTTTATTATAGTATCAATACAATACAAATTAATTTTATGAATTTTTAGTTAGACACTTCTTAATTTATCTAAAATTGATATCAAATTTATTTAAAAAGACTCACTTGTAGTCATATCAGTCACACCGTGTGTCAGATTGAGATTTGGATAATTATTAAAATCCTATAATGACTCTTGCATATTTTTCCGAAAGTATCAAAAAAATACTAATTCATTCTCATGGTTTTGAGTAGGTTAGTTTTCCTTTTTACTAAAATTGATGTAAATTTTAAATAAAAATGACGCACTTGGAGTCATACCGGTCACACAATGCCTCATATTGAGGTTTAGATGATATTTTAATATCCCAAATGACTGATGGATCATTTACCTAATGTATCAAAACAATATGAATGAGTTTTATCATTTTTAAACACATCACATGCTCATTTTTACTAAAAAATAATGTCAATTTTATATAAAACGACGAACTTAGAGTCATACTGATCACACCATGTCTCAGATTATTTTGCAGCTAATTCATACACATTTCAACTAACTCATGGATCATTTTTCTACAATATCAAAGAAATGAGAATGTATTTTTTTGTTTTGAATAATTCAATTATATGTTTTACTAAAATTGATGTATATTTTAAATAAAAAAGACGCACTTGTTGTCATACCGGTTACACCATGGCTCAGATTGAGGTGTGAAATATTCCTACAGATCCTAAATTACTCATGGATTGTTTCCCAAAATTATCAAGGAAATATGAATGTTTTTATCATTTTTTAGTACTCAACTTGTTCTTTTGAGCTAAAATTGATGTCAATTTTAAATAAAAAGACGCACTTGGAGTCATACTGATCACATCGTACGTCATATTGAGGTGTGAATTATTTTTACACGTCCAAAAGGACTCATGTATCATTTTAAAAAAGTATCATAACAATAAAAATATTTTTTCATGGATTTCAGTATATCCCTTGACTTTTTTTACTAATATTTCATTTCAAACGGTAAAAAATCACGATGAATCATACTGTTCACGTCATGTATCACTTTTAAATGAGTCCCATTCCTACACATTAAAAATGATTTATGAGTAAATTTCCTAAATTATAAAGAATATATGAGTGGGTTTTGTTTCTTTTCAATGAGTGAGACATTTTAAAGTAAAATGTTGATTTTAAACTGATAACAAACACTTTGATTCATACTGGTTATAGCATGGGCCAGGTTGAGGTGTAGCTGATTCCTAAGATCATAAATGTATTATGGATCATTCTACTAATATATCAAAACAATATGAATTATTTTTTTCAGTTTTGATTATGTGAGTTGTATATTGTACTAAAATTAATGTCAATTGTAAATAAAAATACACACCTGGATTCATTCCAATCACAACATGTGTCATATTGAGGCATTTTTGATTCATACATGACCCAAAGTTACAAAACAATCCAAAATTCCAATGAATCCTATAGTATGAGATAAAATTTCTTATGTGAGTAACATTAAAATAAATAAATTAATCATAAATATGAAACAATCCATTACTTCTTTAGAAGTCATATCTTCATGCTATTTTTATAAATTCAGTGATCAGGTATGATGCCTATTTGTTTCTGAGAAATTGTATATCATCTTCTGAGTATGATTTTTTTCAAATGATATAATATTACTAAAAAAATATAAATACACAAAATATTAATAAATATTTTAAATGAAGTAGTAATTAATTTTGAAAAAATCTATTCAGGTATGTTTGTTTTTTGATTGAATATGTCCTCTCTCATAAATATACAATCTTAATAATCACAATATTTTTTATTTTCACGTTTAATACACTGTAGAAATATTGAGGAAAATAATTAATTTGTTTTGAGATGTGTTTGTATAGTGAAATATTATTTTATATATCCTAATACATATGATGTTTTAGATATTTTCAGGGTCCTTGTGTGCAATTTTTTTCTTCATTCCATGATTTAGACAATATTTACACACCACCCTATAATAATAGAATATTAATTAAAACATAATATAAATTACATAACATGGATTCTAATTCTAAAATGTTTGATTTAGTGTGTTAAAAATTGAAAAACTTCATCATATGTGGTTGTTTTGTTGGTAATACATGGAGTGAATCAATTAAATAAGTATTATGAGTATCTAAATTGACCATAATGAGCATCGAGTGTTTCCTAAAAAAAGAATAATTAATGAAATAATTGAATAATGTGTGTGATATAATTAAATTAGAGAGTTTTATCCATGCATCATTTGTATTAAGAAGAGTATTTCATCAGCATGTTTCCTATCAAATGATTTTCGTAGGTCTTCCAATATTGCATCCATTTGTTTGGATTTTTTTTGGTCTATAGAGGTGATATGAGGACTAACGAGTCAATTTTTTTATGGTTAAATCCCTTGATTTTGTATTGATATATACACCTACAAAAAATATGAAATTTATTTAGTCGAAATTAACATTGAATGTCATATTTTGGATAATTAAATCATGAAAACGTACCTCATCTATAAATTTACAACTAAGGATCCTAGACATTCCTAGTTGAGGATTTCATCAAAATTATTAGAAGAAATGTAGTTAGTAACTTCCTCTCTATAAATTTTTTATTCAAAATAAACTACGTGACTACTACAACTTTGAAACTTTTCAACCGCATGAACCATCAATGTTAGTAAATACGAATATTCAATGGGAATGGTAAATGTGCTTTTAGAAGATATTTTTTATCGGATGGTTGATCCTATAGATGTTTTTGAGTCGACCTTTTGTTTCATCACATTTCCTTTTTTTCTGTAATAATATCAATCTGTTCAGACATTGTTTCATTAATTGTTAACGTTTTAGTATGAAAAATAATTTCAAAATGAATTCCTCATTGTAGACATGTTTTTTACAAGATGTGAAGTACATAAAATTAATGTTCCAACAGTTTGGTAAACGTTATGAATAACTTTCTCATAAATTAGAATAGGTAGCTCAGTGATCAACTCATGGTCTATCCTAATCAACAATCTTACATGACCTATTGTAATTTTTCTATTGTGTAGCCTGTCATTTTGAATAATGAACATTGTATCCCTTTCTACAAAGAAATGGGTGGGTGTCGATTGATATAAATCATAATCATTATCCCCCAATATAATATTAGTATAGGAAAGGTATTAGTGTCTATCTGATTTACATTTAATATAAAAAATTGATAGATCATTTATTACCTTGGAAAAGACAGCTCATTGAGGTGAATGGATCACCTCAAAGATGGTGGGGGGGGGGGGGGGGGGCAGGATATTCAAGAACTAATTGTTTGTGAGTTATTTGTTTCTGTTTTCTTAACCCCATAAATGTTTCTACTAACTCTATTTATCGTTTTAATTTTTCATCAAGTCCAACTAGTCGTTTTTTCTTCTATTTCATTTCATTATCTTTATCCTTTTATTTGTTTTATCAAAATATTATTGGGGTTTCACCCTAATACTCTCACCTAGGACGTGACCATACTGTTCTGTCTACTTCAAGGCCACTCATAGTAGGTGTTCATCCGGTATAGGTGTTGATGATTCCTATGACTAATTTATATTGAAAATATAGGAAAATAAGCAATCATTGTTATGTAATAGGTATTTAAATCAAATAAAATTATTATTTCATACATACACATGTTTCCGACCCTTTTGTGTATTGTCTTCTATTAGTATCCTGTCTTTATTTACACATTCCTCCTTCCAAAACACATGGCATGAGATGGAAGTTAGTTGTGATTTGCATTCATCAATCCTCATATAAATAGAGTAACATAATTTTTTTTTCATGACATATAAAAGTGTTACAATATATTTTGAATACATAAAAATTGATTCAAGTGAGCCATACCCCATCCTTACATTATGGTAGGGGTATGTTGGTTTTTCTTCCTGTCCCTAATTTTCATCACTCAATTTCTATTTAATAAATAAAAAAATTTGATCAAAGTGATGAATATATGTATTGCAAAAAAATGTATTACTATCCACAATGTACTTGAAAAGACACAACCGCACAATGTCCAGTAAACACATCCCATGCATCTTTGGTTATCAGGTGTTCATCCATAAGTAGTGGGTGTGGTTTTATTTTTCCTTCAGTATCATTAAGATTATGTCTCATTATAATTGTGTGAAAGCCTCTATAAATAGTTCCAGAAATCATTAATACATATTTCATATGGGATTCATCTAATATAAAATCACACTTGAAGGGATCGTGAAGATTAATTCTATGATTCGTTATTTTATTTTTTCAAAAAATAAAGAAATTATGTCATAAAGATACCATAATATCATCCCCTCATCAATGTATTAATAATGGTCCCAACAAGGTTCTATGAATCTACATCACTTGGAACACATTACTGAGTTATGATTCTAATGTAACTATAAATATGGCTTTTTGGGGTTAATATGATGTCCTCGTGCATTCCATGTGACCTCATATTTGATATATTTTATTTTCACCTTAATGGTTTTTTCTAACACCATCAAACTATGGAACTCTTATTTTTAATGCATCATTGTTGCTTTTTCACCTACCATTTTTTTGGTTTCAAACTCATAAATATATTATTTATATGGATTTGTAGCATCATCATGTGAATATGGTCATTGAATCGATGCACTGAGAGTAGAAACATGATGAGAAACATATTATTCTTCTGAATTGGGAGCACCATCACATACAGAAGGTTGTTGTTCCTCTATACTGTGAGCAACATTATATTGAATGACCTATTATTACTCAGGATTGGGAGCACCAACATGTGTAAAACTGTTTATCTACATAATTAGTTTAACATTTAATTTAGAAAAAATAAATACAATAGAGAATATAAAAAACATGAGGTAACACAATGTATATTACAAAAAAATATAACTTGATTATTAAACTCTTTTTTTAGGGATGATGGGATTTGATCACTTTATCGACTATCAAAATCCCTTCATTGTGGTCTCCTCTGACATAAAGAAATAATTTACATTGGGACCACTATAAAATGATTACAGAGTCCAAATGAAAGTGTCAACAATCTGTTAATTTTCATCTGACCCTTCAGTGGTTTTGGTCGATAACAGAACAATTGACCACTTTCACTTTACAGGATCTATAACATTAAATAATTGTAATTCCTATGATTCTATTATAAATGGTTCATCTTTGTACCCTTATTTAGTGAAACCAACTTTCATGAATCTCAATTAATCTATTTTAATAGTACACCTATTATCAACCCACTTGAATTGAAAAATCAGTACATGGGAATGTCATGTAATCCAACTCCTATAATTATTTTATGATGACAATGTATGACATATTCATGTATATTATATTTTTTTCCATAGTATTAGAAACATGTATTGCCTTATCCACAAGTGTAACTCCACTATTTTTCATGGAATTGTCTTCATCATGTCCATTTGTATAGAATGTGTATCCCATAATTACATAACCATTATAATATAATACATCCACACATGGTCCTCTGATAACCATCTAATTTTTTCTAAAATTGAATATGGATTTTCATCTGACAAGTTAAAAATAAAGTCCTAAAACCATTTTATAAACTATTGATTATGTATATTTGATTTTTAACTTTCATCCCTTGATGGATTAAAATTCCTAAGAATTTCATTGTGTATTTCAACATATGATGGACCCTCTAAACCATTATGAAAAATGAAATGGGGGTTCTGCTTCTGATCTACAATATTGATTTTGACAACATCTCTTCCAAAATTTATTTCACCCAGAAGCTTCCCAGTGTGATGAAATTTTGGTAGAAAAAATCTTTCCACACCTGATATGTATTCTATAAATAATTAAATGGATTCCTCAACAATATTTCGCTCTACAATAAAACCCACTGGTTAAATTATATTTTTGACATACCCTTTAAAAAACATCATTTATCATTCAATGGGGTATATTAATATATAATGTATAGGGCCACATAGTCTAATATCACTCTCTAAGTGAACCATAAAGTGAACCCTTATATTAGAGAATTTTTACTGGAAGTACATTTCCAATTCACATAATACGATGATAATTTATCTTTCAATAGTTGGAAATTTCATCAGATCTATAACTTTGCTGGGTATAGCTTTGATGAAGAAACAAATCGTGGTTAATGTATGAAGGGTTTTATTGGAAATAATGAAACGTAAATCTATTGTAATTAGTTTTTGCATAAATATATGACATTCATGTGATTTCGGACCCTTTAACATCAAATCATTGATTGACCAAATATTCTTCATATTCGATGATTACCCATATGGAACCGTTATGTTGTTTAAGATGTTGAAAACCCAATATATTTCTTACCTGGAAATAGTGTAATCAGGTAGAGGAAGAATATTTCAATTTTCACCCTTCATAGGCGCAAACTCTTCTCATATTCCCATGTGAACAATCTCCAACCTAGCCTTAATTCCATCCTTTTTTTCTCGGTGCATTTAGCAACTTACCGATGAAACGATAACATAATTTTTTTTCAAAATTATTAACATCAAGAAAATGTCAGGTGTACAGAAAACTCTAGAATAATATGTCAAACAAAAAACAGATCCCATTTTCCAACCCGTTTTCATAAGGTTTTTCAAAAATGGTATGCCAAAAGTAGTGTCCATATCATTTACTTTCTCAAAAAGTTGATCAACTATTATGGGAGACGGTGTTGTATGTTCTTATGAACTTCTATAAAATGATGTCACCTAATATAGGTAATTATCCCATTAGGGTATAAATATAAAATATTCTAGATACATAATCATTTATGAATGTTTCAACCTAATTGAATTTGTACCTTTTTGAAAAAAAGGACACTCATTAGTTCCTTTAATGTTATATCCTGAAAACTTTCCATAATCTAAGAAATAATTTATCATCCCTCGCAACATGGATCTCGACGTGAAATATTTATTTATGTAAGAATCATAAAACATAACATATTAATCATCCCCACCTCAATATGATGCATGGTGTGTCTATTATAACTCAAAGTGTCTCTTTTTATTTAAAATTTACATCAATTTAAGGAAAAACAACAAGTGACATACTGATAACAGAGAAAAAATATTTTTATTGTTTTGATATTATACCAAAA